>CM065731.1:52773260-52788260 GCA_033310375.1 Conus canariensis
ATACAACTGATGCAAATGAATCAGCTGCTGACTGGAGTGTGGTGGTGTACCTCTACCCAGAGTTTGTTAAAAATTCTCATCACCACATTGGCACATATGAGATACATAACGGGGCGTCTAAGGATAGAAAATGTTATGTATGCAGTATGTCTACTCTGGTTCATCATAGCCCATTCTGGTTCACATGACCTAACTTGAACCTAAATTTATGACCCATTTAGGGTCTCTTGATCTGCAACTTCAGTATACGTCTCAATATCTGATTCGTGGTCACCCGGCCTAGAAGCTTGATCTAGGTCAGACAAACTAACTTAGTGTTCACACGATTTATGACTGTATTAGGGGAAATAATATCATAAACGTGGATGAGACTCTAAGGCATCATAGACCTTACAGAAATACAGACTTTGTTGAGCATAGACATGGGGTGAACAAAGACGAACGTGAACATGGACTTAAGGGAAACATAGGCACAATGTCACAAAGAGCTTAGAGAACAAAGCTGTTGGTACATAGGGCAGGGATGGGTGGGAGATAGACCTGTAGGGCACATATACTGGAAAAGAATCGACTTTGAGGGAACATAGACCTGAGAAAAGATAGATCTGAGAGGAACAAGGACTGCAAGGACCAATGGCCTGCAGGGGCGAAACGCGCGACCTCTCTCTAACGGAACTGGTCACAACAACAACGTCAGAACAACTTATCCTTCCACAATAATGGCATTAAAGTAAGCAAACTGACACTGATTATTCCTGCGGCCTGACAAGCCAAACAGAATTATTTCCCCTTAGTATGATGCCGCGACACTCTCTCGTGCGACTTCCGCTATCCCGCTAACCAGCTTACGAACTCACGCCTGTCTGTAGTTAATAATCGTCTTTGACGCGGATAAAGCTCTCTCCATTTCCATGACAACCCATCAGAGGAATAAAACTCTTTTCTGTGCTACACAGAGACATCAGCAGACAAGTACGACAATAAGCTTATAGACATCTTTCTGGATTCTTTTTCTTTTTCTTGAATATAGAAAAGCATGTGCCAATGTACTGACAAATGTTTCGCTAAATGTTGGGGCTCCAGTCTGTGTTTTTCATTTTCGTTTCAGTAGTCTATTTTTCCAAACGCTGCCGAGCCTTCATTGGTCAATAGATCAGGTTTTCTAACGAGTAAGATAATGTAGATATTGTCTAGTGATCTTCTGTTTAGAATTCCTGTATCCTAATTCACCACAAACGCTGATTACCTCAGCAAAGGCATGGCTGAGTTTCTCCTGTTCCCATCTTTTAGAGCTGCACAATGTTTGCACTTTTCTATTCTACATTTTTTGCCAGTATCCTGTCTTTGAGTACTAGATTCAAAGGCCTTTTCAAAGCCCATTTTAGCAAGGCGCGCGCGCGCGCGCGTGTGTGTGTGCGTGCGTGCGTGCGTGCGCGTGCGTGCATGCATGCGTGCGTGCGTGCATGTGTGCGTGCGTGCGTGTGTGTGTGCGTGTGTGTGTGTGTGTGTGAGAGAGAGGAGAGAGAGAGAGAGTGAGTGAGAGAGAGAGAGAGAGAGAGAGAGAGAGAGAGAGAGAGAGAGAGAGAGGATGGGTAGGCACAATGACGGTGAAGACTGGGTTTGAGGGAATATTATATCAAAGAAAAGAAAGGTATTGGGAAACAAATTTTCAACTCAGCAACAGTTAGCATTCAGCGCGGCGATGAGTCCTCTGGGTGTCTCTCCTAGACCAAAATAACCGGTCTACCACACGTGGCATTTCTTCTCAGGATTCATGTAACTCCCCACGGGACAATTGAAGGCTTTGGCAAACTCCACGCTGTTCTGCATCGGCCCGATCACTCTGGAAACAAACGTTTAATCTATAATAATTCATCATGTAACAAACTCTAAATGTGTATCATATAAGGTGCATGATGGAAACAACACACACCGGTAATCCAGAAATGTAAATGGCTAAAATGTAACTTTCACTGGCGCTGAAAAAGTGAGAAGACCTTAATCTATTCTTAACATCAAAAGGGGTGAAGGACGAAGACATTTTGAGCTTTACCACCATTCAGACATCTAAAACAAGTTCATATAGTGGAAAGAAAACAACAACAAACCAACACCACTGAAATGACAAAAACATTGAATCTATAACGGATTACAAGCAAAATAAGCAATCAAGTTTCATTTGTCATAATTATTGGGTTGTTTTCAGACGGTAACATTTTGGAAGTCATGGTTAAAAATACTTCTTAGCGTAAACAAAAGCGACTATTTTGAGAAAGAAATTAAACATGTAAAGAAGAGAATAGTTACAAACAGAAATATCCCTTCACAATTATAGTGAGACATATTAAAGGAGGATCAAATCCGATCCAATCCTGCTTTCAATCCGAACGGATCCCCGAATGCTTGAACACTTTGTTATTGTTTAGATATGGTATCAATTACTGTCATGGAGTATATTCCTTTCACGAATTAAGATAGGTGTTGTTGCTGAGGATGGGGATCACGTTGCTGATACGTCTCAGAGGGGGGCGTTGCTCATACCTCTGATAAACCACTCAGGTTAGCTCTAAGCCCAAAACCAAGCTACACATGCTTAATGCTCTTCATTACGAAGTGTTCAGCCTTTAACTATCGTGTCAACTGCTCCAATAAAAGTCTGATCCTATAACAGTTGCAGGTCATTTTTGTTGTTGAAGTATGTCATCAGTAGCTCTCGGAGGGCGTCTACGTCTCTACCTCTAACAACACCACATGGATGTCTGAAATAACTGTTTTTAACATATCAATTTATCTTCGAAACAAAGATTCAGTCACTCCTGTATAACGTGTGTGCAAGAGTGAAAGGGCCACAAGCGTGTTATAGTTTCATGTGGTACAGGTTTTCTTTTGTCTTTAACAGGGATTTCACCCATTTGATGTATTTGAAGTCTACAACAGAAGGAATGGAAGTGCGAGTCCTGCCAAAAGGTTTTACAGAAATCAGCTGTGTACCCATCACAATACAGATAAACCATGTATAATTCGTTTCCATACCACCGTCATTTTGGCCTCTGTAATTTGCCTTTCTTGAGTTTACATGCCACCATCATTTTGGTCTTTGTAATTTGCCTTTCGTGGGTTTACATGCCACCATCATTTTGGTCTCTGTAATTTGCCTTTCTTGAGTTTACATGCCACCATCATTTTGGTCTCTGTAATTTGCCTTTCGTGGGTTTACATGCCACCATCATTTTGGTCTCTGTAATTTGCCTTTCTGAGTTTACATGCCACCATCATTTTGGTCTCTGTAATTTGCCTTTCTTGAGTTACATGCCACCATCATTTTGGTCTCTGTAATTTGCCTTTCTTGAGTTTACATGCCACCATCATTTTGGTCTCTGTAATTTGCCTTTCTTGAGTTTACATGCCACCATCATTTTGGTCTCTGTAATTTGCCTTTCTTGAGTTTACATGCCACCATCATTTCAGCCTCTGTACTTTGCCTTTCATGAGTTTACATGCCACCGTAATTTTTGTCTCTTTAAATTGCCTTTCATGAGTTTACATCCCGCCTTCACTTTCGCCTCTGTAATTTGCCTTTCGTGGGTTTACATGCCATTGTCGTTTTTGCCACTGTAATTTGCCTTTCATATCTTAAAATGTCACCGTCATTCTTGCCTTCGTATATTGTCTTTCGACGTTTACATGCCACCTTTGTTTTAGTCTCTGCATTTTCCTTTTTGTGTTTCTTTGTATTCTTCGGTGTGTGTGTGTGTGTGTGTGTGTGTGTGGTGTGTGTGTGTGTGTGTGTGTGTGTGTGTGTGTGTGTGTTGTTTTGCTGGAAAGATAGTGATAAACATCTGGTTAATGGGAGTTCCTCTAACACTTACAATCTCGGAGCAGATAGTTCTTGAATTTCCAGTATGTTTTATGAAGGGTTTGTTTACCAAATTCTAACTTTAATTTTCTAACTTGCCTGTGAGTTAGAGAGTTATTATACCTGTTCGCAAAGTGGCCATTTTAAAATTACTGATTCTCTCAAAACTGATATATCTTTGGATCTTGTTACCTAGCCCACCAAACAGCTTTATGGATAAGCTTCAAATGTAATGCTTTCAATTCGTATGGAATAACAAACAAGACAGGACAGCCCGAAAAACAACATTGAAAACTACAATGAATGGAGGATTGGGAATACCTTGACTTCAACACATGATAATGGCATAAAACTTACTTGGATCAGAAAACTTAAATTCAGTGATCATTAAAGGAAGTCTGTGATAGTAAAAGACGTGTCTTTTGGTACAGGATCTTGAGGAATATGTTTTTACCTGTCAAGTTTGCTTAGAATATGGATATCATCTTTTTAATCGCTTTGCGGACAGACCTCTGCGTCAGCTGTCCACATGAAAGAAAACCAAATCGTGACCGTTTGCATGCTTTTTTTGTTCAGCGGAAGAGAAAATATCTGCCATTCTACTGCAAAAATAGATAAATGCAACATCTGACTGGAAGACAACAGGATAAAAGGGCTGCCGGTGTGTCCACATTACAATAATATACACTAGTGGACAATTTTCTCTGAAACTTTAAAAAGATGACTTCACACACACACACACACACACACACACACACACACACACACACACACACACACACACACACACACACGCCACTATCTTAAGATGGACAAACTACTATTCAGTGGGTGTCGTTAATTCTATCAGCAACGTCCGAAAGAGCAATACACCCGGAATAGCCATAACGCTTCATGTCACCACCATTCAATCAATGGAAATGGCAAGAGTAGCATTGCCGTTGTTAGACAGCACAACACTACCTCTGCCAGCTATGTTCTACAGTCAAAACCCGAATGAAGTGTCACATACCTAAACTTATTGGGAGTGTGCTCATCCTGAAGCAGAGCTGCTATCACGTGTTTCGACTGGCTGGTGCACCAAGCCTGCAAAATACCAGAAAAAGAAAAATGACCAATGCGCACAGTTTACTTTAACGAACCAAGAAATCCACAACGTTGATAACCAGATTGCGAAATGTGGAGAGAGAGAGAGAGAGAGAGAGAGAGAGAGAGAGAGAGAGAGAGAGAGAGAGAGAGAGAGACAGAGAGAGAGAGAGACAGAGACAGAGAGAGAGAGAGTGGAAGGAAGAGAGAGGGAGATAGGGGGGGGAGACACAGAGAGAGAGAGAGAGAGAGAGAGAGAGAGAGAGAGAGAGACAGAGACAGAGACAGAGAGACAGAGAGACAGAGAGAGAGAGAGAGAAGACCAAGGTCTGGTATGGGGAAGGGGGAGGGGGGGGGGGGTCAGTGGTCAAATGGTCTATGTATATCCGAAAATTGATTTAGCTGACTCTGTATAAAGAACCAATTACGGCAGCAACGAACTACCCACTACTGAATAGTAAGACATCACTTAAAAATGATGTTGGAACTATATGTAAAAAAACCCTGCAAAACAGACATGGGACTCAGAGATTTCGACACAGCAAGCAAAGAAGTGTTCATTACGTGATACTACTCATGGACTACTCGAAAACTTAAATGCATTGTTGAGCACTTGCCATCAAGTGCAAATCAAAGGGAGGACGATGGTGTATATTATCAAAGACTGTCACAAGCACTAAGAACTATTGGTAAACATAGTTTGTACGTTCACGTCAACTTCTCTAATTGTGTTTTTTCGTATGCAAGCTTCAGAGCAGACCAGTTTCTTTAAAACGATTACCTGAGCTGAGGGGGAGGGGGGGGAGAGAGAGAGAGAGAGAGAGAGAGAGAGAGGAGAGAGAGAGAGAGAGACCACAGGAAAGGGGACTGGAGGTATGTATAGGGGAAGCGGGGGAAAATGGAGAGAGCGCGGGAGGTTGACGTACAAAGAGAGAGAGATAGACAGAGAAGGAAAATGGAGGAGGAGAGCGGCACATGGGGGAAGGAAGGGTGAAGCGGGAGAGGGGGAGGGGCAAGAGAAGGGACAGCGGGATTATAATATTTCAACGACTAGTTTCCTTATGACGCTTTTTTCTCATTTTGTCTCTCTCCCCTTCACTGGCCGCTTTGGAATGCTGTTGGATTCTGGTTTGTTTTTTTTTAAACCCTTGGGTGTGAGAATACCACAGAATTGTGGACTGTGGCATATACCATTTGATGCCAAGAGAGTGCAGACACAATCAGCCGTGTCTTGCTGATCTGTCCAAATCAGCAGACGAAAGGCCTCTGAGCAGGTCAGATAAATGGTTCTGTTTCCAAGATGGTCTACAAGCGTCCCCATTTGCTGTTTAGAGGAGGGTTTTGCATTACTAACCTCTTGTCAGAGTTTTTCATTCCGCTTCTTTGCCTACCCCCCCCCCCCCTCCTCCCTCCTTTTTATCTTTGCCAAGTCATTTATGAAATGGAAGAATGGTTATCCCCCCCCCCCCCACTTCACCACCGTTCCTAAAATATGATAGAGAGAGAAAGAGATGTAAGTAAAGGGCGATGACGAGTGCACACAATCAGTGTATTTTTTTTAATTGAATTGAAAGCAAGTATATTTAATGTTCTCGTCAGCGTAAATTCAACAACGTTTAAATTGGTAATTATAGGAAACAGCTATAAACTTATTCTTCAAATTAAAAACAAAAATGACGAGAAGAGGCTAGCTGAATGAACGTATTAAAGTTAAAAATTCTCTGCCCCCTCCCCCCTCTTTAACGCATTTGATAACATTTCAATAAAGCTAATTGAACGAGTGTTGCTTTTAGTGTTTATAATAATGATCATTATTTATGGCGCTTAATCTTAAGCTCTAAACTCGTACAAACACAGAATAAGATTAAATAAAACATGAAAGAAACCCATAAAGAGATGAATATTACAATGAGTACCATGCACCTACAAAGAAGGGTGCATATTCACACACACGATCATTATGACATTGATTCATTCTGTCCTCAATCCCATCTTGAAGACATATCCATTCATATCACCAGCTCTAAAGCTTTTCGTCCACTTGATCGGACTCGTCAGAGAAACACGGGTAATAATGCCTACGTTTTCTTGTCATCAGATAGAGATATACCACCATCTACAATTCTGTGGTTTTGACACTACAAGGGTTCAAAAAAGGAACCCAACTGCACCCCAAAGCAGCAAGCGAAGGGAAGAGTAGAAAAACAAAAAGAAAGTGTATTAAGGAAATAAGTTGCTTAAAAAGTAAAATTATTACGTAAACAGTGTAGAGGATAGTTTTGGGCCTATGCTTGAAGGTCGATTTAAGGATGCAAGGGAGATCAAAAGGTGTCTACAGTCAAAGTGGTCAGATTTACTGTTTAATGACCCAAGCATTGTCAGTCATATAATATTCCAAATGGTGCAAGAGATACACAAAAATAAAAAAAAAAACAATAGGCGCAAGAATAAAACACTAAACATAATCATAGCACAAACGTATACAGAACACAAAAATATATCAAAATAGAAAATAAATCAGAGAGAGAGAGAGAGAGAGAGAGAGAGTGGAGGGGGGGGGGGGAAGAGAAGACTGTCCTAACATTTTGCAAGTTTTCTAATTGATTAACTTTATTTTTTCATTTGGTTACATCAGTATTTTTCAATCATCATTCAATTCAATTCAATGTCAGACGTTCAAAACATGTTATCCATACATCTATGTAAAGAAGTCCAGTAAAGTGACTCTCTTTAAAACAGTGTTCCCTGTCTGATGATACCTGACACAGCGATCACCAGCTGCCACAAGATCAGTTGGCTTTGTGCGCTGATGTGGGTTGATGCGTGGTCATAATCACATGTTAAAATTAAAGTATTATGATTTAGTTGTTCAGTTCTGAGACAGTTGAGATTTCTAAGCTCAATGTCTGTCAAACCTGTCTCTAAA
Organism: Conus canariensis; assembly: GCA_033310375.1. Lineage (NCBI taxonomy): Eukaryota > Metazoa > Mollusca > Gastropoda > Neogastropoda > Conidae > Conus > Conus canariensis. The sequence continues at coordinate 52,781,129 of CM065731.1, forward strand.
TAATCAGTCGAAATCAAATATACCATGTAAAAACTGAAATCTGTAATTTTGTGTTAGGACTGGTCGAAACTAATGTTTCATTTGAGATATAAGGTGGTTTATCTTATATGGAATCGTGCAGAAACACAGATTTGAACCGCAAAGGCATTTAGGAGAAGGCTCACCTCCTGAAAGGTCAAGCTGATCTTGGAATATCCATCATGAATCCAGACAAAATATCAGATGAGTTCGTTTTTTTTTAAGCTAAATTCCAATTTTCTCATCATCATTCATTAAGATGTGTGTAGTGGGCCTGATATAATCTTCCTGTACTGATTCAGGACCCACCAAAATATAACAACTTTCTTCATGGACTGAATTCCTTTTTTCTTTCGTCACAAGGTTTGTGAAATTCAGTTCGTTTCCTTATTTTTCAAAACTTTGCTTTCAGGCAGAGGAACTAGCAAAAAACAAAATAAAAGCCATGAACAGACACTGAAGAAAGATGTCTCCTTTTGATGTAAATGGGAGATCTCTCTGACAAAATGAAGACGTAATAAACTTGTCCAGTTCTTGCAAGAACCGTGATCGTATGTCAAATAGGGAAGAAGAATGAAAGGAAAGCTAGTGCAGTTACTGGAACTAATGGTGGTGGGGGGGGGGGGGAGCATTGGTCATGGACTATGAATAAGGCGTGGATAGGACAGTAGAAAGAAACTCGTGGAGAGCGTGGCAGCAGAGAGTCCTCAGAAGAGAAGCCCCCTTCAAGCAAGTGTTTCGGCCCTTATCTCCTGACACTCTAGGGGGGTTGGGCCACACCCGGTTCATGACTCCGGATGTCCCCTGCTGCCCCTTTTTTTTTCCCCATCTTGGGACGAGCCATGGCTGGGATTCGAACCCATGACCCTCTGGACATGCTCATTTTCCACTTAATGACTCGCGCTTTAACCACTGAGCCACAGGGACACCTGATATTTGTAGGGAAATTAAGCCTTATGAAGTTCACTTTTGTTCCTCCTTGACCAGATCCAGCTTGAACACCTCTCTGCCGCTTCTGCCATTGCTTTCAGGGCTCTGGTTTTTTCCCTCCCTGCAACTGAGAGCTGTTTCATGAGGGTGTATGCAGACGTTCCTACAAACCCTCTAGCTCCAATTTCTGCAGTGAGGACTTTGACCTGATAGCCTTCTCTCCTCAGGCTGTTTGCCAGATCAGCATACTTTTCAGTCTTGTAGATTTGAGCTGCCTCCATTCTGTTCTCATATGGCACCGTGAGCTCGATCATGATCAGCTGCTTGGTTGACTTAGAGTGGACTACTATGTCTGGTCTCATGCCACTCTTGCTGATGATCTCTGGGTGACTCTTCCATTCCTGGAGGTCTGCAGTGCACTCCCAGTCATCTGCCCCGTCCAGCAGACTCTGCCTGCATGTTTCGAGTGGCACTGTTGTTCTTGGCCATGATTTGCTGCCTCCTGCCGTGAAGAATATTGCGGGTGCTTTCGGAGTCCTGATTTTCCCTTTTGTGGTGTTGGTACTAGCCCAGACTACTTGTACAATCTCTTTGAGCACTTGGTTGTGCCTCCATGTGTACCTTCCTTGAGCCAGGGCTACTTTACATGAGCTTAGGACATGCTCCACTGTTTGTTTTTCATGGCAGAGGGGGCATGCAGGATCGTCTGTTTTCCCCCACTTCACCAGGTTTGCATTTGAGGGCAGAAGGTCATATGCAGATCTGAGAATGAAGCTGATCCTGAGAGGGGCCATGTGCCAAATGTCATTCCAAGTGGAGACTTCTTTGGAGTGCATTCTCCCACGTTGTCCATTGCCCTTGCTGGCTCTGCTGGACTGCTTTTTGGAGTCTTTTTTGGTCTTCTTCTTTTCTCATCTCCTGAATCATCATGTCTCTTTTGGCTTTTCCTTTGGCCTTTGACCACCATTCAGTTTTGGTCACCCCCAGTCCTTGTCTGTTGGTCTGTGTGTGTCCTGTTATTTCTCTGATCTTGAGACTTTCTTTTGCAGAATCCATCGCCTCTTGAACTTTCCATTTTCTGCCTGTCTTCAGCTGGGGCTTGATTGCTTCTACCACCTTGTCTCCTGAGTCCTCCAGCATGCTTTGAAGTCTGATCTTCCCTGCTTTGTATTCCTCCAGGATGGATTTCAGTGGTAGTTTCAGCTTTGCTTGGCGACAGTACAGCGCTATGTCAGTCAGACAGGGTGGGACACCAAGCCATTTCCTTGTGAACTTGTTGATTTTGGCTTCCATTGCCTCCACCATGCTGGTGCAGATGTCGTATATCATCAGATGCCATAGGAGCTTTGGTATCAGCATGAACTGCAGACACCAGACCTTGTATTTGCCAGGGAGCCCACACTGGTCAATGGTCTCCAAGCCTTCCTCCGCCATCTGCTTGGTTTCTTTTGCTCTTTGTGTGTCTTTCAGCGTATCATCATACCATCTTCCAAGGCTCTTGACTGGTTCTTCTGTGACTGTTAGAATGGCCTGGTTGGCAACACTGAAGACCACAGATCCGGCCACTTTTCCTTTCCTCAGTGAGAGACTCCGTGATTTCTTTGGCTTGAACTTCATTCTGGATGAGGCAACTATGTCGTCCAGCCTCTCCAGCACATGACGTGTCTCGTCTTCTCTGGATGAAATCACTGTAGTGTCATCCATGAAGGCCTTGAGAGGAGGCATCTTGTATCCATTGCCAAGGTCTGTTTGTCTCGCGTTGTTTGTTGCTGCTTTCAAGATGAGTTCCATTGCCAGCACGAACAGTATTGGGGAAATTGCACAGCCCATTGCAATACCCACTTCCAAGTTGATCCAGTCTGTTGTGTACTCCTTGGTAGAGAACCGCATTGCGAAGCCATTGAAGTACTTCTTGAGCATGTCGCGGATGTTCTTTGGCACATGGTACATCTCAAGAGCCAACTGTATCATCTCATGGGGCACAGATCCATATGCGTTTGCCAGATCAAGCCACACTACGTCCAGGTCTCTCTTTTCTGTTTTTGCTTTTTGGATTGCGTCCCAGATCATTGTGGCGTGTTCTACACAGCCAGCCACGCCTGGGATGCCACCTTTCTGGACTGACACATCCAAGTACTTGTTTTCCATCAGGTACTTGGTCAGCCTTGCTGCCATGACAGAGAAGATTTTCCCTTCGACGTTCAGTAGTGATATTGGCCTGAACTGGCTGATGTCACTTGAGTTTTGCTCTTTGGGGATGTACACACCATCTGCCGTCATCCACTGGCCGCTGATCTTCTGTTTTCTCCAAGCCGATCGCAGCAGCCTGTGGAGCCACTCCAGCACCTTGGGACATTTCTTGTAAAGCTGGTAAGGTATTCCGTTTGGCCCTGGTGATGATTTGGCTCTGGCTTTGTCGACCACCTTCTTGATTTCCGCCAACGTTGGAGGCTTGCCATTGAACTGTTCCTCAGGGTTGGTTGGCCACACCAGACCTTGAATGTCGAGTGGTGCTTTGCTCTGTGGGTCAGAGTATGTTTTCCTCAGATGCTGCTCAAGAACTCCTTTGTCCACACTTAGGGTCCCAGATTTTGGCTGCTCAAACAGTGTTCTGGCAAACTGGAAGGGTCTCTGAAGAAGCGCTCTTGTGTCTTCTTCTTTTTGCTCTTCCTCTTCCTCGCAGATTCCGCTTTGCTGAGGGCGCTGTGTTTTTCTTTCAGGTCTTTCCACAGTTTTTCCAAGCCTTGTTTTTCAGCTGGCAGTGCGGTCTTCATTTGCATCTTGAGGTTTTTCTTTTGGACCTTGATCTTGTCCATCTTTTCTTGGCGTCTGGATTTCTTTGGAGGTGTTTTCTCTTTGGGTAGTTTTGCTCCATAGGCGTCTCTACATGTGGCATACACAATGTCCCCATACATGGCTAGTTTGTGTTCCAGGGTGCTTTTCCCTATCAGTGCATCGAGTCTTTGGACGATTTTTGCATCCAATTTCTCCCAATCTTCAGTTTCGTTTGCTCGTGGCAGGTTGAGTTTCAGGCGCCTGGCATCGAGGGCCTGTGCAAATTCCTCATCCGAACCAACAGCGTGGATGTCCTTGGCACTGTGGTTTAAATCCTGGCCTTGGTCTTCCGACGTCTTATCTGCTGATGCAGTGCGCTGCTGCTCATTCAGATGAGTCTTCACACATCCCATCTTTGTTCTGTGGATCTTCATGCCACGGGTGGTAGCGAAACGCTTTCCACAGACACATGGATATTCCATTTGGTCCATGTTCATAGTCCGTTTGGGATTTGCAGAAATGACTGAGCTGGAAACAGGATGCAGTTAATGTAACTAATGTGGTGGCTTTGGTCATGGACTATGAATAAGGCGTGGATGGGAGAGAAATGACTGAGCTTGAAATAGGATGCAGTTAATGGAACTAATGGGGTGTCTGTGGTCATGGGGTACGAATAAGGCCTGCATGGGGAACAAACGACTGGAATGGAAGTAGGATGCCGGTGAAAATTTCAAATAAAAGAAAATAATCAGTGGGGGAAGATAAGATAAAACTGAACAGTAATTTCCCCAACAGTGTGCCATAAAGCTGGGCAGGTGGTCTGGACACACAAGGGGACTGGACTGACCTGTGCACTGCTGATGAAGAAGAGCTGCTCTGGAGTGTAGTCCAAAACAGGAAGTCTGGGGTCTCCACCTCCACTCCTTGCAAGCACTCTCTTGTACGCCTAAAAATTAAAAGCATTAAGAAAAAGAACTCGAAATTTTACTTTGGGCGAGCTGAGCAGATCAACATCAATTTCAGGGTAAGTTGTAGTAATAGATGTGCCATTGATAATCGATGTTAGCTAATCAAATGAAGGACAAGAAGAGAACTTTCTACAAGCCAGTTTCGGTCACAAATTCTTAACATAGTGTCGCCCTGCTTTAGAATATAGAAATAATGTGCTGATGAAAAACCAAACGAGCAAACAAACAAAAAAACAAGATGCAAAGCATATAAACGTACTCCCAGTTTATCCTCAATACGCGTGAGATATTCCATAAAGAGGAAAAACCGTCTTGGGCTGGTGTTGCCGTTAGTAATGGCTATTCTGGTAAACATCGGCCATCATCTGTGACCTATAATGAACATACTTACAAATTTTCAGAAAGATCGGCCAAGCACTTTCTGAGATTTTTCCATAAAGAAGAAAACCATTATGGGCCGCTAGTAACGGCTATAATGGTAAACGTAAATGTCGGGCATCATCCGTGACCCATAATGAACATACCTATAAATTTTCAGAAAGATCAGCCAAGTAGTTTCTGGGATATTCCATAAACAAAAAAAAACCCTTTGTGGGCCGTTATAGCCGTTAGTAACGGCTGTAACGGTAAACTAAAACATCGGGTATCATCCGTGACCCATAATGAACATACCTACAAATTATCAGAAAGATCGGTCAAGTGCTTTCTGGGATATTCCATAAACAAAAAAACCCGTTGTGGGCCGTTATAGCCGTTAGTAACGGCTGTAACGGTAAACTGAAACATCGGGCATCATCCGTGACCCATAATAAACATGCCTGCTAATTGTCACAAAGATCGGCCAAATACGTTCTGAGATTTTCCATGAAGAGGAAAAACTGTTACAGACCGTTACAGCCGTTAGCAGCGGCTATAACGGAAAACTAAAACATCGGGCATTATCCGTGACCCATAATAAACATACCTGCTACTTTTCACAAAGATCGGCCAAATTCTTTCTGAGATATTCCATGAAGAAGAAAAACCGTTTCAGGCCGTTACAGCCGTTAGTAACGGCTATAACGGTAAACTAAAACATCGGGCATCATCCGTGACCCATAATGAACATACCTACCAATTTTCAGAAAGATCGGCCCAGTAGTTTTGTCTGGAGCGAGTGGAATACATTTTGACCACGGACGGACACACACACACACACACACACACACACACACACACACACACACACACACACACACAAGAGAGAGAGAGAGAGAGGAGAGAGAGAGAGCATTTCTTCGTTCCCATTCTAAAGTACTCCCTGTTCTATAAGAACTGGGAGTACAAGAAGCAAACAAAGAACCCTAGAGATCATACACTATGGTGACTGACATTATGAAAGTTCATTTTACCAGGCAATTGTTAAACTAACACACATCATTCTTTTTAGAGTAGATATATAGTTAGATGTCGCCTTTGTACAAATATATGTCAATATATCCTTTATGATCATGAAACCAGAGAAAAGAATGACCAAGAAAGCCCACAAAAATCAAAGTGTTCATTTTTTCTATAGTTGTTCCATTGTTAAAAACTCATGTAAACAGGTCTCTTTGTGCTGTCTTTTGTTAAGCATCTGAACGTTAGAAAGTGGGAGGCTGCTGAAGACATGACTTAGATGTGACTGACTATATAATCAGGACCTACCAGATCCAGATGGGAAGTAAGCAGTGTTTCTTAACAACCTGTCTATAAATGGTCATTGTGTACACTCTGTGATTTCATCTAATAGTTTGCGATATGAACAGGACAGACACGCGTCAGTGCGGACCCGAATCTTATCCGAAAGAGAGGGCTTCGTGTTCCACTATCAGTTTGTTTGCTTGCTTACATGCCTTGAAAAAATACAACTTTAAATGATATGGAATTGGATGAAATTGGATGAGCCTGGGGAGTTTTAATACAACTGAAAACTCAGCAGGTGTAGATCTACACCAATTCACATAACATATCTAGGATCTGTACATCTAGTTACGTAATGTTTTGTATGCTTAAAATGTATCAACATTTGACTGCTAGTATCTTGTTCTTGCATTTTCTCTGCACTCCTGGCGTAAAGTTGTCTTTGTGATCGTTGTGTCTCATTCAGCATGAAAATAAAGACTTAGAGCCAAGTGACATTATACGTTTAACATAACTTCTCCACAATATGTTTACTTTCACCACAGGCTGAAGATGTCATTTGGGTTGTGAGCTGGAATGCCGAAATGCTGTGAGTCATTGTCATTGTTATAGTGTTCAGACAATTGTATTAACAGGAAAATGCTGATGGGTTTTAATTACGTTGAGAGCACAGACTTTGTTCTACTCTGGTGGGTCACAAGGGGGCAGGAATCGCCTAACATTGCCATCTCCTGACATGGTTCATCCATCTCAAATGGTGGCTGGAAGTTTGAATTTGT
>CM065731.1:52793260-52795760 GCA_033310375.1 Conus canariensis
TTGTGATGATTTTGCTGTTTTTAAAGAGGTATCAACAGCACATGGGTTATTCTTGGCGATTTTAATTCCCACCACGCTTTGTGGTCCGAAAATCCCAATAATATTGTTAACAACAACGAATACCTTGCCAGTACAATAATCAACGCCAATTTAACCATTTTAAATGACGGCTCTATAACAAGAATTGCTGATCGATCAGATCAACGTTGCTCATCGATAGATTTGTTTTTAGTTTCCCCAGACATAAACCCTTTGTGTACTTGGCAGGTTCATCAAATACCGTTAGGCAATGATCATCTCCTTATTGAAATCCAACTTCTAGTGAGCCCTGAAAAAACAATCTACAATTCTGAATGCACTAAATATAATGAAGATAAGGCTAATTGGGCGCTTTTCAATCAAATTTTGACAGCAGGTTCGTCTTTTCTAAATTTCAATCAAAATACAGTGTTAGAGGAAGGTTTGGAAAATTGTTATTTTGAATTAAGAAAACTTTTACTTAAGGCTGCAGATTCTGCAATCCCAAAAGTCAAATTAAAGAATCATCCAAAGAAAGCATCAAACCCATGGTGGAATATTGCGTGTGGAGTCGCCGTGGGTGCAAAAACTAGGGCCTTCAAAAGCTGGATGATAAGCCGTCATACGCAGCCTAAAAGTAAAGTGGAACAGTTACACGCTGAATACAAAAAACCTAACACCAATAGTAACAAAGTTGTTGCTTTTGCAAAGCAGCAATATGACAAAAACTTAGTCATCAACTGTTCCAAACACCCAAACGATAGCGCTTTACTTTGGGAAGAAATTAGAAAATCTAAAGGTTCTTTTCATCTCCCAAATCCTGTCTTGATTGAAAACGATAAAATCTATAAAACAAACGAGAAGAAAGTTGAATTATTTGCTGACACTTTCGCAGCAATGAGTCAGACTGAACATCTGCCTAAAGAAGAGCAAGAACGAAGAAGAACTATTGAAAACGAAGGGAGAAACATTGAACCACATGACAATGACAACACGTTATATATTAATACAAATCTAACAATGGAGGAGCTTCTGTACTCACTTCGCCGTCTAAAATCTGGTAAAAGTGCGACAGGATTTGATCCCATTTCTTACAACATGATAAAGCATTTTCCACAATGCTTTTTGAAAAAGTTATTAGAGTTCTTCCAATTATGCTGGAATTCTGGAAAGCTGCCAATGGCTTGGAAGAAAGCAACAGTTGTACCTATCCATAAACAAGGAAAATCAAAAAGAAAATCTTATAATTTTCGACCCATTTCTTTGACTCCTCACATTGGAAAACTTTTTGAGAGGATAATGAAATTCAGATTAGAACATTTCCTTGAAAAGAATGGGATTTTGCCAATATTTCAATCTGGTTTCAGAAAAGGGAGAGGTGTCACTGATCATGTTAGTCTTTTAGCTTCACACGTCAGAAAAGCCTTGGCTAAGCGACACTCCACTTTAGCCACGTTTTTTGATATTCATAGAGCGTACGATTCCGTTTGGCATTTTAAATTATTGTCCAAGGCTCATGAAATTGGGATTAAAGGTCGTTTCCACATGTTTTTACAATCATTTTTATCTGGAAGAACGCTACAAATAAAACTAAATGGTGTGCTGTCAAGTAGAAGATATGTTAACATGGGTGTTCCTCAAGGAAGTGTAATTTCTCCAATCCTCTTCTCATTGATGCTTTATGATCTTAACCAGATTGACACGAAAGGGGCAACTTTAGCTGCTTATGCAGATGATATTGCAATGTGGAAAAATGTAAATTGTAATTTTACAAAAAACAAAATCAAGTGTAATAAAATTGTTGAACAGTTTCAATTTGCGGTCAGTTAACTTGTTAATTATTTGAATTCAAACGGTTTTAACTTATCAACGGACAAATCGGTTTTTATTATATTTACAAAGAAAAACATCGATTTTGAAGGTAGGGACGCTGTTAAAGTAAAAACAGGTGATTCTTTCATTTTCCCAAGTAAGCAAGTAAAATTTCTAGGCGTTATTTTTCACTATAAATTATTTTGGTGTAAACATATAAATCATCTCGTTGAAAAGGCAAGAAAGAAAATTGCGTTACTGCGAGTCCTAACTGGAATCCCTCTAATAAATTATGGATCTGATCTTATCCATGTCGCCTTAGGGACAGTTCGTTCGATTGTAAGTTATGGTCAAGAAGTATTTTTTACACCACCAAAGACAGATTTACATTGTGATACTGAGAACCGGGCACTCCAGACTGTGACATCACATCTCTGCAATACTCCACCCTGGCGGGTCTTCAATTTATCCATGCAGCCCCAATGACGGTGGAACAGTCCCAACAACACCAAAAGAACAATCCTGGCCTGCCAACACACTGATGAATGCAAAACTTTATTGACCACTGGAGGGCCTTCACCATACAGAAGCCCTTCCCAGTACCTCCACCATTCCTGCCTAAGATTGAGTGTATGTGTGTGTGTGAATATGTGTGTGAAAACTTTCCACA
>CM065731.1:52805760-52808260 GCA_033310375.1 Conus canariensis
TCGTGAGTGCTGTATTTAAAATGAAGCAAATACTTCCTGATTCATAGCACCTCTGTGAGTTGAATATTCTGAATCTACATTCAAGTAGGTCTACACTGGCAGTGACAAATTCTGGCACAGTCAAACAACCATCCAGCAAAACCTTGGGAAGAATGTGAACTTCTAAGGAACGGGAGCACACAGAAAGGGAAGGGACTTTTTGTTTTTCAGTCAGTTATAGATATTTTGCATCTGTAGACCTGTTTTGCATCTGTAGACCTGTTACGGACTAAAGTGGTGATGTCTGGCGGATCAGACAGTGGGTAAAATGCTACAAAGATTACGACAGTATTTGAAATTTGGCGTTAAAAAGATACCAGTTTTGTCTGTTTCACATAGTTACATTTTGAGGTCTACTATAGACTCTGTGTGTGTGTGTGTGTGTGTGTGTGTGTGTGTGTGTGTGTGTGTGTGTGTGTGTGTGTGTGTGCGTGCGTGCGTGCGTGTGTGTGCTGTGTGTGGTGTGTGTGTGCGCGCGCGCGCGCGCGCGTGTGTGTGTGTGTGTGTGTGTGTTTGTGTGAGTACGTGTGTGCGTGCATGCGTGAGTATGTATGCATGCGTGCGTGCGTGCGTGCGTGCGTGGTGTGTGTGTGTGTGTGTGTGTGTGTGTGGTGTGTGTGTGTGTGTGTGTGTGTGTGTGTGTGTGTGTGTGTGGGAGCGTGCGCGCGCCGGCGCGTGAGAGAGAGAGAGAGAGAGAGAGAGAGAGAGAGAGAGAGAGAGAGGAGAGAGAATTTGGAGACTGGAAAAAGCGAAAAGGAAGGTCACACACGGGACAAACAGATGGAGGGGGAGGGGGGGGGGGGAGGGGGGGGGCGGGGTAGGAAAAGGAGAAGGGGACGATCTTTTCATGTAAACAAATTTCAGCTGGGCTTTCATAACAACTGTACCTCTGTTGCAAAGTAGCCGAATCAAGCATTTGTCCTCGTAACAATGACGTAGTGATCTGCCACGTATATTTTCTTCATGTTGCTGTACAATAATTATGTGAATAAGCCCATAAGCAAACGATACTATCTGCGATGCATTTGAAGATGCATTCTTACTTCTGCCTGTTGGGACGCTGTCGAAGTTCACTGAGGGAGGCTCTGTGGAAGGATTCACCAACGTTCACAGCGCTTTCCAGCACATCCGCTGTGTTGATGACAATCTGCACACAGCATGACGTACTTTTCAGTGGATGGGAAGATCGACAGGTTTCATGCTTTTTTTCTAAAGAAGATCCCGTTTTACGCAGTAAGGACCCAAACAGAAAAGAAGAATAGCTGTTTCTTTATTTACATTGAAACCAAAAAAAGTTTTTCTTTTTCTTCCCTGAGGAGTCATCCAAACGCCGGCCTAAAGAACTGTACACCAAATACTAAGGTTTGGTTCTTTCTTTATGTTTTCATTGAGCATTCTGCAATGTTTTCAATCCTTTCTTTGTTCGTTTGTTGTTTTTCTTTTCTGTCTCGTTCTCCATCTCCTTCCCTGCACTGTTCCTTGGAATATTTATACTTTTTTTGTCGTACTTGATTTGTATGTGGTTGCATGCGCTGCTTTATTGTTTTACGCACTTGTTCAAAGGTGATATGATTACGTCTCTGATTAGACTCTTTGGCACACCTCATTTCGGTGGCTTTATTTTTCTTTCCAAATTCGCTGTGAGACTCAATGCATCAGATCCACACAGAAAGATGACCTATGTCAGCATTCACAACAATCTGCACATATTGGTCTGCACAGTGCTGAAATTGTCTTGGCTGCTTTCGAGGGGATATCTGGTTTAGATCCCTCATAGATCCCTCTGTACATGGAGTCTAGCCCCTCTTTTCGGCGCTGGTTTCCTCGCGATGTCTTGGTGAGCTTACATCCGCTCTTTGAATAAGCTTCACGAGTTCTTCTCTGCTGCCTGCCAGGACATCAATCTCTTCTGCAAAGCGAACCTTCCTGTTAATTCTTCATAAGGTGCTTACTTTCCTGACATGATGTTCAAGTGCATTAGTCATGACGCATATCAGGAATATGTTAAAAAGCAGAGGAGATAGAAGCAGCCACGAGTAAGTCCAACTGAAACATGGAACTACTATTGAAGAAGAAAAGAAACACCCGAAGGTGCTGGGGAGGACCCAGAGAAGCACTGTCTTCACCTGCCTTTAGAGCAGTCCTGTACCACCCTTGGAGGCCTGCGCTGTGTTGACGATGGGTACAGGCACGCGCAGGACACTCCATTAAGATATCAAGGGACATAACTGCTCCTGAACAGAGGTAAATCAGACTACAGGATGCAGCCCTTAACAGCCTTAAAGTAGCATCCCCATGGGTGTACCAGCCCGTATTTCATGACTGCAGAGCCCACCGGCGAAAAACCCTCCAGCTGCCGAACACACCCCACAGACCCAACCACCCCTGCCCACGGACAGATGAAGACAGTGCCACTCCAGACACAGCCAAGCTTTCGCCATACGGTCTTATGTGCCCTCAA
>CM065731.1:52810760-52818260 GCA_033310375.1 Conus canariensis
CGTGTCCTTGATCCAGTAAAGTATACTGACAAGTATTCATATTCTTATAATTTCTATTCCAGTAACTATTTTATTTGTGTGCGTCTGGTAAGGAGTGGGATGGGGTGAGGATGGGGTGGAGGAATGTAACACTAATTTCGAAAGGAGCAACAGGAGAGAGAAAAAAAACAGCTTTTCGAATCAAACCAATGTATGTAAAGATAAAGAGGAATTTATCGTAATCAGGAATAAACCATCTCTTCTCTGTGTGCCAGTCGCCAGCTATATCTATACTGATTGATCCTTCCTCCCTCCACACAGTCAAATGACTGAAGAATGGTTAAATTAATGATTGCATACAGATGAACTCACGTCTTTCGTCTTCTCGTTCAAATAGGTGTCGTTTTTCATGTCATCAGAATATCCGATTTTGTCTGCAATGGCGTCAACCTGAAAAATGAAATAAGTGCAGTTGCAAAGTGAGATGCTGCATGCGGAAACGGAAACAAACTTAAAAGACATACGGTTCCGCGAACAAAAGAGAGAAACAAATTGAAAATTGTAATTTGTTAGTCTTTTTCGTTCGGCGGAGCAGTAAATCTTTTAAGTTTGAAATAAATGCAGTTGAGCAGATTTCCATAACGGATCCTGTTACTTTGATGATGAATATTTGCATTGAAGCATTGCCTTCCCATCTATGTTCCCTCTTCTCTGTCCACTGAAAGCACACAGGCGGATTCAGTTTGCGTTTTGCAACTATTGTAAAGAATCTCCCCTTCGGAAGTTTATTTACCAAAATAACGTTTGTACAATTCACAGAAAAACAAAATGAGAGAGGGTTACTGAAGAGCTCACTTCTGGTCACTTATGTCGTCGACCAGAATCTCGTAAATTCAGCGTTCACTAATTGCTAAAGAAGATGAGCGTGCCAGCCTACTATGTCGTTCCTCGGCTGTCCACATTTGTTATTCAAGATTCCGTTTCCTAGCAACACAGGCAAGAAGAGCACTGTGAATGCATCAAAAGACATGAAGGTTACTCTAAAACGCCGGTCTGTAGAAATGTAACGTGGATGCTAAAAAAACATATGAAAATGATTTCTCAGAATTAGATGGTTATTTTTCATTTATACATGCTTAAAGTGCCTAAGTGTTCAGGACTCTAAGAAAATAAAAGCTGCAATCATTCATCATCATTTTCATTGTATTCTAATTTGTACGAAAAAAGAGATAATTCTTCAAACGATAGATCAACATCAAAATGTCCTCCATGCTGCTTTTTGTCGTTTTGTCTGCTTTGCCATTGGGACGATCACAGGTTTTTGGTTTTCTCATAACGATATGTCAAAATCAAGATCAATGATCACACCTGATATAGAAACAGTCCTTTCAAACTTCAAAGGTGTGATAGAATTCTGGCACAACGCCTCATTAATTTACTGGCATGCTTTACATAAGTATACAGAAAGACCAAATATAGAGGGAATGGTTGATCTATTTCCATACGTCTTTGAACATAGAGCCTTGCGGGCAATTAATTGAAGGCACTGCACCTACAAAACACATTCGGAGTTTGTAAAGAAGCTGCTACAAACACTTCAATAACTTTGATAAGATTTATAGCACAAACGAGAACTTAAATTTCACGTCATACCCAAAACTTCACATGGTTGAAGACCAGTGAATAAAATATTGAGTGTTCCAAGATGGTTATTTTATCTTAACTAACTATCTTAATTAACTAAATCTAAATGATTGAAACATGCACCGTGCACAATCATTCCTTGGAATTGCCACTAAATGAGCAAATGACCTTCTCCAGAGCTGTTTTCCTGGTCTGTTCTGTCATCCAGTCTGCCTTCTGCAGAATCTCCTTCAAGGAATCCTGCAGGTCAACGATCAGTTCCTCGACCTGTGTAGAGATAAGGACAAAAAACTGATTTACAAAGCAGTTAATAGCTCCACTACTATACGAACGAGTGAAGTAATTATTGAGCAAAGGAGTGGTTGAATCTGATCACTGAGGTTGTTCCATAAAAGATGTATACGTGGAGTCTGAAAGAAGATAGTAACAGATGGCTCATTTGAAGACAGTCAACTCGTGTACATTACGCTATACAAGTAACAGAAATTAACGAGACTTCCCGTTCAATGTCCAGGCAAAGCACGTATTATAGGTCAACTCGGATCCTGTCTGCCTGTCTATGTGCCCCTATAAATGAACGATCAAATCTGAAGTGTAGTACGTGCGTGCGTGCGTGCGTTGCGTGCGTGCGTGCGTGCGTGCGTGCGTGCGTGGTGGTGCGTGTGTGTGTGTGTGTGGGGTGTGGTGTGTGTGTGTTGTGTGTGTATCTGGGAGGTGGGAGGGGGGGTGGGGGGTCGGTACAGGCAGATTTTTCTTCGGGTTTCACATCGGTCCTGACTCCATTTCCTGAAAGAATCGTTTGAATGAAACTATTACCGATCTTCTATGCGTGAATAAACGCGCATTATTCTGCACCTACGTAAAATCCCATCACCATGTTTGGGAGGAGAAGGCCAGCTTTGACCGTGGATATGGATGACACATATAAAGAAAGCATGCCGTGGAGGGGACATCGAAGCCATGACAGCTGGACACGAAGAGCCACAAAATTTGAGGTTTTTTTTTAATGCTGATTGATGAGAATGTGGATGATGAAAATTATGTCACACAGCTGGACACGAAGAGCCACAAAATTTGAGGGTTTTTTTTTAATGCTGATTGATGAGAATGTGGATGATGAAAATTATGCCACAGATTTCCATTCCGGTCTGAGACTGCATGACAGGGCTGTGCTCTACGCTTACTTTCATAATACATCCCGGCGTCAACCAGACCCGCGGTGTTGGTCAGGAACTTTCAGCATCAGTCTCAGAGACACGTCCATTTAGTGGATGCAACTTGACGGTGTGTGGTTCCAGTCTTCCCACTGAGCTCATAGCAAACTCAGCTCCGAGTAGGAGAGGTCGGAGCAGAAAAATCCTACATGACTAATGGGCATCGAACCCACGACCTCCCAGCCGGGAGTCCACGACGCGAGCCACTTCGCCACGGCAGCTGGTAAACGATAACACTATCTATCATCAGCAGGAGCAGAAGTGGCAGTATGATTACGATGATGATGATGACAATGACGACGACGGTGACGACGACAACGCCGATGATGTGAACGTTTGCATAGTGCCCATCCTCGGTTAGAGGTCAAGCTATAAACGCTTTACAATCCACGCCCACGTTTACACAACGGGCTGCCTACCGGGACAGAGCCGACCGTAGAGCTGCCTGCTAGCGCTACATTCAGTCGTTTTCCTTGTTATTCAGTCGTATATAAGTCACTCGGTTTTTCTTTTGTTACCCTTTTTAATGGATGATGCATGCTGCATGTATACGCGCCCTCCATATCAACGGCCAAACTGGCCTTCGCTTCTTTCTTCTTCCTCCTCAGTTATCTTTCTTCCCGACATCTTACTCTTAGTTTTCTCCCCTTGTTACTAATATTCGTGTATGCTCACTAACCTTTTTCCTTGTGTGCTCGGAGAAATACTTGTCAGCGTACAGACGACTCACAGCGTCGGGGAAGTATAGATTTGTGCGTTCTGCACATGTGTCCTCGCGGTCCTGTGTATATATATATATATATAACAATTATAAACAAAGCTTGCTCTTACGTCTTAGATTGAAGAAACAGGGGGAGATAAGCATTCATATCTGCAGTGGTAGATCATTCTGCCTAACTAACAGTATGTGCTTGAGTGGGTGAATTGTGAAAAATAAAATAAATGCTTCTCAAAATGAGCCTTCAGCAAGTTTATAGTCTCCAAGTGGGAGACGATCTCCTATGGGGAGGAAACCCACTAACATATAACTCCTGGTCAGATACCGATATTTCGAAACCTGATTGTTTCTCCTCAGTGACCGCGGAAAGTGGTAATTTGACTCCTCTGCCTTTTCGGTTTTAAGAAGGATGCTATCCCAGAAAAGGCTGGTGTGCTATACCATAGTATGTTTGTTGAGTTTTCAAAAAACCAACCAAAGGTGCAACCTAAGAAGCAAAAGAAAATCATGAAAGAGCAAAACAAGCTACATTTTCTTGTGAAAAGTAGAAAATATAAAAAGATAACCTCTTAAGACACAAGTGCTGAGGGCCAGTTCTTGGAATGAATCCGCAAGGGACTAAATTATAATAAACTAATAAATTCCAAGGATAAGTACTGAGCACCATTCCAGCAACTTACAGAGCAGCTTGGCGTTGCAATGACTGCAAGAAATATTCAATTATAAACATATATATATATATACATATATATATATATATATATATATATATATATATATATATATAATATAATTATTACGAAATGAGTCACTGATTATAATATAGCTTGCATGCTATGTGCAATGTAAGGAGAGGCAGTGAACTAGGGAAGTGAAGTGGTTGGCTTGTAGAGGGAGGGAAGAAGTTCGTTTTCGACTGACATAAATTATATTGTGATATGGTTAGACTGTTCACAATTGAAGAAAGTTTGATATATTCATCTTCCTGTCTTTTATCACTGTTTTTCTTGTTTTCTTCTAAATCTTTGCTATGTCATTTTCAGAAAGACTCTCTCTCTCTCTCTCTCTCGCTCGCTCTCCCCTCTCTCTCTCTCTCTCTCTCTCTCTCTCTCTCTCTGTGCGCACGGGCATATGTGTGTATGTGTTTGTTTGTTTCTTCGTTTGTGTGTATGCGCATGCGCTTATTACTGCCATCCGCATTAAATGACCACCTTCAATACAACAGAATCTACAAATACCTTAAAACTACATAAATGTGGTAAGCGGCAAAATGTATACTTCGCAAAGCAACACACCAGCAAAAAAAAACAAAAAACAAAAAAACGATTGTAAACACACGTTAAGATGTTTATTTCCATGCATACAGTATAAGACAAAACTCGGATTTTATTGTGTGTATTCAATACAGACAGAATTCAAAGCGTCTGTTCACACACACACACACACACCACACACACACACACACACACACACGGATAAA
The DNA here is from genome assembly GCA_033310375.1 of Conus canariensis. Lineage (NCBI taxonomy): Eukaryota > Metazoa > Mollusca > Gastropoda > Neogastropoda > Conidae > Conus > Conus canariensis. The sequence continues at coordinate 52,815,796 of CM065731.1, forward strand.
CACGTAAATACATACAAGATACCTGGGTACATAGACACAAGACACGCACACGTACCTATGCTCTCGTCCTACTTAAAGAGTGGCTCATTCTTTCATCTTGAGAAGAAGTGTTTCAAACAGTACTGGCCTTTTCATTAGAGGTAGGGGCCAGCTTCACATACCCCTGGATCACACTCCACCAGCAGTAGTTCAACAAAGCCCTGGAGAGTAAGCCACAGCATCCCGACCAACATCAGCATCAACCGCGGTCACATTACCATTATTATTGTTATTATTATTATTATTAGCAGCAGCAGCAGCAGCAGCAGCAGCAGCAGCAACAACAACAATAATAACAGCAACAGCAGCAACAACAACAACAGCAGCAGCAAAACAAAACAATAGCAACAGCAGCAGCAGCAGCAGCAGCAACAACAACAGCAGCGGCAGCAGCACGCAATGGCAGGAGAGCAGCGGCAGTGGTATTAGTAGTAACACAACGGTAGAAGTAGATTTTTTATGGAAAAAAAGCAGAAATGAAAAACCAAAGCCTTCGTCTCCATACTGACATGTTCGGTTGAATCATCCACTGCAGCAACACATGAAAGCAATTCAGCACTAATCCTCCCGCTCACTTACTTTCTTGTTTCTGCTTGCTTGCTAATGACAACCATTTCTTACAAAAAGCTCGTCGCTGACCGTCGGCTGATTCCTCGTTATTGGTTCAGTGATGTTGAAAATGTCCACTCGCAAGAAAACAGAGAACTGACAAGCTGCGCTTATCTCTGGCAGTGCTACTCATGTGGTATACTTAACCGATGACATTTTGTGTGTATGTGTGTGTGTGTGTGTGTGTGTGTGTGTGTGTGTGTGTGTGTGTGTTCTTTGCATTTGTCGTCTGTTGGACTTCGACACCTTTATTAAAAAAGATGATGTGTCTTAAGATTCTTCTGTAGTCATTACACTGCCTGTGCTTTCTGACCTACGCTGATCTTCTCTGTTTGTCTTTCCTCCTCTCTGTATCACCTACCTCTGCGAAGTGGAATTGATCACATCGAAGATGTTGTCAAAAAAGCCCAAGACCGTGGTCCCCACTTCTTCATCCATCGTCACATTGATACCCACCGAGGAAAATTCCCGTTGCACATACCCCATCCAGTCAAACTGCACATCAAATCAGGCGTTAACATAACCAAACAACTACCTTACGCACTGGCTACAATAAGCCCTGTGGCACACTTGCGCGACACAAATCCAGTTAAAAAAGATGGCAAGGCTTAAATTTGATCCCAATCACAAATACGTTCTGAGTGAGAGAAGACATCAATCTCAATATTCAGTAATGTGTTAATTGCAAATGAAGCATGATAAGCTGTTTTCTAAATCCTGAATCTCCACAGGGGGAACGCCAACCCCCACCTCCCGCTAAGTTGTTCACAGTGAGACAAAACCAAGATGTGATGGAAATCCCACGACTCGGTAAGTGACCAATGGTAAGGAGAGGTGGGGGCCGAAATAGCTCAGTTGGTAGAGCGCCGGACTCGTGATCCTAGGGTTGCGGGTTCAGTTTTCGGTACAGGAGGATTTTTCCCTCGGAGTTAACACTGGTTCTGACTCCATTCCCCTTATAGTCCGAATGAGACTATAAACCGAGGTGTCGTGTGTGAACGCACGCACAACATCTTGCCCACACGTAAAATCCCATCACCAACTTTCGGAAGAGAAGGCCAGTTTGGCCGTTGGTATGGATGACACGTTACACATAGCATGCACCTTCCCCGAAGATGGAGTATGGCTGCCTTAATGGCGGGATAAAAAACGGTCATGCACACAAAACTCCACAGCTTGTCTTATACAGGCAGTGTCCGCCGAAGTATCAGCCTGCGTACGCAGAAAGAAAGAAAGAAAGTAAGGAGAGGTAGCAAGGTGCTCTTCTTCTCTTCTCAGACTTGACTCCTTGTGGAGTCATGGAAACAAAACAATCGCCCTGTTCCTCCCCTTCTTTCGGTTGTGGCCATGACTTGGGTCTCTGCTAACTTTCCTCGTCTTCTCTGAAATGTTGTCAGATGGTTGTTTGTTTGTTTGTTTGTTTTTCCGCTTACCCTCCGTCTTCCTGCACCGAGAATTTCCCGGGGGGGGGGGGGGGGGGGGGGAGAGTTGTTTTCATAGGGCCATAGGTTCTTCGTGCGTGACCAGGCCAGCAGTATGTCCTTTCCTTAACTTTATGTAAGATGGCTGTGTGTATACGTTTTCATTAAAGATAACACAGTTGATGATGAAAATATCTTACTGGTCATCGTCGTCGTCGTCGTCATCATCATCATCATCTCATCATCATCATCATCATCACCATCATCATCATCATCATCTATTACAAATAGTTATTGTTACTAATGCTATCATAATGGCGGTGAAAATAAGAATAAAGATGATGACGATGATCACGATTTTGCTAAAATTTACGCTAAAACAAAAACGAATGCTCT
>CM065731.1:52823260-52893260 GCA_033310375.1 Conus canariensis
CACTGACGTCATGGCTGAACGGCCGACATCCTCAACAAGTCAAGCAACAGTACACTGCTAGTGTATCAGCCCCTGCCAAACTTGACTTTGCAAGTAGCAACTTATCAATTAATTGGCGAAACATTAAGCGCCAATGGGAACATCTTCAGTTGATACAAGATTGAACAAAGAAGCCCAGTTCCAAACTACAGTTTTCCTGGCAACGATTGGAGAGGACGCACTTGACATCTATTGTGGTTTGACAGTCAAGCTGATTGCAAGAATTTAGAAAAGATTATTGAAAATTTTGAAGATTTCTGTATTGTTGAATACATGAAGCTTATGAAGCTTACAAATTGTCAGATAGCCAAACACTGCAACTTTGGGCAGCTTGAAGACAGAATGATTAGAGACCAGTTTGCCATGGGTATAAGAGATGATATTCTGAGAGCGAAAATATTAGAAGACCAAAGGCTTGTCAAAAGGCAGAGCTTTTGAGACTTCCAGACAACAGGCACAGATGATGACAGGTAAAGAAAATGGAAATTTACACATAAATAGAATTTCTGCAAAGAAGCGGAAGAGTCTTCCAGCAAAACCTAAATATGAACAATTTTGTCCCCAAGAATCATAGAAATGCAGACGGAGTGGCAAGAACCCCATGCATAGAAGGAAGGATTGCCCAGCAAAAGATACAAAATCCCACAAATGTTTTCCCAGAGGTCACTACACAGCCATATGTTATTCTAAGAAACATGTACACAATTTAGAGGAAGAACAAGAAGAAACAGTGCTTGGCTCCATTGAAGTATGTAAAGACAAAGCTGATTTCAATACAGTTAAAGAAGGTCCTTGGCATGCCACTGTACAAGTCAATGAACGTCGGTCGACTTTCGAGTGGACACAGAACCTGATGTTTCTATTGTTCCAAGACGATATTTCCAGAAGAAATCTCCTGTAAACATGAGCACCAATAAGAAACTGTTAAGCCCAGAAAAAAAACAGATATCAAGGGAATGAGCTGGTCAGAATTCAATGAACTGTGGGAGTGACAACTTGATAGCCTATGATACGATGATGCTTACTTACCAAAAGAACGCGTTTTTCCGAATTCATGGGATCGACCTCCACAGAGAAGGATATAATGGGATGATCGTAGACCAATGCCACATCGCTGAGGTCTGGTTTCCTGGGAATCCGTTCCAGCATCTCACTGAAGGTCCAGTTTTGATCCACCCAGCTGTCGCCATCCAGGGTGGGGAACACGTTGGCACCTTTCGAAGCGATCAGTTTCCGCCATGGGCCGGTACCTGTAATCGGTGTTTCCAGCAGTAATTTGATGGTAGAGATTACCTTGACAAAATGTCTACTGCAACCACGCAAAGAGAGAGAGAGAGAGAGAGAGAGAGAGAGAGAGAGAGAGAGAGAGAGGGAGGGAGGGAGGGAGGGAGAGAGAGAGAGAGAGAGAGAGAGAGAGAGAGAGAGAGAGAGTCAGTGTCGTTGAGTCTGTGTCTGTGTGTATGTAAGTATATAATCCGCGCTATCACTCAACCGGCCTGCATATACCTTTTGTACTGTACTCCTCCCCCATCTCTTCACCCCTAACTTTCCCAACCTCACAGTTACGAGGGACCTGTAAGTTTTCTCACTGTAGATTAGCAATGGAGCTATTTCGGCTGACAGAAAGCAAAGTGTTATTACCCTACATTAACGCTATGGGCGAGGCGTGTTTGAATTTCTTTGAATTTCGACATTGCTTCGGTTCGCCACATGATTCGCTCTTGATCTGCCCGGCGGGCTATGCTAACAAGTCACCATGCCAAGTTTGCAGATCAGCTGAAAACTGTATTTGTATCACCAACAATGAGGGTTGCAAACTGCATATGGACAAACAGACAGACAGACAGAAAGACAGACACACACACATATGTATGTATATATGTATGTATGTGTATCATGGGATCATCATCATGTGTACCATGGGATCATCTGTTTAATCCGTCACTATGCCCTCTTTTCTTTTGTCTGGTACCATTCTGAACCATCGTCAGTAAATTGTGTCCCCTTTCACAACTTTCCTTTGCGACGCCTTTCGTGTTTCGCCCTCACTTCATCCTCTTTTGCTGAAGGTCTGCTCCTTTCTCCTCAAGACAAGGATGTCTGACGAACGGATAACAAGATGGTCTGGGTATCGGGGGAATTAGGATACCCATAGGAAGAGAACATTTCTGCACATTAGGATATCAAGGTAACTATCCTTGCTGAACATTTGCACTCATTCTTGAGATGGTCAGAACTGTTCATTCGACTTCACCAGTAGACTGGCTCGGATTAGACTATTACAATCATTAATGCATCATTGGCGCAGTATCTTAATCATTTTAGAGCACTCGCATAGCGCCTTTCCTCGTTAGAGCTCTGAGCTCTTCACAAGCCACGATCTCGACGACACAATGGACTGTCCACCTGTGTAGAGCCTACTGAAGAGCTGCCTCCATGATGCTAATAATTAATTCCTCTTGTCAGTCGTTCCAATTTTAGTCTTTCAGCTTTTCACTTCTTTCGAATTTGTGTATACGACTCATCCATACCAGTTGCGAAACTGGCTTACTATTCCAGAAGTCAGTGATCGGTTTTTATATGTGCGCAAAATATTATGCGTGCGTTCACACATAGAACCTTGCTTTAAAGTATCATTTGAAGGACTTCCTATAATCCGGAAGCGGGGTGATCTTCCCCATCCCTGAAGGTAACAGGTGGCCGATGGTTATACGGACGAACTACGGAAAGGAGTTAAGAGGGAGAGTTAGTTGTGCCTACCTGGACGGCTAAGACGCCTCAGACCAACTGATGATGATCCTACTAGGACAGGGTGGGGCAACAGGTAGTGCTGTTGTTCTCCATGAAATACTCATGTATCCTGTGACGGGTTCATTATCAAGAGCCGCGTTATAAGCTCTAGTCCTGAGGTAGGACCTTCAGTGACCCTCATCTCCACACCTTCCCGTTCCCTTCACCCGTGCTCATACAGCAGGCCTTTTGGTCATGAGCTAAGCAAGGGGCAAGCCATACAACTAACCAAGATGATTGAAGATGGAAGCACCAGCGCAAGAGTGCGCCTTGTAACAAACCACGTTCTCATGTATCCATCGATTCATGGCTACACGATGGACTTGTTTAACTGCCAAAAGCGTTCGCCAATTTCAGTTCCTTTGGGATGATGCTACGCTGGGCTTAGCGTCTCGACAGAGTCCAATCTCAGATCCTCCTGATCTGCATTGTGGCAGCCAGGGGCGTGGGAAGACATCATCTAGCATCTCCAACGCCTGCAAGGACCCCAGGAAGTAAGATCGTTTCGTGGTCATACATTGGCATGCTGAAAGCGTCCTGAGCAGGAACAGCGAGGTGGAACACATCCTGTTGGAAAAGAATGTCAACATTAATGCTGAATCTAAGACGCTGATCTACAGAAGAATGTTCGGTCTTGTACTTCTCATAAACCAATGCCATCCGCGATGACGAAATAGGTTCACCAGTTCTTTAGAAATGCCACCCACACTCTGTCGCCATGATATCCCATATGCAAGGCTGCTTAAATGCCAGAGTAGTGTTATGACCATTCCTAGATCCGAGATTGCCATATTCCGTTTCATTTGCTCAAATCCCAAACTGACATCCGTTTCATTCGATAAAGTCACAAACTGGCATCCACCTTGGGCAATATCTTCCCTGGGAAATCCGCAACAAATTCCTCTTCTGGTGACGCAATACTGATTTCTTTCATCACTCTGTCATTACTATGGTTTTAACCGGATTAGGTCGACTCAGATGCGAACATGGCCACTGAAACAGACATCACAAAAATGGGATGTACAACGGTCAGTATCAGGGACAGACGTGATGACGTCACGGGCTCTCATTCGGTTCACGTTCTTTTCTACCTTCTTCTCAACCGTGGTGCCGTTGTGAATGACGTAATCCTTAGTCCAGAAGAAAAAAATGCAAAATATGATATACCACAAGTATATGAGTGAACGAGTCGATTAGTTTTATATAAATACGTTAAAAAGTAGCTAATCCGTATGACTACTTAGAGTATACACTTGCGTGTGCTCTGCTTTGTAGCGTTTCTACTTTTGTCTTTTTTATAGTGAAAACGCCTGCCAGTCGAACAGAAATAGGCCCATCAGTAAACCCATCCGATTGACAGTTTTCTGGTAAATCCGCAATGAGATACCTTTATCCACATAGGCCAACACGCACAGACAAGGACCCCACCTCTACCAATACGCCCTCTCCGTCTGCCTCTCCCCCCTCCCTCCCTCCCTCTCTCTCTCTCTCTCTCTCTCTCTCTCTCTCTCTCTCTCTCGTTCCCCTGAAAAGTACCCTCCCTCCCATACACCTTCTTCTGCCCTCCTCTCCCTCCTGTCCCTTCTTCAACCCTCTCCCATTCCCACCCCTGCCCTCACTCTCTTCTTCACCTCTTCCCACCCACCCCATCCAATCCTCACACGTTTGTGCACGGCTTACAATATACAGCTTTTTGTCCGTCTCCAGAACAGAAAAGATCCGACACAAAGAAAACAAAACTAGTGTTACCTGTCAAGCAAGCTTCCTCTCTCGGGTTCTTATAAGGGTGAAACAGTCCCAGCGCCTCTGCCAACAAAGGCATGTGTTCCACAAATAATTTCTGTTTTTTTTCTGAAAAGATTTCATTGAAGAAGATGAGAAAAATGGACCGTGGGAGAGAGAGAGAGAGAGAGAGAAGAGAGAGAGAGAGAGAGAGAGAGAGAGGGAAAGAGAGAGAGAGAGAGAGAATTAAAAAAAATAAATACATAGATTGCTGATTTAGTAATCAAATAAATATATAAGCAAACGACTGATGGTTTTCTGTGTAAAGTTCTTCATGAGTTCATTCACATGCACAAGGACTGGTGAATCACCGGAAAATTCCCTGCCTCGTGGAAACCGGATCACGAAGGTGAAAAGCAAAAGAATTCATCCATCAACACTGAACACAGTCGCTTAGATTTTCCAACTGTTACTCAACAACTTGCAATGTGTAATAGTCACGATCGATCGCTAAGTCTTTTTTTTTTTTTTCCAAATGTAGCTTTTCTTTGAAAATTCAGATTAAAGACATTTACAAAAAGAAACACACACACACACACACACACACACACACACACTGAAACCAATTTCTTGTCATATATATATATATATATATATATATATATATTGCACAATACCCAGAGTGTACATCATGCCAATGGATAACGTTCCTGTATTATCCATGTTTGTTACCCTTTTTCATTTTACATGAGTAAGATAGGAGGAAGTAATGTGTAGGGGTATATGTAGTGTGTGTGTGTGTGTGTGTGTGCGCGCGCGCGAGTGTGTGTGTGTGCGCGAGTATATATGTGTGTGTGTGTGTGTGTACGTGCGTGTGCGTGTGTGTGTGAGCGTGCGCGTGCGTATGATTGAGTGTGTGTCAGCAAGAGGAAGGTACAAATGCGTGTATTTTAGAGGAGAGTTTCACGTGCATAACTGAGTGAAGAAACGAGTGTGGGTGCCACTTGTCCAGCCAGTTTTAACGGTCATTTCGTGAGTTTTAATCAAATTTGTTTTCGCTTGTTGTTTGGTCAGAATGCTGTCATCCACTGAAGAAGGCAAAGTTGTGCCGAAATATATTTGGGAAAGTACATCCACTTGTGCTGTGTTCAATCTTTACTCTGTGTGTGCAATATGTGTGTGTGTGTGTATTCACACACATACATAAATAATAGATTGATAGACAGATTGATAGATAAACAGCCAAATTAGATAAAAATCCAAACAAACAAGTTTAAAATGTCTCAAATTTTCGGCTTTCATTGCCTTCTTCAGGGGGTACAGACTGTACAAAAACGCTCGTATCTTTCTCTCTCAGTCCTTGAGCATAAGACACAAATGTGCGCAGCTGAATAAATGGCACATTGATCAGGATGCTTCTACTGAAATTAAAACATTGCGTCTAAAACAGAACGCGTCAAGAGGGAGCATAACGTTGAGAAGCACGGGAGTGGGATGGGTAGAGGACAAGATGACAACAGTTTACATAGGTGTGCACACACACACACATATATATATAATCTAATAAAATCCAGGGATAAGTAACCGAGCACCATTCCAGAGCAGCTTGGTGTTGCAATGACTGCAAGAAATATTCAGTTATAAACAAAGCTTGCTCTTATGTCTTACATTGAAAAAAATAGGGGGAAGACCAGCATTCATATCTGCAGTGGTAGATAATTCTGCCTAACTAATAGTATGTGCTTGAGTGGGTGAATTGGGGAATAATAAATGCTTCTCCAAATGAGCCTTCAGCAAGTTTACATACTCTCCAAAGGGAAGACAATGTCCAATGGGGAAAAAAACTCACTAACATATAACTCCTGGTCAGACACCGATATTTCGAAATCTGATTGTTTCTCGTCAGTGATCGCGGAAAGTGGTAACTTGACTTCTCTGCCTTTCCGGTTTTAAGAAGAATGCTATCCCAGAAAAAGGCTGGTGTGCAATACCGTAGTATGTTTGTTGAGTTTTCAAAAAACCAGCCAAAGGTGCCACCTAAGAAGCAAAAGAAAATTATGAAAGAGCAAAACAAGCTACATTTTCTTGTGAAAAGTAGAAAATATAAAAAGATAACCTCTTAAGACAAAAGTGCTAAGAGCCAGTTCTTGGAATGAATCTGCAAGGGACTAAATTACAATAATCTAATAAATTCCAAGGATAAGTAACCGAGCACCATTCCAGCAACTTACAGAGCAGCTTGGTGTTGCAATGACTGCAAGAAATATTCAATTATAAATATTATAATGGGGAATTATAAATATATATATATATATATATATATATATATATATATATATATATACAGGCACATAAAATGAAGATAAAAAAACAGACTCATAAAATTCTTCCCAATATTTCGACCTAACCGGTCTTCCTCAGGGAACTTTAATGACAAGAATGAAGCCAGGTATCAAGTCATCAACTACTGAAAACAATTCACATACGTTCTCACTCTCTAACCCCCGGTCCATGCCCAACACACCCCTTCCCATCTTCTACACGCCCATCACATCACAATAGGCACGTGTCGCCAATCCTCCATCACACACACACAAAATACAAATAGAAACAAAACATTTTGATGAATGCCTCTTCAAACGCCATACAATCGCGAATGTGGAAAGGCATACAACACACACACACACACCACACCACACACACACACACACACACACACACAATATATATATATATATAGAAGAGAGAGAGAGAGAGAGAGAGAGAGAGAGAGAGAGAGAGATGTAAGGTAATGTTGCTTATAGCCCAAGAGAGAGAAGAGAGAGAGAGAGAGAGAGAGAGAGAGAGAGAGAGAGAGAGAGAAGATGCACATGTATATATATTATATATGTGTGTGTGTGTGTGTGTGTGTGTGTGTGTGTGTGTGTGTGTGTGTGTAAACGACTGCGAAAACAACGGAACTGTTGACGTTCTCAGGTAAGGTAAGGTAATGTTGCTTATAGCTCCGCCGACCGCAAAGGGCCACATCAGGGCTCTCACCACGCTAAAATCAACTCACAAGTCATCTTAAAAAAAAAAAAACAACACTTTCACACATCTCTTTAAATCACATCCTCTAGAAACGCACCTGAAACTTTGTTAAAATCTTTCTTCCGTAAAATCTTAAATCAGATGAAAAATGTTAATCTCTCTCAAAAACCCAAAGATCACGTCAGGCAGGACATTTCTGAACAGGATTTTCATGGACTCTGCTGTAAAATGTTTGTGTCTCACATCGTGCAAGTCCCAACACTCTAAAAGAATATTTGTCAGCACAGCCTTAAAGATATGAGTGTTTCGATTATAGTGTTAGTTTTAAATGTTGGTGTGTTCTGTACGTATACATACGTTATTTTCAGTCCGTGCCACGAGTGATCTGCCTTTACCTGGAGACAGCACCCCCCCCCCCCCCCCCCCCCCCCCAAAAAAAAAAGAACTATGAGGTCGGCTGGCCTGTTAAGGAACTGCAACCAGGAAGCAGCCTTGTGTTGTGCTAACATGGCACACATATTAGCCATTTTCGTAGTGCAAGGATACTTTGAATTCAGTGCATAGTGTAGTATACAGAGATCAAATGAAGACTAATGCAACGTCCAGTCAAGACTAGTGCAAATAATGACTGAGTCAAACCAAATTAGCAAAACATTTTTAAATCCGTGGGTAAGTTCTTACCGGTCTTCACACACGACGTGTAAAAGGCCCTGGCTTTTTGGATGGCATCTGGTGCTTTGGGGTCTTGGTCTTTCAGCAGTTCTGTCCACACATAAATTGTGAGATATCACTCAAGAACAACACAGAGAGAGAGAGAGAGAGAGAGAGAGAGAGAGAGGAAGAGAGAGAGAGAGAGGAGAGAGAGAGAGAGAGAGAGAGAGAGAGATGCACACAGTGGAAACCATAAAGAATTCACACTCTCAAAAGCATGGACTTGTGCCAGGAAACCATATAATCAGTCTGGGTTTCCATGGCAATGAGATCGTGCCGCGTTTTGTCAATGTACATCGCGCCAACTTGCTAAATGAGCTGTACAGCTGAACAGCGATAAACTCTCTCTCTCTCTCCTCTCTCTCTCTCTCTCTCTCTCTCTCTCTCTCTCTCTCTCTCTCTCTGCGTTCCCATGTCAATGAGATCGTGTCACGTTTTCTCAATGTACATCGCGCCGGCTTATATGTGCTGTACAGCTTAATAGCAATAAACTTCATTCGTTCGTTTGTTCGTTCGTTCGTTTGTTCGGTCGTTCGTGAGTTAGCTTCTCTCTCTCTCTCTCTCTCTCTCTCTCTCTCTCTCTCTCTCTCTCTCTCTCTCTCTCTCACCACGAATTGCGATTGTCAGTTCGGCTCCTGCAGCTGACAAGATATCCCATGCAGGTCTAGAGGCAGAAGGCGGGTTGTTCTTCATCCACGTGCCACAGGCGAACTGGTAGAAGTCGTCACAGGGGTTTACTGCTGGATCTATACTCTCCGAAATGGCCGATGCTGCAACACACACACACACCACACACACACACACACACACACACACACACACACACACACACACACACACACACATATCTACAATCCGTTTTTTAAGCATGGACCCTGTTTTTATGGTTACACTGGGCCAAATTTAAAAATCAACGTACTGAACGTTAAAGTATTAAAGACAGGTTTCATTTATTCTTTATTAACACAGACACATAAGGGCATTAAGTGCACGATTCCTTATTTATTTATTTATTCATTTCTTTACTCATTTATTTATTTATTCATTTATTTGCTTTTATCTTTTTTAATGCTGAGTAATGTTTGACTTCAAATATTTTCTGTTAACACATACACAGTAGGATATTAAGTACACAGTTACCCCTTTTTTATAAATGCGGAGTGCTGTTTGACTTCAGCTATTCTCTGTTAACACAGACACAGTAGGTATTAAGTACACGAATCCTTTTTTTCTGGAATGCTGAATAATGTCTAATGTGCGATCATTCGTCAAGGTTCTAGATGCTTGAGGATGCAGAGAATAGAACAGAATATTCTTCACTGATATAATATTGAATCCTGGCTTCTTGCAGACCGGTCAAATTGGTCATGAGATGAGTACACTGAACCAGGCCACACGTCTTACCATTTGTCATCGATGTTAAATCTGCATTACTATCACATTCAATGCATTTGTCGCCATATAGTAATTTCTGCAAACTGTCCTTTCCTAGCTACTGTATGTTCCTTCGTAAATCATACCTGGAACAACAGTAGGCCTGTGTTCGTATATATTTAATACCGACTACAGGCGGAAACTCTTTGACAGGCCTCGGTGTACTGCATATACGGTTGTCATCTACAAAGTTTCACTCACTCACTCACTCACACACACACACACACACACACACACACACACACACACACACACACACACACACATGCACGCATGGGCGGTCAGAGAGAGAGAGAGAGAGAGAGAGAGAGAGAGAGACAGACAGACAGAGACAGAGAGACAGACAGACAGACAGACAGAGATAGAGACAGAGACAGAGAGACAGAAACAGAGACAGACAGACAGGAAATGGCAGAGGATGGGGAAGGTCACTGACATAAATTTTACGTACCAATTTGAAGACAGTTCGGTGTGTTGCAGATATCTGAAAAAGGAAATCACCCAAAAAGTATATCAATAAACAAACACCTCTGTATTAAGATATGAAATACTGGAGTGTGTGCATTTTGAGAGAGAGAGAGAGAGAGAGAGAGAGAGAGAGAGAGAGAGAGAGAGAGAGAGAGAGAGATGAGATCGCACGGCAATCTCTCACCGTGCCTGTCGTCTGAATCTGCTTCTACTGTCGTCTGTCTGTCTGTCTGTCTTTCTCTTCTCTTTGTCTGTACGCCTACACACAGCTCTACTCTCCTGTCCACACCACTCCTCTCGCGCTCCCGTTACACAACCACACATACACGCACACGCACACACACTACACACAACACACATACGCACACCCGACACGCACACAACACACATACACCACGCACGCACACATTACCGCCACCAACACACACACACACACACACACACACACACACACACGCACACATCCGTGAGCGAGGACACAACAGAGCACAGACACACACACACACGAGAGAGAGAGAGAAGGAGAGAGAGGAGAGAGAGAGAGGAGAGAGAGAGAGAGAATCTATATAAAGACTACAATACATGCACAGATCAACAACACATCGAGAATGAAAGGAGAACGAAGCAATAGATCGTTACCCATAAATGAATTAACTATCAAAACAGTCTTAATGTCCACTAAGTTCCATGAGTAAAACATCTACCCGACTTAATTCAACCCGATAAGTAAACCTATAAATATGAAATGAATTGTTTGGAAGAATGCCGAAAGCGATTCTGAAACAGTTGAAGTCCATGATGGCACTCACCGTCTTTCTTCACGGGCTCTTTGTCGTCTTTGTCTTTTTCTTTTTCGTTTTCCAGATAGAAGACGATGAAGAGGACCATAAAGATGATGGCGATTATGAACAGTACCACCGATAGTCCGATATAGCATTTCTCCCTCTTGGATGGGCCCTTGGAGAAACTGCATGAGTAAAAAATGTCACTCACTATCAACCGATCTCTCTCTCTCTCTCTCTCTCTCTCTCTCTCTCTCTCTCTCTCTCTCGCTGAAATTGACTCAGTCTCTCGGGTGAGGTAAAGGCTACCAACAATGATCGATGCATTTTCTTATCTTTCGTTCGTAATTTCAGTAACCTGTTCATGTTATATTTTACAGAGGGGGTTATCTTTCTTGGCTACACATGGATACATTTCTTTCACATGTGTACGCCAAGTTCAAAGGACGCCACTCCACATTTCCACGCTGTGCGCTGGCATCGACAGATACTAGCCAAGGTTCCACTCCAGGTGCAGTGGTTGATGCCGCGGGTTTACTTGTTGGGAGATCATGGGTTCAATTCTCCTCAAAGGCACCCACCTGTCGGTTTTTTTCGGCCCCTGCTAGCTCCTGCCCAAAGCTGAATCTGCTCATATCTCCTGACCAACACTGCCGGTGTCCGATCTCCGGGATCGGGCTGATGCCTGGGTACACTATAAACAGAAGTGTAGAATACTGCTCTCTCTTGTAGTTTGTGACACGTGTGAAACTCCACCAGCTGCCGTGGCGTAGCAATTAGCGTCGCGGATTTCCCGTTGGGAGGTCATGAGTTCGATTCCCGTCAGCGCCTTCAGTGATTTTTTTTCGGCAAGCGTTCAGCTCCTATCCAGAGCTGAGCTCGGTACAGTTTGAACTGGAAAGACTGGAATAACAAAGTCGATTTTCATCCACGCACCGAATGTGTCTCCAAGTGTGTTGCTCAAATTTTCGGACGAAAACTATCTGTATCTCGCGCGCTCGCTTGATGCTGCGATATGTTATGAAAGTAAGCGTAGATTCCAGCACTGCCATGCAGTCTCTGCTTGATGCTGCGATATGTTATGAAAGTAAGCGTAGATTCCAGCACTGCCATGCAGTCTCTGCTTGATGCTGCGATATGTTATGAAAGTAAGCGTAGATTCCAGCACTGCCATGCAGTCTCTGCTTGATGCTGCGATATGTTATGAAAGTAAGCGTAGATTCCAGCACTGCCATGCAGTCTCTGCTTGATGCTGCGATATGTTATGAAAGTAAGCGTAGATTCCAGCACTGCCATGCAGTCTCTGCTTGATGCTGCGATATGTTATGAAAGTAAGCGTAGATTCCAGCACTGCCATGCAGTCTCTGCTTGATGCTGCGATATGTTATGAAAGTAAGCGTAGATTCCAGCACTGCCATGCAGTCTCTGCTTGATGCTGCGATATGTTATGAAAGTAAGCGTAGATTCCAGCACTGCCATGCAGTCTCTGCTTGATGCTGCAATATGTTATGAAAGTAAGCGTAGATTCCAGCACTGCCATGCAGTCTCAAGCAAAATTGAACTCCATAGCATCACCTTCGTGATCCTCATCCTCATTGGTGAACACTATAGATAAAAGTCTCATATCTGTCATCGTTTACACCTTTTCCTCATGGTGATCTCAGTTTCCATTTCCTTTTCATGTCTATGCCCTCGGTGGAGTTCGTGTTGAGGTCGCCGGAATCAGCGTGTTGATGGGGACTGTCGTTGGACGGATGTGGTGGCGCCCTCTGGAGGGGGGAGGGGGAGAGAGGGCGTTCACTCAGCCCGGCTCCGCGACTAGGTAAGGTCGTTGGGGGGATGGGGGGGGGGGGGGCTAGTAGGTGGTGTCCTGCGTGTGCTGTATCAGAACAGGCACCACTGAACACTACCAAAGTGAATCAGCGGTGGTACAGTGTCTCCTCTGGTGTGTTGCCCTATGGCGATGTTGACGTTGAAGGATTATTGATGCAAGGACTGCGACAGGACAATGCCTGGTGTTACTGTGGACGCGAAGGTGAAATGGGCGATGTGGTGCAGAAGATGATGTATAAAATAACAGTTTGAAACTCCATAGCTTAAAACAGCTTAGCATCATCTACCTCATCCTCATCCTCACTGGCAGTCATACGAAAAGGGGTTCAAATTGTGTGTAGCGTTTCGTGCCTTTCGAGCCCCTCTGACAAAACGACCTCAGCTTTGATATTCTCTTACAGCCAATACCTGTAGGTTTGTGTCGATGGGTATCGGCAAAATCATGGGGAATGTCGTTCCATGAGTATGATAGGGCATTCAAGAGAAGGGCGCTCACTCACGTTGTCTTCAGGAGTAATTCATTGTTATTTTCGGCATGGAGCTTAGTGGATGGTTTTTCTGCGTATGCTGGATCAGAACAGGCACCAACAAACAACACGAATATGGAAGTGGGGTTATTCTTTGATTGAACCAAACAGCCAGCACATGTCTGATATGGCATCTGAATATTTTATAGAACATCTTTAGCGGGCCAGACAGCCAACATCTTCCTCGCTATTTCCAAGTTTTGCGGTTGACGACTATTATGAACCATTTTAAGATTTTCATTTTCAGACCAGTCTTTGAGAGGATTTTTCTTGGACACCTGCTTTAATCTAACAGTAAAATTTAAATGTATGCTTTCTGAAACATTAAACTCGGAATTTTGAAATAGATACCTCGGACCGAATCTTTCTTTTGTCTTCAGTTTAAGGTCAATATAAAATAGCAACATCTTTCCAGATAGATAGATAGATAGACAGACAGATTGATTTATATACACTTGTTTTTACTTTTTAAAAGATAGGTTTGTGCACGCAGTTCAGCAGCTCATTTTAGGTATACTCATCCTGCCACGTTGTCATCCGACTAATTCTATCTTGTGTTCCTTTCCAAATAAATGTCTAACGCATTTTTGAATGCTTTTGTCACCAACTGCCAAGAGTACACTGCTTTCACAATCGCCCCAGTCATTCTTTGCCTTTCATCTTGTCTTTTCATAATTCCCGCCGTATATGTTCATCACACGAGGATGCAAGTAGGCACAATGTCTCTCCTGTCTTAGCATTTATTGTTTAGTTCACACACACACACACACACACACACACACACACACACACACACACACACACACACACACACACACAAAGAGAGAGAAAGAGAGAGGGACACACACACACACACACACACACACACACACACACACACACGCGCGCGCGCGCGCACGCGCGCGCGCACACAGATTCACAGAGAGAGAGAGAGAGAGAGAGAGAGAGAGAGGGAGGGAGGGAGGGAGGGAGAGAGAGAGACAGAGACAGAGAGAGCGAGAGAGGAGGTAGGTTGCTGATTGTATTCATCCATAATTAAGATCATAAATTATACAATGCTTACGTAGTTTCTTGCAGACCCAATTCCTGCCTGCTGCTGCCGGCACTGGCGGAGGTACTGCTTTTGTCCATGTTGAGGGGTCAGCGGTGATGGACAACTGTCCTTCCTGTCCGTTGCTGAGGGTCAAGGCTAGGTCCCGTGACTGGTCCTTTAAGACACAGTCAATAGACAATGGTCGATGGATGACAAGGAGTGTGCGTTACATGTGTATGTGTACGTGTTCTCTCTCTCTCTCTCTCTCTCTCTCTCTCTCTCTCTCTCTCTCTCTCTGTGTGTGTGTGTGTGTGTGTGTGTGTGTGTGTGTGTGTGTGTGTGTGTGTGTGTGTGTGTGTGTGTGTGCATATACATTATTCCCACTATGTAGAGTTAAATACGAAAACCTAACACTCTCTGCATGCACAGCGTGTCACCATAGTACTGTCCATTCCATCCAGTTTCACTTTCGCCTGGGAGGCTCTGCTTTCATTAGTGACCAGTTTCTTCGTTTGATTCTGTATGTGCAATTTTAACCGAACTTCGTGAAAAGATGGAAAGAACGTTTACATATTGGAAGGGACTTGTGATGGGGATCTCAATCAATCCTGTATTTTTCACTGTGCTTTACAGGAAAAGTATCGCATAATCTTATTAGGTATGACATAATCAATGATATAAAATGCTTGGCATCATTGTTAAAGGCCATCAGGTTTAAAACCGAATATCTTTGTCTCATGATCCTTTTGCATGGAATGCGTGATAGAGATTGCCTGCAACGAGTCTTGACTGTTTTGTTACCTCAGCTACGTTTACGATCAGTTCTGCTGCTTAGTCTGGCTGTCGGCAAGATGACATAAAAACCACTGAGTATCTGTTTCAATAAATGTTTGTGAGAAGAAGAAGAAGAAAAGAAAAAGATACACCCGAAGGTGCGGGTGGGACCCAGAGAAGTGCTATCGTCAACTGCCAAACAAACCAGCAGGGAGCAGTCCTGCACCACCCTTGGAAGCCTGCGCTGTGTTCACATAGGGTGCAGGCACGCACTTTTAAACGTCAAGCGACATAATTGCTCCCTGGCAGGCACCTTTGTATAATGGCTACCGGATGTGACACGGAAGAATGCTCTCGTTGCTGTTCCGCTGACAGGTGAAGACTGTACAACTCCGGACATGGGCAAGCTTTCGCTATGAGGTCTTGCTTACACCCCCGAAAATCCCGGGTCACAGTCTTTCCCGCTGTCAATGGAACTTTACCCGTGGTTGGTGGATCTTTCCTCACCGTCTCTGAATCTTTCCCCAAAGTCGGCCGGAAGGCGAAAAGTTGGTGAGAAGATTGATTGTGGCCCAAGAATGAATCCACTACTTTTTGGTGCGGATCAGTGGTGCGGATCTGCATTTAAAGGATCGGATCCGGGACTGGATCATACAGATTACATGTAAACAAGAGGGCTGATTTTAACAGAACGTGACAGAATGTGACCACAGGCCAAACCCAGTGAAGCTGAGTGTGGATTGGGATCCCAGGGCAGACCCAGGACCCGTTGTGGAAGATAGAGCCAAAGACGTCTGAATGAATGAATAGGAAAACATGTTGGAAGGATGGAAACACAGCCCAAGGACAAACCCAAGAGACGAATTCTGGAAATATGCAAGGGAGGTAATCTGTGTCACAGCTCGCGTTCAGCGAGAGTGACGCCGCCGTTTTCATGGGTTAGATGCAGATGGTTGGCACGTTCAAAAACCCATTTGTTCACAGTTCAATCAGAGAGAAAAATGTAAAAACATGGGTGCGAATCGGAATGGTCTCATTCAAAAGACGAGCGATAATGAAATAAAACCAACAGCATTTACTGCTTTTTTAATGAAGAAAGAAGTAAATACAATGCAGCCGGCCTTCAATGACAAGGTATGCTGAATATCATATTCGTCATCATCATCATCATCATCATCTTCACCATCATCTTGATAATATTGTAGTAACTATAATTATATGATAATGGTAATCATAATTGGAACGACAATAACAACAACGATAATGAGGAGGAGGAGGAGGAGGAGGATCATGATGATGATAATTCTAATACTTTTTTAAAGTGGCATCAGTTATCGGATCAGAGAAGCACCTAAGGCGGTGATTTTTTCCCCCTAAGGCCGAAATTCACCTCTTCATTTTTTTTAAACGCTTCACACTTTCCTCTTCATCTGCCAGAAAAACAAAAAGCGGAAAAAACAAAAAACAATTTCTACTTCTAACTCATTTTTTCTTTTCTTTTCTTCTTTTTTTCCCCTTTAACCAGCCTCTTACACACCATGCATAGTCTGTGTGCTCTCTTACAAATGGACATATTCTTGCTGATTTTAGTCTTTCGGCGTTTGACACAATGTGCCTGTGTTTGGTAATGTTCTAATGTGTGGTGTACTGATACTCTCACTCTGATAAAATATGCTGCTTATACAAAGAAAACAACACAAATAAAAACAGAATATTAATCATTTTCATTTCTTCCAGTCTTTTCCCAAGGTTTTTTCTCTTTTTTTGTTTGTCCTCCAACCACAAGGCGTCTGGGTTTTTATTATGTTCAGTATGCTGACTTTCTCATTCTATTGTATTTACCTACCGCTCATACACAAAAAGGACACAACTTTAATCAGGAAAATGAAAACCCTCACGATAGCTTTAATGAGATTAAATACGCACTGTGTGTGTGTGTGTGTGTGTGTGTGCACGTACGCTATTGTGTGTAAATTGAAAGTATTAATTGCGTGGCAGAAGAGAGAGAGAGAGATAAGCAATCATATGAAGCAACAGATACATATGCCTATGTTATATCGAGCAAACGGTATACATGCAAAATTGCTTGAATGTCGTCACAAAATTTTACGACTTATATTTGGAAATGCAGGTGAAGTTTGATAAACTATAGAAAAATTAGGGAACGTGCCAACAATTGGTTGAAAGGAGTTATAAAAAAAAACACAAAAAAAACAAATAGGCAGGAAGGAGAAAAGGTGAAGTGAGGTGTGGTCAGAGTTAGGCACAGTGAAATGTTCACATGAAACACATTTGTTTAACACGCGATCGGAAATACAACAATAATTCAATCGGCGAGCAATAAATGGATTTGTTCTATGCCAAGTAAAAAATCTTTATAACGCTGAACAATTAAGTAGTAGGGGGGGGGGGGGCCGAAGAACAAGTGCAGGTTAACAATTCATCCATCATTATAATAATGTCTTGGCAAACATTTGAAATTTAAAGAAAAAAAAAAGGGGGGGGGGGAAGGAGTTTGAAGATGAAGAAAATGGGAAAATATACATTATAAACATGAAAACCCTTCACTGGGTGCACGAGGGAACCATCGCAATCCCTCTCAAAGGTCGATCTACATGCATTGTCTATTTCTAGGCCTTTCGTCCGCTGGATCGGACTCATCACGGGTAGACACGGCTGATTGTGTCTGTGCTCTTGGCGTCAAATAGAGACACACCACAGTCCGTAATTCTGTGGTGTCCTCACTACCAAGGGTTCGAAAAAGAATCCAACAGCACCCACAAAACAGCCAGCGAAAGGTAGTAAATGAAACAAAACGGAAGAGCGGGGAGGAAAAAAGTTGCTGAAAAACTAAAAACATTATGCAACTGTTTAACATGTAGGGGACAATCTTTGAGCCTATGCTTGAGGATCCATTTAAGGATGCAAGGGAGATCAAAAGATATGGAACAGTCAGTGGTCAGCTCTGCTGTTCAATAACCCAAGCATTGTCAGCGGCTAAGAATTGTGCAGAACAACCTTTACTTGGATCTCCTAAAACATGCAATCGCCCACTGATTGACCAAACAATATAATGCTGAACAATTAAGTAGTGGGGGAAAACAAGTGCAGGTTAACAATTCTTCCATCATTATAGTAATATTCATCATTAAGTAAAAACTCTTCCTCTTTAGGGTGGAATGTTTTCCACAGATCAGAACACTGCAGTGAGGCGATTGCGTGGTTAAATGTATTTATTTCTGTATCACGATGAGGATGTCCAGAAATGACATGAAGATTGTTGTCAACTAGACAATTGAAATCGCTAAAAAGAATAAGATTTTGCTCAGGAGAGTCATTAAATTTTGCCGGGAGATTCTTGAAGAATACAGTCTTTTCACCTGGTTCATTTGGCGCATACACATTTGCTGGGGTGCAATCCAAATCTCCACTTCTTGTTCGGAGATGAATACAAACCTGCGTCCTGTCAAAAAACGGGTTAGTTTGTGATCTTGACCCCTTGCTTTCTATAGTTTTGCTCCCGATCTTACCTCGCATCCTGCTTTAGCGAGTGCAAGTTCAATCTCTGAGTCAGCCACAGACAAGGGGATGTTGTTTATTCATACCTTAGTCTCTGGTTTTTCTTCTCCCGTATTGTTTTTCAAAATGAAAGGATTTGTGCTGCATACCTCTATTGTCGTGTCTCTCAGTCGCAAACCTTTCACTAGGATGTCCGTTCGTGTTCCCTCTGTCGCTGAGTAAATGCGCCAAAGGCCTCGAATATCTTGTGATCCGAGGATAGTACCTAGGCCTGCTGCGCATTCCGAAGCCAAACAAAGCTCGAGCACGGTCGGGCGATCGTTGACGGCATTAGGAATATCGCTTTGTTTGACGAAGATGGGCTTTTCCGTCGAGATGGCCATGATGTGATTGTCAAAATCGAGGTGAAAATCAGACGACGGCTGTAGATATTTAATGTTCTCGAAAAAAAAAAAAAAAAACGAAGTTCGAAAAAGGTTGAACTAGGTTCGAGAAATGGCTTACGCGAGCGCCGATAATTCTAATACTAGTGAGAATGATGATGATGATGATGATGATGATGATGATGGTAACAACAACAATAATGATAATAATAGTAATAACGATAATAGTAACAACAATCATCATCATAATCATCATCGTCGTCGTCGTCGTCGTCGTCGCCTCATAATAATAATAATAATATTAAAGAGTTGGCAAACTGGCTAAAAGTGGAGCAAAACGCGCTGATAATGCATGCAGCTTAAATATTCCTCTGTCTCTTCTGGAGCGGTGTAGAATATTACAAAATGCTTGCTGCAAGCACTTTAGAAAGAAACTAGAAAATTATGGGTACTTTTTGACAAACCGGAAAACTCAACCATCACGGTCTGACACTGTTTTAGGAACTCGCAACGGCGTTTGTCATGTAAGGCCAATGACCTCTTTGATATACCGACTTACACTGATAACAGTTACTGATGACGTAAAATGCATTTGTGGTGAAAAATATCAAATATGCATATACTTCTCGAATGTAAGCAGATGGGACATTTTTTGCCCGTTTTATCTGAATCTTCCCTGGATTAAACTTTTCTCACTACATTGTGGCATTGGATTAGTATTGACTCAGGTCTGATTTTTACTCACCTGTGATAGGTGCTGTAGTTATATCTCTGTATTTGATGTCACTTGGATCTTTTGCTTGTTCATTTTTAAACTGTAGCTTTTTTATCGTATAAGATCACTTAACGTGAATAGACATTAAACTGAAGAACACATCAGAGTTACAGAATGGTGAAAAAGTTGCTTCTTAGGTTACTCACAGTGAATGGTGACAGGTAGGGTTTCTTCACACTGGTTTGTTCCCACGTCGCGCTTAGCTGTGTGGTGTTGGGTCGCAATGGATTGAATGTTTGTGCAGATAAACTTTTAAGTCCGTACCTAGAGGTGAGTAGATAGAAGAACGCAAGGAAAGCCTCCTGGCCCTCTTGTTCCCATTTGTCACAGCAACCCACTGCATCACCGTAAGCTCTGTCTTAGTCCTTTTCGTAAGCACTACATAGGTTCTGCTTGGCGGAGCACGCATTAATTAACCTCTTCTGTCGGAGTTTCGCTGGTATGTACTGGTGTACGTGCCTCTCTAGACACGCAGAGTTATAGATGACTAGCGAGGAAAAACCAGAATGTGGAGGTCGCTGGTAATAGCTCGTACAAAAGCAACAGACCGAGTCAGCCGTTAGGTAAAAGTGTTCAGTGTCGCCGGTACTGTTAGCTGGCATTTGAAGCGCGGTGGATCTTTTCTTTTTGGACGCCGTGTGGGCATCTCTCTCTCTCTCTCTCTCTCTCTCTCTCTCTCTCTCTCTCTCTCTCCTCTCTCATCTCTCTCCCACACACACACACACACACACACACACACAAAAGCAAACTTAAATATGTGCCACTGTGAAAGGAAAAACAACAAACAAACACACACATACAAAGTGAACAGCATCAATAAATTGAGAGTCACCGTCACTACGCCACTCAACGCTAAGATGTCTTCGTGGTCAAAACAGCAATCAGAATCCACAAATGAATTGAGCTGACACTCTTCACAGCAAACAGCTATGGTAGTAACTGCCCTCAATAGCATGCTCAGCAAGTATTGTAACAGCAGGGTGTAATTTGAAAATTGCTGAATTAATCAATTAACTAACTTTTCTTTTATTTCAAATGTCTCCGTTTCGGAAAATTTTAAGCAAACTGTTTTTACAGGATTACATTTCACACTCTCGCACACATACATATATATAAAGAAAGCTATACTAAAAAAGAACTCCGCCGGCGCCCACGCGCCGACACGTGTGTGTGTGTGTGTGTGTGTGTGTGTGTGTGTGTGTGTGTGTGTGTGTGTGTGTGTGTGTGTTGTGTGTATGCGTGTGCGTGTGCGTTGCGCGCGTCTGTGTGTGTGTATGTGTGTGTGAGTTTGTGTATGCGTAAGCAGGCGCGCGTACGTGTGTGGTGTGTGTGTGTGTGTGTGTGTGTGTGTGTGTGTGTGTGTGTGTGTGTGTGTGTGTGTGTGTATGCGTAAGCAGGCGTGCGTACGCGCGCGCGCGCGTGTGTGTGTGTGTGTGTGTGTGTGTGTGTGTGTGCGCGCGCGCGCGCATGCGTTTGCGTGTGTGTGTGTGTGTGTGTGTGTGTGTGTGCACGCACGTGCGCGTGCGCGTGCGTTTGTATGGTGTGTGTGTGTGTGTGTGTGTGTGTGTGTGTGTGTGTGTGTTGTGTGTGTGTATCTATGCGCATTCGTTTGTGTGTGTGAGTATGTGTGTGTGTGTGTGTTTGTGTGTGTGTGTGTGTGTGTGTGTGTGTGTGTGTGTGTGTGTGTGTGTGTGTGTGTGTGTGCCAGTATGTCTAGTTGTGACACGCGCATTTGAACAGTCGGACAATGTTCTTTGACACATGTGTGCTAGCCTTAATCACAAACATGTGCACGTATATATGAGCTGTTGTAGAAAAGTGTGTATATGGATATTTCACTTTTTTACTCATGTTCATGTGTATAAGTATGTACATGGATAGGTAAACTTTCTGTTGCGCCCTTAGAGCAGTTTTATTGACAGTGGATTATGTAAGTACCCAGTCATAGTAGCAGCAGCAGCAGCAGCAGCAGCAGTAGTAGTAGTAGTAGTAGTAGTAGCAGTAATAGAGTCGTCATCGTCGTAGTTGTAGCAGTAGTAGTAGTAGTAGTAGTACCATCAGTAGTAATAATAGTTGTATTAACGGTAGTGGTAGTGGTAATGTCTGGGAATATGTGTTGACATTTTTAGTTCAGTATCTTCCAGCACAATCATCCGACCCTTTCCCTTTAATGCTTCCTCTCTCTGTCTCAGCCTTCTCCTCTTAATCTACTTTACTTAATCCAGCCCCACCCCACCCACTTTCACCACCCATCCACCCACCTCTGCCCTCCTCCCCCTCCCTGGAAAAAAAACTGTCTCTCTTCACATCTTTTGCCCCAAGTCTTCAGAGCTGCTGTCTGTGTCAATTAGGCGATGGCTCCTTCCCTACACTCCTCTGTCGGTGAAAAGTTCATCCCTGGACCATCAGACACTTTGGTGGGAGGAACGGGGACAGCGAAGGGAGAGAATAGGAAAAAGAGGAGAGTTGGATGGGGGTGGGGGTGGTAAGGGGAACAGCGCCATAGGGCACTGGAT
This sequence comes from Conus canariensis, assembly GCA_033310375.1. Lineage (NCBI taxonomy): Eukaryota > Metazoa > Mollusca > Gastropoda > Neogastropoda > Conidae > Conus > Conus canariensis. The sequence continues at coordinate 52,845,597 of CM065731.1, forward strand.
GTATCATTGGTCAACCCACGATCCCAGCAGTGAAAACTCGCTGTGTCGTTTGCTTGAGCTGACTGCAGGTCGACTACATATTCACAATGTGCATCTGCAGAGCGACGTCATCTGTTGACGTAACAAGTATAAGGCTTTAAGTAGTACACATGGGTTGTCTGAGTTCTGTACACAGCTTCAGAGTTAGCCATTTCTCCTCCTCTGCATAATGGAAGTGGCACTAGTTGGTGTGACCTTGACAAAATATGACTTGATCTTTGTTTTCTTGTATGTTTGCTTATTTTGTGATAATACTTGCATATACACTAATCTCACTTATCCATTTCTTTTTACGAGGGTATGAAACAACGAATGTTGGTGATCATGGGGTAACCAAAGATCAACGTTAACATGGACCTCTGGGAAGCATACACTCCGGTAAACTTAGGTACATGGGGGGAAGAGGTGGGAGACAGACCTGTACGGCAAATAGAATGGAGAGGAATCGACTTTGAGGGAGCAGAGATCTGGGAAATCACAGATTCGGGAGGTACAAGGACTGCAAGGAACAATGGCCTGCGGGGGCCAAACGTGCGACCTCTCTCTAACAGGAACTGGTTACAACACCAACGTCAGAACACCTCCTCCTTCCCACAATGATAACATTAAAGTAAGCAGACGGACACTGATTATTCTGGCGGACTGACAAGCCAGACAGGATTATTGTACCTTAGTATGATGGCGCGACATTCTCTCGTGCGACTTCCGCTATCCCACTAACCAACTTTCACACCCACGTCTGTCTGTGGCCAGTAATCTTCTTTGACGCGGATAAAACTCTCTCCATTTCCATGACAACCCATCAGAGGAATGGAAGTCTTTTCTGTGCTTAAAAGAGAGATCAACAATACCCTTATTTCCCCTGACAAGTAAGATGATAAACTGATGGAAAGAAAATGTCTATGTTGTTGTTGTTGTTTTTTTACTGGAGCATACACAAATGTTAGCGTAATGACGAATCTGTTTCATTGACTATGAGATTCCAGTCTTTGTTTTTGTTTTTCTTCTCAGTAGCTTCTTTTAAGAACTCTGCTGAGCATTTTTGGTCAGTAGATAGGTTTTGTTACGTGTAAGAAATGTGGTCGTCCGTTGTTTAGAGTTCCTGTAACCTCATTCACTTCGGACCTTTTATTGAGCTAAGGAAGAGCATTGCTATATTTTTCCTTTTTCCCATCTTTTGGAGTCGCACAGTGTTTGCATTTTTGTATAGTGCATTAATTTTGTTGCCAGTTTCCAGTTTTCTTATATTAGATTCAGGGAACATTTCACAGCCCATGTAAGCAAGGTCTATGTGAGGAAATTGTTGCTCACTGCATATGCTGTGCACTCATCTCTTACCTTGCGTATTGCAGACCACTGTCCAGTTCTTCCCAGCCTTTTTCCAAGTGAGTTTAAGAGTAACTACCAGGCCAGTTTTTCCTCGCATAAGGGCAGGGCACGGCTGGCTGTGTTAATTATGCTGTAACTAAGCCAGTCTTCAAACAATAGTGTCAGAAAATCTACCATAAAATGGACAGACTGTTGAACGGGTTTAAAAACTCTTGTTCAACACAAAATACTTTCCGCTCCCTAATGGAGTGTGCATATCACTTTTTGGTGAAACCACGCCATAGTGTTCAAACAACATTGTAAGCTGTTCCCGAAAAGATGTTTGCAGTTCTTCCTGGATGACACTACACCAAGAAGTTAAGTAGTCTGTGGAAGGGTGCGGCGCCTGAGTGGCTCAGCTGCAGTGTATGCTTTCCTTTCGGGTGTAGAAAGAACGTGGAATTACATGTCTGAGCATCTGAGGATAGCACACTACAGTGGATTAGTATAATTCAATCACGAAACTTTGCTTGATCCTTTTCCATCTTGCAAAGCATCCATGGATTATGCTTGAAGCATAAACTATCCACCGGTTCCACTCCATCATTGTAACATACTTACCATAGCTTCCGGATCTGGTTCTTTAAAAACAAATGAATTTGACTGTTCAATATGAACGCAAATAAGTCCGTGTAAAAAGGCAAGTCTTTGGTTACAGTTTTTTAAGAAAAAAAAAGTTGGATAGTCTCCACTCCATTCTGAGATATTGACTTGACCTTTTGACCGCTTTCGCACTCAGCTTTCCAGGCAGGTAAATGACTTATCAAATGACATACCATGTCTCTGGCTCAGATCCAGATTCTTGTGGCAATCTCATTATTAAGCGCTGAATGTGATTCTCCCCGTGTTCTTGATATAGCAGCCCAGCAGCAGCAGCAGCAGCAGCAGCAGCAGCAGCAGTAGTAGTAGTAGCAGTAGTTGTAGTTGTAGTTGTAGTTGTAGTAGTAGTAGTAGTAGTAGTGTGTTCGACTCAGCAGACTGGCAGAGTAAGGAACAGCGGGCAAAACGACAGTCTCATTTTAGGTACTTGTCAAAAATTGCTTCATGACTGCAGTATTCTTCTACTTAATAATCTAACATTGCTGTAGAACTTTCACACCAATATAGTTTGAAGACTTGGTTTGTTGCAAAAAGATAGTGAACTGAAACAAAGACAGACAAAAGGAGGTAACCCGTTCAATCTACCCTTCTTCCCTCCATCCACCCCACACCTCCCCTCAATTCAAATTATTTCTACGAGCTCCGCAAGAGTGTTGAAAAGCAACTTAGTGAATCACACACTCACACACACACACACACACACACACACACACACACACACACACACACACACACACACACACACACAGCCAGCGAACAAAAATTACAAAAAAATGATTAGAGTAAAGCATCAGTTTCATATTATATCCGCAAACAAATCAATGATTTTATATGTCCGCTCCGTACGGGTGACATTTCCTGTTTAATCGGCGTACGTCTGTTCTGTTGTAGAGTCAGAAATGCAATCCTGATAGTTGAAGGAAATGAAAAGTGTGTGTTGCTTAGTTCCGTCTATCAATGTGTTGTTTTTTTTCATAATCATAGCGAATGAAATGACTTCTAGTGATGTATTCTGCTGCAGAAATCGGAACATCTGGTCGAGGTCTGTTGCTAGCGAAGAGATCGGCGCTCCAATGCATTCCAGAGATGAGAGACTTGGAGAGTGTAAACTGATCACTCGCCGCTGGAAGTGCCTAGCGACGTGTGTCACGATAGGAAGACAGGGAGAAAGGGGAAGGGAGTGCTAATATCCTGTAGAATAATGTCCTGTCCTTTGACACGCAATGCTGGCAGAGCGAGGGTTTGAAGAAGGTCAGTTTGTCCAAGACATGTCGTTGAACAGGAGGCAACATCACATGCCGCTGCAGCGATGTTCTCTCTCGTAGTCATAGATGCACACTCCTTAACGTTCTCCTAATCGGTATTTCCCAACGTCAATGGACTCGGTTAATAGAGAACTTTCTACTGAAGAGCACCATTACCCCTTAGCGGGGGTGGGGAACAGCGTGAGAGTGGCGCGGGGGTGGGGTCGGACTGTGTCAAGGGCGTGAAACCTCTCACAAAAGGCATTAAACGCTTAGAGGAAAAAGGGACGTTGTACGTAGTATACAAATAGGTAATAGAACCATTAACAAGTATGCCTTACCCATCGCACACGGTCGAACCGTGCCAAGGAGGACGAAGCGGTCAGGTGACAGATGGCACCTAAGGTAGTAAGGAGTTCGGACCTGCCCGACAGCGAAAGGGGAGAGGGACATAACCACTAGGACCTCGGTGCACCAAGTGAGTGCTAAATACTCAGTCAGCTGAGGTTCTTTTGTAAACAGTCAGTGAAGAGCAGGAGTCTTGGACTCGTTCGGATGGTATTGCCGTGGGTCACTGGGTTGGTTCTATTGTCAGGCTGGTTGAACGCGCGTGGATGTTGTTATCGTAGCCCTCTTTAAGATAATTACTGTGTTAAAGTGGCCTCCGAAGTCGGCGGGAATTTTCGATGTCCATCTGGTGCCAAGTGTTTGTTTGCTAATCAATTAGGTAGGGATGTGTGTAAATGCAGATGTGTGGAGAATGTAGCGAATGGATAATTCACAGCACTTGTGAACTAGGGGTTTGAGAAGCAGCATGGACAAAGGCATGGCCCGAAGGGGAATCCTTTGTTTCCATTCCTATATAAAGTGAGGGAGAACAACGAGAAGAAGAAGAACACCACAAGAGAGAGAGAGAGGCAGAGGAGAGAGAGAGAGAAGAGAGAAGGGTGGGCAGGACAGAGAACGGGTCGAGAGAAACGTGGTCTGGGAGATAGAAGAGACAGCAAAGTCTTAGGGAAAAGACAAGCTGGAAGAGAAGAAAACTAAGTTTGAAGCCCAGAGGTGGGTGAAGACAGACAAACTGAAATTGAACCCAGAGGTGGGTGAAAGAGACGAAGAAGAAGAGTTCTACGTCGAGATCCCAGAGACGACCACGAAGACCCAGTCCTGAAACCTGGAGCCAGTCAACCAAGGGCCTCACCATCAAGCAGTGCTGAAGAAGACGTGAAGAGACTTTTCAAGAACTGTGGTGTGGTGTGAAAGCGTGGTTGTGTGTGTGAAAACCTGGCCAGGTAAGAAGTCATTTTTATTATAACCCGGGATTAGGAAGTATTGATCTTTTATGTGTTGATTTGTTCATTTTGTGTAATTGGATTTTTCATGTTTGATTATAAGTAGCATAGAAATTGTATTTCTTGTGCTCAGTCGTGTTAGAAGGGAAACGAATGCGTGACATCCCATTCCCAGAGAGAGGTGAATGTTTGGTGGGCGCATGAGTGTGCATATGCGTGTACGAGTGCAAAGATAACCTTGGTGTGTTAAACCTGACTAATAATACATCAACTTAGTGCACTTAAGCAATACCATCACGATTTCCCCCGTCCTGGACAGACTGTTTTTTAATTACAACGCGGGTAGCTCTAATAAAGATGGTTACGTATGGTTTGATCGTTTGCAGCGATGTTACATGTCACTGGCATTAAAGGATGATGCTCATCTTAAGGGTAGTTAAAACGATTGTTTAGCTGGCTGGTGGAAGATCTTGATAAGCAAACCCCCTACCCTTTATCTAGCTGCATTGTCTCTTTTTCCCCTGCGATTTTCTCTGGCGGATAGTGTTGGACAGCCGCTAGATCTTGTCAAGCCACTCCAATCCACTTCAGTTTGTTTTCCTACCGCTTAATTTTGTGTCATGTCCATTCCACCGTAGCTTTGTTTTCCTCATCGCTTGATATGGTTACATGTCAACACAGCCTCAGCTTTGTTCTCCGCATCACTTGATATGGTTACATGTCAACACAGCCTCAGCTTTGTTCTCCGCATCACTTGATATGGTTACATGTCAACACAGCCTCAGCTTTGTTCTCCTCATCACTTGATATGGTTACATGTCAACACAGCCTCAGCTTTGTTTTCCTCATCGCTTGATATGGTTACATGTCAACACAGCCTCAGCTTTGTTCTCCTCATCACTTGATATGGTTACATGTCAACACAGCCTCAGCTTTGTTCTCCTCATCACTTGATATGGTTACATGTCAACACAGCCTCAGCTTTGTTCTCCTCATCACTTGATATGGTTACATGTCAACACAACCTCAGCTTTGTTTTCCTCATCGCTTGATATGGTTACATGTCAACACAGCCTCAGCTTTGTTCTCCGCATCACTTGATATGGTTACATGTCAACACAACCTCAGCTTTGTTCTCCTCATCACTTGATATGGTTACATGTCAACACAGCCTCAGCTTTGTTTTCCTCATCGCTTGATATGGTTACATGTCAACACAGCCTCAGCTTTGTTCTCCGCATCACTTGATATGGTTACATGTCAACACAGCCACAGCTTTGTTCTCCTCATCACTTGATATGGTTACATGTCAACACTGCCTCAGCTTTGTTTTCCTCATCGCTTGATATGGTTACATGTCAACACAGCCTCAGCTTTGTTCTCCGCATCACTTGATATGGTTACATGTCAACACAGCCTCAGCTTTGTTCTCCTCATCACTTGATATGGTTACATGTCAATACAGCCTCAGCTTTGTTCTCCTCATCACTTGATATGGTTACATGTCAACACAGCCTCAGCTTTGTTTTCCTCATCACTTGATATGGTTACATGTCAACACAACCTCAGCTTTGTTTTCCTCATCACTTGATATGGTTACATGTCAACACAGCCTCAGCTTTGTTTTCCTCATCACTTGATATGGTTACATGTCAACACAACCTCAGCTTTGTTCTACTCATCACTTGATATGGTTACATGTCAACACAACCTCAGCTTTGTTCTCCGCATCACTTGATATGGTTCCATGTCAACACAGCCTCAGCTTTGTTTTCCTCATCGCTTTATATGGTTACATGTCAACACAACCTCAGCTTTATTTTCCTTACTGTGTTGCTCTAGTCACTAATCCACACCACTTCTGCTTTGTTGGGTTTTTTTTTCTCTCTCTCACTGCTTGACATTTTCACCCATCTATATAGTCGCAGCTTTGTCTGTCACACCACGTGACCCATTCACATGTTCATACGGCCTCAGTATGATTTACCACACTGCTGGGTTTTGTCATATATCCATACCAACTCAGCTTTGTTTACCTCACTACTTGATTTTGTAACGTGTGCATACCACCTCAACTTTCTTTTCCTCGCTGCTTGATCTCCTCACATAGTTTAAAGTCCTTCGAATGAGACTAAAACCGAGGTTCCGTGTGTGAATGCACGCATAACATCATGCACACACGTAAAATCCCATCACCAACTTTCGGAAGAGAAGGCCAGTTTGGCCGTGGGTATGGATGACACGTTTCACACAGCATGCACCCTGCGTGAGAAATGGAGAGAATGAAGAGAGTAAGGAGATTGAGTGAACGATATTGAACGATATTGACTGGATGATATGGGAAACGACTGAATGAAGCGCCAACTGGCAGCTCTTCAATCGGCACTACCCAGGTAGGCAGCCCGTTGTGTAAACGAGTGTGGATTGTAAAGCGCTTAGAGCTTGGTCTCGAGCCGAGGGTAGGTGCTATGTAAGTATCCATAATAGTAATAATAATAATAATGATAATGATAATAATAATAACAATGTCCATACCATCTAGCTTCACTTTCCTCACCAGTTTGATGTTGTAGCATTTCCATACCACACAGGCTTTGTTTTCCTCACACTTTGTTCTGGTGACATGTCCATACCACTTCGACTGTCGTTTCCCTCACCAACGGATCCTTTCATATAACCATGCCACCTCGGCTTTGTTTCCCTGACAACTCGATGTAGTCAAAGTCCATACCGCCACAGCTTTGTTTGTTTGTTTGTTTGTTTTTTCCACCATGGTCCAGTGCAGCAAGTTTTGTCAGTCGCGTTTTACCCAATCATGTTTTAATCTATTTACATTTCGCCCATTCACGTTTAACCGAATGCGTCTTCATCCCTCCACATCCACCATGCTTTGTCCCAAAGCACGTAGGATTCATTCATGATTTTAAACATTCTTTATTGAACAGATGTGTACATGCACCACGCTTTGCCCCAAAGCACGTAGGATTCATTCATGATTTTAAACATTCCTTATTGAACAGATGTGTACATGCACCACGCTTTGCCCCAAAGCACGTAGGATTCATTCATGATTTTAAACATTCCTTTATTGAACAGATGTATACATGAACAAACTATTGAACTGAAGCAACAACAAGCAATAGCTTATGATGTCTTAAATCTATTTCAAATCTTTGGTTGTCTTGAATGCATTTGCATGATAATAATGATAATGATAATAATAATAACAATAATAATAATGATAGTAATAATAATAATAATAATGATAATAATAATAATAATAATAATGCGGATTATGCAGATGATCATGGTGGTAACAGAAGACAATTACGACGACTTTTATATTTACTATATATTCATCCACTCTTGGCCACAATCAATCAATACATGACCAAGTAATTATTTTGGAGCGGTATGCCGGTCTGTTAACTGCACTCGCATCATTCAGGTAATAATCCAAGTAACATGGTCGAATTTTTTTTGTTGTTGCTTCATGTTCGCGCACTCTGCAATTGTGAAAATCGTACGAAAAGATTATTCCGTGAACCTTGAGTAAACATGCGGATGAAGCGTTACTCTTGCGATTGACAGAGCCTTAAAGGGGAACACTCACGAAAACGCATGAAAACAAAGGATTTGGCGAAATATAATTGGACGAAACGCGATAAGGCAAAATGTAACTGGGCGAAATGTTACTGGGCGAAACGCGATAGGGCGAAATTTAACTGGGCGAAATGTTACTGGGCGAAACGCGATAGGGCGAAATGTAACTGGGCGAAATGTTACTGGGCGAAACGCGATAGGGCGAAATGTAACTGGGCGAAATGTTAATGGGCGAAACGCGATAGGGCGAAATGTAACTGGGCGAAATGTTAATGGGCGAAACAGGATATGGCGAAAGTAAGTAGGCGAAATGATATCGGGCGGAACGTGATTAAGTGAAATGTCACTGGGCAAAATATAATGTACGCTCATGGTCAACAGGTTTCCATCGGGCCTCCCGTCTGCAAAAGCCAAAAAGAAAGCCTTAGAAGTGAGGTAATAAATAACCAGTCATATAACCAGCCCCACCGAGCTGTGTGCAACAGTGAAACAGCTCTCACGCGTCTGTGTGTGTGTGTGTGTGTGTGTGTGTGTGTGTGTGTGTGTGTGGAGGAGGGTGCAAAGATGAATGCGCAGTAATCATGCACGCACGAAACGTTTTTCGTTGTCCTAGTCTTTTCTTTCTTTTTGTCGTTTTTTTTCTGTCTTTCCTTTCTTTCTTTCTTTTTTATATCTTTCTCTCTCTCTTTTTTTTCTCCACGTCCTTTTCAGAATGACGAAAGAGTTGTTTACAAGCATTTGCTAACCTTGACTTCCGTTCACTGTGCGTACCCGAAGTTCAAGGTAAAGTGCTTTTTTCTCCTTTCTTTTCTTCTTCTTTCTATTTGCTGTTTTTTAAATTGCCAACACGAAGACGCAGTAATTGTTTGCCATTGCCATCCCTGCCTGTTATTCCTTTCTGAAACTTCTTACACCTCGTAATTTCCTGCTCTATATCCGCCCCCTCCTCTCCGTTCCATCGGCAAAAAGACAGAAATAGCAGAAAGGAAGGAACAAAACACTGTGTGTAGGCGGAGGACTGTTAGTGCAACGGAGCTGATCACACAGAAAATACTGTTCAAAAGAATACAAGAATCACCATTACGTTAAGCAAGTATTAACGTCATCATTTTTACTGTCATTGTTGTTATTGTTGTGTTGTTGCTGTTAACATCATCATACATCATCATCATCATCATCATCATCATTATCATCATCATCATATGTTGCCTTATAAAACTAGTGTGAAGTGTAACATCTTGGTTTTTTTCTGTGATGGGCAAAGATGGCCGTCACTTAAATTGCTCGGGATCCGTGAATAGTAGTGGGGATGGGTTGGGGTATTGTAACGGTAAAGTAAAGGTGCATATAATTAAAACTGTATGGGATACGGATGGTTGGCGAGCTAAATTGCACGTGGAAATACCTAACGTTGTAGGATGGCATATGCTATTGCTACAGACTGAGGTATGTCGCTTTCAAAAGTGTTACAATATACAGAACGTTAAATACAGCAATTGCAAAAGAGCATTAAAAAAAAAAAAAATCTTTAAATCAGACAGCGACATGTTTCAACCTGTAGACCAACACACACACACACACACACCACACACACACACACACACACCGCACGCACGCACCACGCACGCACGCACGCACGCACGCACGCACGCACGCACACACACACACATACACATATATATATATATATAGATAGATAGATAGATGTATATATTATATATATATATATATATATATAGAGAGAGAGAGAGAGAGAGAGAAGAGAGAGAGAGATGGGTTATAGACTGAGGCATTGTGGGGGTTGATGAAATGACCTTGACGGACACAACAGTTTTCTGTCTTTTCAAACCCTCTTTCATAGGCATTCTTGCGGGCGACATTTAGATTCCGTTGCGGCATTCTCTCTCTCTCTCTCCTCTCTCTCTCTCTCTCTCTCTTCAACCTCCTCTACCTCCTCCTATATTCGCTCTCTCTCTGTTTCTCTGTGTCTGTGTCTGTGTCTGTGTCTGTGTCTCTCTCTCTCTCTCTCTCTCTCTCTCTCTCTCTCTCTCTCTCTCTCTCTCTCTTTTGTCTCCGTTTCCTCCTCTTCCTGCTCTTTGCCATTCTCTGTCTCTGTGTCTTTGTTTCTTCTCTCTCTCTTCATGTATGTATGTATGTGTGTATGTATGTATGTACGTATGTATGTATGTATATGTAATGTATATATATATATATATTTTTTTTTTTCACAGGTAAAATTCTCACTAAAACTCACACCGCGCCTCAACAAAACGACAGGATGTCAACAGGATGATTTGAATAAAATGAATACTAAAACAAGCTGAACGTCTTTTCCCACAGGAACAACTGAAGAAGCCTTTGTGGCGAAAGCTTGGGTATTAAAGTTGTCCCTGTGGGAAAAGACGTTCAACTTGTTTTAGTATTCATTTTATATTTATATATATATCACGAACAATATAAAAATGTCCTTTAAAAATCTGAAAAAGCTCAACCGTCTAGGGAGCAATATCTGTTAAGAAATATTATTAAAATGAAGTATTAAAATCAACAAGCTTGTTTCGAACCTCTTGCTCTCCTCAGGATATCCTTTTGGGGCACGCTGTCGGTCTTTTATAGCGTGCGGGACCTGATTTCATTTCTGCATGTGTTGGTGCTCATTCGCTGCACGTGTGGTCTGTGTTTCTTGTTGGGGTCTGTTCAGGTGGAGTGCGCTAGCAAAGATTTCCATTTGTGCCTGCAATTGTTTACTGTTTCTACTTTTGTGTTCAAAGTTTCTAGGTGGGGTTTACATAGTATTAACCATTTTTCTGTGGAGCATAAGTTGCATTAAAAAAAAAATTGTTGTATGGTGTTGCTCTTTTTATGATTTTCCATGATATGCTGTAGTCTATTTTTTTTATCTTTAAGTCTCCAAATGTATTTACTCAGCTCTGTTTGGTTTTTGTATTTTTCTGTTTTGAATGATTGTTTATGGTTTGCGTATCTGGTTTTGAAGTGGTTTTCAGTGATCCCTATATATGTTTCTTTTTCATTTTCTGATGTTACCGTGGCTTGATATACAATATTGTTGTAAAGACATTTGTTGCTTAGGGGGCACTGTTCTTTTTTAGTGCAGTTGCAAGATGTCCTTTCGGCACCCTTCTTTGTTGTGTTGCTTTTCATTTTGTTAGATGAGTCAATTATGTTTTTAAGGTTGGGCATACATGAGTATGATAGCTTAATGGTGTTTTTGTTGAATATTTTGAACAGTTTGTGTTCTTTTGGGAATGATGTTGTCAAGATTTTGAAGAATTCTTTTCCTACGTTTGTTTTTACTTTTCCATCGTATGGGGGGTTGTACCATATGATCTTCCTTTTCCTGTTTTTCTTATTTCTGTTCGTGTTGTTGTCTGGGCTGTAATGTAATTTGTGATTATAACCACTTTTTTTGTAATGCTTTTGGTATTCTGTTGCTGCATCATTGAATACTTTTTCATTGCATGACAGGTTGGATAGTCTTTTGTTTATACTATTGGGTATTGTTTTTAGTATAGATGGTAGGTGGTTACTTTTGATATTTACGTAGATTGGTATGTCATTGGGTTTTTTGTATGGTTTGTACGCATGGTCATTGAGGTCTAATGTTATGTCTGGGTAATTCACTACTTTTTTGTTTGCTTCTATTGTAATTTTTAAGTTGTGGTTTTTGAAGATTGTACATAATTCTTTTTTTTGTTTTCAATAGTTCTTGGATTATTGTTTAATGTGGCGAGGCCGTCATCTCTATACAAACCGACCTGTTTTCCAAGTTGTTTTTGGATGTTGGATAGCATGAATAGTCCGACTAGTTCGCATGTTTCGGCACCATCATACGATCCCATGGTCACATCAAATGTAGAGTTTTTGTTCGTTTTTTTAATCCAAGTTTCGTTTCTGCTGTGGAGTATGGTTTTCTTGGAGTGGAAAATAATCTCCATTTCTGACTCTGTTACTTTTGTGTGTTTGCTGGCAAATTTCAAAGCTTTGGTGAGTAGTTCTTCATCTATGGATGGGTAGAAGTCCACTATGTCAAATGTAATAAACACTGTATTTCTCTGTTTGTGGACTTTCTTAAACCATTGGATAACTTCATAGATGTTTTTCCAAAGGTTGTATTCAGTGTTTGATTTTACATTTTCTATAACCTTTTCCAAAATGCTCTTGCTTATTTTGCCCAGTTCGGATTTAGATGGGTTTATTAGTCTGCATGTTGGGTTCTTTTGGAAGTTAGGCTTATGGTCTTTAAGTGTTATGAAGGCTTCTTTTGTTGCTGTTGTCTCTACCCTGTCGCTTAACTCCATGCGGTGTGCAAGTTCTTTTTGTTTTTTGCGGATGTTGTCATGTGTAGTTTTATCAGCTTTCTTGTAATTTTTCTGGATATTTTTGTTGAGGAGTTGGGAGTATTCATTTAGTTCCAATTTGTAAAAAATTGCTAGTTTTATCAGCCTTTACGAATATCTTTTTATCATTTTGGATTTGTTTTATTTCATTTGCTAGTGATGTTTGAAAGTTATTATTTGGTTTCTTGAATTCAATGTTGGCTATCAGTCCCTTCATTTTATCTTCTCTCTCTCTCCTCTCTCTCTCTCTCTCTCTCTTTATATATATATATAGTTTAAAATAGGATTTTAAAATGGAAAAATTAAAACCTACAAAATTGTTTGGAGCCAAATGCTCTCCTCATGGTGTACAATCTGGGCATGCCATCGGTGTTATATAGTGTGGTGTGTGGGCGTGTGAGCTCTGCGCGTGTGGCACGTAGCCTGTAGATTTTTAAAAAATCTTTTTGGGGGCGCGTTCAGGGGGAACGTGCCAAGGAATAGTGCATTGACAAGGATTCCCATTTATGCCTGCAATTGTTTATCATTTCTACTTTAGAGTTCAGGGATGCTAGATGGGGTTTACATAATATCAGCCACTTTTCTGTAGTACATGAGTTGCATTTTTTAGAGATATTGTTGTATGGTGTTGCTCTTTTTTTGAAAATAAATTTCCATGATATGTTGTAATCTGTTTTCTTATCTTTAAGCTTCCAAATATATTTACTTAGTTCTGTTTGGTTTTTATATTTTTCATTTTTGAAGGACTGTTTATGGTTTGCATATCTGGTTTTAAAATGGTTTGCCGTGATCCCTATGTATGTTTCTTTATCACTGTCTGTTGTTACCGTAGCTTGGTACACGATGTTGTTGTAGAGACATTTGTTATTCAGAGGGCACTGGTCTTTTTATGCAATTACAAGATATCCTTTCGTCACCCTCTTTGGTTGTATTGTTTTTGGTTTTATTGGAAGAATCAATTATATTTTTAAGGTTGGGCATACACGAGTATGATAGTTTGATGGTGTTTTTATTGAATATTTTAGATAGTACATGTTCTTTTGGGAATGATTTTTTAAGAATTCTGAGGAATTCTTTTCCTACGTTAGTTTTTTGTTCTTCCATCATATGGAGGGTTATACCATATAATTTTTCTTTTCCTGTTTTTCTTATTGCTGTTCATGTTATTATCTGGGTTGTATTGTAATTTGTAGTTGTAGCCACTTTTTTCAGCGCCTCTTGGTATTCGGCTGCTGCACTGTTAAATTATTTCTCATTGCATGACAGTTTAGATAATCTTTTGTTTATACCATTAGGTACGGCTTTCAAAATGGAGGGTGGATGGTTGCTTTTGATGTCTACGTAGACAGGTGTGTCATTAGGTTTTTTATATGGTTTGTATGTATGATCCTTAAGGTCTAATGTTATGTCTAAATAATTTACTATTTTTTGTTGGCTTCTACTGTGATTTTTAGGCTATGGCTTTGAAAAATTTTACAAAGTTCTTTTTTCTTGTTTTCAATGATTTTTGGTTTATTGTTTAACGTGGCATATATATATATATATATATATATATATATATATATATATATATATATCTGTCTCTTCCTCTCTGTCTTTGTCTCTCTCTCTCTCTCTCTCTCTCTCTCTCTCTCTCTCTTCCCGTCTGTCTGTCTGTCTGTCTTGTCTGTCTGTCTGTCTATCTGTCTTGTCTTGTCTGTCTGTCTGTCTGTCTCTTTCTCTTACGCCACGTTATCCCTTTGTGTATGTTCTTCCATTCCACTCTCTTACTGGTCTTTTACTTACTTTTTCATTCCTTGAGTCGTTCTTCTAGTCACTCACTAATTGTCTCGCTCACTCACTCACGCACTTATCTACTCATCCAGTCACTGATCTATCGGCTGTGTGCATTAGCGTTACGGTCTTTCTCTCTTGCTCCTTCCTATTTCTCGTATTACGTCTTTCTCTTTTCATTTCTTTCTGTTCTGATGATTCGTCCGATGAGCCGGAGAGTCCCTTCGGATTGGTGTTCGGACAAATCAGGCACTTGTGCCACTATAAACTTGAGCTTTAAAAGGGAGCTGGCAGTACAGAAGAGGTGAGTGGAGGGGGGTGTTCTCATAAGTAAAGTGTTACCGTTACAGATCGTTATAATTTGATAAACAAGACTTCACTCTCAGCCATTACGTCTCTCTCTCTCTCTCTCTCTCTCTCTCTCTCTCTCTCTCTCTCTCTCTCTCTTCCCACATTTCTCTCAGTATAGACTGAAATGGATATACAGGATTACAGGAATAGAACAGAGGTGGCGATGAAACACAAGACTGAGGTCAAGGGTGATATAACCTTCATCTGCGTGTGTTCGGTTGCATTTCTTTCATTTCTGTTTCTTTTATGCTTAATCTGATGTTATCAAATAGCGCCAGGGAGGGGAGGGGCAGGGGGAGGAGGTATGCTTCTCAGGTGACAGTATGAAAGTTGAATTATTAGAAGCAAAAATAAAGTGCATCCTCCACTATTGGCAAGAAAAGGGAAACTCTTCTTTCTCTTGACCTCAATTTCGTTTGTATCTTTATCCTTCAGCCACTCCGATTCTTTCCTCCTACTTACCCTTGCCTACTCTCCCCACCTCCTCCCGCCTCCTCTCTGCCACAGACATGTTCAAGATGCGGCGGTTTGCCTTCTTTTTTTTTCAGCTGACTCAATTACACACACACACATACACACACACACACACACACACCGCGCACGCACGCACGCACGCACGCACGCACGCACGCACGCACGCACGCACGCACCACACACACACACACACACACGCATGAACGCACCGACGCACGCACTCACACACACACACACACACACACACACACACACACACACACACACACACACACACATTCTCAGAGACGAGAGAGAGAGAGAGAGAGAGAGAGAAAAGAGACAGAGACAGAGATAGATAAAAGTGTTGGGGGGGGGGGGGGAGGGGAGGGATTGGAGTGTGGCTGTCGGGCTGGCGACGGGAACACCAAACACGCACACATATATCTTCGAAGTCCTTTCCATAAATGACAAAAAATAGTTCTTCCCGACTATTTTTGAATTTGCGTAACATGACTTCAGGGGACGGTGCTTGTGGTATGCTCTAGTCCACAAAAACGCGCTGCAATTGTTGTGACTCTTTGATGTCCACCTTCTAGTTTGTGTATCGGCCTCTTCCAATTCCACCCACCCCCTTTTGCCCATCAACAAAGATACAGAATTGTAAGGGAAGTCAACAAAGATACAGAATTGTAAGGAAGTCAACAAAGATACAGAATTGTAAGGAAGTCAAAAAGATACAGAATTGTAAGGAAGTCAACAAAGATACATGAGGATTGTAATGAAGAGTCAACAAAGATACAGAATTGTAAGGAAGTCAACAAAGATACAGAATTGTAAGGAAGTCAACAAAGATACAGAATGTAAGGAAGTCAACAAAGATACAGAATTGTAAGGAAGTCAACAAAGATACAGAATTGTAAGGAAGTCAAAAGATACAGAATTGTAAGGAAGTCAAAGATACAGAATTGTAAGGAAGTCAACAAAGATACAGAATTGTAAGGAAGTCAACAAAGACACAGAATTGTAAGGAAGTCAACAAAGATACAGAACTGTAAGGAAGTCAACAAAGACACAGCATTGTAAATAAGTCAACAAAGATACAGAATTGTAAGGAAGTCAACAAAGATGCAGAACTGTAAGGAAGTCAACAAAGATGCAGAACTGTAAGGAAGTCAACAAAGATACAGAACTGTAAGGAAGTCAACAAAGATACAGAATGGTAAAGAAGTAAGGCAACAAAAGTAAACTTGTAGGGAGAGACTGTACAATGACAGCGCACCGAAGGGTGGTCCCTGCTTCCGATACACACTGCCAATGTCCCTTTGACCAGAGCTACAACGGACAGAACGTGTCACACAGTTACAAACAAAAGCAGTTTTAGTCCTCAGCGTCAGGCAGAAGCAGTTCTCAACCTAGAAAGCAAACAAACGCACAAACAAACAATGAGCATGGAAGCTGTTTTACTTTGAAACAGCTGTGGGAGTTCGGTTAGATGAGTGACTATTCATGACCTCACTACGATGGTGTTTGTACCACAGCACATTGAACAGTGTGAAGACCGGTTGATTACGGTGAGAAAGGTAAAGCTGGATTGTTTTTGTGCATGGTACAAAATAATTTTGAAAAACAAAAAATCAATATGGAGGATATTTCCTTGTTTATGTGTCTTCTGTCTGCATTTGTGCTAAGCAAATTGGTGCCATAACAGTCTTCATCTGGAAAATACGGGAGTGTAAGCGGTCTCACTACAGGGGTAATCGTTATCTTTCTTGTTAACTGCATATTCCTGGCATACACATGTAGGCGCCAAACGCTCACTGCCATTGACGTCACCCAGATGTTCCAGTTACCATGAGCAGAAACCAAGGACGTGACAGTTTTCATTTGGTTTGATAATTCAAAGGCAAACAAATACATAAGAAAATAAAATCACAAAACAAGAGATGAATTCGTAGGAGTGAATAACAATCATTCATTAGACATTCTTAGGGGTTTCAGGTCTATGAGACAAAAGTATAAGCATTCCAACAGTTGTTATATACTTCCAAAACTCCATTCAGCTATCACGATTGCATTTCTGAATTTAGAACAGGCAAGTTTGATGAAACATATTACCGGTGTGAAAATGACATTTCTCCACTAGACTGTATACACTTTTTTTTCGGAAAAAGGGATTCTTAATACAACACTGGATTTTTCTATTTCTATTCGCTAATCTTCCTCAGTGTGTGTGTGTGTGTATGTGTGTGTGTGTGTGTGTGTGTGTGTGTGTGTGTGTGTGTGTGTGTGTGTTGTGTGTGTGTGATGTGATGTGTGTGTGTGTGTGTGTGTGTGTGATGTGTGTGTGTGTGTGTGTGTGTGTGTGTGTGTGTGTGTGTGTGTGTGTGTGTGTGTGTGTTGGTCCCTGTGTCTTTTCCCTTCCCCATATTATCGCACATTAGAAGGTAACCGACATTTCTTCACAAGCTCTTGTGAAATCCATCGACAAAAACAAAGCAATTGTTTCTTGACTCATATGGATATTTTCTAGTACTGTTCTCTTACCTAAATGTGTGTGTGTGTGTGTGTGTGTGTGTGTGTGTGTGTGTGTGTGTGTGTGTGTGTTTGTGTGTGTGTGTGTGTGTGTGTGTGTGTGTGTGTGTGTGTGTGTGTGTGTGCGCGCGCGCGCGCGCGTGGTTGCGTGTGTGTATGATATCCATAGAGTCGCCTTTTTCTATTTTTGTAAGTGTGTCAAGACACATAAAACGTGGAGCAAGACGAATGTGAGGATATAGAACTTTCTTTCAATAGATCCTACGACTTTCTTAAACGCATTCTCTCTCTCTCTCTCTCTCTCTCTCTCTCTCTCTCTCTCTCTCTCTCTCTCTCTCTCTCTCTCTGAAACTAGGTCTTTTTGCCGTATGTATAACCCAACCCGAGAGCCTGGACAACGATGGACATAAGGAGTAACAGGGACGATGGAGGGGATGGGGTGAGGGATTCTGGAGGTGTGTGTGGGCTGACGTAGTGGCCTTGACAAAGCGATATGTGTATTTTTCCCACTTTCTGCGTCTCATTGACATACACAAAGAGGGCATTTTGAATCCCCCGCGGCAGTCAATGTAACTTTGACTTAATGTGTGGTGTGTGTGTGTGTGTGTGTGTGTGTGTGTGTGTGTGTGTGTGTGTGTGTGTGTGTGTGAGTACGCAGACAACGGAAGATACATAGAGTTACAGGGAGGATGTAGTGGATATAGTGAGGGACTGCGGCGGTGTGCGGGGGCTGATGTAGTAGTGGCCTTGACAAAGCGATTTGGTTTCTTTGCACTTTCTGCGTTTCATTGACATAAAATAAAGAGGACAATTCGATTATCTTGTGGCAGTCTCTGTAGCAGTAATTCTGCCTTTTTTTAAATCTCTCTCTCTCTCTCTCTCTCTCTCTCTCTCTCTCTCTGAAACTAGGTCTTCTTGAAGCATTTGTAACCCAGCCTAAGAGCCCAGACAACGATGGACGTAAGGAGTAACAGGGAAGATGTGGTGGATGGGGTGAGGGACTGTGGAGGTATGTGTGGGCTGACGCAGTGGCCTTGACAAAGCGATTTTGTTTCTTTGCACTGTCTGCGTCTCGTTAACAACTCTAAGAGGACGTATTGATTCTCTTGCCGCAGTCTGTGTCCCTGTAACTTTGCCTTTCTTTGAAATTTATTCATCCTCTGTGTGTGTGTGTGTGTGTGTGTGTGTGTGTGTGTGTGTGTGTGTGTGTGTGTGTTTCTCATTCTCTCTGTTTCTACTCTACACCTCCCCCCCCCCACTCCTCACTCCCCTTCGCCACCCCCGTTTGTGTTTGTTTCGATAGTTCTCTCCCATTTTATTATTCAACGGTTTTTTTTTTTCTTGTGTGAGTTTGATTTCTTCAACCAAACATTCATTCACTCACTGATTTTTGCGTTAGCTTAAAAAAAATATTCCTCAGCTTGTGTCTGCCTTTTTATTATTTCCAGCTCCTATGCTTTTTCTTTCTTTCTTTTCTTCCAGTCTCTTGCTCTTTGTCCCCTCTTAAGCTTCATTCTCTCCTGTTCCTTTGTACTTTTGTCTTTTACTCTCATTCTCTTCACCTGTTTCTGTTATTTTTGTATTGTTCTTTCATGTTCGTCTGTTCCTTTCTTTTTCTTTTATTTCCCCCTATTCCTGCACTCCGTCTTTCTCTACTAGTCCGTCTACTTCCCCAACTCTTCCTTTACTCATGTTCCTCCCAGCTCCTCTGTTCCTTTCTTTCTGATTCATTCCTGGTCTTTTGAATTATCATCCTTCTCTCTTACGCTTTTCTGCTCCTCCGTTTTGTCTTTCTGTCGCAGCCCTTTCTTTCCCCCTTATTCCATTTCATGTCATCTGCGCTGATTTGCCGTCACTTCATTCAGTACTGTCACTGAAGCGTACAGGATTAGAAGCCGTTTAATAGACTGGTGAGAGAAACAAAGAAATATTGTCTGTAAAGAAAAGAATGGAGGAAAGGGGGAATTGAAGAAAGAAAGGGGAAGCCAGGCTGAAAAAGAAACAGAAGGAAGGAAAGAAAGATTAAATAATGAACAAATACAGAACTGAATGAAGGAGTGAATGGATTCGTTAATCAATGAATAGATAGATGAATGAATGAGTAAATGGATGAATAAATGACTATATGGAGGTTGTGATGGGTGAGTGAATAAATTACATAATGAAAAAATATTCATTGGACTGGAATGAAAAAAGAAAGGAAGAATGAATAAAAGAAAAACAGATACTTTTGCATGGCTGATTCCTTCACCCGTCCCATCAGCGTTTCGTCATGGCGCAATTCAGTTGTCCGAAGATCAAATGAACCTTAACCTGTAGCAACAATGTTAGGGATAGACAAATATTCATTCCCCTTCCCGTCTGTTCCCCAACCACCTTTATCAGATTCCCGACCCCTTTGCCTTGGCAGTCTTGGACCAAGCAGCTTACCATAAGACGTCTGGCAACGTTTCACTCCGCAAAGTGAAATGAAGTTAGAATTCACAGAAATTTGAACACAGCTACAGAAGAAGCAGTTTGAATCCTCTGGTTCAGGCTGCAATAGTTTTCAACATGAAAAACAAACAAACAAACAAGTAAATATCGAACATGAAAGCTGTTGTTCATTGAAACACAGTTGTGTGGGATTGGTTAGGTGACTGCCTATTCATGACCTCACTGCTATGACTTTTCTAGCATTACGAATGGGACACTATAGAGAAGATCTGTTGATCATGGTGAGAAAGGCAAAGCTGAACTGGTTTATGCATGTTATACTACAATTAAAAAGAACAGATTCAATGTGGAGGATGTTTCCTTGTTTGTGTGTGCATTGTGTCTGCATTTGTGCTGAGCAAATTGGTGCCATGAGCAGCTATCCTTTGGAATGTTGGGCTTGTAAGCAGTCTTACGAAAGAGGCCAAAGTTAACTCTCTTCTTAGCTGCTCATCCCCAGAATACATTAATAGCCAAACCAGCCAGTACCATTGATGTCAGCCACATGTTCCAGTTCCCATGAGCAGAAATCAAGGACGCGACAGTATTGATTTGGTTTGATCATTGACAGGCAAATCAATGCACAAAGAAATAAATAAACAAACAAAACAACAAAACGAAAGAAAGAGGATTTCGTAGGAGTGACACATAATCCCTCAGAAGACATATTCAGGGAGTTCAGGCCTACTAAGAAAAGTGCACGCACGCCAGCAGTGGTTTTGTACGTCTCCGACTTTCTTTAGCTATAATATTAAATGCATTTCTGTATTTGGAACAGACAATTGTCAATTTAGCTGAAGAAAAGAGTCACTAGTATGAAACTGACATTTCTACATTTGACTGTAAACACTCCATCGAGAAACAAAGTCTCCAGTCAAAACTCTTTGATATTTTCTTTTGTTTTCACTGCTCTGAAGAAATGTGTGTGTGTGTGTGTGTGTGTGTGTGTGTGTGTGTGTGTGTGTGTGTGTGTGTGTGTGTGTAAGTGTGTGTGTGTGTGTGTGTGTGTATGTGCGTGTGTGTGTGTGTATGTGTGTGTGTGTGTGTGTGTGTGTGTGTGTGTGTGTGTGTGTGTGTGTGTGTGTGTGTCCATAAGAGAGAGAGAGGAAAAGAGAGATAGAGATCCATTAAGTTGCCTTTTCTGTCTCTAAAGTAGTAAATAGAGAGATAACACGTGGAATAAGACGAGAGAGAGGAAAAAGAACTTCTTCTAAACAGGTTTACGACTTTCTTAAATGAACTCTCTCTCTCTCTCTCTCTCTCTCTCTCTCTCTCTCTCTCTCTCTCTCTCTCTCTCTCTCTCTCTCTCTCTCTTTTGGCTGCGTGAGTACAGCATCCAAAAACTGGAACCTGATTAAAGTGAAATATCAATTGAATGAAACCACTTTGACTCAAACATTATTCCGTTGTTTATGTCATTGAAATGAGGTGTTGTTAATAACAACCGAGTGGAAGAGGTCAATACAAAGCCCTATAGCATTCCTTACCATTACGATTCCATCCATCTGATAAGTGTGGAAAACAAATATGGCAGAAACTCACTGCACATAAACACGCAGAAGGATAGTGAAAGTTATTTTTACACTGTAGCTAATACCCATATTAATCATATGGATCGGGTAGGGTTGGGGGTGGGGCCTATGAAATGTTACCAGGTCAAAGACAACATGACAAATAAATGGGAGCATAAACTCTCTCTCTTTCTCTCTCTATCTCTGTCTCTCTCTCTCTCTCTCTCTCTCTCTCTCTCTCTCTTTCTCTCTGTCTCTCTCTGTCTCTCACTTTCTCTGTCTGTCTGTCTGTCTGTCTGTCTGTCTGTCTGTCTGTCTCTCTCTCTCTCTCTCTCTCTCTGTTTGTCTGCCGGTCTGTCTGTCTGTCTGTCTGTCTCTCTCTGTCGGTCTATCTGTCTGTCCGTCTGTCTGTCTGTCTGTCTGTCTGTCTGTCTCTCTCTCTCTCTCTCTCTCTCTCTCTCTCTCTCTCTATGTTGCCATTGGTCCAAATGTATCTTTCCCTAACCCATCATTTCACTCTATAGAATGAAACAGACAATTCTTCTTCAGATCTTTTGAAATCTGTGGACAAAGACAGAGAGAGAAAAAAATGTTTCTTCGCTCAAAAGAATATTTCCATTTTTCTTTTTCTCTCATCTAAATGTGTGTGTGTGTGTGTGTGTGTGCGCGCGCGCGCGCGCGCGCGCGTGTGTGTGTGTGTGTGTGTGTGCGTGCGTGCGTGCGTGCGTGCGTGCGTGCGTGCGTGCGTGCGTGTGTGTGTGTGTGTGTGTATGTGTGTGTGTGTGTGTGTGTGTGTGTGTGTGTGTGTGATATCCGTTTCATCGCCTGTTCTATTTTCATAGGCTTGAACAGAGAGATATAACAGAACTACACGAGAATGAGAAATAAAACTTCTAACGTCTAACTAGTTTTGGAGTTTGAAGTGAACTCTCTCTCTCTCTCTCTCTCTCTCACACACACACACACACACACACACACACACACACACACACACACACACACACACACACACACACACACACACACACATTTAGACTGGATCTCCTAGCTGCATACATATTATACTCAAGTGCATAGACATCGGAAGACGCGAGGGGTTGCGGGATGTAGTGGATGGGGTGAGGAGCTGTGGAGGTGTATGTGGGCTGATGATGTAGTGGCCTTGACAATGTGATGTTGTTTCTTTGCACTTTCTGCGTTTCATTGACACACACACACTAAGAGGACGTATTGATTCTCTGGCGTCGTCTGTATCCCCCGTTACTCTGCCTTTCTTTGGTTTTTCTTTTCATCCCCCCCCTCTCTCTCTTTCTCTCTCTCTCTCTCTCTGTCTCTCTCTCTCTGTTTATGTGTCCCTGGTCTACAGTGGCATGCCCCTCACCTACGGTGGTGTGCCCCCTGTCTACATTGGAGATGTGCCCCTGGTCTACAGTGGCATACCCCTCACCTACGGTGGTGTGCCCCCTGTCTACATTGGAGGTGTGCCCCTTGTTTACAGTGGCATGCCCCTCACCTACGGTGGTGTGCCCCATGTCTACATCGGAAATGTGTCCCTGGTCTACAGTAGCATGCCCCTCACCTACGGTGGTGTGCCCCCTGTCTACATTGGAAATGTGTCCCTGGTCTACAGTGGCATGCCCCTCACCTACGGTGGTGTGCCCCCTGTCTACATTGGAGATGTGTCCCTGGTCTACAGTGGCATGCCCCTCACCTACGGTGGTGTGCCCCTTGTCTACCTTGTCTACATTGGAGATGTGTCCCTGGTCTACAGTGGCATGCCCCTCACCTACGGTGGTGTGCCCCCTGTCTACATTGGAAATGTGTCCCTGGTCTACAGTGGCATGCCCCTCACCTACGGTGGTGTGCCCCCTGTCTACATTGGAGGTGTGCCCCTTGTCTACAGTGGCATGCCCCTCACCTACGGCGGTGTGCCCCCTATCTACATTGGAGGTGTGCCCCTTGTCTACAGTGGCATGCCCCTCACCTACGGCGG
This sequence comes from Conus canariensis, assembly GCA_033310375.1. Classification (NCBI taxonomy): domain Eukaryota; kingdom Metazoa; phylum Mollusca; class Gastropoda; order Neogastropoda; family Conidae; genus Conus; species Conus canariensis. The sequence continues at coordinate 52,869,192 of CM065731.1, forward strand.
TGTGCCCCCTGTCTACATTGGAGGTATGCCCCTGGTCCGTAGTGGCATGTCCCTTATCTATGATGGTGTGTCCCCCTCTGTCTATGGTGGTGTTCCCCTCGTCTACAGTGGCTTGCTACTCAATTACAATGACGTGCCCTTCTGCTGTTATGGTATGTCATTCATCTACGATGGCATGCCCCATGTCATCTATGATGGCATGTCCGTTATTTACGATGGTGTGCCCCTCACCCATGATGGCATGCTCCTCTTCTATTGCAGTGTGCCCCTCACCTACAGTGATTTGCCCCTCGGCCGTGGTGGGATGCCCTTTGTCTGCTATGGCATGCACCTTGTCTGCAATGGTGTCCTCCTTGGCTGGGTTGGCATGCCCGTCAGCTGTGATGGGGTGTTCCTCATTTATGGTGAGATGCCCTTCGTATATGATGATATGCCCGCCTTCGTCCTTGGTGGTGTGCTCCCTGTCTACAGTGGCGTACCCCTCTACGATGGCATGCCCCTCTCCATCAAAGATGGCGTGCCCCTCTTCGACTACGACGGCATGCACCTCTTTGGCTCTGATGGCGTGCCCTACTTCATCTACTATGGTGTCCCCCTTTTCATATGCGATGATGCGCTCCTCTCCACCCCTGATGGCATGCCACTCTGCATCAGTGATGGCATGCCCCTCTTCATCTACGATGGCGTGCCCCTCTTCATATATGATGGCGTGCCCCTCTTCATCTACGATGGCGTGCCCCTCTTCATATATGATGGCGTGCCCCTCTTCATCTACGATGGCATGCCCCTCTTCATATATGATGGCGTGCCCCTCTTCATCTACGATGGCGTGCCCCTCTTCATATATGATGGTGTGCCCCTCTTCATATATGATGGCGTGCCCCTCTTCATATATGATGGCGTGCCCCTCTTCATATATGATGGTGTGCCCCTCTTCATATATGATGGTGTGCCCCTCTTCATATATGATGGTGTGCCCCTCTTCATATATGATGGTGTGCCCCTCTTCATATATGATGGTGTGCCCCTCTTCATATATGATGGTGTGCCCCTCTTCGCCTCTGATGGCGTGCTCCTCTTCATCTACGATGGCATGCATCTCTTCTTTTGCGATGGCGTGCCCTTCTACATCAGTGGTGGCATGCCACTCTCCATCTACAATGGCGTGCCACTCTCCATCTGCAATGACGTTCCCATCTTCAGGTATGATGACGTGCCCTTCTGCAGCAGTGATGGCATACCCATCTTCATCTACGATGGTGTGCCCCTCTCCATCAACGATGGTGTACCTCTCTCCATCTATGATGGTGTGCCCCTCTCCATCTACGATGGTGTATACCTCCACGTATGTGGCGGTGTCCTCCAAGACTGCAAGTCCTTCCTTGCCAACAATGCCGTACCCTTCCTCATATACTGTGGCAACACACCTCAATTCATACCACTCTTCAAATGTGATGAACACACAATGGACTGGAATAGATTCACGTCCACGCTCGTGCCCTACAGAAAATCCAATAATTACACATCTGAATAGATTGTTTCTCATGTGGGCAGTGGCAGTACGCTTCGAACTTATGACGAGGTGGAAGAAAAAATCGAACGTAATTATTATCACGTTCCATTGCTCTTGGCTGGTCATATGACTCTTTTTTCTTGAAACATCTTCTATTTTACTAAGCTGGTTCCTCCTGTCTTGTGGGGATATAGAGGCGAACCCTGGACCAATGCAACAAACTTCCCAAAATACCAATTATGATGATTTTAGCTGTACAAGAAATTATTACGATCAAAGTCATTGCCCTGGGTCAGGACCATATTATCAGGAACATCCATCTCCCAGAGATCTAAGTGACATTCACAGATTCGATAACAATACAACGTTTAAATCTTTGCAGCAGAGAATGTTTGCCATGGCAGGTTACCCCCAGCACATTGACCACAAAAGTACATTAAATCAAAGCTTTGAAACTCTGGTGAAAGTCAATGACCGGCTCAGACATGATGTCGGTATCTTCGCTAACCAATGCCACATCCTGGAAGAACAATGTGAAAATTTGTTTCAGTGGAAGGATCTCTTTATCAAAGTCTGCCATGAAATGGAGGATCGTCTAGATAGACTAGAGTCCTTTTCACGCAGGAACTACTTGAGATTTTTCAATGTCTTTGAAGGCCCACAAGAGAGTGATGCTGACTGCACCCGTAAGATTGTCCAACTGCTAAATAGATTCTTTCCTGCTAAGCAGTGGACATCCCAAGATATAGAACGGGCACATCGTGTTGGACAAAAGAGAAAACATCCACATTTTATCCGCCCAATTGTTGCTGCTTTCAGCCATTGGAGAGATAAATTACAAATCTTGAAATCACAAGACTGTAGGCGTCTCTTGTCTTCTGAACTCCACATTCGTGTCACCTCAGATTTGACTACCCGCCAAAACCAGATCATCAGGGAAGAGAGGAATGCTGGAAGGTCTGCATACTTCTGGAATGGTCGCCTTTCCTATAGAAAGAGACAAACAAATGGTTCTCCACGAAGATTCCCAGAGAAACATGCTCAACACTCCAATGATGCACCAAACAGAAATGTAAATGATGATCAAGGCATCCATCTGAATCCCCAAAATACAACAAATGAAAAGACATCTAACTCCCAGGATGCTAGTGAATTACCCTGGTTTGCAAGCTTGGACACCTTCCCACAACTCAAAAAACATCAGAACACCGGAAATTCTAGTGATCAGCCAGGTGCAGAAATTAAGAGGAAAAGACAAGAAAGGAATATACAACCCCACCACACTCCTTCATCAAACAAATATAAACCTGCAGAAAAGACGACTGACCAGTCAGTGAATCCTTCCATGCCTCAACGCACCCACCATCTTAGGCAAAGGACAGTAATTGGTAAGTGGGGAGCCAGGCTAGTGTCCCCCTCAGCACAAGGCGGTGAAGAGTCTGCTCCAGGCTTCAGTCCTTAACGAGATGCTGGTCCTCAAGCTAAGACACCCGATTCTCCACCTTCCAGCAAGGAGGAGCCTATGAAGAATGCCCAGACAACCTATGCCACAGGGGTTAACACTAGTGGAGTGTGCCAGACTCCCAGTGATGATGCATCAACTGCATTACCTGCAGCACCTAATGCTATGTACAACATCTTTCTGTCTTGGTGATGGAGCTGCAAGAACAGCTCCTCCTGAAGTGACTCAGCCATCTGCACCCCCCTCTACCCTCAGAACACCAGTCAGTGAATCCCTAGTCACCCCATCCACAACAAAAAACGAACTGGACTTAAGCCAAACATGTGTTAAGCAGCTGGCAGATCCATGGTCTGCTGTTGATGAGACAGAAAGACACTCGTATGCTAGTGAATCAGAGAACGCCCCTGTGTATAAACACAGAACAGATAGATCAAATCTCCAGCTTGATTATTCTCAAGATACTCTAAATCAGAGCATGACCAATGTAACAACTCCCCTCACCATGGACAACACTCAAGACTATCAAACACCGAGACGAAAGACAAGAGCAGGAAACCAGCAACTTCTAAACAAATTACAATCTGAAGAAGAAACTGCGACAAGGAATCATACACAAGACACTGATGCTGTATTTCAGGATGACATTGAAAGCCAATCACCTGTCTACAAGCCTTCTACTAGGTCCAGTCTAGTCCCTCAAAACTCCTTCTTATCTTTGCAGGATGAGGAGGACCACACCCCTCGATGTGGTCCCCGTACACGAAGCAGGACTATTGGTAGACAGACTCACCTCACAGAAGCTTTCACAGTCACAGGTGGAAGAAGCACAACTAAACGCACAACCAACACCCCAGATACAAACACCAAGGGGTCAGGCCTTGCCCATGTTTATTGTCCTGTAAATAATTCTAATGATTCAAACAGTATTCATTCTTTTTTGAATTATAATATAGAAGGATTGTCTAAAATCTATGATCCAGAGATTATATCATTTCTACAATCATATGATTTTATTTTACTGACAGAAACGTTCTCAGCTGATTTTCCAGTTAGTCTATTTCCAAATTACAAGGTTTTTGTGTCCCCGGGTGTAAAACTATCAAACATAGTCACTGCTCGTCTGTCTGGAGGGATTGTGATGTTAGTTAAGAAACAATTTGTACATCTCATAAAGCTTATCCCTACAGAATTGGACAATTGTTTAATTCTCATTATGTCTAAAGATTTAACTGGGTATTCTATGGATTGTTTTCTGATAGGTATGTACTTACCTCCACTTCACAGTCAGTATTACTGTGAAACAGAAATAGAAAATGGTATATATCTTTTAGAACAGTGCATACTTGACCTCACACAAGACCATGGGGACCTTCCTTTGTTGATCTTTGGAGACCTCAACGCAAGAACTGGCAATACGAATGTAAAAGAACTTTGTTTACCAAATGGTGGACTGCTTGAGGATTTCAGAGAGGATTCTGATGTTAAATCTCTGTTTATACGTATATCTGAAGATAAAATTGTCAATGATTTTGGAAAGTATCTTCTTGAAGTGTGTGAACAATTCAATATTGTAATTCTCAATGGATTTCTTGCAGGTGATGTAAATGGCAGTTACACATATATAGCACCCAACGGGTCTAGTGTAATAGACTATTTTTAATGTCAAGCTCCATTATTCATCTGGGTGTAAAGCTTAAAGTATTGTCTAAAATTGAGTCAAAACATATGCCTGTTCATTTTGAGCTACAGCTTGCTAAACATCATCCAAATGAAAAGAATGTAAAGAAAATATGCATAGTAAACAAATTTGTATGGACTAAGGATAAAGAACCAGATTATATTGCACAACTATGTTCTCAGGATGTACAATTACTTTTTGTTGATACTTTAAATCAAATTGATGTAGACATTAATTTGGCGCTGGGTAAATTCAATGAAGCTTTATACAAAGCAGGTCAGTGTATGCTAAAAACAATTACTAGTGGCAGTGATAGAAAGAAATCTTGGTTTGATTCAGATTGTTGGGAAAAAAGACAGAAAGCCAGATTTGCCTTACGACAATTTAAACAGTGTAACAACGTAGTGATAAAAGAGGATCTCAGAGTGATATATTGTAATCTCCTTAGAGATTATAAACATCTATTAAATGAGAAACAACAAGAACATGAAACCGTTTAATAAAAGCATTAGAGGATAGCAAAAATGACCCAAACTATTTTGGCAAACTATAAAAAGTGTATCCAAAGCTGCTCCAACTACCAATGACATAACAAATGAACAGTGGTTTCAGCATTTTAGTAAAGTATTTAATTCTGATTCTATTATGCAAGATTTAGACAACTTTCATGAAAGCATTAATTATGCAGATACAGAGAGTCAAGATTATGATATTTCTGTCCTGGAAACAGAAATCTCTGAAAGTGAAGTCAGGGATGCCTTGAGGGCTTTAAGGAATAATAAGGCTGCTGGACCAGATGGACTATGTAGTGAGTTCTTTAAATGCGCTGATACTCGAGTTATTCCTTTTCTTACAGTATTCGTTAACAAACTGTTTGACTCAGGACTGTTCCCTAGTGATTGGTCAGAAGCTTTGATACAACCGATACTTAAAAAAGTGATATTAACCTTCCAGACAATTATCGGGGCATTTCACTTTTAAACATTAGTGGGAAGTTATACAGTTATGTCCTAAATAAACGTCTAACCCTGTGGGTAGAAAATAATAATATAATTAGTGAAATGTAAGCTGGCTTTAGGAAGAAATACAGTACAATAGACAATATCTATACTCTCTTTGCCTTAGTTAAAAAACAATTATCTAATAACCAGAAACTGTATACTGCATTCATTGATTTTAAAAAAGCATTTGATCTTGTTGACAGAAATTTACTATGGGAGATACTGAGAAAAAACGGAGTTAATGGGGAAATGTTTAAAGCATTAAAAAGTATGTATTCCGTGGTTAAAGCAAGAGTATGCTGTAAAAATGACCTTACAGACACCTTTTTCTGTCCACAAGGCTTAAAACAAGGAGATATATGCAGCCCCATTTTATTTTCTTTATTTAATAATGAACTGACAAATGAAATAATTTCTAAGGGCAAACATGGCATTCCATTATCACCTGACTTAATAGAAATCCTAATAATGTTATTCGCTGATGATATCATTCTGTTAGCGTATACAATTACTGGACTCCAACAACAGCTCAATATTTTAAAGAACACAGCAGGTAAACTTAGGCTTACTGTCAATCTAGAGAAATCTAAAATAGTAGTGTTCAGGAAGGGGGGATATCTTGCAGTCAGTGAAAAATGGTTTTATGGATATGATAAAATAGAAGTTGTTAACCAGTATAAATACTTAGGTATTATTTTTTCAACTGGATTAACGTTTTCTTACGCGCTTGATGACATGGCATCACGAGCAAAAAAGTGTGTTCTATGTATACTACAAATCTTATGGAAATTTGGTAACCATTGTCCTCGTCTATTTTTTAAGCTATTTGATTGTCAAATACAACCAATGCTAACTTATGGATGTGAAGTTTGGGGCCTTGTAGCTGATCACAGCATAATAGAAAAAGTACATTTATTTGCAATTAAAAGATTTCTTAACGTCAGCGTACAAACACCTAGTGCTTTAGTATACGGCGAAACAGGCAGATACCTTTAGATAATAACAACTAGAACCAGATGTATTAAATATTGGCTTAAACTTCTGAAAATGTCTCAAGATCGTCTCCACTATAAGCGTATCAGACACTCTTTAACTTGCATTGTAGAAACAAAAATAATTGGGTTTCTTCCGTTTGTTTTACTTTGTATTATCATGGATTTGGCTTTGTGTGGGAAAGTCAGGGGGTCGGAAATGATAGAATTTTCTTACAGGAATTTCAACAAAGATTAATTGATTGTTTTCGTCAAGGATGGAATAGTCAAATTCAGTCTAAACGGCGATTTGAATTCTTTTCCTCTATCAAATCATCACATAGTCTTTCTCCATATCTATCTGAAATGAAAAATATAAATCTACGTAAACCAATAATTAGATTCAGATTAGGTGTATCATGTCTGAAACCCCACCGTTTTCGCTTCTCAAGGCACAAACAGATCACACTTGTCTTTTGTCCAACACATACGAATGTGAGTATCATTTTCTCCTTAAATGTCCCAAATATCATGCTCTACGAGATCAATTTTTGCCAAAGAAATTTTTCGTCAACCCACGGTTTTTAAAATGTCATTACTATTGGCAGCCCCAAACATACTTTTGGTCTTGCTAATTTCATTGCCAGAGCATTTGAACTTAGAAATTCAATCAACACTTAGTTTCGCTTGTGTGTGTGTGTGTGTGTGTGTGTGTGTGTGTGTGTGTGTGTGTGTGTGTGTGTGTGTGTGTGTGTTCTCTTCCCAACTTCCCGTTATTTAGTTCCGTTTATGAAAATACAGATTTGTTTTGTCCACCTCCCTTAATCACGATCCTATTCATTCTCTTGGTCATGTATTGCGAGAGACCTTTATATACATGCAGATATTATACTGCATACTATACTCACTGTATTATGTCTCGTGTTTCCAGTGATATGTACTATGGTTTTTGCATCATAGTTCATGTTTCCCATATGAATTATGCTTATTGCACTATGTCCTTTGTTTTTGATACCTCCTTTTTCCTGTATGACATGGGCAAATGGCCTTGTTCATTAAACTTTCGTTGATCGTTGATCGTTGATCTCTCTCTGTTTATTTCTCTAGTCTCCTCTCACAGTGGCCATTTTAATTCAACGATGTGACATTTGGTTTTGTTGTGTGAGCTTGTTTCATTCAATCGATTGTTAACTCACTCACCTAGTCACTGATTTTATTTTCTTATTCGATAGTGTTTCTCGTCACTTGTCTGTCGTTCATGTTATTTCTAGTTCCTATTCTTTTTTTCCCTTCTTCTTCCTCCTACCAGTCCTCTGATCTCTCTTTCTTTCTTAAGCTTTGTTCAGTCTTAATCCTTTGTGCTCTTGTCTTTAGCTCTTGTTCTCTTTCACCTGTTTCCTCATTTTTCTATTATTCTTTTATGTTTGTCTGTTACTTTCTTTCTCTTTTATACCCTCCTGTTCTTCCGCTCTGTCTTTCTCCGTTAGTCCCGTCTAGTTCCTCAACTCTGCCTCGTCTCGTGTTCCTCCCAACTCCTCGGCTTCTTTCTTATTCATTCATTCCTGGTCCCTTGACTCATTCGTCACTCTAACGACGTTCTGCTCCTCTACTTTGTCTCTCTGTATCAGCCTGTTTTGTTTGTTTGTTTGTTTTTTTTCTCCCTTATTCTTTTTTATGTCGTCTGCTGCTCTGTACAGCTGTCAATTTACTCAGTATAGTCACTGAAGTGTACAGGGTCGGGCAGGCAGACAAGTTGGCCGTCTGACAGAATGTGTGGGTATGCAAACTGGTAGAAATCTCCGAAAGAATGTAAGCAAAGGATGACAGTGGCCGGGAGTGGAGGTGGGGCTGGGTGAAATCCCGTGTTTAATACTTAACTTGCCTAAAGACATCAACTATATACATGTGTCCAATAAGACAGCTAAGCGTGTGTAGATGTCAGTGGAAAGTACGTATTTTCTAGGGTGAGTATGCGTGTGTATGTGTCAGTGAATAGGTTTACACAAAAGACAGTTACGCCTAGACATGTCACATTATGACAGAAGCACCTGATCATCACGATGATAATTAATGCAGCTAATAAATTTGAAAAGGCAAAGCCATGAAACATGTTTATTGAGAATTCGTCCCTTCGTCTATTGTGTCTTGAGATGCTTTTTTTTTCCTTTTCAACTAGACTTTTTTGGGTGTGGAGGGGATGGGGTGGATTTGATTTTTTTTCCCGTGTATTTTCTTTCAGTCGGGGATCAGAGTGAAATTTATTGCAAAACATATCAACGTTCATGTCAAAATGACAACATTTATTTTTCAAACTAAATCGATCCTAACACTTGACAGAACGAAACTTTTAGAGAAAGATATTCACGTGGAGTATTGACAAAAGGGGGGGGGGGGGGGGGGGGGGGGGGGGGGGGGGGAGTGGGCTTGTTTCTCCCTCTCTCTCTCTCTCTCTCTCTCTCTCTCTCTCTCAGTTTAGTTCCTTAATTCACTTCCAGAATAGCGCTAAAGTCAGAACTGTACTAGAATAACAAGCCTGTTTAGTTCGTATTAGTGTTTACATTATCGTCAGTTTATACCACCAACTCCACACACATGTACAAATAACAGAAAAATGGGCAACAGATTTGGGGGTCAGCAGAGAGGGAGAGTTGACATCAGCGCAACTTTTACTTCTTGCGCATTTGTGTGTGTGTGTGTGTGTGTGTGTGTGTGTGTGTGTGTGTGTGTGTGTGTGTGTGTGTGTGTGTGTGTGTGTGTGTCTGCTTGTTTTTTGTATGTGTGTATGTGCATCTATATGTATGTGTGTATACAAATGTGCGCATGTACATTCTCATTTTCTCTCTCTCTCTCTTTCTCTCTCTCTCTCTCTCTCTCTCTCTCTCTCTCTCTCTCTCTCTCTCTCTCTCTCTTTTATTCTTTCCCTCCTCCCCACTTCGGTTCTGTTCCTTAAGATCTCGCTGTATTCCCATATCTGAATTTGTGTACCCCTTTGTACATGTTCTCTTCTGTCTTTATCTCAATACATACAGAAATAGACGTACATGGCGCACAAGAATAGAAACTATGTGGGAGAGAGAAAAAAAAGAAAGAAACTCCAATGTCAACAGTGATATAACATTCACCTGCGTGAATTCGAGTATCAAATTTCCTGTTTTTCTTGTCAGTTCTGTCTTACACTGAATGTGGTATGTGTGAGCAAATAGCACTGACTCATCTCACTGCCTTTCAGCTGCAGAGATGGGGGGCGGGGGGGGGGGGGGGGGGGGGGCAAGGAGAGGTGGCATGTTTCTCAGGCGACAGTGGGGAAGTAACATTATCATGGAACATGAAATCGTTGATTCATCCCCGCCATCAACAAGACAAGAGAATCTGTCTTTTCTTCTGACCTCTGTTTGGTTTGTATTGTTTTATTTACGATTCAGCCACTGTCTTTCTTCCCTCCCTGACTACTGCTTGCCTCTTTCCTTTAGATGTATGTAAGGTACTAAATAACATCAGAACAATGTTTTTGTTTTATTTCGCCTATGTTCCCCTCAATTTCCATCGTTTCTTCACTTTCCCCTTCTGGTTAAGTGAATAAAAAAAGGCTTAGGTCGCCAGACCTAACCCCCCCCCCCCCGCCCACACACACACACACACACACACACACACACACACACACACACACACACACACACACACACACACAAAACAGAACAGAACAAAACACATCAAAACAAAAACACATTTCTATGCGTTTGTGGATTGTATATTTAGTGAGTATTCGCTCGTTCGTTTTATTTGTATATATCTATTTATTTGTTTGGTGGCTTTATTTATCTGTTTGTTGATGTTATTTTGGTACATTTTTATTTGGTGAGGATTTTTTTTTTGTAATTTGTTTGCTTACATGTCCTGATGTGTACGCTTTTACCAGTGTGAACTACCAGAGACGTAAACAATCTTGCTGGTTACAAAAACAGCAGATCAAGTTTGGAAACCGCCCATTTAATGGTGAAGAACATTCTCATAGACATCATGCACAACATAAAGCATGTAGTTAAACACTCGACATGGAACTTTTAACAGTATCATTTCTTATCTCTGTTCAAGCTTTGAGGTTATTTCTCTCTCTTTGACATTTTGTCGGTCAGTCTCTCTATCTGTCTTTCTGTCTCGGTCCGTCCGCCTGACCGTCTGTCTGTTTGTCTGTCTGTCTGTCTGTCTGTCTGTCTCTCTCTCTCTCTCTCTCTCTCTCTCTCTCTCTCTCTCTCTCTCTCTCTCTCTCTCTCCCTCTCTCCCTCTCTACTTCTTAAGCAGTCTACATCGCATGCTGATTTCGTTGTTAGAAATACGCACTGCATTCTTTCACTCTGTCCCTCAAGGAATTGAGGCAGCGGTCATCATTGCTTGCAGCAAATAAGCTACAACACTGCACATCAGTGTTACACTACAACAACTACAGCCACAATAATCATAACAATAATGATAGTAATAATGATGATGACTGACGATGAATATGGTGATGAAGATGATAACGATGATTATGATGATGATGATGATGATGATAAATAATAATAATAATAATATAATAGTAATAGTAATAATAATAATGATAACAATATAATAATAATAATGATAGTAATAATGATAATAATAATGATAGTAATAATGATAATAATAATGATGATGATAAAGATGATGATGTTGATGATAATATTAATGATAATAATGACGATTGTGATCATGACAATTATAACTATAATAACGATGATGATGATGATGATGATGATGATGATGATGATGATGATGATGATGAAATTATCATCATCGTCATTGTCATCGTTATCGTCGTCATCATCATCATCATCATCAGAAGAAGAAGAAGAAGAAGAAGAAGAAAGAAGAAGACGAAGAAGAGAAGAAAGAGAAGAAGAAGAAGAAGAAGAAGAAGAAGAAGAAGAAGAAGAAGAAGAAGAAGAAACAAGAACAACAAGAAGACAGATGAAGAATTCGCGAACATGAACGTATATTTTTTATTCTTTTGATCAATGTATTTCTATCTTTTGCGAGTCTTAACTTCACTGCCATGTCCGTGTCCGCAATTTGCCTCCAGACATAGTGCTGTTCCCCTCCCGTCTGTTAATTCTGTCTCTTTCGCTGACGGAATCGAGGGGGCGGACGGAAAACGACGTGATCAAGAGATAAAAGATGTGGCAATAACAAAACAGAAGAGGTGGAGATGGAAGAGGCAAATCAATACTACGTCTGTCAGTTACATAAAGGGCACAGAAAGTTTCATTTTAAACTTCAACTTCAAATACGCTAAGTTAAAAGCGGTGCAGGAACACAGGTGCAAATGGACAACTCTTTCGTCATTTTGAAACTGATTCGGTAACTGTATATGTCTGTGCGTGTTTGTTGTTGGCACTCTGAGACCTAAACACGCCTCCGCTCCTGCTCTCTCTCTCTCTCTCTCTATACACACACACACACACACACACACACACACACACACACACACAACACACACACACACACATATATATATATATATATATAGATGAATATTATTAGGATGCCTAAAATGATTTCAAAAGCGCTCGACCCCTTGGGGAGCAACATTTGTTTCAAATCAAGTATTAAAAGGAATATTAAAATCCTTTTAATATTCCTTTTAATACTTGATTTTAAACATATTATATATATATATATATATATATATATATATATATATATATATATATATAGATAATGGTGGCAAGTGCCAACAGAGATTTTAGAAAAATGCTCAACCGCACTGGGAGCAACATTTGTTAAAAAGGAAAGGTTTAAAATTTTATCTACAACGTTGTTTCATGCATGGAACCGCATGCGGTTGCAATCGTCAGGATGTGGTGGGTCTGTGCTGCCGGTGTTTTATAACTGCTTGTGTTGTCTGTCATCACGTGCTGTCTGTGTTTTTCGTGTGTTTCTGATTCTTGTTCACTGATAGGAATTTCCACTTGTGCCTGCAGTTGTTAACCATTTCTATCCTGGTGTTTAAAGTTGCCATTTGTGGTTTGCATAGTATTATGTATTTTTCTGTTGAGCATAGGTTACATCTTTTTGAAATATTGTTATATGGTGCTGCTCTTTTTATGATTTTCCAGGATATATTGTAGTCTATTTTTTTCTCTTTGAGCTTCCAGATGTATTTACTCAATTCTGTTTGGTTTTTGTATCTTTCTTTGTTAAATGACTGTTTGTGGTTTGCATATCTAGTTTTAAATTGGTTTTCAGTAACACCTATATATGTTTCTTCTGCGTTCTCTGATGTTACAGTGGCTTGGTACACAATGTTGTTGTAGAGGCATTTGTTGCTCAGAGGGCACTGTTCTTTCTTGATGCAGTTGCAAGATTTCCTTTCGTCACCCTCGTTTTTCTCTATACTGCTTTTCATTTTGTTGGTTGAATCAATGATGTTTTTAAGGTTGGGCATACATGAGTATGATAATTTGATGTTACTTTTGTTAAATATCTTGGATAATTTGTGCTCTTTTGGAAATGATGATGTTAGGATTCTAAAGAATTCTTTCCCTATATTTGTTTTTACTCTTCCGTCATATGGGGGGTTGAACCATATGATCTTCCTTTTCCTGTTCTTCTTGTGTCTGCTCATGTCATTATCTGGATCATATTGTAGTTTGTAGTTGTAGCCACTTTTGTGTAACGCTTCTTGATATTCAGCTGCAGCGTTATTGAATGCTGTTTCATTACATGACAGGTTAGATAATCTCTTATTTATGCCTCTGGGTATTGTTTTTAGTATGGAAGGTGGATGGTTACTTTTGATATTTACATAGACAGGTATGTCATTTGGTTTTTTGTATGGTTTATATATGTGCTGGTTGAGGTCTAACGTTATATCTAGGTAGTTCACTATCTTTTTATTTGCTTCAATAGTGATTTTTAGATTTTGGTTTTGGAAGATTTTACACAGTTCTTTTTTCTTATTTTCAATGTTTTTAGGGCTGTCGCTCAGCGCAGCGAGGCCGTCATCTCTGTAGAGTCCGACTTGTTTTCCAAGTTTTTTTTGGATGTAAGATAGTATGAATAGTCCGACAAGTTCGCAAGTGACGAAAGGAAATCTTGCAACTGCATCAAGAAAGAACAGTGCCCTCTGAGCAACAAATGCCTCTACAACAACATTGTGTACCAAGCCACTGTAACATCAGAGAACGCAGAAGAAACATATATAGGTGTTACTGAAAACCAATTTAAAACTAGATATGCAAACCACAAACAGTCATTTAACAAAGAAAGATACAAAACCAAACAGAATTGAGTAAATACATCTGGAAGCTCAAAGAGAAAAATATAGACTACAATATATCCTGGAAAATCATAAAAAGAGCAGCACCATATAACAATATTTCAAAAAGATGTAACCTATGCTCAACAGAAAAATACATAATACTATGCAAACCACAAATGGCAACTTTAAACACCAGGATAGAAATGGTTAACAACTGCAGGCACAAGTGGAAATTCCTATCAGTGAACAAGAATCAGAAACACACGAAAAACACAGACAGCACGTGATGACAGACAACACAAGCAGTTATAAAACACCGGCAGCACAGACCCACCACATCCTGACGATTGCAACCGCATGCGGTTCCATGCATGAAACAACGTTGTAGATAAAATTTTAAACCTTTCCTTTTTAACAAAATATATATATATATATATATATATATATATATATATATATATATATATATTCTTGTCATTAAAGTCCCCTGATGAAGACCTGTTACAGGCCGAAATATTGGGAAAAATTATATGAGTCTGTTGTTCTTATCCTCGTTTTATGAGTGTGTGTGTGTGTGTGTGTGTGTGTGTGTGTGTGTGTGTGTGTGTGTATACAGATGTGTATGTGTGTGTGTGTGTGTGTGTGTGTGTGTAAGACAGAGAGAAACAAATCCTGAACACACACACACACACGCACGCACGCACGCACGCACGCACGCACACACACACACACGCGTGCGCGCGCGCGCGCGCGCGAGCGCGCTCCCCCCCAAAAAAAACAAACAAACAAACAAAAAAACAAAACAAAAAAAACAAAAACGGTGCGTCCTTGTGATCTGCTTAAGGGAACTTGATCATGTGACTGACGTCAACAGCTAATGGATGGTATGGCAACAAACTGCTCTCCAGGGATAGGCAGTCAACAAGAATGACAACTGTTGCTTGTGTTATATGTCCATTACACTAAACGACTGCTGATTAGATAATTAGTTCCCCCAGCAACAATGCAGACACAATTACGTACAAAGAACATAAATATACGGAAACAGTTGCCGTGTTCTGTGTGGCTTCTGTGCGCATTTTTGTGCATTTGAATTAAAGTCATAAGAAGCATTCATGTTCTAGAATGAACGTGTAATTCTTTTACCATGGCAGAAGAAATGTATCTTTCGGTTTGTTGCTTTCTATGTTCGTCTCTCTATTTCAGTTAAGAATTTCTGTTCTAATTTCTGAATGTTTTATGGGACTTGGTTCATGAAAATGTGTTTGGCAATACAAAATCTAGCTTTCTGCTGTTGCGTCAGAGTTGTTTACAACCTGAATTGGAAATGGAGAAGGAAGGGGTGTAAGAGGGATGGAGCGCGTTTTGGTCCTGTAGGATGGTGTCCTGTCCATTTGAATACACAACTAGTAGAGCGAGGAGGAGGGGGGGGCGGGGGTGGGCAGGCTGCAGAAAGCCATTTCTGTAGCCAGTGCCAGCCACATTCCTTGAGACAGATGAGACGATTCAGAGGCTTTTCTGGTTCAGTAGGAAACCACACCACACGGCCATCACGAGATCTCCTGTAACGCACGGACAATGGAGGCATCTCTTTGACCTTCAAACCAACATCTATCTCCCACAGTGTTTAAGGATCCGATGAAAGGAGAACTCCTCATAAGAGAGCACCCAGCATTACAGAGCTCATGGAAGATGACATCCTGATTAGACCAAGCAGAGGAAGGTGGCTAACCTCGTCAAATCAGCGAGATCGAAATGGTTCCTCTCTAAACTTTAGTCGCCTTCATGAAGACAACTGCGGATGTCTTAGTCGTTTTGCCACCCTTCTGATGTTCTAAGGATGACCTTGCTGCTTTGTATGGTTTCCTACTCACATGGGCCTACAGAGAAAATTGTGTTTGGTTGTCGGAGCAGTGACTTTAGGGAATTCTGTTAATTTCGTAAATGTAAGATGGCCGCCACAGACCAGGGTGGAATGTACCTGCTTAATCATTCAGTTGATATAAGGTGTTGTTCCACTTAATTTTGATCTACAGAATTGCTTTACGAGGTCCATTTTGTAAATATGAATGAAATTAGGATTCATAGGCAGATTTCCAGGTCATCTGGTGTGCCCGGAAGATTAGCGTATCCGTTTATGTAATCACACACACACACACACACACACACACACACACACACACACACACACACACGCACGCACGCACGCACGCACGCACGCACGCACCACACACACCACACACACACACACACACACACACACACACACACACACACACCACACACACACACACACACACACACACACACACACACACATACAAACACACACACACACACACACACACACACACACTGAGCTTCTGGGAGGAGAGAGAGAGAGAGAGAGAGAGAGAGAGAGAGAGAGAAGAGAGAGAGAGAGAGAGAGAGAGAGAGAGAGAGAAGAAGTGGAGGTGGGAGGTGGCGTAGTGGTCTTGACATAGTAGTTCCTTTCACTTTGTGCGTTTCATTGACATTTCTAACATGGACATTGTGATTCCCTCGTGGTATTCCTTTCCCTGTAACTTTGCATTTCTTTGAAACTTTATTTCCTTTTGTTTCCTCTTTCCTCATCCCCCAATCTACATATCTCTCTACTCGCCTGTTTATTTTTTCTCTGTCTATCTGTCTGTCCGTCTGTCTGTCGCTCTGTCTGCTTCTTGGTTTCTTGTTTTGTCTCTATCCGTCTGTCTGTTTGTCTGCCTCTCTGTCTGTCTTCCTATCTGTCTCCCACTCTTGATATATATATATATATATATATATATATATTATATTTCTCACTCACTTGCTCACTCACATCCCCCCTCCTCTCTCTCTCTCTCTCCCTCTCTCTCTCTCTCCCTCTTTTTTTCTTTCTCTCTCTCTCTCTCTTTCTTTCTTTCCCCTCACGTTTGTGTGTGTTTATCTTGTTCTTTCTCTGACTAACCGTCTTTCATTCAATCGTTCATTCGGTCACTCAGTCACCTTCTCACCTAGTCAGTAAGTTATTTGGTACGTCTCTCTCTCTCTCTCTCTCTCTCTCTCTCTCTCTCTCTCTCTCTCTCTCTCTCTCTCTCTCTCTCTCTCTCAGTCCGTTCGTTTCCAGTTCCTTGGCTATTTCTCCATTATCCCTTTCAGTCCCTCTGCTCTTTGTTGCCTTAACTTGTGTTCCCTCGTGTGCCTCTGTTGTCTTGGTGTTTTGCGGCTCCTCGTTCATTTGTTTCTCTGTGTTTTTTTTTCTTTGTCTTTGATGTTTATGTTTAATGGTCCTTCGTGTGGTCCTGCTCTATCTTTCCCTCTTATTCCTTTAGCTCTTCCATCTCTCTTCTCTCTCTCTCTCTCTCTCTCTCTCTCTGTCCACACACAGAGAGAGAGAGAGAGAGAGAGAGAGAGAGTGTTTGACATTCTCTTTAACTGAAGCTAAGGAAACAATAACAGACATTCAAGCAAGCAAAACCAAACAAAGCAAAAACAAAAAAGGCAAACATTACCGCCTGACCAAGCTTAACATGAACGCTGCGTTTGTCAAATGTCGACAGACAGAGAGGGAACGTGTTTCCATCTTCAACCTTGGGAGTCGTTCCCTTCAGTCCTTCCACTGACTGACTGTCGGTGATGTAAAGCGTCCCTTAAAGGGAAATGTTGGCTACAATATAGGCTTTAACACCTACGTTGGTTGCTTTTTCACGATAGTTTTTTTTTTTTTCTAATAAATTCTTAACGCTGTTCGTTCCTCTGTTTTCTCGAAAGCATTTGGCAACATCCTGTCAGTCAACACAGACCTCAAGGACGAAAAGTTTTGTTTGATTGTTTGTTGTTTGTTTGTTTGTTTTTTGATAATTTCTCAATTTTGTTATTTCCTTTATTTATCGAAAGCATTTGGCAACACCCTGTCAGTCAAAACAGACATGAAGTAGGAAAAGGTTCACATATTGCCGCCATTGGTTGTCTCCCCTGGCACGTGATCTTTGCCAGTCGTTTGCTCTGTTTTCTTTGACGCATTTAGAATCTGATTTTTTTTTTTTAACCAGAAGGTATTGTTTGTGGTTTTCCAATTCAGACAATTTGCTACGCATTTTTTCATAATCTGAGTCAGATGTTGCCAACGCCCATAAAACAACAGCTTCTGGGAAGTCTTCTGACCACAACAAAGGTAAATTTTCATGATCTATGGACATCGCAGTCTCTCTCTCTCTCTCTCTCTCTCTCTCTGTTTTTTTTAGTTTTGTCTTTGTCTGCTTCTCTTCTTACATCATACATGTTACGTTACGGGTCAGTGATGTCGTAAAAACGAACTCGGAACACTGATCGAAAATGCCAGACATGGGTCAAGGTTTTTGTGTTTTTTTCCCCCCGTCGAGCGCATGTTTCTTCCTATTTCAATCACAGATTTATGAATTAATTCCTAACGCAACCAGCTTTGATCTATAGAACAGTTTGCAATTTTTTTTTCAGGTTTCACGCCCCTTTAAGTGTTAATATTGATTTATATTACCAGCCCCTCAGTTTCAGCCATACCGTGTGGCAGTATGTACCTTTCACAAGGTCAGCAAACACGAGGTTCTAGCCGACTATGCTAATCATGTCTTCGTTAGTTTGTTTTCTTCAACTTCATGTCTACTTTATTGACACACTCTTGAATTACATCCCTTTGCAAACACTTGTGGGTGCCACTCTCTATGTGCATGCCGTCTATGTTTATATACTGGACTCCGGCAAAACAGAAAGGCATTCGTTTGTTTATTCATGGTTTAGTGAAAAATCTTGAATTTTGAACAATGTTTTTGGACTGATTTGGGTACAATATCCTTCGCGCCCATGACTAAAAGAAGAAAATTATATGTACAAACAAACTGGTCTGTTTGTTACAAAAACCCAACTTCTGTCAGGACACAAAACAGAGCATTTTTGTAAAGAAAAGAAACAGGGGAAGAAGGAAGGAAACACTGCAAAACCGAACAAAAAATTACGCAAGGAAGAAAGAAATTGATTCAAAAGGAAATACAATACAAACATCTTTAATTCAACTAAACAAACAAATCATTAAAAAAAAGAACACTTTTGATGTTGACTTAATAAAGAAATAAATCAGAGAATGAACGTATGAATGAAAGTAATCAATTAATTAGTAGAGGAATGCATGTTTGGGTATGTGCAGAAACTGATGGATACAAGGATAGATAAGATAAGGAACAAAAAAAAAGATTGTAAGAAAGAAAGAAAGAAAGAAGGAAGTGGAAAATAAATCAATCAAAAAGAGAAAATATTTCTCCAAAACCGGACTTTCGCCCTCTGCTTTGTTCTGTCATCTAGCAAAATAATTGCCTCCAGTGCTTCAGCCTTGGGCAATTCCGCTAGCTAAAGTTCAAAGGTACTTAAGTTTACAATAACAATGTCAGGGACAAAATAAAGTTAATACAAGACTCGATTGTTTCTTTTTTCTGTTGTTTGGCGACTTCACGCGTAAGGGGGAGAGAGAGAGAGAGAGAGAGAGAGGAGAGAGAGAGAGAGAGAGAGAGAGAGAGAGAGAGAGAGAGAGAGTTTTTATTTATAAAGGTCATAGTTCCACGTAGGTGGGATTTACATTAGGTTCTTAAAGATATAATTTTGGTCTCGGTCTTAGATTAATAACGAACGGTGTGCCCTTTAAATTCTTTGTACAGTTCAGGTTTCCTACCAGCATTTTGCTTCTGTTGATAACATTAATATGATTAGTTTGAACTTAGCGAGGGTATTTATAATATTTCTCCAGAAGAAACTGTCCGGCAAGATCCACAAAACAAAGAAAACAACATGATCCATTTCTCCTTTTCAGTCTGAGAACTTTTCTTCTTTGGAATTATGCATCGAAACATAACTGATTTTCTTTAGCACATGACCAACTGTTGCAATCACTGCAATATTGCACACGTGAAATCTTAATGGACCGTCTATTGGAATAAAAGCAATGTCAGACACGACAAGTATAAACAGAACACTGTGTGTGTGTGTGTGTGTGTGTGTGTGTGTGTGTGTGTGTGTGTGTGTGTGTGTGTGTGTGCTTACGTACACACGTGTAAGCGAGCGCATGGAATCATGTGTGTGTGTGTTTGTGTGTGTGTGTGTGTGTGTGTGTGTGTGTGCATGTGTGCGCGGGCACCTGAGCTTGTTGTGTGTGTGTGTGTGTGTGTGTGTGGTGTGTGTGTGTGTGTGTGTGTGTGTGTGTGTGTGTGTGTGCTTTCACGTTTGTGCAAATGGGACACATTTAGATATGGAATATGACGAGAAGGAACGGGGTCGGGAGTTGGGTGTACAAAATGAAATCATTACAAGTCGAGTTTGTTTCATAAATGAAGTTTGAATATCGGCTATCTTTTTGTAGCTCAACATTTCTCTCTCTCTCTTCTCTCTCCTCTCTCTCTCTCTCTCTCTCTCTACGCACGCGCGCGCGCGCACACACACACAACACACACACACACACACTCACACACACACTCACACACACACACACACACACACACACACACACACCTAACACTCACACAACACACACACACACACACACACACACACACACAAACACACACACACACACACACACACACACACACACACACACACACACACACACACACACACACATGTACAGAGACCATGTCTCCTTCTCTCTACTTCCTCTGTATGCTGATGTCTCTTCAGGTATCTGTCTGTTCCTTTATGGTATCTTTATTTTCCTTTTTTATCCATCGCTACCTGCAACTTTTGCATTTCATTATATACTAACACTAACAGACAGGATATACGAGAATACGAGAATGGAGGTTGAAAAAAAATGTAAATCCATAACATTCCATGCGTTGTATGAGGTAGCAAATCTCTGGCATTTTTTTTTAAGTTTTATTTCTTGCTTAGTCTGATATGACAAAATAGCACTGACTCTCTCATATTTCATTTGGAACTGAAGGGATCAGGAGGGAGCGGGTGGGCATTTTTATGTGAGACAGTGTTTTCTTGTAGTGTGAATGTACAATAGCATGACTTGTAATTTCATTTGTGAATGAAGTGTGGTGTGTGTGTGTGTGTGGTGTGTGTGTGTTGCATGTGTGTGTGTGTGTGTGTGTGTGTGTGTGTGTGTGTGTGTGTGCTAGATGTGTGTGTGTGTGTGTGGCCCTGTGTGTGTGTGTGTGTGTGTGTGTCATGACCCATCCCAAACATGCACAACAACAGAAAACTCTCCTTCCTTTTGATAGCAGTTTCGCCTGTATACTTTTCACCTAGCCACTGCTTGTATGTTCTCCCATTTCTCCCTGTCTGCTACTCCAACCCTCCCACTCCCATCCCCCATCCTCCCCCATCCTGCCTCCCCCTCGAACATGTCCACGACACGACACAGCGTCAAAAACAAGGCATTGGATAGGCTATGTCAAAGACCGGGATGCCCATTGCCACCCAACCCCTCTCCAGCTGTCTTCGTTCCCCCACCTTCTCTTCCTCTATCTGTCCCTTTTTTTCTTTTGTTCTCTCTCCGCCTCCGTGCTCCCTGCTTCGTCTTCCTAAACATCGTCAACATTCTACGGGCCAGACCACAACAGCAACAACAACAACAATAACAACAACAATAACAACAACTCCACCACCACCACTAACAACAACAACAACAACTACAACAACAAAACCCCCTTAGAAATAGATTTGATGTCTTTTTTCTAGATATGCATTTATGTTCCTTTTAGAAAGAGTCTAGCATATACCTAGCTGCGAAATTTCCCTTATATTTCTGCTACAGACTCGTGTGTGTGTGCGTGTGTGTGTATGTATGTATGCATATATACATACATACATACATACATACATACATATATATATATATGTATGTATGTATGTATGTGCGTGCGTGCGTGCGTGCGGGGTCGTGCGTGCGTGCGTGCTTGCGTGTGTGTGTATTTTATATATATGTATGTATGTATATATATATATATATATATATATATATATATATATACATACATACATACATACATATATATACAATAAACTAATAAATTCCAAGGATAAGTACCGAGCAGCATTCCAGCAACTTACAGAGCAGCTTGGTGTTGCAATGACTGCAAGAAATATTCAATTATAAACAAAGCTTGCTCTTATGGCTTAGATTGAAGAAATAGGAGGAGATAAGCTGTTTTAAGGCATGTCCTGAGGGGAGGGTTATGAGACACATTGATTATTATTATTGTCACCCTAGATGTTTTTCGTTTCAGGTTTATAGTTCGAAGAGACATGTTTGGGCGTCTTTTTTTAGCTATATATTTACGGCTAGAAGATGAGGAAGTGGATAACCTCGATGTAGAAAATGCTCTAACATTTGTTTGCTATTGGTGATAAAGTCTTTTAGACTAGAACAAAGTCTACGAGTTTATAGCAAATGGATGAAGGGTACATTGACAGAGGTGATATGATTTCAAACGCAGATAATTGCTGGAGTCTTCTTTCCTTCTAGTTTCAAAGTGAGACGACTGCAGGCGGAAATTTAAACAAATCTTAAATAAATGTTAGCGAATCGCAAAAAATTTTTTTTTAGTACTCATGCTGATAAATCAATTTTCAAATTTTAAAAGTACATCCCAAAATATATGTTTTAACAAGTGACAAGCTGTCCACTGTGGATTTTATAGAAGGATGGAATGCATCGATAAAATTAATGAAGCAGTCTATTTCAGATATGTTCCCTAGGTACTAGAATATCGCCAATCAATCTTTTCGATTAATAAAAAAAAAGTCTGTTTTACTGGAGCTGGGTTCCAGTATGAATCAAACGATTGGCTACAGTCAGGGCTATGTGAGTACCCATTGCCGTCCCTGATCTTTGCGGTAAGTACAGTATCTACATTATGTTATAGTTTCTTTGACAGTTTCTTTTTTTCTTTTTTTTTTCGGTAGGGGGTTGTCTTTCCATGCGTGAAAAACTGTCAAGAAATGTGTGATGGATTTTTCCACGTCTTCATGGGGAATGTTAGTGCAAAGACTGACTACACCTATTGTCACAAACATAGTATTTTCGTTATACAGACCTATTTCAGTGCTCCATTAATCAATTGATTATCTATGCCATGCGTGTGGTGTTTGTAGCGTAATTTGGTAGTCTGCTCATATATCTTTCAGTCAGTAGTCAGCAAGCCTAGACACAGTTTAAATGGGTCACCCAACACTTGGGACAGTACAGCGGCCAGGAGAGGGTGGGTAAGAATGTTATGAATCGTGTAGATAGATAGATAGATAGACAGCTCGCTAGATAGATAGATAGATAGATAGATAGATAGATATAAACAAATGCCCCCCCCCTCTCTCTCTCTCTCTCTCTCTCTCTCTCTCTCTCTCTCTCTCTCCAAGATTAAGAATAATATATACAACCGATCCTCTAGAACGAGTCTGATTCCAACGCACCTACCGTGCCAAGACAACTCGTAAATAAGAACGATGACCTGATGTCCTTTGAGTTGTGCAAACACGGCTGGCCTGCACATTGATCAGGTTAAAAATATCACATGACCGTTGAAGATAAGGCACGACAGATGGGGTGAAGTAATCTCACGTGCAATGTGAGAGGATTTTGGCAGAGGAAAAACTCGTTGTGGTCGACAAAATCAGCGGGAGCACACACACACACACACACACACACACACACACACACACACACACACACACACACACACAACACAACACAACACACACACACACACAACACAACACACACACACACACACACTCTCTCTCTCTCTCTCTCTCTCTCTCTCTTACACACACACACACACACACACACACACACACACACACACACACACACACACACACACACACACACACACACACACTTTCATCAAGTGGGGTGCAGAGTTTATTCAATCCAAAAGGATGGTTAAAATCAGTGTACATAATATATATTATGTGTGTGTATGTGTGTGCGCGCGCGCTCATGCGCGTGTGTGTGCGTGTGTGTGTTAGACAGAAGAGAGAGAGAGAGAGAGAGAGAGAGGAGAAGAGAGAGAGAGAGAGAGAGGTGGGGACTGTCTGTACGGATATAGAAACACAGGAAAAAACATACACACACAGCGAAAACGGAAGCTTATAGTTTGACAGGCAAAGAGGCGTGCAGACGGAAAGAGAGATCAACCAA
>CM065731.1:52898260-52905760 GCA_033310375.1 Conus canariensis
CTTCTACTCTTACTGACCGTATCAAGTAATAAGGAACATAGGGGAGGAGCGGATGTGGAGAGAGAGAGAGAGAGAGAGAGAGAGAGAGAGAGAGAGAGAGAGAGAGAGAGAAGAGAGAGAGAGAGAGAGAGAGAGAGAGGAGGGGACGGAACGGGGGAGGTGGTGAGTGCACAAATGGTTGTGAGGCTGGGTGGATGGGAAGTATGGAAAATATGTGGGGAGGAAAGCAATGCATTATTCACAGTGGTGAGTCAGCTGTGTTGGTATTATACTGACAGCTGCAAACTCTCTGCAGTGGGTGGGTCGTCAACTGTTCACGACTATGGTAGCCAGACAAATCTAGTCAAAGACGTGAACAGGACAATGGGCCATTTTTTTTCTAAACAAAGATACATTTTTCTGTGTTTTCATCATAACTGAAGACAACATGCTTTATCAACAAAATTGATGTTGGCCGGAATACAGAAATAGAAGAAAAAAAACAGCTGTAACTAGGGAGGGGTTTGGGGTACGACAGATATTTACCATGAACCATATGGCTGCCAAATCATCAGCTCTACTTGCAAGGTTGACGATGGTGTCTAACTGTAGTACGGGATTCATTTTGCGGAGAGAAAAAAAAAAGTGGATGACAAAACTGTGACGTCATAACTTGGATTCCCATCATCCTTGAGGTGGTCAACATACAACTGAACATGTTATCAGGTGCCATCCTCTGTGACTGTAACAGAAAAGAAGAATGAACCTTACTGCTCTGCATGTGTGTGCTGCTGCAGTTATGCAGAATTTATGCCCTGGAAAAGCAGTCATTGACGACAATGTGGGGTTCAGAAAGTGTGAATATGCAGGTCTGACATCCGATCTTCCTTGGCACCCCGAGCAAGCAACTTGATTGTTTCAATACTTGCTGTCCAAACTGTAGATATGAGCCAACATTTACATATATTTGTAATGGTAATGATATAGAGATAGAGAGGAAGAGAGAGAGAGAGAGCGGGGGGAGAGGGGGGGAGTGTGTGTGTGTATGTGTGCGCGCGCGCGCGTGTGAGCGTGTGTGTGTGTGTGTGTGTGTGTGTGTGTGTGTGTGTGTGTGTATGTGTGTGTGTGTGTGTGTGTGTGTGTGTGAGAGAGAGAGAGAGAGAGAGAGAGAGAGACAGACAGACAGACAGACAGACAGACAGACAGACAGACAGAGAGAACTCAAAACTCAGAACTCATGAAATTTTTATTCGATCAAAAATTTTAGGCAGAACCTGTTCTTCCAATCTGTTCTTGCTAAGCTGAATTATGCAATGAGATTTAAACACAAGGAAATGAAACGAAACATAACAAGAACAAAAACAAACAAACAAACAGACAAACAAACAAAAATACAGGCAGACAGGATTATAGAGTACATGATTCAAACACACACGCATTTGTATGCAAAGGTTTGACAAAAGCATGTATATGTACGCAATGAGAAGATGCAGACAACAACAAGATCAACATAATGGGGGTGGGGGTGGGGACGTGAGACAGAGGACGAAAGGAGGATGGGGGTGAGGGTGTAGTGTGGGGGCAGCTGTTGGGAATGGAAGACAAAAAGGTTGTTAGCTAAACAGTACAACATGCTAATGTTTGATGTGTGTTTGTGATTGTTGGTGGAGTTCGCGACCAGACGAGGATGATGATGGTGATGGCATTAGCATGAAACAAATACAGTATTATAAGAAAAAACCATTTTCCTCCACATGGAAGGACAGTTAGTGGTATCATTTATTGACATAACTAGTACAGTAACAACGTACACATCTGTAATTGTTGAAGATATAAGTGATTGCTGCAAAACACTTGTATATGTTTGTATATGTCTGTGGAATACTTTCGAGGGTCTTTTCTGAAGGTGTGCTGTGAAGGGCACAATTTCTAAGTTTTTCAAGGGCTTCAATCATTCTCCTATTCTTCCCACTTTTTTTATTTTATCAACTGTCATCCGCTATCCAGATCTGTAAATTTTATTACTGATGGACAGTCTCATCTGAACTGTAATGTTTGCGTGTTTAATACAGACAGTCTCATCTGAACTGTAATGTTTGCGTGTTTCATACAGACAGTCTCATCTGAACTGTAATGTTTGCGTGTTTCATACAGACAGTCTCATCTGAACTGTAATGTTTGCGTGTTTAATACAGACAGTCTCATCTGAACTGTAATGTTTGCGTGTTTAATACAGACAGTCTCATCTGAACTGTAATGTTTGCGTGTTTCATACAGACAGTCTCATCTGAACTGTAATGTTTGCGTGTTTCATACAGACAGTCTCATCTGAACTGTAATGTTTGCGTGTTTCATACAGACAGTCTCATCTGAACTGTAATGTTTGCGTGTTTCATACAGACAGTCTCATCTGAACTGTAATGTTTGCGTGTTTCATACAGACAGTCTCATCTGAACTGTAATGTTTGCGTGTTTCATACAGACAGTCTCATCTGAACTGTAATGTTTGCGTGTTTCATACAGACAGTCTCAGTTTACTGTGCTGATGTTTGGTGTGCTGTCACTTTCATTCTGTTTCTTACAACAACGAACCCGAGAAAGAGAAAAAAGCCAGACAGACAGAAAGCAAGAGTGAAAGGAAAAAAAAGAAAAAGAAAGAAAGAAGAAAAAGAAAGAAAGAAAGAAAAAATAGACAGGCAGACAGACAGATAAACAGACAGACAGACGCACGAACAGACAGAAAAAAATCATTCGTAGCTAGTGAACGGTATCCAAATAGAGAATTAAATGCTCATTTGTAGAGAAAATATGATGCCTAGTAAATTGCCTGCCAATACGTGTCTAGGCTGAATACCTTTGTGAGTTCAAGTTTCCCCTATCCCCCATCCCCACCCCCTCCGTTCTCTCCTGTGGATCCGAACATTCCCTGAAAACCTTCCTTGAAACAAAAAAGAAATCAAGAATAACCGTAGGAACGAGCAAACGAGGATAAAAGGAATGCAAAGGTATTGTTTAGGAAGATCACAAACCGTCTTTCAAACTGATACATTCCCTTATGGCAGACTGGAAGTGCATGCAGTGCTGGCGATTGTCAGCTCACGGAAAACAAATTTTAGTAATCAATGGGGACCACGGTTTTCTTTTTTTACTCCTATTCTCACGTCGAATGTATTATCAAGTGACTGACCGAAAAATGTGTGCAAGATCGAAAAATGTGTGCAAGATCTCAACATAGCAGACGGAAACACTTGCAGCAGATCAAA
Organism: Conus canariensis; assembly: GCA_033310375.1. Lineage (NCBI taxonomy): Eukaryota > Metazoa > Mollusca > Gastropoda > Neogastropoda > Conidae > Conus > Conus canariensis. The sequence goes on from CM065731.1 coordinate 52,901,503, forward strand.
GCATTTTGGTAGGCAGGTCAGCTCAACAAAGAAATGTTCATTTTCTTTGGCATTCTTACACAGTACGCACATCGTAGCATCTTCATCAACATTAGTACACCAATACCTCTGTGTAAATATCTCAGCTGTTCCAAGTATCATCCTTGTCATATAGTTCTTTACGTGTCTGGCAGTGTCAAGTAAAAGGTATGCTTTACAATCCCTTGACAACTTCAATGTTCTATGAAAAGCATACCTGTCCCTGTTTTGAATGTGTTCTTGCCATTTGTTTGCCACCTGTTATCAATCAGCCTCTGACAAAGTTTATTGAAAGAGACTTGGATATTTTCAACACCTTGAGTGATCCAAACCAACCCGAACCCATTTTGATGCAAAATGTCACGAATGTCAGATGCCCAATATTTCTTATCTTGCCAGCCTATACTAAACAACACTTAATACGCTTTATGTGGTAATCTTTCCTTAGAGAGAGAGAGAGAGAGAGAGAGAGAGAGAGAGAGAGAGAGAGAGAGAGAGAGAGAGAGACAGAGACAGAGAGACAGAGACAGAGACAGAGACAGAGAGGGAGAGATTCAGAGAGTGAGAGAGAGAGAGGGAGAGACTGAGAGAGTGAGAGAGAGAGAGGGAGAGACAGAGAAAGAGAGAGAGAGAGGGAGAGATTGAGAGAGTGAGAGAGAGAGAGAGATTGAGAGAGAATGAGAGAGAGAGAGACAGACAGAGAGGGAGACATTGAGAGAGTGAGAGAGAGAGAGGGGGAGAGACTGAGAGAGTGAGAGAGAGAGAGAGAGAGAGAGGGAGAGAGAGAGAAAGAGAGAGAGAGAGAGGGGAGAGATTGGGAGAGTGAGAGAGAGAGAGAGCGAGAGGGAGAGATTGAGAGAGAGAGAGAGAGAGAGAGAGAGAGAGAGAGAGAGAGAGAGAGAGAGAGAGAGAGAGAGAGAGAGAGAGAGATGGTGGGAAGAGTACAGACTCTAAAATAGGAAATGTCATCAGACAGCTGCTGTCCGGTGTTAATGTCTGCCACCTACCCTCTCTCATTTTACTCCTAGGGTCCAAAAGGAAAAACAGTCGACTGGGTTTTTATCCCTGCTTTTTCATTTTCAGAGACCGCACTCAATTCTTTGAAAGCTGATTTTTGGAAGGGACAGTGGAGCGTATACTCTACATAAGGATACAGTGACAAAGGTTGGTTTGGATGTAGATCAAATGTGGGGGGGGGGGGGGGGGGGATTGAAGCAAGGGAATACAATCTGACCGATAGCGTCTCTTGAAAGATAAAATACATTGCAAAAACAGACGCTTCAGTTTGAGCTCCTGGTCTTCACTCAGCGTACACAAACATAAAAAACAAAAGAAACGAACAAATCAATAAACGAAATGAAAAAAAAAAGTCTGTTGTTTCTTTTGAGGAGTGGTGACAGTTATGTTCTGTTGTATTCATAAAAGTAAGGAATGAAACGATGAAGACGCTTGGGGGGAGGGGAGGGGAGAAAGATTATTTTCAACACATACATTGATAGTTCACACACACACACACACACACACACACACACACACACACACACACACACACACACACACACACACACACACACACATACATACATACATACATACATACACACATATGTATATATGTATATGTATATATATATATATATATATTATTGAGCTTCATAAGTGTGTTTGTGGAGGACCAAAGGACCAAACAATATTCATCTCCAGTAAGACTAGTCAAACCGCATAACTATTCCTCACCCCAACACTTCATTTTCATTAAATACCACGTTCTCTGAAATCAATTATATCACCATGGAAACCCTACCAGGACCCTCCTCCTATGCCTGCCTTTAAATGTGGAGGGACTCTTTGAAGTCTGGGTATTCCAGGCCTGCACAGACCCTACACCCTTGAGCTACACAAGAGATACAGAGAAGACAGGCTGCATGCCACATCCATGCCAGTACTGAATGTTCTCCAGGTCATCAACGTTGTGCACAAAGATTCACAATTCTATCAAAGTCACGCACAGAACTGTACAGTGAGCTGCTTTTCCGGACATCTGTATTACCTTGAAATATGGACAGCACTTCGCCTTTAGTTTTCTACAAACTGCCAGACTCGCATTCACGGCTGGACTACACATCCTCCCACCACCTATCCACAAATCCGAATATACCATTGTCTGAATCTCTTCACCTGTGCAGAATCTGTTCCACCTAAAGAGACTTCAGCCTATTAAGACGTTTCAATGTCTAGCTTTGTCACCAACCGTGGATACCCCAGCATCTTTAACAGTGAAACTCTCGATCACGCCATCACTATATCCAGCATCTTTAACAGTGAAACTCTCGATCGCACCATCACTATATCCAGCATCTGTAACAGTGAAATCTCGATCGTACCATCACTATATCCAGCATCTTTAACAGTGAAACTGTCGATCGTACCATCACTATATCCAGCATCTGTAACAGTGAAATCTCGATCGTACCATCACTATATCCAGCATCTTTAACAGTGAAACTGTCGATCGTACCATCGCTATATCCAGCATCTGTAACAGTGAAATCTCGATCGTACCATCACTATATCCAGCATCTGTAACAGTGAAACTGTCGATTGTACCATCACTATATCCAGCATCTTTAACAGTGAAACTGTCGATCGTACCATCACTATATCCAGCATCTGTAACAGTGAAATCTCGATCGTACCATCACTATATCCAGCATCTTTAACAGTGAAACTGTCCATCACATCATCACTATATCCAGCATCTGTAAGAGTGAAATCTCGATCACATCATCACTATATCCAGCATCTGTAAGAGTGAAATCTCGATCATATCATCACTATATCCAGCATCTGTAAGAGTGAAATCTCGATCATATCATCACTATATCCAGCATCTGTAAGAGTGAAATCTCGATCACATCATCACTATATCCAGCATCTGTAAGAGTGAAATCTCGATCATATCATCACTATATCCAGCATCTGTAAGAGTGAAATCTCGATCACATCATCACTATATCCAGCATCTGTAAGAGTGAAATCTCGATCATATCATCACTATATCCAGCATCTGTAAGAGTGAAATCTCGATCATATCATCACTATATCCAGCATCTTTAAGAGTGAAATATCGATCACATTATCACTATATCCAGCATCTGTAAGAGTGAAATCTCGATCACATTATCACTATATCCAGCATCTGTAAGAGTGAAATCTCGATCACATTATCACTATATCCAGCATCTTTAAGAGTGAAATATCGATCACATTATCACTATATACAGCATCTGTAAGAGTGAAATTTCGATCACATTATCACTATATCCAGCATCTTTAAGAGTGAAATATCGATCACATTATCACTATATACAGCATCTTTAAGAGTGAAATATCGATCACATTATCACTATATCCAGCATCTTTAAGAGTGAAATATCGATCACATTATCACTATATCCAGCATCTTTAAGAGTGAAATATCGATCACATTATCACTATATGCAGCATCTCCGACTGAGAAGCTCATCCTCTTCCCCCATACAACGGGCAGATTAATCGCTTCTTCTTACACACACACACACACACACACACACACACACACACACACACACACACACACACACACACACACACAGAGAGAGAGAGAGAGAGAGAGAGAGAGAGAGAGAGAGAGAGACTCTGACACTTTGACACTTTGATATTTCATGGTCATTACCAAAGAGGTCTTTTGACAAGGGGGGAGGGGGTAACAGAACAATAACATTTCCCTCTTCCTTTCCTGCGAACAAATAGTAGAGAGAGAGAGAGAGAGAGAGAGAGAGAGAGAGAGAGAGAGAGAGAGAGAGAGAGAGAGAATCCGCGAATCCGTTTTTCTTTGATATAAATCTCCTGAGGCCGAGAATTAATCAAAAATATTTGTCAGTCAAATAGGTCTTTCCTATCAGTTTTCCAATCTGTGTATGTGTTCTTTTTCAGGTTATGAAAACTAATGATTTTTGTGTGATTCTCCTCCTACAAGACACTTTTCTGACGTCCTCCTGGTAGTGGTCATCGTTAACACGGGTTGAAGAAAAACAGATTTAGAAAATGGATGTGGCATATCCACGAACTATGGTAAAAGTTGACAAAGAAATCTACTTGATGTATCTAAGTTAGTTTTCTGTGCTTTACACATTGTTAATTGAAGACATTATTTGGGGGCTTAAGCAAGTGAGCTACATAACCTGGGGTTTCTCACTAA
>CM065731.1:52913260-52920760 GCA_033310375.1 Conus canariensis
AACAAAAAAAAAACCAGAAAAAAAAGGAAAGAAAGAAAGACAGAGAGACAGAAAAAGAAAGAAAGAAAGAAAGACACACAGATACGACAGAAAGAAAAGAGAAAAGGAAAGAAAAGAAAGAAAAAATGAAAGACAAAACAGACAGACAGAACAGAAAGAAAGAAAGAAAGAAAACCACGAGGCATGCTGGCCAATCACATGGAGGTGCATGTTCCATCCTCCTTGCCTTTACGAGTTGTTTTCGTTTCCATTTCTTTTCTATTCTTGTATACCCTGCGTGGCCATTTGAGTATGATTGAGACAAACCCCTTGGGAGGAAGAGGGGCGGGGCGGAGGTGTGGATGACGGGGAAGGAAGAGAAGGGACATAGAGATTCAAAGATGGCAACAGAGGCATAATATTATAGGAAGAGATAGTGTCGTGGAGGGCAGGAAGGAATAGAGGGGGGGACTTGGAGACACGGTGAAGGGCAGAAGAGAGAGAGAGAGAGAGAGAGAGAGAGAGAGAGAAGAGAGAGAGAGAGAGAGAGAGATCAGATGGTGTATTATTCAGACATTGTGTCCACACAATCGAGTAAGTTTTATATGAACATATTCTGGAGTTTTTTTTGTAACGTTGTTACACAGATGATACTTTAGAAACTCTCTCTCTCTCTCTCTCTCTCTCTCTCTCTCTCTCTCTCTCTCTCTCTCTCTCTCAACAAAACAGGAAAATAACACGTGAGTGTGCAAGCGCTTACACATAATGCATGCACGCAAGCAAGAACACCCATACACAAACAAAGAACATTCGCAAGGGAACGGGAGTTGCCCCATGAAAACATGACAGGCCAGCAGCCCGTAGAAGATACGTGACAACAATTCAGACAATGACTTTCATTCGCAGTCGCACGTGAAATGATGGTGAGGCATAGAAATTGAACTTGGCCGGATTCACTGTTGATGTTGGATTAGTGATATGGAGAATGGATTTTTGCGTTCTGTAAGACAACAAATTGAAACCTGATAGACACTAGGTTCGTAGGTCGTCATAAATCGGGCAGAAGAACCAACAAAAATGGTTTTAATCCTCTTGTGAGGCTAGACAAAACGGACATTGTAACATGTCGATATTATCCGATTTGTAGCTATATCTATGTTATTCCCAAGCGAAATTTAGGGTACATGTTTCTATGGTAAAGTGAATTGGTAACATCGAAATATCGTTCACGCTCTAAGAAGCTTTTAAAACTACAATGAAGTTCGTAACGGTTGCATCGTTAAAACTGGTTGCGTCATCAAACTGGACGTCAAAACTCTCTGAGAGAGAGAGAGAGAGAGAGAGAGAGAGAGAGAGAGAGAGAGAGAGAGAGAGAGAGAGACAGTGGGGGGGGGAGGGGGGTAAAATCAGACAAAAATTATGACATATTCAAACGTCATGAATAAAACTAAGACACCTTGCATCGGTTCTTTTTCTTTTTTTTTATAAGAGCAGAAAAAAAGGGGAAAAAAAAGAAGAAAAACACGGACCGATCAAATGCGCACGCAATAAAGCATTCGTTCAGACACTTAAAAAAAAAAAGCGCATTTTTTATTCAAGAAGTGCGCATATTGCATGCACATAAGCGCACATTTCTGTTTCTGACGTCAGAATGTGCACGGTATTTCTCCCCACCAGGCAATCTTTCTATTCATGTTCACCTTTAAACATCACGAGGATCGCGTGCCACTCACTGTGTGTGTGTGTGTGTGTGTGTGTGTGTGTGTGTGTGTGTGTGTGTGTGTGTGTGTGTGTGTTGTGTTTTGTGCCTGCTAATCGATCTTTGTTTTTCCCCTTGCATTCCATTCCCTGCTATTATCTTAAAGAGAATGAAACTCCGACAACACATGTTATTCACTACAAACCGCAACGTTATGTATTTTACTTCATTCTTTATTGTTTGTTTGTTTTGTTATTTGTTTAACCTGCCCGACAACTTTGAATCGGTCGAAATACGTTGTATCTGTTTTATAATTGTTTGAAAGGTGTCTTTTGGTTTATATGGTAATTAGAATTTCATTACCTTGTTTCAATTCCGGCTTGTAGTCAGTCTACTTCCAAATGGACATTGTTGTTTGTTTGATTCCTCTTACGTCTGCAGATATCATTCTCTTCTGCTCGTTTCTCAAACATTTTCACAGAACTGTGTGTTCTCCGTGACAGGAGTCGAGGAAACTCCACACACACACACACACACACACACACACACACACACACACACACACACACACACACACACGCTCGCACGCACGCACGCACAACACACACACACACACCCACACACACACACACACACTACATTTCTGTTTCTGACGTCAGAATGTGCACGGTATTTCTCCCCACCAGGCAATCTTTCTATTCATGTTCACCTTTAAACATCACGAGGATCGCGTGCCACTCACTGTGTGTGTGTGTGTGTGTGTGTGTGTGTCGCTTTTAAGGTTCTCACCATTCGTGGGGAAAATAGGTCTGTCAAGAAACAGTCAAACATGCGAGGAAGCAAGCAGTGTTTCCTAATTACACAAGACTTGATCACTAAATTATTGATGAACTGAAAATAGACAAAACCAAGCACCAGATATTCCCCTTAATTGTTCACCTCCAATTCACAAAAAAAAAGCCCCAACAACAACAACAACGAATGATAGAAGACGCATACATGCAACTCCCAAAAAAGCATGCGACTCAAACGGGCAAATAGACACAGTGTAACGGACAGCTAAAGTCCATTCCGGGCAGCGTTTACTTATTACCCGTGAAATCACAGTGAGACAAAGAAATCAAACTTAGCTGGATTCACTGTTAATGTTAGATTAGTGATACTGAGAATGGATTTTTGCATTCTGTAGGACAACAAATTGAAACCTGATAGATACTTGGTTCGTAGGTCGTCATAAATCAGGCAGAAGAAAAGAAATGGTTTTAAACTTCTTGTGAGGCTAGACAAAACGAACATTGTAACGTGTCGATATCAACCGATTTGTAGCTATATCTCTTACAGTTCAGATCTGTTATTCCCAAGCGAAATTTAGTGTACATGTTTCTTTGGTAAAGTGAATTGATAACATCGAAATATCGTTCACGCTCTAAAACTACGATGAAGTTCGTATCGGTTGCATCGTTTAAAACTGGTTGCGTATCAGTTGTTCGAACAGAACAGACATGAACAAACATTTTCTTAAAAAAAAACCCACAGGAAAATGGGTCACAAATGTTAAAAAGAAAAAAAAGAGTACAGAAGAGAAGAGCAAAAATGGAAAAAGGCAAAAAATGTGACATCAGACAGAAGATAACTGGCAAGTTATTTCCAGGAGGCGATGATTTGTATTTGAGAATCGCCACAGGAGGCAAGGGAAACCGGAGAAAAAAAGCAAATCAAAGGTGACAAGGAACAAGTAACACTGTTTCTGGCATTCCCCCTATGGCTTCGGTTTCTCCGCTGTCTTGCTTTCTTTCTAAGGAAAAGACATCACACTTGCAGTAGAGAACATGAACAAGAGAAGAACTAGGGCATAAACAAAGAGAGGAAGACAATTAAGATTTTTTGTTTGTTTGTTTGTTTGTGTTTTGCTGTATGAGCAAAGTTGGTTGATGTGTGCAGGGCTTTTGGCTGTCGTCCATCGCATAAGATTCGCTTCCCTTTCACTCACTGACTGTCCCTAACATCGGCCTGGCCATAAATCCCATCCACCTACCCTCCTCCCCTTCCTCCCGTCCTTCAAGCAACAAATGCATGCACGCACGCATGGAAGCGCTCACAGCACGTTCGCCCTCTCACACACGCACGCACCCCTCCTACACACACACACCACACACACACCACACACACACACACACACACACACACACACACACACACGTACACACACACACACACACACACACACACACACACACACACACACACACACACACACACACATGCATTCATAGTTGAAACCATGGTTGTCTTCCGTCATTCCTCCTGTCCGCCCACCATACAAAGCAGTTATGATTTGTACTGAAAACATGTTACTTGAATATATCTACGATGCCTTCAAATGAAATCAGGTCCGTTTTGTCATGTGAGAAACAGTTTCAGCTTAAATGTGTATGATTGTTGTTGACCTGTATGTCAAACTGTGAGCATTAAATTTTAACCATTGGAAATACGCAAAGTATTGATGTGATCTTTCTTTTTTTTTTTCCTGTAACATAATAGGGTGTTCCAATTATTGTCAGTGTTGGTTACTTGAAGCATAATTAGTCTTAAGGAAAGAAAGTAGGAACATAAGAATGAAAGAAAGAAAGAAAGAAAGAAAGAAAAGAAGAAGGAAAGAAGGAAAGAAAAGAAAGAAAGAAAGAAAAGAAAAGAAAGGGAAGAAAAAGAAAGAAAGAAAAAAAAAGAAAGAAACACAGAAGGAGAACAAAACAAAAAAAAACAGAAAAAAAAGGAAAGAAAGAAAGACAGAGAGACAGAAAAAGAAAGAAAGAAAGAAAGACACACAGATACGACAGAAAGAAAAGAGAAAAGGAAAGAAAAGAAAGAAAAAATGAAAGACAAAACAGACAGACAGACAGAAAGAAAGAAAGAAAGAAAGAAAACCACGAGGCATGCTGGTCAATCACATGGAGGTGCATGTTCCATCCTCCATGCCTTTACGAGTTGTTTTCGTTTCCATTTCTTTTCTATTCTTGTATATCCTGCGTGGCCATTTGAGTATGTATTGAGACAAACCCCTTGGGAGGAAGAGGGGCGGGGCGGAGGTGTGGATGACGGGGAAGGAAGAGAAGGGACATAGAGATTCAAAGATGGCAACAGAGGCATAATATTATAGGAAGAGATAGTGTCGTGGAGGGCAGGAAGGAATAGGGGGGGGGGGGGACTTGGAGACACGGTGAAGGGCAAGAGAGAGAGGGGAGAGAGAGAGAGAGGAGAGAGAGAGAGAGAGAGAGAGAGAGAGAGAGAGAGAGAGAGAGAGAGAGATCAGATGGTGTATTATTCAGACATTGTGTCCACACAATCGAGTAAGTTTTATATGAACATCATTCTGGAGTTTTTTTTTGTAACGTTGTTACACAGATGATACTTTAGAAACTCTCTCTCTCTCTCTCTCTCTCTCTCTCTCTCTCTCTCTCCAATCAACAAAACAGGAAAATAACACGTGAGTGTGCAAGCGCTTACACATAATACATGCACGCAAGCAAGCACACCCTTACACAAACAAAGAACATTCGCAAGGGAACGGGAGTTGCCCCATGAAAACATGACAGGCCAGCAGCCCGTAGAAGATACGTGACAACAATTCAGACAATGACTTTTATTCGCAGTCGCACGTGAAATGACGGTGAGGCATAGAAATTGAACTTGGCTGGATTCACTGTTGATGTTGGATTAGTGATATGGAGAATGGATTTTTGCATTCTGTAAGACAATAAATTGAAACCTGATAGACACTAGGTTCGTAGGTCGTCATAAATCGGGCAGAAGAACCAACAAAAATGGTTTTAAACTTCTTGTGAGGCTAGACAAAACGAACATTGTAACGTGTCGATATCAACCGATTTGTAGCTATATCTCTTACAGTTCAGATCTGTTATTCCCAAGCGAAATTTAGTGTACATGTTTCTTTGGTAAAGTGAATTGATAACATCGAAATATCGTTCACGCTCTAAAACTACGATGAAGTTCGTATCGGTTGCATCGTTAAAACTGGTTGCGTATCAGTTGTTCGAACAGAACAGACATGAACAAACATTTTCTTAAAAAAAAAACCCACAGGAAAATGGGTCACAAATGTTAAAAAGAAAAAAAAGAGTACAGAAGAGAAGAGCAAAAATGGAAAAAGGCAAAAAATGTGACATCAGACAGAAGATAACTGGCAAGTTATTTCCAGGAGGCGATGATTTGTATTTGAGAATCGCCACAGGAGGCAAGGGAAACCGGAGAAAAAAAGCAAATCAAAGGTGACAAGGAACAAGTAACACTGTTTCTGGCATTCCCCCCTATGGCTTCGGTTTCTCCGCTGTCTTGCTTTCTTTCTAAGGAAAAGACATCACACTTGCAGTAGAGAACATGAACAAGAGAAGAACTAGGGCATAAACAAAGAGAGGAAGACAATTAAGATTTTTTGTTTGTTTGTGTTTTGCTGTATGAGCAAAGTTGGTTGATGTGTGCAGGGCTTTTGGCTGTCGTCCATCGCATAAGATTCGCTTCCCTTTCACTCACTGACTGTCCCTAACATCGGCCAGGCCATAAATCCCATCCACCCACCCTCCTCCCCTTCCTCCCGTCCTTCAAGCAACAAATGCATGCACGCACGCATGGAAGCGCTCACAGCACGTTCGTCCTCTCACACACGCACGCACCCCTCCTACACACACACACACACACACACACACACACACACACACACACACACACACACACACACATGCATGCATTCATAGTTGAAACCATGGTTGTCTTCCTCCATTCCTCCTGTCCGCCCACCATACAAAGCAGTTATGATTTCTACTGAAAACATGTTACTTGAATATATCTACGATGCCTTCAAACGAAATAATGTCCGTTTTGTCATGTGAGAAACAGTTTCAGCTTAAATGTATATGATTGTTGTTGACCTGTATGTCAAACTGTGAGCATTGAATTTTAACCATTGGAAATACGCAAAGAATTGATGTGATCTTTCTTTTTTTTTCCTGTAACATAATAGGGTGTTCCAATTATTGTCAGTGTTGGTTACTTTAAGCATAATTAGTCTTAAGGAAAGAAAGTAGGAACATAAGAATGAAAGAAAGAAAGAAAGAAAGAAAAGAAGAAGGAAAGAAGGAAAGAAAAGAAAGAAAGAAAGAAAAGAAAAGAAAGGGAAGAAAAAGAAAGAAAGAAAAAAAAAAGAAAGAAACACAGAAGGAGAACAAAAAAAAAAACAGAAAAAAAGGAAAGAAAGAAAGACAGAGAGACAGAAAAAGAAAGAAAGAAAGAAAGACACACAGATACGACAGAAAGAAAAGAGAAAAGGAAAGAAAAGAAAGAAAAAATGAAAGACAAAACAGACAGACAGACAGAAAGAAAGAAAGAAAGAAAACCACGAGGCATGCTGGCCAATCACATGGAGGTGCATGTTCCATCCTCCTTGCCTTTACGAGTTGTTTTCGTTTCCATTTCTTTTCTATTCTTGTATACCCTGCGTGGCCATTTGAGTATGTATTGAGACAAACCCCTTGGGAGGAAGAGGGGCGGGGCAGAGGTGTGGATGACGGGGAAGGAAGAGAAGGGACATAGAGATTCAAAGATGGCAACAGAGGCATAATATTATAGGAAGAGATAGTGTCGTGGAGGGCAGGAAGGAATAGAGGGGGGGACTTGGAGACACGGTGAAGGGCAGAGAGAGAGAGAGAGAAAGAGAGAGAGAGAGAGAGAGAGAGAGAGAGAGAGAGAGAGAGAGAGAGAGAGAGAGAGATCAGATGGTGTATTATTCAGACATTGTGTCCACACAATCG
>CM065731.1:52925760-52928260 GCA_033310375.1 Conus canariensis
AATCTCTTTGAGCACTTGGTTGTGCCTCCATGTGTACCTTCCTTGAGCCAGGGCTACTTTACATGAGCTTAGGACATGCTCCACTGTTTGTTTTTCATGGCAGAGGGGGCATGCAGGATCGTCTGTTTTTCCCCACTTCACCAGGTTTGCATCTGAGGGCAGAAGGTCATATGCAGATCTGAGAATGAAGCTGATCCTGAGAGGGGCCATGTGCCAAATGTCATTCCAAGTGAGACTTCTTTGGAGTGCATTCTCCCACGTTGTCCATTGCCCTTGCTGGCTCTGCTGGACTGCTTTTTGGAGTCTTTTTTGGTCTTCTTCTTTTCTCATCTCCTGAATCATCATGTCTCTTTTGGCTTTTCCTTTGGCCTTTGACCACCATTCAGTTTTGGTCACCCCCAGTCCTTGTCTGTTGGTCTGTGTGTGTCCTGTTATTTCTCTGACCTTGAGACTTTCTTTTGCAGAATCCATCGCCTCTTGAACTTTCCATTTTCTGCCTGTCTTCAGCTGGGGCTTGATTGCTTCTACCACCTTGTCTCCTGAGTCCTCCAGCATGCTTTGAAGTCTGATCGTTCCTGCTTTGTATTCTTCCAGGGTGGATTTCAGGGGTAGTTTCAGCTTTGCTTGGCGACAGTACAGCAGTATGTCAGACAGGGTGGGACACCAAGCCATTTCCTTGTGAACTTGTTGATTTTGGCTTCCATTGCCTCCACTATGCTGGTGCAGATGTCGTATATCATCAGAGGCCATAGGAGCTTTGGTATCAGCATGAACTGCAGACACCAGACCTTGTATTTGCCAGGGAGCCCACACTGGTCAATGGTCCCCAAGGCTTCTTCCGACATCTGTTTGGTTTCTTTTGCTCTTTGTGTGTCTTTCAGCGTATCATCATACCATCTTCCAAGACTCTTGACTGGCTCTTCTGTGACTGTTGGAACGGCCTGGTTGGCAACACTGAAGACCACAGATTCGGCCACTTTTCCTTTCCTCAGTGAGAGACTCCGTGATTTCTTTGGCTTGAACTTCATTCTGGATGAGGCAACTATGCCGTCCAGCCTTTCCAGCACATGACGTGTCTCGTCTTCTCTGGATGAAATCACTGTAGTGTCGTCCATGAAGGCCTTGAAAGGGGGCATCTTGTATCCATCGCCAAGGTCTGTTTGTCTTGCGTTGCTTGTTGCTGCTTTCAAGATGACTTCCATTGCCAACACGAACAGTATTGGGGAAATTGCACAGCCCATTGCAATGCTCACTTCCAAGTTGATCCAATCTGTCGTGTACTCCTTGGTAGAGAACCGCATTGAGAAGCCATTGAAGTACTTCTTGAGCATGTCGCAGATGTTCTTTGGCACATGGTACATCTCAAGAGCCAACTGTATCATCTCATGGGCTACAGATCCATATGCGTTTGCCAGATCAAGCCACACTACGTCCAGGTCTCTCTTTTCTGTTTTTGCTCTTTAGATTGCGTCCCAAATCATTGTGGCGTGTTCTACACAGCCAGCCACGTCTGGGATGCCACCTTTCTGGACTGACACATCCAAGTACTTGTTTTCCATGAGGTACTTGGTCAGCCTTGCTGCCATGACAGAGAAGAAGATTTTCCCTTCGACGGTCAGTAGTGATATTGGCCTGAACTGGCTGATGTCACTTGAGTTTTGCTCTTTGGGGATGTACACACCATCTGCCATCATCCACTGGCCGCCGATCTTCTGGTTTCTCCAAGCTGATCGCAGCAGCCTTTGGAGCCACTCCAGCACCTTGGGACATTTCTTGTACAGCTGGTAAGGTATTCCGTTTGGCCCTGGTGATGATTTGGCTCTGGCTTTGTCGACCACCTTCTTGATTTCCGCCAACGTTGGAGGCTTGTCATTGAACTGTTCCTCAGGGTTGGTTTGCCACACCAGACCTTAAATGTCGAGTGGTGCTTTGCTCTGTGAGTCAGAGTATGTTTTCCTCAGATGCTGCTCAAGAACTCCTTTGTCCACACTTAGGGTCCCAGATTTTGGCTGCTCAAAGTGTTCTGGCAAACTGGAAGGGGTCTCTGAAGAAGCGCTCTTGTGTCTTCTTCTTTTGCTCTTCCTCTTCCTCGCAGATTCCGCTTTGCTGAGGGCGCTGTGTTTTGCTTTCAGGTCTTTCCACAGTTTTTCCAAGCCTTGTTTTTCAGCTGGCAGTGCAGTCTTCATTTGCTTCTTGAGGTTTTTCTTTTGGACCCTGATCTTGTCCATCTCTTCTTAGCGTCTGGATTTCTTTGGAGGTGTTTTCTCTTTGGATAGTTTTGCTCCATAGGCGTCTCTACATGTGGCATACACAATGTCCCCTATGTGGCTAGTTTGTGTTCCAGGGTGCTTTTCCCTATCAGTGCATCGAGTCTTTGGACGATTTTTGCATCCAGTTTCTCCCAATCTTCAGTTTCGTTTGCTCGTGGCAGGTTGAGTTTCAGGCGCCTGGCATCGAGGGCCTATGCAAATTCCTTATTCGAACCAACAGCGTGGATGTC
>CM065731.1:52933260-52943260 GCA_033310375.1 Conus canariensis
CCTCTCCCACATGCAGATTGCTGCAGTCTGGCAAAATTCTTCTTCCTCTATAAGACGTAAAGAACAAGAGTCCCTCCTTATTCACAAACTTGGCACTATCCACCCAAATGGAATCAATATCAAACACTGACTTTCCTCCATAACAGCCCTTTGTTCTTACTTATCTTGATTTTGTCTCTTAACGCGTCGTGTTTTGTCTTGTAATTTGTTTGTCTCTTTTGTTCGGCGGGATGGTAATTTCTCTTTCAAGTTTCTCTCATAGAGTGTTAGTTCATGTTTCTGTGGGTGGCAGGGACGTGTTCCTTCAGGTGCTTTGGTATCCTTTTTTCCCTAAGGATTCGGCGTCTCTTCATTTGTTGACTTCATCGTCATTTTCCGGGTTAGACGTCGCCTTTATTCAAAGATCAGTTCAGTTTAGTGGTTTATTTAATGTCTTTTCATCGTCACTTAAACACACACACACACACACACACACACACACACACACACACACACACACGCACATCCACAGTCAACTTATCATCATGTAAGTATATTCAAACCCACATCTGATATATGCATATTTACGTAAGTGACATACCCTAGTGGTACAAAAAATTGTTGATCTTTATAAGAGTTTAATGATATCTGTTTTCGGATATAATGTTTTCTTCATTGACAGATTTTAGAGTATTCTTTCCTTGGTTCAGTGTCTCCTTCATTCACAAGATTTATGTGACTTATTTCTTGTGGGTTTCTTGGTTCAGTGACTCCATCATTCACAGATGTATGTGGAGTCTTTCTTGGAAGTTAAGGTCTTCTTTTATAGGATTCATTGTCTGTCTTTCATATGACCTAACGTAGTTGCGCTAGTTTCCTATGTCGATGTTCAGTGGAACGAGGATACAAAAGAGGAGTTACCAGAGGGAATATTTCCAGTAAGGCATGACAGGTTAGACTCGACCTACATAGCAGGCCTCCTGATTCAGAGATCTGGAACATAGATGCTTGCTCCCAGATGATTTTGGGCTGAGCTGCAGAGCTGTTGAGGAAGTCTGTAATCTTCTTCCTGGAATAATTCCCTGTGCACACCTGGTACCTCCTGATCGGAGTGTCCTTTAATCCAATGAAAGCCTGACATGGTAATCAGTCAGCACGTGAATCATTTTATAGGTTTTAATTCCCTAATGGTATGGGAGTTGGTGGCACCTTTCAAATTCTGCCACTGTTCTCGATCTCCTTTCATCGGATTAAATATCGTTTGTGTTCTTTCCTAGGGCTGAGCAGCTAGTTCAGACTTACTAGGTGGTTTATTTTCATCTTTAAAGGTATTGTGGTGTTTTCAATCCATACACTATTGCATCTTTCATTCAAAGGTTTTAGTGTTCTCCTTTCTTAGAGTTATGGGTCTGCTTTCGTCAGTTAATCGCCTTATTTTGATAGGTTTTAGTGTCTTATTTCCGTCGGAATTGTATACCTTTCTTGTCAAAGGGTTGGGGTCCTCTTGTTTTCTATTAAGGGCTGAATGTTCTTCTGCTATATTGTTCAGTGAACGCTTATTTCAAAACGTTTGGTCTTTGCTTTATAGTGTTGATTTTTGTTCTCTAAGGCTGAGGCCTTATTCACAGTCTGCTTTCCTAGGTTTAGTGCTTTTTCTTAGCAGGCGTACTCTCTTCTTTATTCTTAGTGAGTATAAACATCTTTTAAGGCGTTAGTTTCGACATCTCAGAGTTGAATGTTTACTCTGTCTGGGACTAGCGATATCTTCGTCGAAATTTAATCTGAAGGTTTGTTTGTGGCAGGTCATAAAAGATGACCCCTCTACCAGAATCACCACTAATCATCCAGAGGAAATAAACGAGCCCCCCCCCCCCCCTCCCCCCTCTTTGCTTTTACAAGAATTTTAGACATAGCCCCCTCCTCTACCTCACCTCCCACTCCCCACCCATTTTGGGGAAATTTCGAAGATGACCCCCCCCTGCCCCCCCCTCCCTTATATAGACAGCAGTGAAGTCAGTTCAAGTGTGTGTGTGTGTGTGTGTACGCCATTAATATCCTTAAAAATGACGCCATATCAACAGACACTGCTAGGAAAGTTGTTGATTGCTCCTTTCTTCCCATCCGCATGAAAAGCGTGGGGATCGTTTATGGCCCGGTAAATCCGCTATCACCGATAAGGACCCAATGCTTGAGAACAGGTCTTACAGTGCACAGCCCCCCCCCCCCCCCCCTTCCCAAGACAAGTTGTATCTCCGGAACGCACACGTGAATCACGTTATTTCCACTTTCGTTTTGCATTCAAAGAGTGTCTTCGTTGAAGAAAAGGTTCCAGCTGCCATCTCCTCTTCCCCCTCCCCTCTGCCGCCCCTAACTGGTGTGTTCACCTAGTCGTCACTTATATCCGCTCTGCTCTCGCACCGACACTCACGTGATCGTTCATTGACGACGTCATTCAACTGTCACTGTATTTGGCTCAGCCAGTGAAACTGCCAGCCCCGCCCCCTGCCAGCTGGTGGCAGATCACTTAAATAGCTATGATCTGACAACTGTAGGCTCATGGCTCCAATATGATCCAGTTACACTGCACCGTGGTCTCATTGGTCATGCCAACAGATTGGAATACGTCAGCTGCCTGATTGGAGTGTTCTAGAGAACCCCCATCTTCAGTTGTTTGTTTTTTGAGCGAGTTTGTGACGATACAAACGATGTTCGGAAATACGCGTGACATGTAGACAAACACTTCCTTTAAGCAGTGCATGAACTGCACCAACAATCCATCTAAACACAGTTCAGGTCTCTCATAGTCTTATCGAGGTTGCCACATCTTAACGTAAGAGTAAGAATGAGAATCTTAAGAAGCCCAAACCAACGTGCTATCTTTAGTGTCCATCTATTCCGCTCCCCATCTCCTTCCAACATACCTTCCACCCCCAAAGGTTTACTGGAACAGATCCGTTGCTATGTATAGGCAACGTTTTAGAGCACGTTAGGATACTAAAGCAGGTACCCATGTGATAAGTAACGTGTCAGTCAATGTGTGTGTGTGTGTGTGTGTGTGTGTGTGTTTTAAGGAAATTACAGATTTGGTGCAGATTTGAAAGTACATTTTCATTTGACAAGAAGCATTTATCAAATAATTTTGAGATGAATTAATGTGACAAATCCTCAAAGCTCAGTGGTGAGATAAATTGTATTACTCTTACACAAGCACGTTGAATGAGGTGTGGTTGACTTCTTTACTTGGAAAGAAAGTAGGCCTACTCTTGCAAGACTGAAACTTTGGCTGGTTATCGTCTGCATTCATCGTTCATGATTAATGGATTGTTCTCAGATCTCACAGACTTTGGGGCATGTGTTGTTGTTGTTCTCTCTCTCTCTCTCTCTCTCTCTCTCTCTCTCTCTCTCTTTTGAGTATCTGTGTCTTGATGTTTTACTGTCTGTCTTTTTAACCTTCTGCCTCTCTCTCTCTCTCTCTCTCTCTCTCTCTCTCTCTCTCTCTCTCGATCTGTGTGTGTGTGTGTGTGTGTGTGTGTGTGTGTGTGTGTGTGTGTGTGTGTGTGTGTCTGTCTGTCTGAGTGAGCTGGAATTTACGTATACAAATAGATGTTCACAAACATACAGACACAAAGCATTGACAGACGACTAGGTGCATGCATGCGCGCATTTACACTCGCATCCATGCACATACACACCCCCGTTCTCTGTTACGGTTTACCGAAAAACTTGAACAGTTTGTGTGAAACATGTAAACAAACCACTGCACTGATGCAAAAAGCGAACTCTTTGCCTCACACAATAAAGCTCTAAGCTGTTTCAATGCCAGTCCAATAAGGCTCTGTAAGTAAAAGTCACGTTAGCCACTTCTTTCGATTCAGTGCAGTGGTCAGTTGATGGATGAGTGGGAGAATCAGGTGTGAAGTCGATGCATAGGCTTTAGTAAATTGTGAAAAAGCCTTTGGCTTTATAGGACAGTTTCAACAGAATAATTTGTTCACGGGCATGACGTCATGACTGTGTCATATTTGCCTGGTAATGCATTACTGGCGACTGATTGATCAAGCTTCAGTAATATTGAGCTATCGTGAACAATGCTCATTTGCAATGTTCATGTGTCAGTCATTTCTTGTGTGGAACGTAGTGAGTTTTCTAAGATTAATTCTCAGTATCTTTGAACAATTCTCGATTAGAAATAACTCTGTGGCTTCCTAAGAAGAGAATTTGAAAATCTATTGAAAAAAAGGCTCTCACCGGTGTAGGGGAAGCAGCAGTTGCGAGTTGAGGGAAAACAAAAGTCGGCTTACAGCCCAGAAATTACGGTAATCTTAGCTTTTGATATAATATTTTCACTATTAGGAGCAGAGTATCTAGCATACTGAAGCAAAAATCAACTAACTTACGAGAGCAACCAATTCTTTTTCAATCATTGTATAGTACCAGCCCCCCCCCCCCTTCTCCCCACCTACTCCCCCCTCCCCTCCTCCCCCCTCCCCGGTCTACCCATTTGCACGCTCTGCCTTCCATAGGCGTTCCTCCCCACCACTCCTTTGTCCTTTCCTCTCCCACCCTGCCCCTCCTTGCCCCCTTCCTCTCCTCCGTGTCCTCTCCTTCCCGCGTCCACCCCCGCTCCATCCCTCCCTCCCCCTTCCTAACAATGTCTCCCTCTCCTCTGTTCCATTTTGATGTCCACTCTCCTGTCTCTCCTGCCCACCATCTCCTTCAGTTGTCCCCTTCTCTACCCTTCCACTTACTTAACCCCTGTCTCCCCCTCCTCCCCTCCCCTTGTACATCCTACACTGCATTTCAAGCACGGAGTGATTCGCTTTTGGTGGGCCTAGTATGTCAAAAAGTCGCCTTGCCAAATTTGGAGATCAGATTCCCGTCCCCCTCCCCCCACCCCCCTGCCCCACCAACTGCCATTTGCATTCTTGTCATCCTTCCCCACTGTTTTCCAGTCTCTCCTCCCCCACCCTCATTACTTCTCCTTGGGAAGCCCAAATGCAAAGTCATACGTATGACTGTAGACTAATATACACATTGTCTACATGTACGTCAGCACGTTGACTGCGATGTGACTAATCCGCACAAGTGTACAGGAACTCGGGGGAAAACAGAGTAAAAGGCCTGGTGCAAGTCCAAATATGTCAGCTTCTACTTGAAAAGGTTTCTCATTCTTCCAGTCCCAGAGCCACGTATGAAAATATAAAATTTCACGCAGCCAACCATAGCTTAAAGATGAAATCCATAGTCTCTGAACAGATGAAATTTGGCTGTGAGACTCCAGTACATGGCATTCTCTCACCATGTCATCAGTTCGTCCATTGTGGTTGGATCACGTGGCGGTATGTACGTTTTCCACATTGTCGGCTATAACAGGTTCGAGCGGTCCACCCAAACCATTTGTTGGGTGGGGTCGTGTGAAACAGCGTTTAGATCCAGAACTGAAAGAACTACAGCCCACATCAATTTAGATTATTCAATATACAATGCTCACGTTCTCTCAGGAAATAATCATTAAAAAAAGAAGGCAGAGATGAAACAATGACAAAGGAAATCAAGCAAGAAAAGTGGAAATAGGGTATGAAAAAGAGGAAAGGCCAAACCAAGAGAAAGAGGGACAGAAAAAAAAATCCGTGTCTTAGTAAATAAAGGAACGCTTGAATGAACGAATGGATAAATGAATGTGTGAAAGAATGAATGTGGTTTGTGAAATATGAATGGGGTGAATGACATGAGAGAGAGAGAGAGAGAGAGAGAGAGAGAGAGAAGAGAGAGAGAGAGGAGAGAGAGTGAGAGAGAGAGAGAGACAGACAGACAGACAAAGAAAGAAAGAAAGAACGAGAGAGAGAGAGAGAGAGAGAGAGAGAGAGACAGACGGACACACAGACAGACACACAGACAGGCAGACAGACACACAGACAGACAGAGAGCCGGACAGAGCAGACCGATAAACAGAGACAGATAAACAGAGACAGAAAAACAGAGACAGAATCTGCTAGCCAAAGAGAGAACCACAGAGAATATGCAGAGAGATCTGAAATGTTCATGCTGACATTTCTTTCTCAAGGTCTTAACCACCTGATGCCCTCAACGATGTCCGAGACCATAGATCACATCATTGCACAAGCAGTTCCCAGAACTAACAAGCCTTCGTAACCACTTTTGTCGGTCCATATTAAACATCCGTGAACAAACACAGAAATATCTAAACAACTGGAAATTAATCACATTCGAATAAACAAACCGTTCACCGAATGCCAAGAATAATAATCAAACGAACGACTGACAAATGGACAATTAAATATACAGTCAGTCAAACTGTCAATTAAACAAACGAGGAGAAAAAGATAAACACACAAGCAAACAGGCAAATTAACAAACAACCACCTGGGTGTCAGCTATAGAAAAAGAGAGGCAAACATCGCAGCAAAGGAAAACCAGATGTTTTTCGACACGAACGTAAGAAACCTTTATGCTAAAAACGAAACACAATAACTTCCTAAATGTGACAGTTGTCAGGCCCTTACAAGGCTTACGATGATTATGAGTGTGGGGTAGAATGGTACAGAGGGTGAGAGAGGAGAGAAGGAAAAGGCCATGGACGGAGGGAAAGGATGGAGGGTGGGGGTGGTAGACGTTCTGTGGAAGGGATTGGAGGGCTCGGTGAGTGAGGAGTAGGCTTGATGTCATGATCTTGGGCACAGCCTGAACTACACCTTATTTCATTTCATTTTATGTTCCATTTTCCATTAATTTTATTTCCCATTTCCATTTCTCATTCCCATTTCCCAATTCCATTTCCAAATCATTCCCCATTCCACTCCATATTCCATTCCCCATTCCATTTTCTATTCAATTCTATTCCATTCCTTGAACAGGCCTGAGGTACAGGGATGAAACAGTGGGAAATGTAGAATGATAAATAAACAGGCGAAATTGAAATCAAGCGAAAGGACAGTTTCTTTTTCTTTCGAGTGCGGGGATGACTGATTGAGTTCTTGATTCATGATAATTTGACTTGCCTACTGTCACCTCACAACTCCCCCCCCCCTCCCCGCCCCTTTCTCCTTCCCCGATAAATTCTTGAATCTCCAAAATGAGAGAGGAGTCAGTGCTATTTGCTAGAAGCAGAATATATTTTTTTTTTTTAAAGGCATCTGATCTCACGCAGGTGAATGTTACATCACCCTCGATCTTATTACACCTTGTTTTTCTCGCCGCGTCTTGTCTATTTTTGTACATTCTCTAAGGTCATGTTAGTGTACATGAAGAGAAACAGAAAGAAGGAGGGGTAACTAATAAAGGGAATGAAACAGAGATGGGATGACAGAAGGGAAGCAGAAGGGACAGAGGCGGTGGGACAGTAAAGGGAAGAGGAGAGGAAGGAAGAAGAGGAGGGTGGAGAGAGAGAAAAGAGAGAGGAGAGAGAGAGAGAGAGGAGAGAGAGAGAGAGAGAGAGAGAGAGAGAGAGAGAGAGAGAGAGCGAGAGAGAGCGAGAGCGAGAGAGAGAGAGAGAGAGAGGAAGAGAGAGAGAAGAGAGAGAGAGAAGAGAGAGAGAGAGACACTGACACTGACACTGACATCTTTTATTGACAATGGCTTATAGCCTTTTTGTCAAGGGGGTACAATGTCTTTTTCATGCATAGGAGAAAAGAAAACAAAAGAAAAACTGCAAATTAGGTGTCTACACAACTAAGCAAAATTAAGAAATGAAATGATTTCCATTTCCATCACTCATTTGCGTTTCTTGTACATATTCTAGTACAAAAATCATTCTCACACAACAACCATTCCCTTCACATACGCACATGATCCATCCTATCTTCCACGACTTGCACGCACGCATTTGTATCCTTATCCTCCCTTCTCCCCATTCACATACATTCTCTGTACAGATGATTTATCTGGCTTGATATTATGAAAACCACTCACTTGAACCATCAAGCTTCAAGGTCAAATAAGTATTCTAAACAATAAAAAATGAAATATAATTGATATTCCCTCAGTGTTTTGAACTTTTATTCATTCATAATTTTCTTCCGCGTGTCTACAGCTTCTGTTAGATATTTTGCCAGCATCTTTAACAATGTTCCATCATTTGTTTGCAAAATATTGTTAAGGTTTCGACTCTTGACTATGTTATGATCAAAGAGTCTTGATTTTTTTCTAATGTTCTCATAAGCAGGACAAGTGAACAAAAAATGTAACTCATCTTCTCTAATTGCAATATCATTACATAATGGACATGAATCATCAACAGCATCATTATTTAGATACCATCTTTTATTAGCATTTAATCCCAGTGTTCTATTTCTAAATCTTGCAAGGATACCTCTTTGCCACCGATTAGATACTAGATGTAAATACTTTTCTGCCTCCAAGTTACTTTTGAAGGATAGGAACCAGGAATATCTATCATGTTCTTCTAGTTGACTGTGCCAGTTTTGTTTATACGAGGAAATTAGTCTATCTTTGAATTCAGACATAAAAACGGTTTCGTTTCCGACTGCCTGGCTCAACCACACTATCCCAAACCCATTCTCTGTCAGCACTTTCTTAACCTTAGAGGCCCAGTTAACATTTCCTAACTCACATTGTTGCAGCATCATGTCATAGGCTTGCCTGCTCATTCTAGCTACTGGTAATCGTATTACTTTACACCAGTATCTAACACACTTTACAATGCATTGATGTACAAAGGGTACCTTCCTGTTTCACCGTAAGCTATTTTATTGGACGAATGAATCAGAATATTCAGAAACCGTTTGATTGCATAAGTGTGCACTCTTTCTATTCTTAGATTTTCTTCAAGTCCCCATATTTCAGCACCATATGTAAGAATCGGTTCAATCTGGGTATCAAATAGCTTCCAAAATATGTGTGGATCAGTAGTATTTAATTTCTTCAACGTTTTCAAAATTTCTATCACTCCTTTTTTGCCTTTTCTGCTTGTTTCACACCAACCTAAATTCCAACTTAATTTTGTTGTAAAAAATATTCCTAAATATTTGTACGAATTGGTTACTTTAACCTCAGAATTACCATACCACCAAACTTCATTCTTAGCTAAATATCCACCTTTCCGAAACACTATAATGTTGGTTTTATCAAGGTTTACTGTCAACTGTAGTTTATCAGCTTCCCGTTTCAAAACATTCAATTGGTTTTGCAATCCTATTGCTGTACTAGACAACAGAATTACATCATCAGCAAACAGCATCATAAAAATCTCAAAAGCACCTGGAATAATCTGAATACCATGTTTACCATTTCTTGAGAGTTCTAAAGCAAGCTCATTGATAAAAAAAGAAAAACAACTGTGGGCTTAAAAGGCAGCCTTGTTTGACTCCACGTGGGCAATTGAAAAAATCAGAATAAACACATTTCTCACGCACACATGCCAAGACAGAGTCGTACATTCCGCGTAATGCCATATATAACTTTCCGTTGACTCCGTTTTTCCTAAGAACATTCCATAAGATATTTCTGTTTACAGAATCAAAAGCTTTTCTGAAATCAACAAAAGCGACATACAATTTTGTATTTTTAAGCATGCATTTTTGTACAAGGGCGAACAACGTAAATATATGATCAGTTGTACTGTACCCAGATCTAAATCCTGCCTGCTCCTCCACGATTTTCTCTTCCCAGTCTGCCAACGTTTTAATCTCACATTTAAAATGTGTGTGTAAACTTTGCTGACAACACTTGTCAGTGCTACACCTCGGTAGTTGTCAGGAGTGTTTACGTCTCCCTTTTTGTGGATAGGAACGATGATTGATTTAGCCCATTCAACCGGAAATGACCCGCTCCGAAACAAGTTAGTTGAATATCAATACTAGAACATCAATTACTAAATTATTAGAACTCTTTAGCATTTCCCCTACAATTTTATCTGGCCCTGCATTCTTCCCACCCTTCAAATGTTTTATGCCGTCAATCACTTCTTGTCTAGTAATCGGTTCATTGAATAAAGGTTCGTATGCTTCCGTCATTTCTGTTTCTAATTCTTGTCTTTGTACTC
>CM065731.1:52953260-52963260 GCA_033310375.1 Conus canariensis
CTTGGAGGTCGAGGGTTCAATTCCCATCAGAGCCATTTAGAGAGACAGTATGCGTTTCAAGACGTCAGACTCTACCAGCCTCCGCGGCGCAGTGGATGCGCCACAGATTCCAGGCTTGGAGGTCGAAGGGTTCTTCTTCTTCTTCTTCTTCTGCGTACGCAGGCTGATACTCCTGCGGACACTCCCTGTATAGACAGGCAAGGATTAATCCCATCTGCCCAACAAAGGGTTCGATTCCCATCACAACCATTTATTTGCTGTGTTTATCAGTCCCGATCGGCTTCTACCCAGAGATTACTTTCCTAACAGCTCAACGGGGAAAATTAGAAACACACAGGTAAGTTTCATCCTCTTAGTGAATGCATTCCTGAGAGTGTTATTCAAATTTTGAGACCAACACTGCAGGTGTCTGTATATCTCGGTCCTGGTTGATACCATGATACATCATCATTGTCCTAAAATCTAAAATTCTTCGGCCATTGATGTCCTTCTTCAGTTCGTGTCGAGGTCGCCGGCATTGGCAAGTTCATTGGAGAGACGTGGTGGCACCCGCTGGAAGGGGACGCTACACTCACATTTGCTCGGTGATTAAGCAATTGCTATCGACATAAGGCGGCTTACAACGTGGTGCCCTGCGTGTGTTGGATCAGAAGCAGCACCACTGAACACCACCGACTCAGCGGCAGTGCAGTGTCCTCTCTGGTGGGTTGCCTGAAGGGGGCATGATGCTGACAGCTCCCTGTGAATTGCCGGTGCTGGGGCTGTCGTGGGACAAGCTGGAGTGTGACTGTGGACGGGGAGCCGGAGCGAGCGGCCTGGGGTAATGTTAAAGAGGTGGCATATAAGCTAGGAAAAAAAAGAAACCAGAAAACTCAAAGATTGGTTCATGAAAGATCAAAGCTGCTTGATCTGGGGATCTTGAGATAGGGGCAATAACGTTTCGCTGCAGATGTCGCGGGGATTGATTGTGCACGTTTTATAATCATAATCAGCAATGTGTATCTAAAAAAGATTTCATAAAAGCCTGTGTCTCTTGATTGAAAAGCTTTGTGTACACACCGCAACAATTTGCAGACAGTCGTTTTAATAATTCAATGCCATCAACATAGAAAATTCAGAAACACATGGAATTACAATTATTGTTTTTTGAGAAATGGATCTTAGACGAAGATTGGTCAGAAGACACTTCAACACAAAATGTGCTCCGTCGTCATTTGATAGTTTGCACAAAGAGCAAAGTAGACCGATATCACGTTCCTTTAATGAAATGAACATATTATGATTTCAGATATGTCAGTTCAGAGAGAGAGAGAGAGAGAGAGAGAGAGAGAGAGAGAGAGAGAGAGAGAGAGAGAGAGAGAGAGAATTTCCATTGCTAGCACAGATAACCAAGAAGACGTTTTCTTCCTACTGGCACTTGTCCCTTCAGAGAGAGAGAGAGAGAGAGAGAGAGAGAGAGAGAGAGAGAGAGAGAGAGAGAGAGAGACAGAGAGAGAGAGAGAGACAGACAGACAGACAGACAGACAAACAGACAGACAGACGGACAGACACAGAAGATTAGCCAGCGTTGCATACAGTTCGCAATTTTAAACTGCCGTCTCAAGAAAGACATGGGTTTTCTCTGCTAGCCGCCTGACCAGGCGTCAGTTCAATTTGCAATGGAAGGATTCCACACTTCGCCCCTCTCTTGGCGACCTTTCACTGGCCTTCTCTGGCTCTTCACTGGCCCGGCGACAAAGAAGGGTCAGTCGTCATTTAATGGATGGCACTGCTGATATTACTGCTTCTGCTTCTGGTGTTGCTTTCATTCTTGTTGGTGCCATTATTGTTCTTGTTGCTGTGGTTGTTGTTATTATTGTTGTTGTTGTTGTAGTATTACTGCTTCTGCTGTTGTTCTGATTCTTATTTTTGTCATTATTGTTCTTGTTGTTGTGGTTGATTTTGTTGTTGTGGTGGTGGTGGTGGTGTTACTACTGCTGCTGCGTTTGTTGTCAATGTTGAATGAAGATCACATTTATACTGAAAACATATAGCTGTGATTACAAAACCCTCAAATAACATCAGATCCACTAAGAATAATTTAACGTGCGGTATAAAACATACGTCCAATACATAGTCCCTGGCAATCCATATTACAAGGTTGTTTTTTTTTTCTATATGGAATAAATGTAACAAAAGAACCTAATTTTGTATTTTTCATGACCTACCCCATGACAAATGCAAATGAGACTCTGCAGCCACGTGTACCTCTCTTCCCCCCTCCCCCCACATCCCTCTTCCTCCTTTCCTACTGTTGCCACCTCACCCTTCCATCCCTGTTCCACTCCCTACCTCTGCCCATTGCTGAAGTGGTATGCAACCGACAAGCTTATGAACGTTTGCTTCTTTGATGGTTTTCAGTTCATAGAGTATAATAATGGACCTTTTTCAGGAATCATACTGAAAGATTTCCAGCGAGGGCACATGCTTTCCGGCCGTGTGTTTGTATATAAATAAATTCACAATGCTGGTAATGCTTGTTTCACATGATTAACTATATATTTGTAAATGAGGAAAAAGACAGGACAACTTTCCCCTGTTGTGGCTTTAAGATAATATCAGGTTCAAATAAACCATTAGTGTGACACCGGCTTCAGACATTTTGTTTAAATGGTCTCTATATTCTTTCGATAATTCTTGAGAATTGGGACAACATGGTGTGTGATCTTGTACATGTTTTTTTTAGTGCTGCAAAACTGTGAGGATCAATTTCACTTAATTCATTATCGTAGAGCCCATGTTTAAAACAAATATTCAGTGGTATTCTCAGTCTGAAGCTAACTAATTTGTATAAAGAATTTTTGTTTACATTTTAAAACAATATCCAACAAACTAGATATTTTTGACTGAACGAATTGATATCATATACTTTATCTTGCATTTAGAATGACCTTCCAATCAATCCTTGATCGTTTACGTAGAAGCTTTTTTTATAATTTCATTTCACGTTTTCAATGATTTTCAACTTTTGAAATTTTAGTTATTTCTTTTCCTGTCGTTGTCCTTGTTGCACAATATGACAAACGAATAAAGATAATGCACTTGGATTTCAAAGTTTCTTGAAAACAGTTGGAGATTTAAAAAAAGACAGTTTTTAAGCAACATGCCAGCAAAATGACATATTTTTGGCTACTTACGCTGTGAAACAAAATCATGAACTGTCAGTTTTGAGTTTCTCGTTATGAGCGATAGAATGCGTGGAATCTCCTAATTATTACGTAAACAAATATGAGCATTTACCATGTCAGGGGGGAGTGATTGTGCACATTTTATATTTATAATCAGCCATGTGTGCCTCAAAAATCATAAAAAGCCTGTTTCTCTGGATTGATTGTCATCATAATTATTTCCACTTCCTTGATCCCCTTCTCAACGGCCTCATTTTCATCCAACAACCATTTTGCGCCGAATTTGAGAAGATAAGTGGTCGCTCGTTCTTTGTTTTCACTGTCCTAAATGCTGTTTGTTTTTGTCTGAAGGAGACCCAAGAGGTCGAAATGCATTGTGTTTTGTCCTGTAATCTGTTTTGTCTGTATCGTCTGGCGGAACTAATACCCTCCCTTTTCAAAATTCGCTTCATTTTCCACCCTCAGTCACCTCGTGTTGAAAATGAGCATTTAGGTTTTCTCAGGATATTTTAGTTTTCATAACTGCCTATGTTTATGCCGTTGCTTTTTTTTCCCCCACGTGGTTTGCTTTTATTATTCTTTTCTGACTCGTGTGCGTTACTAAGTGAGTATTATGTAAGAACTCTGTTCCAGCTGTCCGTATGTCTACGCAGACATAAAAGCATGGTAAACGTTGACGCTGGCTTCTTTCTCAGCAGTTACAAGTGCTAGCGTATCCAGACTTGACAGCATGGTAAAATATTGATAAAAACTTTCTAGCAATGTCCTGAGTGAAGAAGGCAATTAATTGTAGTAGCTGTAGATCTCACTTTCCATTTTCAGGAATTTTCTCAAAATTACATAATTGAAGTTTCATTTCATACACTGTGATCAGTTTTAATTATCGATTAAAATACTGATACGAAATTGTCAAACGGATGTGCAAAATCTGTTTCAAGTATAAGTCGTATTCCACAAAATCAAACTATTTTATGCATTTATTTCTATAAGAAGAGGTGCTGATATCAATAAATATGTTACTAAATATAGATCCAGCAGTGCCCTAAGTAGACATATCTTTCCAAATTTAACAAAATAATACAAGATGTGTTTATCGTTTGTGATAAATGAAGCAAATGAAACCACATTAAGCAGCAGAGAAATGTTTTCCTTCAATAACAGATGCCCACAAGAACCATAGGGATTCATCGTAAAGTTGCTATATTGCCACAATGACATTTAGTAAATGAACAAGTAACTAGACAATGTAGATGATCAAGCTCTGATCTGGAAATATCAACAAGGTGCTAAGAATTCAGCATATATAGATAGATAAGCTCACATCTATTTTTCTATAAATTGTATGCTTGGGGAAAAAAATGACGTTAATAACTGAAAAATCCAAGCTCGCTGAGAATATGTCGGCATTAACATGCAAGCTATCAAACTTACCGAAGCGACGAGGGCAAACATGAGTACTGATAGGCCTTACGCATAGGGGTGAGATGGAGGGGGGGGGGGGGGGGGTGCAGGTTAAGGAAAGAAGAGAAGAAAAGTGAAAAGTGTGAATAGCACGAGTGTATGTGGGTGTTAGGAGCTGGGGGAAAGTCACAGTGAGGCCGGTAAGGGGGGGGGGGGGGGTAAGGGGAGGGGGGGGGGGGTGACTGTAGTCGGAAGAAAGTAGAACGTGAATGACAAGTGAAGGCGGAAATGGTCATGACACCTTCTCCGCTGTAGGTGTCTGTTGACCCCAGAGAGCAGAGGCTGGTCAAGGTCAGGACACAAGGTGGACATTGCTGTTGTCTTCATAGGTCGCGGCGACCATTGAGCTGATGGGGGAAAAAAGGAGAGGAGCGAGGGTAGATAGAGGAGGAGAGGGGAGGGGAGAGGGAAAAGAGGGTCAGGGAGCACTTGTGTGTGAAGGCTGCTAGATGGAAGAAGCAGAAAATCACTAGAGACCCAAGCGGTCATGACAATTCTCAGAAGGTGAAGGGGGGGGGGGGGGGGGGGGTAGAATAGCTCAGTTGGTAGAGCGCCAGACTCATAATCTTGGTGATCTTGGAGTTGCTGATTCAAATCTCCACCGGGCGGTTTCGGTACAGGGGAATTTTCCCCTCGAAGTTAACATTGGTTCTGATTCCATTTTCCAAATGGTCCTTCGAATTAGACTATAAACCGAGGTTCCGTGTGTGAACGCACGCATAACATCTTGCAAACACGTAAAATCCTGTCACCTGCTTTCGGAAGAGAAGGGCAGTTTGGCCGTTGGTATGGATGACATGTTACTCATAGCATGCACCCTGCGTGAGAAATGGAAAGAATAAAGGAAGTAAGGACATTGAGTTAATCCTTATCGACTGGATGACGCGGGAAATGACGGAATGAAGCGCCGACAGGCATCTGTTCAGTTGGCACTAGCCAGGTAGGCAGCCCGTTGTGTACACGACAGTGTAGATTGTCAGAGCCTAGAATCTTTGGCAAGGCGCTTTATAAACGCTGTGTTATAATTACTATTATCATAACAATAATAATGATAATGATAATTATGTTGTTATTATCATTACTATTGTTGCTGTTATTATTATTGTTGTTATTATTAGTATGAGTGATTCTGCTGTTTTAATTTCTGTGCTGATGGCCATACAGTCTGAACCAACTAGGTACTCTGTCCTTATCGCCTGTGTTCCACAAAGGTAACCAGATGTATTAGCCACAGGTGTGTAGACATCAGTGTGCCTTCAAAGTTAGCCACAGGTGTGTAGACATCAGTGTGCCTTCAAAGTTAGCCACAGGTGTGTAGACATCAGTGTGCCTTCAAAGTTAGCCACAGGTGTGTAGATATCAGTGTGCCTTCAAAGTTAGCCACAGGTGTGTAGATATCAGTGTGCCTTCAAAGTAAGCCACAGGTGTGTAGACATCAGTGTGCCTTCAAAGTTAGCCACAGGTGTGTAGACATCAGTGTGCCTTCAAAGTTAGCCACAGGTATGTAGACATCAGTGTGCCTTCAAAGTTAGCCACAGGTGTGTAGATATCAGTGTGCCTTCAAAGTTAGCCACAGGTGTGTAGATATCAGTGTGCCTTCAAAGTTAGCCACAGGTGTGTAGATATCAATGTGCCTTCAAAGTTAGCCACAGGTGTGTAGATATCAGTGTGCCTTCAAAGTTAGCCACAGGTGTGTAGATATCAGTGTGCCTTCAAAGTTAGCCACAGGTGTGTAGATATCAATGTGCCTTCAAAGTTAGCCACAGGTGTGTAGATATCAGTGTGCCTTCAAAGTTACAAATCTTTGTATTCTTATCACTCTTAGAAACACGTTTCTTCAACACTCTGATAGTGGTCACCGAGCAGGAATGGAGGAAGCAGCCAGCCTGTATAAAGACAGGATGGTGAGTCACGGGGGTCATCGACATCAATCTCACTGCTCTCAAGGTTCAATGTACATCACTTTATGTTTATTTAACATCATTGTATACGTTACAGTGAATCTGAAGGCAGCAGACACATTTTGAAAAACAGTGAAAATCCGTCGCATCACGATGAGGGAATTAAAGTTCCACACACACACCCCCTCCACCCGAATCTGTATGTCCATTTCCCATCCCATTTTTTGTTGCACTCACTCTTTCTACTTCAGCTTACTATGATTCGACTCGTGATAAGCATAGAATAGAGAGAATGTGTGTGTGTGTGTGTGTGTGGTGTGTGGTGTGTGTGTGTGTGTGTGTGTTGTGTTGTTTGTGTTGTGTTGTGTTGTGTTGAATACCATTGTGTGGGTGTTGGTGTGTAAAAGAAGAGAGAGAGAGAGAGAGAAGAGAGAGAGAGAGAGAGAGAGAGAGAGAGAGAGAGAGAGACGGAGACGGGGGTGGGTGGTGAAGAAGACAAGTAAAGATATGAAGGCATCGAGAAAGATGGACACACATACGGTCAGACGGAGAGACAGATAGGCACAAACCGGAGAAGGGGGGGGGGGGGGGGAAGAGAGAGAGAGAGAGAAGAGGGAGAGAGAGAGAGAGACGACAGACAGACAGACAGACAGACAGACAGACAGACAGACAGAGAGCGGAGGAGGACACAGTCCGCAACCCAAATACTGGAACCACAGAAAAGCTGAACACGCTGACGGCAGACATTTTCACTCTTCCAATCTGTCCTCTCTGCTGTTTTGCCAATCCAATCTGTCTGGCTTGTCACAGGATCCCTGATGGAGGGTTCTGTCCAGTAGGCAGACGTGCGTTTCGCAGGTAACCAGGCAGAAGACACCTTCCCTGCCTCTTGCTTGAACAACACTCCCGCCCCCCCCCCCCCACCTTCCCTTCCGTCCCCACCACCCAACCCACCTCAGCGCCCTCTCCTCACCTTTACCCCACTTTTTCTTTGAAAATGGAATACTGCATTTTATGGAAGCAGACTAGCATCATAATACGGGTTTTCCCAGTTTAAACGAAGAAAACGGTTATCAGCATTCTAGAAAAAAAAAATGTCGTGATAGGAAAATAAGCTGATATCAATGTTTTGCCACAGAAAACATTTCTTATCGTTGACAACAACAATGGTATAAGAAAAATAATCATTAATAATGCTTTTATAAGAAAAACAGTTATTTTCGTACAAGAAAATGATGTTACAATCAGAACGTGTAAGGAAAACAGTTAGTATTACTGTTTTTCTGAACCATACTAACTTCTTTTCGGGAAATCTTATATGAGCCAGGGAACTTTAAACAGTAAAACATCGAATTAGTAGGGAAACTCTTGATCCCATGATAAAATAGATACACGCCTATAACATCAAACGAATGTTGCTTACGACACCGCCATCCGTAAAACAACAATTATCACTGTGCTCTTACATGGACAGGCAGTTACTATCCTCCACAAAACAGCCTTGATGACATTTCACAGCAAAACAGTCATTTCAAAGTTTCAAAGTATATTAACTTCATTCCTTGGCAAAACTGTTGTCATGGGTTCATTAACCTGTAATGCACCTCTGTCTGGCTAATAGTGATACCCGTCTTCCTCCGTGGATGCCAAAAATGGTCACTGACAGCAGGGTTGACGGTCAGACTGGCCCAATAACAAAGCAAGGGCAGGCCGAGTTCCCATGTGCAGACCGTAACAGAGTGGGCGTATTCTTTATCTGCTCTGATGTTGTCTCGCTCCGAGTCCACTACAGACTCAAAATTGATACCAATCTTGCATGTCCCACAAAATGAAACTAATCCAAGCGTTCCAGAATAAATGCCATAGAGAGAGAGAGAGAGAGAGAGAGAGAGAGAGAGAAGAGAGAGAGAGAGAACGACGGAGAGAGAGGGAGAGAGAGAGATAGATAGCTAGCTAGCTAGCTAGCTAGCTAGCTAGATAGATAGATAGAGAGAGAGAGAGAGAGAGAGAGAGAGAGAGAGAGAGAGAGAGAGAGAGAGAGTGATGAGAGACAGACAGACAGACAGGCAGACAGACAGACAGAGCCAGAGAGAAAGAGAGAATTTTCTGCACTTCCTACATGGAATATAAGACAAGCAACTATGGCAGGCTGGGATTCAATACAGGTCTGGCGAGCATGAACCTGTTATTGCACGTACCAGCTGGTCTTCTACGGCAAGCACACAAGATCATTCCACATCACAGAGTGGAGTGTGCAGTTCTCAAAGGCACACCACAGGCCTGGTTGGATCAGTGGGTAAGGCACCAGTTTCGGTTCCTGTTTGAGACAGCCGGCTCAGAGTTCAAGTCTGTGGAGATTCTGACCCCTCTTTGTCTCTAGGGGAGAGACTTGAAACCGATGTCCCGTGTGGATGCATGCATACACATCTTGCACATATGTTAAATCCTGTTCAAACTTCTCCCGAAAAGTAAGCCACCTCCTGCAGACTGGTTGGATGACACGAAATGAAAGCATGTACACAACAGTGTCATTTTTAGAATCATCCTCGAAGACGGAATATGGCTGCCTGAATGGTAGGATTAGTCGCTTACGCAAAAAAATCTCACACTTAAAATCCTCAGAGTTGTAGCTGAGGAAGGACGACAGAAAAAGAAGGGGAACCGAGCCGGGATTACCTGTTTAAGCTGATAACAGAGATGTGCAGCCTGGCAGCATCCTACGAGCAGATAGCGTATAGCCAGCAGCTTGGAATCTGGCTTCCATGTCGAAGTCCTGGCCATAAAGTTTGGAGCAAAGGGATTTGGGGCTTATCAGCCTGTTATCTCATGCCACAGCCCGGGATTTCTGGTAAGCGAAGGATCAGAACTCTGAAGACAAAGGTATAGGCAGCCGAAGAAAAAATCCAGCTGGATCAGGTTGAGAAGGAACAACAGCGAACTTCATAAGGCTTAGTTTTCCTAACTTAGAACAGGTGTCTGATAGCGATGTGTGTAAGACAGCCGTCAAAGATGGGGACGCCTTGAGACGCTCACGCATTCAAAAGTTTCGGGTTCAACCTCAGCGCCAAAAGGAAGGAAAAAAATGTTGCAAGCAGGACATTTGGTAATCAAGACCTGGATGCGGAATAGTCCTCTTAGAGTATAAGTAGTTCAGGGCTGAAACATTTTTCTGGGCATTTTTTTTAAACCTGCTGTCAAGCTCTCCCTAGAGTTTCTACCTACTAGGCACCGCACTGTCAGGGTCTGGTCAAGAGAAGTCGCAAGGCTCTAAATCTGCTCTTCGCTCATTATTAATCTTGGCCCCGGAGGGTTGCGATATTTCTGCACTCATGTGTGTTGCTGAGGACAGGAGGCTATGGAGCTTTCTGCATGCTCTTTAAGGCAGGTCCGCCATCTACTGTCACTGAGCAATAATCATGTAAATAGAGAAGAAATGTGTGTGTGTGTGTGTGGGGTGTGTGTGTATGCACG
>CM065731.1:52968260-52979503 GCA_033310375.1 Conus canariensis
TGAATGAGGAGAAGAAGACGAATAAATCAAAACTTTCACTCCGAAACTGTGCTTTATATTGACTTGAGAGAGAGAGAGAGAGAGAGAGAGAGAGAGAGAGAGAGAGAGAGAGAGAGAGAGAGAGAGAGAGAGAGAGAGAGAGAGAGATTTTACCAATGCGCATAATTCCATCTGAAATAATAGAACAACACATCAGACAGGTGAAAAACGATCACGAGTGTTTTCTGTTAATCAGGAATGGAACTCCAATGCGTTCAGTCATGACTATTGTTCTTGATTTTTGCTGACTCGTTTCTCCTTTTTTTGCCTGTATAACTAGATCCACTACTTTGCTCTCCATTTCGCTACCATCTACCCCATCCATCCCACTCTGTTACGATTCCCCATATGTTTCTCTCGCTTTTCAACATTCCCCTATGTTTTCCTACATTGCCACTTACTGGATGGGTGATTCTGTTAAGACAGATGTCCAGACAACATTACATTTTACATCATGGCTCAGATAATGTAGACTGTATTCTACAATACGAAATAGGTAGTAGAAATGCACAGAATCAAGCGTTGGACATCGACCACCAGGAAACGGGATTAGTAATCTGGTTTGTATTGCAGTAGTCTATGGACACTATGTGTTTAACAGAAGGACATGTATAACACAGATCACTTCTTGTTGAACGGCGCTCTACGATTGACAGACGGACCCTTATAGTAAAGGGTAATCGAAGAGAAAGCAGGTTAAATGTGTATTTTCGATTAGCAGAAGGAAATACGTAGCAGAAGGTACTGTTGACTGAATGCAGCTGTGTGTTTGACAGAAAGACGCATGCAGTATGATGTAGTGTTGACTGATGGGGGTTCTGTATTTGCCGGAACAGCATCATGTAGGGGTCTGTGTTTGACAGAACGGTGTATGTAGTATAATTGATTAATACTGGTTGAATGGGGCTCTGTGTCCGAGAGAAGAAAGTCATGTAGTACCATGTAATGTTTAGTTAACGGCGCTCTGTGAGACAGAAGAACACATGCAGCACAATGCAGCAATGGCTGAACGGGGCTATGTGTTTGGCATGAGGACACATGTAGCCTGGAGTGATGTCAGTTGAACGGGGCCCTGTGTTTGACATGATGACACATGTAGCCTGGAGTGATGTCAGTTGAACGCGGCTATGTGTTTGACATGAGGACACATGTAGCGTACAGTGATGTCAGCTGAACGGGGCTCTGTGTCTGACATGAGGACACATGTAGCCTGGAGTAATGTCAGCTGAACGGGGCTCTGTGTTTGACATGAGGACACATGTAGCGTGCAGTGATATCAGTTGAACGGGGCTCTGTGTCTGACATGAGGACACATGTAGCGTACAGTGATGTCAGCTGAACGGGGCTCTGTGTCTGACATGAGGACACATGTAGCGTACAGTGATGTCAGCTGAACGGGGCTCTGTGTCTGACATGAGGACACATGTAGCGTGCAGTGATGTCAGCTGAACGGGACTATGTGTCTGACATGAGGACACATGTAGCGTGCCGTGATGTCAGCTGAACGGGGCTCTGTGTTTGACATGAGGACACATGTAGCCTGGAGTGATGTCAGCTGAACGGGGCTCTGTGAAATTGATTTACTGAAAGAATCAGATTCTATCTCATATTTCACACGCGCGTGTTTCCTTTAACATCTGACTTTCGCCGTGAGCTCTAAAGATTCTCTAAGGCAGAAATGACAGGATGATAGAGCGGAAAGGGGAGGGGTGGGGCGGAGGTGTCATATTTCACATAAAATAAAGAAAAAATAAACAGGGTCAACGTTGCTATAGCCCATCGGCCGCAGGGACAGTGACCTGTCAGAGGTACACTTTCTCTACGGCATGGCATGATGGAAGGCAGCGCCCATTCCTCTCCTTCCCTGGCCTCTGGCCTCCCTGGAATAGAGTCAGGTGTCCAGTTACTGTTGGTTGGACAGAGAATAGAGTCAGGTGTCCAGTTACTGTTGGTTGGACAGAGTATAGAGTCAGGTGTCCAGTTACTGTTGGTTGGACAGAGTATAGAGTCAGGTGTCCAGTTACTGTTGGTTGGACAGAGTATAGAGTCAGGTGTCCAGTTACTGTTGGTTGGACAGAGTATAGAGTCAGGTGTCCAGTTACTGTTGGTTGGACAGAGCGGGCTTTCAAGCCGAAAACCCCAGCTTCCTGTGTTTTAAACACGACCGTCAGCTCCGCCTCAAACGCTTTAAGTATTTGACCATGGGCCACTCTCTGTACACAGTTAATCAGACACAGTTAATTACCTTTAAGTGGCATACATATTTGTTCGAA
This sequence comes from Conus canariensis, assembly GCA_033310375.1. Taxonomy (NCBI): domain Eukaryota; kingdom Metazoa; phylum Mollusca; class Gastropoda; order Neogastropoda; family Conidae; genus Conus; species Conus canariensis. The sequence continues at coordinate 52,970,573 of CM065731.1, forward strand.
AATATTAAATGGTATATATATTTGTTTGAAAATATTAAACAAAGCTTTAAACAATGATACTTTTTAAAAAACGCAGCGCGTACACGCTTAAAAAAAAACAATGCGTACACATGTCAGAACATAAATGAAAGTGACGTAAAATGCTTAAAATACTTGGTGATTGTTTCGGAACAAATTCGGATGTCGTGCTCAGCGTGAGAGCATCAAGGGACACAATCATGAGGAACATTAATAACCAAGCACTGTTTGCTAAAAAAATGCTGGGAGAGATGGCCTTGGAACTGAAGGTCTATTAGGTACACTGTTACCCGGCTCTTGAAGCTGCACGTGGTTTACTGGTATGAATGGGAATGTTGCCTTTCTTTGTGTTGCCATATTCGGAATGAAAACTTAGAGAGCTCTTCCCTACCAGTCAGTGGATGTTACGATTTTTGGCGCTGTTTTTTTCCCCCCTTTCTTCCCCTCTTTTTTTTCTGCGTACTCAGGCTGATACACATGCAGACACTCCCTGTATAGACAGGCAAGGATTGTTCTCATCCAGCAATCAAAGGGAGTGGAGTTTTGTGTGTATGACCGTTTTTTTTATCCTGCCATAACATACTCCATTTTCGTGGAAGGTGCATGCTATGTGTAACGTGTCATTTATACCAACGGCCAAACTGGCCTTCTCTATCGAAAGTTGATGATGAGATTTTACGTGTGTGCAAGATGTTATGCGTGCGTTCACACACGGAACCTCGCTTTATAGTCTCATTCGAAGGAATGTATGGGAAATGGAGTCAGAACTAATGTTAACTCCGAGGGAAACATCCCTCTGTACCGAAACGGCCCGGCAGAGATTCGAACCCGCAACTCCAGGATCACCAAGATTACGAGTCCGGCGCTCTACCACTGCACTATTCCGGCCCCTTTATGGTGCTGTGAAATAGTCATGTCCAGGCATGGTTTGGGCAAATTCTGTTTTGACCTCTCGCCCTTCATGACGACATTTATCTTGATAGTACCTAAGTTGAACTGCAATTCGAACAGAAAGAAGCTGACATACAAACTAGATTAGAAACTAAATTGTTTACGCGTTAAGCTTGATGGGAACAGACACCACTGAACACCACCGAAGTGACTCGACAGCATTGCAGTGTCTCCTCCAGTGGGTTACCTCTTGACAACTTGACATTGACTGCTCCCTGTGGATTACGGATGCCAGCGCTCCATCGGGCCGGGCTGTGGCTGTGGCTGTGGACAGGGAGATCGGAATGAGCGGCGTGGGCGCAATGCCACTGAGGTGGCACAGAAGATGGCACAGCAAAACAAAAAAAAGCAAAATAAAAATAACAAACAAAAAAAGTTTGCTTACGCGTCCTCTTTCTCATTCCTGTCTCTTTTCTTTTTTGATTATTAACGTATGTATCGGCCAACGTGACTGCCTGCTTTGGTCAATCACCTTTTGATTGGTAGAAAAAGCCGTCGTAATTCACCTAGTGTTATAGTTTCTCATCTTCCCACGGTCTCTGGCAAAGGTCGAGTACACCAACTGAGATTTTGAGAGTTAGGTTTGTCTCCCATGACAATCGCAGACAAGCTTCAATGTAACTCTCTATGATATAGCAAACTACCAAGATTTGTCTCTCTATGATATAGCAAACTACCAAGATTTGTCTCTCTATGATATAGCAAACTACCAAGATTTGTCTCTCTATGATATAGCAAACTACCAAGATTTGTCTCTCTATGATATAGCAAACTACCAAGATTTGTCTCTCTATGATATAGCAAACTACCAAGATTTGTATTTTCTGTACCCCCCCCCCCCCTTTTTTTTTTCTTTAGGAAAAAAAGTGAAGGATTTAAAAGTTCAAAACAAATTTGCAGACTTTCCTGTAGCGGGTTTATGGATCACGTTGGAAAGAAGTTCTGATCTGTAAATGGAATCGATCGCTTCAAGCTGGGAGTGGGCGTCTGCAGACTATAAACGGAGGAGACTGGGGAAGGGTTGGTTGTGGTCGCACCGGGATGGTTCCAAACGCTTGGGCATTATGGAAATGACATTGCTGAGAGACAGAGGCATTTTTTCTGCGACTCTGCATGTCAGTCTCGATGAACGAAACCGGTTGAGGTGGGGAGAGCGAGCAGAGCGAGAGAGAGAGAGAGAGAGAGGTTGTGTGTGTGCGCGCACGCATGTGTGTGTGTGTGTGTGTGTGTGTGTGTGTGTGTGTACGCACGCGCCCGCGCCCACGCCCGCCTCTCTCTCTCTGTCTCTATGTCTCTGTCGCTGTCTGTTCTCTCTCTTTCTCTACCCTTGTCTGTCTGTCTGTCTGCCTCTTTTCTGTCTGTCTGTCCGTCTGTCTATCCGTCTCTCTCTCTTCTCTCTCTCTCTCACTCTCTCTCTCTCTGTCTCTCTCTCTCTCTCTCTCTCTCTCTCTCTCTCTGTGTGAACAGGATTTATGCAGATACAACTGTACCTCAGTATGTCGGTTTTCGACAATCGAAATATTCCATAATCAAATAAATTGTAAATGTTATCACCTGCCTAACAATAGTGCCTGGGTGGGAATGGGATCATATTTGAGTACACACATTGTTCATTGGCAAGTTAAAAACACCCGCAGAATTTCTCCAAAGCATCCGTGATTGAAGTCTCAATAAACATCATCGTCAGTTCACAAACAGTCAAAGGTACAGAAACTGGCATTTTGCTGTGTTTAAGAAGAAAACCAAGCAAACAAGCAAACAAACAGACAAACAAACAAATAGTTGAGAACTTGCTGCTTTTTTTCAACTGCCGGTGTAGTAATCTGTTTCTTGAAACTTGAACTTTTGCATGGGAAGTACGTAAGCACATCTGATTCGGATGTGCGTGTGTACTTACACACACACACACACACACACACACACACACACACACACACACACACACACACACACACACACACACACACACACGCACACACACACACACACACACACACACACACACACACACACACACAAGCTTCCTGTTATCCCGATGGTCTTCTATAACTGTAAGTGGGAGTTAGGATGGGGTCATATTGAGGTATATTGTAAAGTAATAGCATGCCCAATATAATTCCTGTCCAAAACATGAGGATATAGGGCCCGGGGGTCTTAACCACATCACATAAAATGTAGAACAAACGACCCCCCCCCCCCCCCAAGAACAGGATGCGATCTCCACGCGTTTCTTTGAAGATGCTACTGCAGCGCAACTGCAGCACCCACACATTGTGTGGGTGTGGGAGTAGTTTAGGAAAGGGGAAGCAGGAGTGGAATTGGAAGATGTACAGAAACTCAACGGAAGTTCAAAACAGTATGTTTTAGAGGAGAAGAAACCCTATGGAAATTACGTCAAGTTCAAAGGCACTGTTGAATCATAGGAACATTTCACTTCCACGTTGGTTAACCATGTGTTTAATAAAAGACACGGAGAAAAAAAAAAAAAAAAAAAAAAAAACCCTCTGCTGCTGCCAAACATTCAATTGAGTCTTCAAAAGAAGGTATTGACGTTCATGAAGACTGGATGGAGAGAGAGAGAGAGAGAGAGAGAGAGAGAGAGAGGAGAGAGAGAGAGAGAGAGAGAGAGAGAGAGAGAGAGAGAGAGAGAATGGGCTCAGATGTGATAAGATTTTTCGACCATTCCAAACAATTTTGGAATAGTGCAACGGACCGATCGCTAGAGCAACGCGCTCTTCTACACCAAGGTGAGGTGACTGCAGCCGGAAACTGCAACAAACTTAAAAGGGAAATAACTGTTCTGCCGAACGAAAAAGACAAACAAATTAAAACACAAAACGCGACGCGTTTTGACCTCTGTGGTCTCCTTCAGACAAGGCAAACAACATTCAAGACAATGACAACGAAAACAAACAATCACTTGTCTCTTCAAATTGTGCGCAAAATGGAAATGTAATGAAAACGAGGCTGCTGGAAAGGAGACAATGCGAGTTGGAATAATAATGATGATGATAATAATGATAATGATAATATTGATAATAATATAACCACAATAATTATAACAACAGCAATAATAATAATAATAATAATAACAATAATGATAGTAATTACTGATAATAAAAAATTAATCATAGTAACAATGATAATAATAATGATTACGATGATGATGATGATGATGATGATGATGATGATGATGATAATAATGACAATGATAATCTTTGACACAATAAAGGACAGGCAACAGACTCCGAAGGTCAACTAATTCATTCCACTATCAATGACATTGACAATTAACTAAACCATTTCAGTGTCAAAGCTGGATTTTGAAAATCAACTCATCCATTTCTATATCATGGGCATTGATAGCCTACGAAACTGTTTCAGTGTCAAGGTGATTAGCTGAATTATTTAAGAGTCATGGGAACTGGCAGGCAGTTCAACTGTGTCAGTGTCATTAATGGACAATGACTTCACTAAATTATTTCAATGTCACTGGCCTTGGCAGTCAACGAAACTTTTTTCTTTGCTGCAGGGACTGATGTTGAACTGAACTGTCATTTGCATTTAAGGTCACCTAAACTATACCAGTAATAGTCATTTAAACTATTTTGGTACCATGGACATTGATGATCATTTTCATAGACATTTATTATCATCTTCATAGACATTGACATCGTCTTCAATAGACTTTATGATAGCTTAAGCAGTCAGTGAATCTGTTTCTGTGTCATCGACATTGACAGCCAACTGAACTATCTTATAGTCATGAGTGGGGACACTGTAAGTCACCAAGCTTTGAGGGTGATGAACATTGTGTAGAACTAAACTATCTATGTCTTAGACATCTATAGTTATATTAAAGCTTTCTTCGGGTATTGAAAGTGAACTAAACTATATCAAAGTTATGGGTGAAAATTAACAATCAACTGAGTGCAACCAGCGTCTTCTTTAGTTCGTCCTCCTCCCCCCCCTCCTCTCCCTCTCCTGCTCCTCCTTACCTTCCTTCTTCTTCTTCTTCTTCTTCTTCTTCTTCTTCTTCTTCTTCTTCTCTCCCCACACCCCCGCCTCTCTCTGTGCCTCTCTTTCTCTGTCTGTCTGTCTGCCTGTCTGTCTGTCTTTCTCTGTCTCTCTCTCTCTCTGTCTCTCTCTCTGTCTCTCCGTCTCCGTCTCTGTCTCTCTCTCTCTCTCTCTGTCTCTCTGTCTCTGTCTCTGTCTCTCTCTCTCTCTCTCTCTCTCTCTCTCTCTCTCTCTCTGATTTCAAACTGATAAGCCATCAGCACGTCATGATGGAGTTCCCCACGTTGTAAATTTCTCTGGAAGGTCTCAACCAACGTTTGTCAAACTTGGCGGCCAATCATCACGCCGGATGAGCACCATGTCTGCCCCTGGACAGGAGCTGTGTGGGCAGAATCATGTGTTAGAAGAAGCAGAACCCCATGGCGGTCTGGAGCGAGAAGATGAAGCCGCTGAGTGGTTGTGTCAGGGATTTTATTGAATCGTTTCATGCCTAGTACCGCCTTCTGCACTTGTTTTTATGTAGCATTCTGCTGGAAAAGAACACAAAGCAGCCCACGGCTCTGCTTTCCATTCACCTCCAAATTATCCACACGCCCACAATGCAGCCAAGACAAGACACAAAACAAAGCAACAGTTACTGTGTCTTTGTATAAGTCTGGATTAGAACACGTGAAGGACCAGCTATACATAAGCTGCAATTTGTCCGAGGAGGATGATAAAAAAAAGGGTCAAGAAAGGGATACAAAATTGTTTGAGGAGCAGGGAAGTGGTGAGAGAGCGAACGGTACGTACTTTCACTATACCATACAACAATGCAGATTACATTGCTCTTCCTACTTCTTGCAGTACTTAAAGGACACACTGATGGTAAGAGAAGGGCTCGCAGAATGAGGAACAGATGTCAGGAGGCCGGGATAGCTCAGTGGTAGAGCGCCGGACTCGTAATCTTGGTGATCCTGGGGTTTCGGGTTCGAATCTCTGCCGGGCCGTTTCGGTACGGGGAATATTCCCTCGGAGTTAACATTGGTTCTGTCGCCATTTCCCATACAGTCCTTCGAATGAGACTATAAACCGAGGTTCCATGTTTGAATGCACGCATGATATCGTGCACACACGTAAAATCCCATCACCAACTTTCGGAAGAGAAGGGCAGTTTGGCCGTTGGTATGGGTGACGCGTTACATATAGCATGCATGCTGCGTGAGAAATGGAAAAAATGAAGGAAGTAAGGAAGCTGAGTGATCGATATTGAACGATATTGACTGGATGACGCAGGAAACGACTGAATGAAGCGCCAGCTGGCAGCTCTTCAGTCGGCACTACCCAGGTAGGCAGCCCGTTGTGTAAACGCGTGTGGATTGTAAAGCGTTTAGAGCTTAGTCTCTAGCCGAGGATAGTCGCTATATAACGTTATGTACGTATTAATGATGATGATAATGATGATGATGATGGTGGTGATAATAACAAAGTCAAATTGGCATTTTTTTAACCTCAAAATCCTGCTTAAAATTGATTTGAGAGAGAGAGAGAGAGAGAGAGAGAGAGAGAGAGAGAGAGAGAGAGAGACAGAGACAGAGACAGAGACAGAGACAGGGACAGAGACAGACTGCCAGCCAGACAGACAGAGTGAATAAAAGACAGAAAGTCAGACTGAATCGCGCGCGCGCGCACACACACCACACACGCACACACACACACACACACACACACACACACACACACACACTCACGCACAACACACTCACGCACACGCACGCACACACACACACACACAACACAACACACACACACACACACACTACACACACACACACACACACACCACACACACACACACACACAGATATGCGCGTTTAAATGTGCATTGCTATTTCACTGAATTCATTTAAATGATTTTTCTGTGTGCTAAATATACATTGTTCGGTTGATTACTTTTTTGTTTTGTTTGTTTTTAGATAAACGGTTGTTTGGTTCATTGACAGATTAAACCAGTCTGTTAATTACTTCCCTTAGTTAATTTTTGCTGTTCTCTAGTGTTTTCGTCTTTTCTGTAGGAAAGGCAAACGTTTTTTTTTTTTTTTTTTCGAAGTGACGAGTTATAAACAGTAAATGACAATAAACAGCAAGCACAACCTTTGATCACATAGTGAAGTAAGTACAGACACATCACTCAAAGCTAATGTTGCTTGATGTACCTATTCACCGCGCACGCGCAGATAAGAGGAACACGAAGCGAACAGGAAAACATCTATGAAAAGGGAGGTTCCAACAATCCTCAATCAATACACGCATAGTGAACAAGTGCAGAAGGACTCTCTCTCTCTGTCTGTCTGTCTGTCTGTCTGTCTGTCTGTCTGTCTATCTCCCCTTACTTCCCCCTCTCTCTCTTTCTTTTTTTTCTCTCTCCCTCCCTCCCTCTCTCTCTCTTTCTCTCTCTCCTCTGTCCCTCCCTCCCTCTCTCTTTGTCTCTCTCTCTCTCTCTCCTTCCCTCCCTCCCTCTCTCCTCTCGATCCCTCCCCCTCTCTCTCTTTCTTTCTCTCTCTCCCTACCTCTCTCCTTCCCTCTCTCCCTACCACCCCTCTCTCTCTCTTTCTCTCCCTCCCTCTCTCTCTCTCTTTTCTCTCCCTCCCTCCCTTTTTCTCTCTCTCTCTCTCTCTCCTCCCTCTTCCTCCTCTCTCCCTACTACCCCTCCCTCTCTCTTTTCTCTCCTTCCCTCTCTCTCTCCCTCCCTCCCCCTCCCCCCCTCCATCTCTCGCTCTTTCTCGCTTTCTTTCTCGCTCCCTCACAGGGGCGCCGTACAGAGGAACTGTTCACCAGTGTCTTCTAGCTCTGTCTGTTGAGCGCTCTGGGCCCGGCTTTCTTAAATGGTGTTCCTGTCCATTCTGCAACGTTCTCAGGCCATTGGGAATTTGTTGTTTTTCCTTCCGTATTTCCTTCCGTCTCTCTCCATCGACAGTTCATTGGATGATTCTTTTACTATGGCCATCGGGTCTCGTGACATGACCATATCAACGTAGTTTTTCTTCATCTTCTTCATTAAGTGATATCAAGAAATGTGTGTGTGTGCTTCTCGACGGCTTGGTGCTGTTGTTAAACGGCGTTATGATAAGGAAATCTGATCTTTAGCATTCTGTGACTAAGTCTGATTGTCATAGCTTGGACGCGTCTTCTCATATCTACAATGACATCCCATGATTTCCCATCTCCCAGTATGCACGCAAGACATTGGAAAACTGTACCAATACAAGACTCATTCAAGACTGGTTCAGCTTTTTCATTCATATAGACAAAAGGAAATAAATCTGGCAACGCAGGTAACCTTGGATTTGTTGATGTGAGACCGTCAGACGTAAACATTTGTATTGTCAACAATAAACAATATGGTGGTCGCCTACGTGTTGTTTCAAAAGAAAAATTCTGCTTTTCTGTTCAACAGCTATCGCACTTCTTATGCCTTTTTTTTTTTTCCAAATGAAGAACCTGAATAACACAATCATACAGGGTTTTGCCCGAAGGAGAAACACAGAAATAGCGACATGTGACATTATCAGATCCATATCATGAAAACAGGCCTACACACACGCACGCGCTCGCACGCGCGCGCACACACACACACACACACACACACCACACACACACGCGCGCGCGCGCGCGCGCGCACGCGCACACACACACACACACACACACACACACACACACACACACACACACACACACACACACACACACACACTTTACGACAAACGAAAACCCGTAAAAGCAGAGCGTCTGCACTTGTGTTACACTCTCTAGGTCTCATTTGTTCTTTCTCGCCTGTGGCCCTCCCAGCTCTTCCTCGTTTATCTTAGTGCGTTCCTCCTTTTTTCCCATCTCTCTCCTCTCTCTCTCTCTCTCTCTCCTCTCTCTCTCTCTCTCTCTCTCTCTTCTCTCTCTCTCCTTCCTTGT
>CM065731.1:52979603-53002103 GCA_033310375.1 Conus canariensis
AGGGGAAAAGAGAGAGAAAAAAGAAAACAAAAAAGACAGACAGACAACGACGGGGGGGAACACGGACGGAGGAAAACAGACAAAAAGACACCCCAGACAGACAGACAACAGACGGACGGACAGGGGGACGGGGGGACGGGGGAAAACGGGGGGACGGACGACAGACAACAAAACAGACAGAGGGGACGAGAGGGGGGGAGGACCACCCCCAAAACCCAAAAAAAGGAAAAACCACGAAAAGCGGAACACCTGACAAAAGACATTTTCACCTTTCCCAATCTTCCTCTCTGCGGTTTTCCAATCCAGTCTGTGGGGTTTTTAAAAGGGATCCCGGAGGGGGGTTTTTGTCCAGTGGGCAAACGGGGCTTTCGCGGAACCCAAAAGGCAGAAGACACCTTCCCCCCCGCTTGCTTAACAACACCCCCCCCCCCCCCCCCCCCCCCCCCCCTCCCCTTCCCTTCCATCCCCACCACCCAACCCCCCTCACGCCCCCCCCCTCCCCCCTTTTTCCCCTTTTTTTCTTTGAAAAGGACTACGGGGGGCCCCTTTGGGGAAGGGCCCCCCCCCCCCCTAGCATCAAAATACAGTTTTTCCCCATTTAAAAGGGGGAAAAGGGGTTTATCAGCATTAAAATAAAAAAAATGGGGTTTTTGGAAAAAACCCAGCTGATTCAATGTTTTGCCACAGAAAATTTTTTAATTATCGTTAAAAAACAACAATGGTATAAAAAAAAAAACTTTAAAAAAACCCCTTTTTAAAGGGGAAAAAGGGGTTTTTTTCGACCAAGAAAATGATGTTTAAAATCAAAATTTGTAAGGAAAACTTTTTAATATTACTGTTTTGAAAACCTTTTACAATTTTTTTTTAAAAACCCCTTAAAATATGACCAGGAATTTAAAAAAACAGTAAAACATCTTTTTTTTTGGGGAAATTTGGGGGCCCCCATGATAAAATAATTCACCCAATAACATCAAACAAATTTTGCTTAAAAACAACCGACATCCTAAAACAAAAATTAAAATCTTTTGGGCCTTATTTTGGACAGGCACTATTATCCTTTTCCCAAAAAGGGGGTTTAAAAATACATTTCACAGAAAAAGGGGTTCTTTTCAAAGTTTCAAAAGTATAAAAATTTTTCTTCCCTTTTTAAAAAACTGTTGTCAGGGGTTCATTAACCTGTAATCACTTTTTCTGGAAAAAAGGGATACCCTTTTTCCTCAGGAAAATCCAAAAAAAGGGGTCACTGACAGAAGGGTTTAAAACGGTCAGACTCCCAATAACAAAAAAAACCGGGGCCGAGGTCCCACTGCAGACCGTAACAAGTGGGCGTTCTTTTCTGCGCTGATTTTGGGGCTTGTTTTGATCCCACCGACTCAAAATTGATACCAAACTTTCGGGGGCCAAAAAAATTTTAAAAAAAATTTCCCAAACTTTTTAAAAAAAAATGCCAGGAGAGAGAGGGGGGGAGAGAGAAAGGAAAAGGGAAAAGAGAAGACACTTTCCCCTTTTTTACACTTTGTTTTTTATTGTCATTCCAAAAAAGGTCTTTTGACAAGGGGGGAGAGGCCCCCGAACAATAACTTTTTTCCCCCTTTTTTTTTCCTGCAAAAAACATAGTAAACTTTTTTTCCTGGGGTTTAACCCAAAAAAAAGGTTTTAAAAAAAAAAAATTTTATAACATTTCTTTTGCCTCACCCGGAAAAAAATTGGAAAAAAAAACAAAAAAAAAAACCAAAACTTAGCGTACCCATCCAGTCAAATAGACTTTTTTATTTTTCTTTCTTTCCACCCCATAAAGGGGTAATTTTTTCCCGATATCTTTAAAAATTTTTTATTTAATTCCCTTCATTTTTTAAAATTTTTTTCACTGGGTTTTTGCAATGATTTTAATTAAATTTTCATCTGGGTGAAAAACGAAGAAAATTTTGGGGGGGGGTTTTGCTTATCTTCTGGGTAAAAAATTTTGTCCCATTCCCTTTTTGTTTTTTTTTAAACCAAAAATGTTCTTCGCCCCTCAAAATTTTGTCCCCTGCAGGACGGGAAATTTTGTGGTTTTTAAAAATTAAAAACCAAAAATTTTTTTGGGTTTTAAAACCTATTTTCCCCAAATAAATTTTCGTTTTTCTGTCCACTATCTGTTTTAAAATTAAAAAAATTTTTCCCCAAAGGGGAAAAACATTTTTAAATGAAAAAACCTTTGAATTTTTCTTTATTTTTTTTAACCGAGTGCCAATTCTGTTTAAAAGAACAAAAACCCCCTCTTTTTTTCCAATTTTAAAAGGGTTCCATTCCCTACTTCCGACCTTTTCCCCAAATTCCAAACCCTTTTCTGAAAGGACTTTCTTTACTTAAAACCCGGGGGTTTCTTTTTCCCCTTTTTCCTTTTTTTAAAAGCTTCATACTGGGTTTTCCCCTGCAAAAAGGGGGAACGGGTTTTGTTCAAGATCTTAAACCAAAATTTTTAATTTTCACAAATGAATTTTTTTAAAAGGGGGAAATGGGGCCCATCTCCCCTTTTTAAAAATTTGGTTAATTTGAAGGGGGACTTAAAGGAAAGGTTTTTAAAAAAAGGTTGTACTTTTTCCATCACGAATTTTCATTAACCCCAAAATTTTTTCAGCTAAAAATTTTATGTTGGGTATTTTATTTTTAAAAAAAAACATTTTCCAAAATAAAAAACCGGGTTTTTAAATTCATTTTTTTTAAAGGGATTTCAAATTTCAATAGTCCTTTTTTTTTCCTTTTTTCCTTAATTTTTCTTCCCAGGGCGTAACGAAAATTTTAAATTTTTTTTTGAAAATATCTTCCCAAAAAGTTTTTTATATAAATTTAATTTTCATAACGTCCTGCTTTCCAAAAACCCTTTTTTTCACACCGATGGGGGCCACCCATTCAAAGACCACAAAAATTTGTCCCTTACCAAGTTAACTGAAAACCCCAACCCGTCCTCAGAGAGGGAAGAGAGAAAGAGAAGAGAGGGGGGGGGAGAGAGAGAGAAAGAGAGAGAGAGAAAAAAGAAAACGGGGGAGAGAGAGGGATGAAGAGAGAAGAAGATAAAATGATAGAGAGAGAAAAAAGAGAGAAAAAAAGAGGAGAGAGTGATGAGAACAGACAACAACAAAAACCAAAACAGACAACAGACAACAGACAAGCCGAAAAAGGGGAGAATTTTTCCCTTTCCTACAGGAATAAAAAAGCAACTAGGCAGGGGGGGATTCAACCCCAGGTCGGGGCGAGCTGAACCTTTTATTGCACCCCCACTGGTGTTCAAAGGGGAAAAGCCACAAGATCATTCCACATCACAGTTTTGGGGGCAGTTCTCAAAGGCACCCCACGGGCCCGGGGTTGGTTCATGGGAAGGGGCACCATTTTTTTTTCCCCTGTTTGAGACGCCCTGGGGAGTTCAAGCCTGGGGAAATTCTGACCCCTCTTTGTCCGGGGGGGACTTAAACCCCGTTTTTCCCTTAGCATCATAAAATTTTCTTGCACATTTTTTAAAACCCCCTTTTAAAATTTTCCCCCAAAAAGTAACCACCTCCTGCAGACTGGTTGGATGACACAAATGAAAGCTTTACACAACAGTGTTTTTTTGAATCACCCCGAAGACAAAAAGGCTGCCTGAATGGTGGGGTTAGTCGTTTTGGAAAAAAATCTCCCTTTTAAAAAAATCAAAATTGTGGGGTGAGGAAGGACGCAGAAAAAAAGGGGGAAACCCACCGGGGTTACCTGTTAAGGGAAAAAAAAACAAAAATGTGCACCCAAAACATCCTACGAGCAATACGTTTACCCCCGCGCTTGGTTCTGGCTTCCTTTCCCCAAGTCCGGGCCCAAAATTTTTGGGGAAAAGGGGTTTGGGTTTCACCTTTTTTCCCCCTTGCCAAAAACCCGGGGTTTCCCGGGGAACAAGGGGTCAAACTCTGAAGAAAAGGGGATTGGGGAGCCGAAAAAAAACCCCGCTGGACGGGGTTGAAGGAAAAACACGAACTTCAAAGGGGTTAGTTTTCCAACTTAGAACAGGTGCCCCTTTTTGATGTTGAAGGGGCAGCCGCCCCAAAAAAGGGGACCCCTTGGGAAACCCCAAAAGAAATTTAAAATTTTCCCCGGTTTTAACCTCACGCCAAAAGGAAGGAAAAAAATGTTGAAAAAAGGGGCTTTGGGGAATAAGACCGGGGTGGGAAAAAGTCCTCTTAAATAGTGTTCGGGGGGAAAAATTTTTTTTTTGGGGGTTTTTTTTTTTAAACCGGGTGCCCCAAACCCCCTTTTTTTCTACCTACGGGGGCCCCCACTGCCCCGGTTTTTGGTTTTAAGAGAAGTCCCCAAGGCCAAAAACTGCTCTTCGCTCTTATTAATCTTGGGCCCCGGGGGTTGCAATTTTTTTGCACTCATGGTTCTGGGGACGGGGGCCCAGGAGTTTTTGAAAACTTTTAAGGCGGGGCCGCCATCTACTGCCCCCTGACAATAATCATGAAAAAAAAAAAAATGTGTGTGTGGTGGTGTGTGTGGGGTATGCACGCGCGCGCGCGCCGCGCGCGCGCTTGTTTGTGTGTGGTGGTGTGTGTGTGTGGTGTGTGGTGTGGGGTTTTTGTCTGTAAAATCGGTGCCCCTCTCACTCCTCTGTCCTTTTTCTGTGTACACTGTGCTCTCTCCTCTCCCTCCCTCCTCTCCCTCCTCTCTCTCTCTCCTCTCTCTCTCTCTCTCTTTGTGCGTGTGCTGTTGGGTTTTTGGGTTTTTTGGGGTGGGGTTTGGGGGTTTTTGTGTGTGTGTGTTTGATGGGCATATTGGGGAGCCTTTTAAAAAAATTGGATAGCCCCAAAAACTCATGCCCCGGGAAAATCCTGGGGTTTATTTCGAATCCCCCCGCCAAAACCCGTTTAGGTGTAGGGGGAAAAAATTTTCACTCGATCAACTTTGGTTCTGACTTTTTTTCAAAAAAAAACGACCTTTCAAATGAGTCTAAAACTGGAATTTAGTACAAAAAACTTTAAAAAAGCATCTTACATTAACAAAAAATTCCCCATCAAAACCTTTTTTAAAAGGAAAGGCCGTTTTGGCCTTGGGGATGGGGGACAACAACACAAACATGCATTTTTTTAGAAACTGTAAACTATAACGAAAGACTGAGAGAGGGGGAAAAACCCCCCCAATGGCACAGAAATGACAGAACATAAAACCCACCCCGGGAACTTTTTCATGGGGTTTACTCAAAAAAGGCACCCCCTTTTTAGGACTACGGGGATTTAAAGTTCAAAACGCTAGATTTAAAAATTTTTTGGGGGTTTGGGTTTGGGGTACGTACTCCCAAGGGGAAGGGAAAAGGAAAAATTTTTTAATTAAACCGGGGAAAATTTCCAAATATTTTTTTAATATCTAGGGGACTAAAAAACCGCACAAAAAGATTTTTCATCTTTTCCCCAATTTTTTTTAAAAAAAACTTTTAAAAAAAAGGGCTCCACTTTTCTCCAATTCCATCTCCGGTTGAAGCGACAGCAATTCGGGGATAAAAACTAAAAAAACTACACTCTTTAAAGGGGGGCCGGATGGGGAACTTCGAATTTCAAACTTTTTAAAAAAGCACGGGGGCCCAAATTACCGAGGATTTTTTTGTTTTTTCTGTTTCAAAATGTTTTATGGAAAAAAGCAGCTCAATTTTTGTGATGTCTTATCATGGCCTCCCCGGGGTTTTAAAAAGAACTGCAGAAAGGGGAAAGTACTCTAAAATTTTACAACACACCCTACCCTGGAAAACCTTTTTACGCCCAGTGAAAAGCCCCTTTTCCTTAATCATTTAAAAAAACACTCCATTAAATAAATTACCAAAAAAACAGTCTCCAAGGTGGCCCCTTTGTTCCCAGTCCCAACTAGCCTCACCAATTTGGGGGGTCAAGCCAAGAATACCACAATGGTGTTGTTTTTGGTAGGTTGAACCCTAGCATTTTTGGCATTCATCATTCGTTACAGCCACTATGCCCCCGGGGGGGAGGGGGGGGGCGGGGGGGGGGGGAGAGCAGGGACGAATTGACCGGAGGGTTGCTTTTTAAAAGAATGTGTTGGGGTTTACTGGGGGGAAAAAATGAGTTGGGTCCCTGGGTTGTTCTTGGCAGTCATGAAGCGGAGATAAGACCATGGCCCCGCAGGAAGCAAGCAGGGGGGAGAATTCCACTTTGGCACACGCCACTGAATTTTGCTTTCCCCTGGTTCATAGGACACTATCACTGTGTGGGGTGAGGTGTGTGGTGTGTGTGTGTTGTGTTGTGTTGGTGTGTGTGTGTTTGTGTTCGCGCGCCGCGCGCGGAGTTGTGGTGTGGGGCGCGTGCTCTCCCCTCTGTGTATGGGTATACTATATTTGTGGGTTTGTGGGGGGGTGTTTTGGGGGTCCCTGCGTGCCGTCCACGTCTTGCGCGATTGTTATATGCAAATTTTGTATTGCCCCGTGCATGTTGTGGTGTGTGGTGTGTTGTTGTTGTTGTGTGTGGTTTTGTGTGTGTGGTGTGGGGTGTGCTCGGCGCGCGCCGCGCCGCATGGAAAATTACCCTACCAGGGCACTGATCTTTTTTTGTTTTAATTTAGTTTTTAGTCCAAACCCCCTGTCTATGTCTGAAAGTAAACAAGACTTTTAAAAACTCGGGGTATTCCAGACATTCTATAGACGGCCCCAAAACTTTTGCTGTTTTTTTCAGATTGAACCATTCTGTTGCCGCACCAAAAACTTTCGAAAACACATATCAGGGTCTTTTAAAAACTTTTGAAACCTCGCCAACTCAAACAAATTTTGAAAAAAAAAAAAAATTTAAAAATAAACAAGATCACAAAACCCACTCTTCAACCAATGGAAACGGGTTGCTTGGCGTACCATTTTTGTTTTTTTTTCCTTAACGTCTAAAAACGCATAATGGCCGTATTTGGGTTCTGTAAAAACCCCACATTTCAACAAATAACTCTGCATTTTAACAAAGACTTAGCATGAATATTGGATAATGGTCTTTTCTGTTTGGCCCTGACTGACCCAGTTTCTATAAAGAAGTAACTAATCGAAGAACAATGAATAACAAACAACATGAAAAACAGTACTTAATCCCCATGCTTACAAACCAAGATTATGCCACTAAATAGGCTGATTTGGGAATTTGGGGCCCTTAAAAAAAGAATCTCTTTGCTCTATTTCGCGGAGCAGCAGGGCGTAACTTTCAGGTCGAAAAAGGGTTCAAACATTTATGAAGATGAAGGTAGTATTCCCCTTTTACTAAGAGCCAATTCCAATTTCCTACACTTAAAAAAATCCCTTGCATTGAACCCCTGTTATTGCTGTTTTTCATATTAATTTTACGAACGACACAAACTATTACTATGTTTTTGCAAATTTAGTAATTTTTGGGGAAGATTGAAAATAGGTTTTAAAAACAAAAATCGCACATTATTTCAAATATGAAGTCAAATTGTAAAGCCTTTTTCTTCCTTTATTTGTTACTTCGATCGTTAGTTTTATTCACCATGAAAAGATTTAATGCAAGCTCCCCTTTTCGGGGCATTTCTGAACGGAAAAAACATAGTTAAAATTTTGGGCAGTGTAACAAATAACACCCGAATTTCATTTTTACTTCCTCAGCTCTGTGGAATAAATTCTTTCGCTCCCCCTCCCCACCCCCTCCCCCAAAGAAACAAAAATGTAATGCAGAAGCTATCAATCTATCGCTAGCCTCCTGTTCTTTCGCGGTATGTTGTTTTGTCTGTCCGTTTGTCTGTCGGGCGTTTTCTCTCTTAGAAACAAAAACTTCTCCCTCCCTCCTCTGTCTTCGTCTTGCTGTCTGGCGTCTCTTCTCTCATCCTCTGTCTCTTCTGATTCTCTCTCTGTCCCCCTCCCTTCTTCTGTCCTCTCTCTGTCTCTGTCTTCTTTCTCTGTCTCTTCTCCTCCTCTCTCTCTCTCTCTCCTCTCTCTTCCCCTTTTCCCCTCCCCCCTCGCCGCCCTTTCCCCCCCCCCCCTCTCTCCTCTCCTTTCCCCTTTTTTTTTCTTGATAACCATCAACACGTCATGATGGAGTTCCCCCCGTTGTAAATTGATCTGGAAGGTCTCAACCAGTGTTTGTCAAACTTGGCAGCCATCATCACACCGGAGCACCATGTCTGCCCCCTTGAACAGGAGCTATGTTGCAAATCATGAACAGCCGCGGAATGATGTAGTCTGGAAATAGCACCTATGTGAGCAGAATCATGAATTCCGCAGAATGAATTTGGCAGTCTGAAAATACAGCTATTTTAGCAGAATCATGAATAGCTGCGAATGATGGCAGTCTGGAAGCGCACTATGTGAGCAGAATCATGAAAAACCCAGAATGATGGCAGTCTGGAAGATAATAGCTATGTAACAGAATCATGAATAGCCCGGAATGATGGCATCTGGAAATAATACAAATGTGAGCAAAATCATGAATACCGCCAAAATTTATGGCAGTCTGGAAGATAATAGCATGTGACAAATCAGAATAGCCGCGGAAAGATGGCATTTGGAAATTTGAAGCAGCAGGGTGGTTTTGGACCAAGGATTTCAGGACTCCTATGTAGGCCTAAAACCACCTTCTGAACAGTTTCCTTTTTTAAAATTTTTGCCCCTTTTTTTCAAAATTTTCGTAAAGCAACCTCATTTTCCCGCTTTCCATTCTCTCAAATCTCCCCTAACGCCCCCCAAATACTAAGGTTTCAACAAACACACACACACCACACAAACACACACACACACAACACACACCCCACACCCCACGACGCAGGCAGGCAGGGGGCAGGCAGGCACGCACGCACGGGACGCACGCACACACCCCACACACCCGACACACCCCACACACACACACCACACACACTGCTGACGACTGACGACTGAAACCAAATTATTGTCAATTAACTCCCTGGTTGTACCCCACACAACCACACCACACACACACCCACACACACACACAAACCCCACACACACACCACACACACACACACGCCGCACCACGCACGGGACGCACGCCGCACGCACGCACGCACGCAACCACACTACACACAACACAAAGTTCCTTGCGCTTAACAATCTTTTAAAATGGAACATGTGAGAGATGAACAAGTTAAAATTTCATTCGGCCCAAAAGAGGACGGGGGGGGGGGGGGGGGGGGGGGGGGGGGGGGGGGGGGGGGGGGGGGGGGGGGGGCCAAAAAGAAGGGGATGAAAACGTTTTGAAGAGGGAAAGAGGGACAGGGAGGGGGAGCGCAACATGTTCTTTCGTACATAGCTTTGAGCAAATTTGAAAAACAAAAATTGACAAGACACCTTCAAATTCCAATTGGAGGAACAAATTAAAGTCTTTATGTACATATTTCGAAAAAACAAAAATACATACAACAATTACATAACAAATTGAATTTGGGGGCCGTAATTTCATGCCACAGTCATGAACACACTTATCAGAAAGGGAGGGCTCGCTGAATGAGGAGAAGAAGACGAATAAATAAAACTTTCACTCCGAAACTGTGCTTTAATTGACTTTAGAGAGAGAGGGGAGAGAGAGAGAGAGAAGAGAGAGAGAAGGGGAGAAGGAGAGAAGAGAGGAGGAGAGAGATTTTACCAAAGCTCATAATTCCATCTGAAATAATAAAAACAACACATCAACAGGTGAAAAACATCACGAGTGTTTTTTTTTTAAAACCGGAAAAGGAACTCCAATGCGTTTCGTCAACTATTTTTTCTTGATTTGGCTGCCGTTTCTTCCTTTTTTTTTCCTGTATAACAAAATCCACTTCTTTGGCCCCTCCTTTCGCTACCATCTACCCCATCCATCCCACTCTGTTACGATTCCCCATATTTTCTCCCCGCTTTTCAACATTCCCCTATGTTTTCCTACATTGCCACTTATGGATGGGTGATTCTGTTAAGACAAGTCCAGACAACATTACATTTTACATCATGGCTCAGATAATGTAGACTGTATTCTACAATACGAAATAGGTAGTAGAAATGCACAGAATCAAGCGTTGGACATCGACCACCAGGAAACGATTAGTAATCTGGTTTGTATTGCAGTAGTCTATGGACACTATGTGTTTTAACAGAAGGACATGTATAACACAGATCACTTCTTGTTGAACGGCGCTCTACGATTGACAGACGGACCCTTATAGTAAAGGGTAATCGAAGAGAAAGCAGGTTAAATGTGTATTTTCGATTAGCAGAAGGAAATACGTAGCAGAAGGAAACTGTTGACTGAATGCAGCTGTGTGTTTGACAGAAAGACGCATGCAGTATGATGTAGTGTTGACTGATGGGGGTTCTGTATTTGCCGGAACAGCATCATGTAGGGTCTGTGTTTGACAGAACGGTGTATGTAGTATAATTGATTAATACTGGTTGAAGGGGGCTCTGTGTCCGAGAGAAGAAAGTCATGTAGTACCATGTAATGTTTAGTTAACGGCGCTCTGTGAGACAGAAGAACACATGCAGCACAATGCAGCAATGGCTGAACGGGGCTATGTGTTTGGCATGAGGACACATGTAGCCTGGAGTGATGTCAGTTGAACGGGGCCCTGTGTTTGACATGATGACACATGTAGCCTGGAGTGATGTCAGTTGAACGCGGCTATGTGTTTGACATGAGGACACATGTAGCGTACAGTGATGTCAGCTGAACGGGGCTCTGTGTCTGACATGAGGACACATGTAGCCTGGAGTAATGTCAGCTGAACGGGGCTCTGTGTTTGACATGAGGACACATGTAGCGTGCAGTGATATCAGTTGAACGGGGCTCTGTGTCTGACATGAGGACACATGTAGCGTACAGTGATGTCAGCTGAACGGGGCTCTGTGTCTGACATGAGGACACATGTAGCGTACAGTGATGTCAGCTGAACGGGGCTCTGTGTCTGACATGAGGACACATGTAGCGTGCAGTGATGTCAGCTGAACGGGACTATGTGTCTGACATGAGGACACATGTAGCGTGCCGTGATGTCAGCTGAACGGGGCTCTGTGTTTGACATGAGGACACATGTAGCCTGGAGTGATGTCAGCTGAACGGGGCTCTGTGAAATTGATTTACTGAAAGAATCAGATTCTATCTCATATTTCACACGCGCGTGTTTCCTTTAACATCTGACTTTCGCCGTGAGCTCTAAAGATTCTCTAAGGCAGAAATGACAGGATGATAGAGCGGAAAGGGGAGGGGTGGGGCGGAGGTGTCATATTTCACATAAAATAAAGAAAAAATAAACAGGTCAACGTTGCTATAGCCCATCGGCCGCAGGGACAGTGACCTGTCAGAGGTACACTTTCTCTACGGCATGGCATGATGGAAGGCAGCGCCCATTCCTCTCCTTCCCTGGCCTCTGGCCTCCCTGGAATAGAGTCAGGTGTCCAGTTACTGTTGGTTGGACAGAGAATAGAGTCAGGTGTCCAGTTACTGTTGGTTGGACAGAGTATAGAGTCAGGTGTCCAGTTACTGTTGGTTGGACAGAGTATAGAGTCAGGTGTCCAGTTACTGTTGGTTGGACAGAGTATAGAGTCAGGTGTCCAGTTACTGTTGGTTGGACAGAGTATAGAGTCAGGTGTCCAGTTACTGTTGGTTGGACAGAGCGGGCTTTCAAGCCGAAAACCCCAGCTTCCTGTGTTTTAAACACGACCGTCAGCTCCGCCTCAAACGCTTTAAGTATTTGACCATGGGCCACTCTCTGTACACAGTTAATCAGACACAGTTAATTACCTTTAAGTGGCATACATATTTGTTCGAAAATATTAAATGGTATATATATTTGTTTGAAAATATTTAAACAAAGCTTTAAACAATGATACTTTTTAAAAAACGCAGCGCGTACACGCTTAAAAAAAAACAATGCGTACACATGTCAGAACATAAATGAAAGTGACGTAAAATGCTTAAAATACTTGGTGATTGTTTCGGAACAAATTCGGATGTCGTGCTCAGCGTGAGAGCATCAAGGGACACAATCATGAGGAACATTAATAACCAAGCACTGTTTGCTAAAAAAATGCTGGGAGAGATGGCCTTGGAACTGAAGGTCTATTAGGTACACTGTTACCCGGCTCTTGAAGCTGCACGTGGTTTACTGGTATGAATGGGAATGTTGCCTTTCTTTGTGTTGCCATATTCGGAATGAAAACTTAGAGAGCTCTTCCCTACCAGTCAGTGGATGTTACGATTTTTGGCGCTGTTTTTTTCCCCCCTTTCTTCCCCTCTTTTTTTTCTGCGTACTCAGGCTGATACACATGCAGACACTCCCTGTATAGACAGGCAAGGATTGTTCTCATCCAGCAATCAAAGGGAGTGGAGTTTTGTGTGTATGACCGTTTTTTTTATCCTGCCATAACATACTCCATTTTCGTGGAAGGTGCATGCTATGTGTAACGTGTCATTTATACCAACGGCCAAACTGGCCTTCTCTATCGAAAGTTGATGATGAGATTTTACGTGTGTGCAAGATGTTATGCGTGCGTTCACACACGGAACCTCGCTTTATAGTCTCATTCGAAGGAATGTATGGGAAATGGAGTCAGAACTAATGTTAACTCCGAGGGAAACATCCCTCTGTACCGAAACGGCCCGGCAGAGATTCGAACCCGCAACTCCAGGATCACCAAGATTACGAGTCCGGCGCTCTACCACTGCACTATTCCGGCCCCTTTATGGTGCTGTGAAATAGTCATGTCCAGGCATGGTTTGGGCAAATTCTGTTTTGACCTCTCGCCCTTCATGACGACATTTATCTTGATAGTACCTAAGTTGAACTGCAATTCGAACAGAAAGAAGCTGACATACAAACTAGATTAGAAACTAAATTGTTTACGCGTTAAGCTTGATGGGAACAGACACCACTGAACACCACCGAAGTGACTCGACAGCATTGCAGTGTCTCCTCCAGTGGGTTACCTCTTGACAACTTGACATTGACTGCTCCCTGTGGATTACGGATGCCAGCGCTCCATCGGGCCGGGCTGTGGCTGTGGCTGTGGACAGGGAGATCGGAATGAGCGGCGTGGGCGCAATGCCACTGAGGTGGCACAGAAGATGGCACAGCAAAACAAAAAAAAGCAAAATAAAAATAACAAACAAAAAAAGTTTGCTTACGCGTCCTCTTTCTCATTCCTGTCTCTTTTCTTTTTGATTATTAACGTATGTATCGGCCAACGTGACTGCCTGCTTTGGTCAATCACCTTTTGATTGGTAGAAAAAGCCGTCGTAATTCACCTAGTGTTATAGTTTCTCATCTTCCCACGGTCTCTGGCAAAGGTCGAGTACACCAACTGAGATTTTGAGAGTTAGGTTTGTCTCCCATGACAATCGCAGACAAGCTTCAATGTAACTCTCTATGATATAGCAAACTACCAAGATTTGTCTCTCTATGATATAGCAAACTACCAAGATTTGTCTCTCTATGATATAGCAAACTACCAAGATTTGTCTCTCTATGATATAGCAAACTACCAAGATTTGTCTCTCTATGATATAGCAAACTACCAAGATTTGTATTTTCTGTACCCCCCCCCCCCCCCCTTTTTTTTTTCTTTAGGAAAAAAAGTGAAGGATTTAAAAGTTCAAAACAAATTTGCAGACTTTCCTGTAGCGGGTTTATGGATCACGTTGGAAAGAAGTTCTGATCTGTAAATGGAATCGATCGCTTCAAGCTGGGAGTGGGCGTCTGCAGACTATAAACGGAGGAGACTGGGGAAGGGTTGGTTGTGGTCGCACCGGGATGGTTCCAAACGCTTGGGCATTATGGAAATGACATTGCTGAGAGACAGAGGCATTTTTTCTGCGACTCTGCATGTCAGTCTCGATGAACGAAACCGGTTGAGGTGGGGAGAGCGAGCGAGCGAGCGAGCGAGAGAGAGAGAGAGAGAGAGAGAGAGAGAGAGAGAGGTTGTGTGTGTGCGCACACGCATGTGTGTGTGTGTGTGTGTGTGTGTGTGTGTGTGTGTGTGTACGCACGCGCCCGCGCCCACGCCCGCCTCTCTCTCTCTGTCTCTATGTCTCTGTCGCTGTCTGTTCTCTCTCTTTCTCTACCCTTGTCTGTCTGTCTGTCTGCCTCTTTCTGTCTGTCTGTCCGTCTGTCTATCCGTCTCTCTCTCTCTCTCTCACTCTCTCTCTCTCTGTCTCTCTCTCTCTCTCTCTCTCTCTCTCTCTCTCTCTCTCTCTCTTTTTCTGTGTGAACAGGATTTATGCAGATACAACTGTACCTCAGTATGTCGGTTTTCGACAATCGAAATATTCCATAATCAAATAAATTGTAAATGTTATCACCTGCCTAACAATAGTGCCTGGGTGGGAATGGGATCATATTTGAGTACACACATTGTTCATTGGCAAGTTAAAAACACCCGCAGAATTTCTCCAAAGCATCCGTGATTGAAGTCTCAATAAACATCATCGTCAGTTCACAAACAGTCAAAGGTACAGAAACTGGCATTTTGCTGTGTTTAAGAAGAAAACCAAGCAAACAAGCAAACAAACAGACAAACAAACAAATAGTTGAGAACTTGCTGCTTTTTTTCAACTGCCGGTATAGTAATCTGTTTCTTGAAACTTGAACTTTTGCATGGGAAGTACGTAAGCACATCTGATTCGGATGTGCGTGTGTACTTACACACACACACACACACACACACACACACACACACACACACACACACACACACACACACACACACGCACGCACACACACACACACACACACACACACACACACACACACACACACACACACACACACAAGCTTCCTGTTATCCCGATGGTCTTCTATAACTGTAAGTGGGAGTTAGGATGGGGTCATATTGAGGTATATTGTAAAGTAATAGCATGCCCAATATAATTCCTGTCCAAAACATGAGGATATAGGGCCCGGGGGTCTTAACCACATCACATAAAATGTAGAACAAACGACCCCCCCCCCCCCCCCCAAGAACAGGATGCGATCTCCACGCGTTTCTTTGAAGATGCTACTGCAGCGCAACTGCAGCACCCACACATTGTGTGGGTGTGGGAGTAGTTTAGGAAAGGGGAAGCAGGAGTGGAATTGGAAGGAGATGTACAGAAACTCAACGGAAGTTCAAAACAGTATGTTTTAGAGGAGAAGAAACCCTATGGAAATTACGTCAAGTTCAAAGGCACTGTTGAATCATAGGAGCATTTCACTTCCACGTTGGTTACCCATGTGTTTAATAAAAGACACGGAGAAAAAAAACAAAAAAAAAAACAACCTCTGCTGCTGCCAAACATTTAACTGAGTCTTCAAAAGAAGGTATTGACGTTCATGAAGACTGGAGAGAGAGAGAGAGAGAGAGAGAGAGAGAGAGAGAGAGAGAGAGAGAGAGAGAGAGAGAGAGAGAGAGAGAGAGAGAGAGAGAGAGAGAATGGGCTCAGATGTGATAAGATTTTTCGACCATTCCAAACAATTTTGGAATAGTGCAATGGACCGATCGCTAGAGCAACGCGCTCTTCTACACCGAGGTGAGGTGACTGCAGCCGGAAACTGCAACAAACTTAAAAGGGAAATAACTGTTCTGCCGAACGAAAAAGACAAACAAATTAAAACGCGTTTGGACCTCTTTGGTCTCCTTCAGACAAGGCAAACAACATTCAAGACAATGACAACGAAAAACAAACAATCACTTGTCTCTTCAAATTGTGCGCAAAATGGAAATGTAATGAAAACGAGGCTGCTGGAAAGGAGACAATGCGAGTTGGAATAATAATGATGATGATAATAATGATAATGATAATAATGATAATAATATAACCACAATAATTATAACAACAGCAATAATAATAATAATAATAACAATAACAATAATGATAGTAATTACTGATAATAAAAAATGAATCATAGTAACAATGTAATAATAATGATTATGATGATGATGATGATGATGATGATGATAATAATGACAATGATAATAATAACAATGATAATAATTTTAATAATAATAATAAGAATAATAATGATATTATAATATTAATGATGATAATAACAATAACAATAACAAGAACATTGATAATAACTATAATTATAAGGAAGATGGTGATAACAATGAGAAAAACAATTATACAGAAAGGACTGTTACAATACTTAATAGCGTAAACAATGGGGTTTCAACAGCAGCTTCCACACCCTTACTACTGCATGTTTGTTCATTATTGTACGTTCTTTTTTTGTTGCTGCCGTTTACTCCGTAACATGTTTTCTCAGTATTCGATTTCCGTAACGTTAAGAATAATCGCTTTTCTTCTTTAATAGACTCCGTACATCCCTTCGTTCAGAGCTGATCCACAAAAAATGTGATTTTTGACTTCTGAAAGAGATAAATACCTTTTTCTTTTTCTTTCTATTTTTTTAATCCAAATTCCAAATTATTTGGGTTGAATCTGTTTTGACATGTTTGGGATTTTGTCTGTGTTTGCACTTATGCAATCGTTGTATGCATGATAACAGCCAGAGTGTCAACCTCTTGAGGATGCGCTGGGCGAGAATAAAATTGTGTAAATTGAAACGTGTTTAGTTCTACACTGCTGATTATAAACAGAAACGGAATATGAAAGAACAGGATGAAATATTATTTTGGAGCATGGAAAATACCATATAATACCGAACTCCGACTTCATATAGGAGACAGGAAGGGCGATGGCGGAAGAGCGGGATCGTCAGCGTTACTTGGGGTGGTGATGGGTGTACTGTGTGTGTGTGTGTGTGGTGTGTGTGTGTGTGTGTGTGTGTGTGTGTGTGTGTGTGTGTGTGTGTTGCGTCATTCCTTTTACAGCAGAACATTGATCCCACGTGATGTTCATCCAGCTCCAACACACACACACACACACACACACACACACACACACACACACACACACACACACACACACACACACACACTGCACAAAGACACACACACACACACACACACACACATACACACACACACACACAAACACACACACGCACACTCACACACACAAACGCACACACACACACACACACACACACACACACACACACACACACACACATACACGCACACACACACACACACACACACACACACACACACACACACACACACACACACACACACACCCGGCACGCGCGCGCTCGCGTGCACTCACACACACATACACTCGCACGCACGCACCTACGGACACACACACACACACACACACACACACACACACACACACACACACACACACACACACACACACGAGGTACGGAGGGGTGCACGCACATGCATTCGCACACACATACACATACACACGCATAGATCGTAGCTTGATTGGGAGAGAGAGAGAGAGAGAGAGAGAGAGAGAGAGAGAGAGAGAGAGAGAGAGAGAGAGAGAGCATGGATGTTGTGATTAGGGCACACAGAGAGAGAGAGAGAGAGAGAGAGAGAGAGAGAGAGAGAGAGAGAGAGAGAGAGAGAGAGAGAGAGAGAATACCTCATAACCTTCACCTTGGTGAAAAGGAAAGAGAACTCATGCGGAGAGCATGGTCTGACAAAGGAGAAGAGAAGCACGAGCAGGTAATTCGATCCATGCCAGACTCAAGTACGGAACTTGGCATGGAGGGGAAGTGGAAGGGGCGAATGACTGGTGGGGGGAGGTGGGTGGGAGGGGGCGTTTGAGGGGAAGGGCAATGTTGTGACTTTTGGGGCACATTATCTACCAGGCTTACATTCTGTCGAGAGTAGCCTCAGTATAACACGGAGTGGTCTCTACCCTCCCCTCCCGGCCGGCTCTTCTTCTCCCTCCCCCACCCTTACCTGCAGGTACAGATGTGTCCAGGGATCAGCGACAGCCTAGGGTCGCCACCAGCTGGCACAGACTGCTCACTGGACAAAGGATTGCCACTGCTGAGGACAGGCAGGTCACATTTAATGCTGACGGGTTCCAGACATAGGCGGACGCAAGGAAAGAGTGACTGTCAATCATCACCGCTCAGCTCGCACCCACACAGCACCCCCATCCGCTCCGTTCACCCCAACCCCTATCACCATTGCCTTTTCTTCTCTTAACGAATTCTGACGGTCTAATTCAATGGAATTCCGATCAAAAAAGAATCGCATATGCCATAAATGTGACTAGGGACAAAGAGGTTGCCAGGAATCCTACAATTAAGAATCTTTTTGTCTGGGACATCTTCCTCGTTCGCCATCCCGTTAGATGAGCAGCCCGGTGTCCTCGATGAAGGCTGCCGTCCACCGCAGCTCCTCCAGGGTGCCGTACAACTTGGCTTCCACTGCTGTCGGTGTTGGCCAGTACTTCCTTCTGGATACTGCATGGGACGAAACGGGGATGTGTTCGGAATGTTAGGAGATGGCCAGCCCATTTGAAGCTTTCCAGTCAGATCGAACCAGAAAATAATCCGTTTTTTTTTTTAAACATTTAAGCAGATTTGCTTGCACCTGAAATTCAGTTATTTTATGGTATGAATCGTGGAGAAGTTTAGATCTAAAACGCGAGCGTCTTGAAGATAAAAAAAGAGACAGCTTGGCTTTAATTTAAAGAACCTAGACAAAGAGTTAGGTACACGTGGTGAAACTAAGCTAAGGACAGAACCGCCGAGAACATCAAACTAAACAAATCTGTTTTGAACCGCTGCTGTTATCAGTGACAATCTGAGTGAGGCCTGAAACATATGCTACACTGTATTGGAGTATACTGCAAGAGATCTTGTAAACAGTTGAGAGACAATGAACTCTAACATTATTGTGGTCGATTTTATCGAAAGTTGCAGATATTGCAAGTAAGGTCGCTACTATGACTTGGTCAGTATTGAATACAGTGAGCGCATGTAGCGTGAAAAACACAGGTTGTTTAGGTGTCTTTGACACAATAAAGGACAGGCAACAGACTCCGAAGGTCAACTAATTCATTCCACTATCAATGACATTGACAATTAACTAAACCATTTCAGTGTCAAAGCTGGATTTCGAAAATCAACTCATCCATTTCTATATCATGGGCATTGATAGCCTACGAAACTGTTTCAGTGTCAAGGTGATTAGCTGAATTATTTAAGAGTCATGGGAACTGGCAGGCAGTTCAACTGTGTCAGTGTCATTAATGGACAATGACTTCACTAAATTATTTCAATGTCACTGGCCTTGGCAGTCAACGAAACTTTTTTCTTTGTTGCAGGGACTGATGTTGAACTGAACTGTCATTTGCATTTAAGGTCACCTAAACTATACCAGTAATAGTCATTTAAACTATTTTGGTACCATGGACATTGATGATCATTTTCATAGACATTTATTATCATCTTCATAGACATTGACATCGTCTTCAATAGACTTTATGATAGCTTAAGCAGTCAGTGAATCTGTTTCTGTGTCATCGACATTGACAGCCAACTGAACTATCTTATAGTCATGAGTGGGGACACTGTAAGTCACCAAGCTTTGAGGGTGATGAACATTGTGTAGAACTAAACTATCTATGTCTTAGACATCTATAGTTATATTAAAGCTTTCTTCGGGTATTGAAAGTGAACTAAACTATTTCAAAGTTATGGGTGAAAATTAACAATCAACTGAGTGAAACCAGCGTCTTCTTTAGTTCGTCCTCCTCCCCCCTCCTCCTCCCTCTCCTGCTCCTCCTTACCTTCCTTCTTCTTCTTCTTCTTCTTCTTCTTCTTCTTCTTCTTCTTCTTCTTCTTCTCTCCCCACACCCCCGCCTCTCTCTGTGCCTCTCTTTCTCTGTCTGTCTGTCTGCCTGTCTGTCTGTCTTTCTCTGTCTCTCTCTCTCTGTCTCTCTCTCTGTCTCTCCGTCTCCGTCTCTGTCTGTCTCTCTCTCTGTCTCTGTCTCTCTGTCTCTGTCTCTGTCTCTCTGTCTCTCTCTCTCTCTCTCTCTCTCTCTCTGATTTCAAACTGATAAGCCATCAGCACGTCATGATGGAGTTCCCCACGTTGTAAATTTCTCTGGAAGGTCTCAACCAACGTTTGTCAAACTTGGCGGCCAATCATCACGCCGGGATGAGCACCATGTCTGCCCCTGGACAGGAGCTGTGTGGGCAGAATCATGTGTTAGAAGAAGCAGAACCCCATGGCGGTCTGGAGCGAGAAGATGAAGCCGCTGAGTGGTTGTGTCAGGGATTTTATTGAATCGTTTCATGCCTAGTACCGCCTTCTGCACTTGTTTTTATGTAGCATTCTGCTGGAAAAGAACACAAAGCAGCCCACGGCTCTGCTTTCCATTCACCTCCAAATTATCCACACGCCCACAATGCAGCCAAGACAAGACACAAAACAAAGCAACAGTTACTGTGTCTTTGTATAAGTCTGGATTAGAACACGTGAAGGACCAGCTATACATAAGCTGCAATTTGGTCCGAGGAGGATGATAAAAAAAAGGGTCAAGAAAGGGATACAAAATTGTTTGAGGAGCAGGGAAGTGGTGAGAGAGCGAACGGTACGTACTTTCACTATACCATACAACAATGCAGATTACATTGCTCTTCCTACTTCTTGCAGTACTTAAAGGACACACTGATGGTAAGAGAAGGGCTCGCAGAATGAGGAACAGATGTCAGGAGGCCGGGATAGCTCAGTGGTAGAGCGCCGGACTCGTAATCTTGGTGATCCTGGGGTTTCGGGTTCGAATCTCTGCCGGGCCGTTTCGGTACGGGGGAATATTTCCCTCGGAGTTAACATTGGTTCTGTCGCCATTTCCCATACAGTCCTTCGAATGAGACTATAAACCGAGGTTCCATGTTTGAATGCACGCATGATATCGTGCACACACGTAAAATCCCATCACCAACTTTCGGAAGAGTAGGCCAGTTTGGCCGTTGGTATGGGTGACGCGTTACATATAGCATGCATGCTGCGTGAGAAATGGAAAGAATGAAGGAAGTAAGGAAGCTGAGTGATCGATATTGAACGATATTGACTGGATGACGCAGGAAACGACTGAATGAAGCGCCAGCTGGCAGCTCTTCAGTCGGCACTACCCAGGTAGGCAGCCCGTTGTGTAAACGCGTGTGGATTGTAAAGCGTTTAGAGCTTAGTCTCTAGCCGAGGATAGTCGCTATATAACGTTATGTACGTATTAATGATGATGATAATGAATGATGATGATGGTGGTGATAATAACAAAGTCAAATTGGCATTTTTTTAACCTCAAAATCCTGCTTAAAATTGATTTGAGAGAGAGAGAGAGAGAGAGAGAGAAGAGAGAGAGAGAGAGAGACAGAGACAGAGACAGAGACAGAGACAGGGACAGAGACAGACTGCCAGCCAGACAGACAGAGTGAATAAAAGACAGAAAGTCAGACTGAATCGCGCGCGCGCGCACACACACACACACGCACAACACACACACACACACACACACACACACACACACACACACACACACACACTCACGCACGCACGCACACACACACACACACACACACACACACACACACACACACACACACACACACACACACACACACACACACACACACACACACACACACACACACACACACAACACACACAGATATGCGCGTTTAAATGTACATTGCTATTTCACTGAATTCATTTAAATGATTTTTCTGTGTGCTAAATATACATTGTTCGGTTGATTACTTTTTTGTTTTGTTTGTTTTTAGATAAACGGTTGTTTGGTTCATTGACAGATTAAACCAGTCTGTTAATTCCTTCCCTAAGTTAATTTTTGCTGTTCTCTAGTGTTTTCGTCTTTTCTGTAGGAAAGGCAAACGTTTTTTTTTTTTTTTTTCGAAGTGACGAGTTATAAACAGTAAATGACAATAAACAGCAAGCACAACCTTTGATCACATAGTGAAGTAAGTACAGACACATCACTCAAAGCTAATGTTGCTTGATGTACCTATTCACCGCGCACGCGCAGATAAGAGGAACACGAAGCGAACAGGAAAACATCTATGAAAAGGGAGGTTCCAACAATCCTCAATCAATACACGCATAGTGAACAAGTGCAGAAGGACTCTCTCTCTCTGTCTGTCTGTCTGTCTGTCTGTCTGTCTGTCTGTCTATCTCCCCTTACTTCCCCCTCTCTCTCTTTCTTTTTTTTCTCTCTCCCTCCCTCCCTCTCTCTCTCTTTCTCTCTCTCCTCTGTCCCTCCCTCCCTCTCTCTTTGTCTCTCTCTCTCTCTCTCTTCCCTCCCTCCCTCTCTCCTCTCGATCCCTCCCCCTCTCTCTCTTTCTTTCTCTCTCTCCCTACCTCTCTCCTTCCCTCTCTCCCTACCACCCCTCTCTCTCTCTTTCTCTCCCTCCCTCTCTCTCTCTCTCTTTCTCTCCCTCCCTCCCTTTTCTCTCTCTCTCTCTCTCTCCTCCCTCTTCCTCCCTCTCTCCCTACTACCCCTCCCTCTCTCTTTCTCTCCTTCCCTCTCTCTCTCCCTCCCTCCCCCTCCCCCCCTCCATCTCTCGCTCTTTCTCGCTTTCTTTCTCGCTCCCTCACAGGGGCGCCGTACAGAGGAACTGTTCACCAGTGTCTTCTAGCTCTGTCTGTTG
>CM065731.1:53007103-53009603 GCA_033310375.1 Conus canariensis
TAAACTGATTCCGACGATTCAAGATGTCTCCCAACCGATGATGCCACTACTAAACTCAGAAATCGTGCAAACCAATCACGTTCCTCATCTATCATGTGATTGATCAAATGTTCGTTCTGCCGATAAGATGATTGGACAAAAACCAGTCCGCAGCAGGAAGTTGAAAAAGAGACGGATGTTGACAAGGGAAGCCACTCATCGACCCTTCAGGTTTTCTCCAAGGAAGATAAGCCATGTTGGGAGCGAAGGCTTTCACCAGCCTTGTAAAGGTCACCAAGACCCAGCTCTTTACCTGGCTATTGCATCAGTGTCCAGTCTAGTGGATATTTCAAAAATTACTTTTGACTCTTCTCTCATTTCTCATTTTGTATCTTACATAAATTCGCTTCATTATATATGTCATCACTTCTTTGTAATGTAAAAACGTGTCGCTCACTACCGTTTCTGATGGCAAGTTACTCTCTAACATGTGTAGAATTAAAATGCACCAGCTAAAATAGTGAAGTGGTTAGAGTCGTGGTTTTCGGGCTGGGAGGTAGTGGGTTCAATTCCCATCAGAGCCATTAATTTGTAGGATATTTCTGTCTCGACCGGTTCCCACCCAGAGTTGTTATGGGCTCAACATGGGAGAATTGGACCACACCGTCGAATTTCATCCACTTAACAAGTGCGTCTCGGGGCATTGCTCAAAATTCCTGACCAACATTGCAGGTGTCTGTATCTCTCAGGCTTAACGCTGGGATATTTCATGAAAGTAAGTGAAACATACAGCCTTGTGATGTAGTTTCAGATCACAATGGCCCTTCATACAATCATCTTCAGCCTCCTCATTCCCATCAATCAGCATTTAGAAAAAAAAAGCCTCAAACTCTTTGGCCCATCAAAACCTCGCTCTCATAGTGACCTCATTTTTTTAAAGTTCCTCTCCACATCCTTGAAGTCGCGGTCGTCTGTACTGGCAAGTTTCTGTCAATGTGAAAATAACAGCAGGGGCGAAGTGGACAAGTGGGGAGGACGAAGGGAGCGATCGGGCACAAAAGCAGCAGCAACAGCAGTGACACAGCCAACAACAGCCACAAGTAAATTCAGCAAACCAACACAAGGTAAGCAATAAGGGGTTACTGCAGTGCGCGAGCAAGCGTGCGTATGTAAATAAGAGAGAGAGAGAGAGAGAGAGAGAGAGAGAGAGAGAGAGAGAGAGAGAGAGAGAGAGAGAGAGACTCAACCACACTTCCCTTCACCCCAGGATCTTAAAAGAAAAAAACAACAACTTCTTATCCCCCTGTCCTACGCATTTCTATGGTTCCCACGACGTAACGTATTTCACATCAAATTGAATTCACACCCCCACAGAAGGCGGTAAACACAGAAAATAGACTTTGCCGCCACTCGGATTTAAACCGTCAACTGCAATAATGACAGTGCACCCGTGGTCCCCAGCAGGAAGCAGGAGTAGACAGACATCCTGTTTTGGAGCAAGATCATCCGCTTGTGTCACTGTCTACAGCATGCACTTAGTGCCCTTGAAAGATCCCAAGGCAACCAGGGGAGTAGTTCCTAACACGCAGAGTGAAAATGGATTTCACCTGTGGAAAAACACGAGCAAGGAAACAAGTCAGTGGGGCAGCATGATGGGGACATGTTTTGCCCAGCATGAACATGATTTACCTACAATATAAAACGCAGGGCAGTGTGATGCAGTGTAGTCACACGCAATGCAAATCGATACTATACCATACCATACCATACCATACCATACCATACCATACCATACCATACCATAACCATACCATACAACCATACCATACCATACCATACAACTGCAAAGCGGCTATCCTGACCCATCAAAAATAAATATCAAAGATTGTTATTTTTTTCTTGTTTTCCGTGCCAATGAAGTGTCTGTACTCTTAACATGCTGGTCAGTCAAGCTTCCTCATGTGGAGCCCCATTCAGTTCCAGAACTGGCACTTGACAGCATGCACAAAGAACAGGACATCATGAAACAACTTACCAGAGGAGACACTGTACCACTGGAACAGTTTATTCTGTGGTGGTCACTGGAACATGTTCTGATCCGTCACCACAGGACGCTAAACACTGATGCTGACGCTAAACAGTTCTTCTGTCAAAGAGACGCTGTCTCCATTCAAAGGGTTAAGTTTCCTTTTTCTCATGGTCATATGTTGTACGCACTCTATAGAACACCAGTTTCGTTTTGCTTTACTTTACACACACACACACACACACACACACACACACACACACACACACACACACACACACATACGCACGCACGCACGCACGCACGCGCGCGCGCGCACACACACGCACACACACACACACACACACACACACACACACACACACACACACACACACACACACACACACACACACACACCTCCCCCCAGACCTTAAAAAGTAAAACCTTGTTGTCTTCCTTTCGTACGCCTCCAGACGGTCCCCATGACGTCAGGCTATTTGACAATAAATTGAA
>CM065731.1:53014603-53027103 GCA_033310375.1 Conus canariensis
ACAGAGGTCCGGGTTGTCCCGTATTCGCCGGCGTGGGGCAACGGTCCTTCCTTTATTCTTCAACTTGGGTTTCAGTCTGCTGGGGTCCGGGTAGTCCCGTCCTCATCGACGTGGGGCAACGGTCCTGCTGGAAGTCCTGCGTGCAGAGGTCCGGGTTGTCCCGTCTTCACCGACGAGGGGCGACGGCCCTACCGTTATTCTTTTTTTTCCTTCCCGTCCACCGTCCTGTTGGTAAGCGTTAGAAGAGCTTGTATTTATGTGTAGATAGGGAAGGCCGGTACGAGTCAGAATTGTTAGTCATTTTTCATGGGCGCATCTCAGAGGTCTTGTTTTCTTTATGCTTGGAACTAGTTGTTGCTCGGCCATTTCTTTCCGAGAAGGGTGTTTTCTTTCTTTTTTTTTTTTTACCTGTGCAAAGGTGCTAATAATGTAGGTGGAAAAGGCGCCGTATTTCCTCACAGAAGATAGGTGGAGGTCGTTTTAGAAATCCTTTCTTTATTCTCTCTAGTCCCACTCGAGGATGTGTTTACGTTGAAGAGGACTAGCTGTCCTGTATTGATTTGACAACCGTGTAATTAGTTCATGTAAAAAAAAAAAATAGTAACTGAATTAATTACGTGTGCGGAAACATGTTAGTTCGTCTAATCATTTGAGTTCCAATGTTAATGTTCGATCGATATTATTCGTAACGGTGTGGATAGTGTAAGCCATAGTTTTTTTAACTGTCGACGAGTGAGTTCCCTTTGGCAAGCAGAAATATTGAGGGAAACCAGCGGGTAGGTCGAGACGCGCGACGAGATTGGCACGCGGTCAGTGTGGAATTATGGCGGGTGGGTAGTGACACTCCTCAGCACGCCGGCTCATTGCACTCGCTCTGGTCTCGTCTTGTATCGTTTTGTCTTGTCTTGTATTTGTAGTACTCGTTCTTATGTTATTCCATACTCTATTTGTCCTGTATTGTCAGGAATGCAAATCGTGGTAATAATGTTTATTTTCTCTTTGACCCGGTGAATCTATACCAACTGAAATAACACTGGGACTTTTGTTGAAATTGATATCATGTAGAAATTACGACTTACACCCCACTCCTGCTCATAAACTGACGACGGGTAGCGACGCCCCTCCACTATTGCCTCACTATGACGCCCACTGACTATGAACAGAAATGTGGGAACACGCTATTGATCCCCGGTGCAGGGCTGTTGTGGCTGTCGTCCCTTTAGGATCTTCAAGTTGCCTTCCAGATCAGCAGAGGTGCCCCTGCCCATTACGTGGGACTGCAGTAGCGCCGCTACATGCGCTAACGAGGGAGCATCGAACTCAGGGGGAGGGACTTCTTGCTATGGTATTTCTTCGGTACAGCAAAAGACTCATACCTATGCGGACACAAGTTAAGTAGATGTGAAAGACAGTGTGGCTGTGGGGTGAGGCGGTGTAGTGGGGGTGCTTCCGCCCCGTTTAGGCGCACCCTGTCAGCGGGCAGCAAACTATCTGGTGGTTTTGTTGTTCTTGTTGTTGCTTTTTTTTTTTAATTTTGTTCTTCTTTTTGAAAAAAAAATCGCTGTTTATGTAAAAAAAAAAAAAGGCCCATTTGTGTTGTAGACGTGTTTCTTACTTTATTTCTTCTTTTTTTTTCTTGGGGGGGGGGGGGGGGGGGGGGGATTAGTAATAGTGGGATAGGCATTTTGGACTTAACGGGTATCCCTGGGGTACTCCATGTTTATTACCAACTTTTTTATTGCCCAGTAGGATAGCTAGTTCTCCATAAGGGTGCTTTGCTCTTCTGTACCCCTGCTTTCTCCATACATTCTGCCTGTTCTCCCTCTTCTGTGATAGGCCCTGAGTTCCAACAGTGGTGTGTATGTGTATGCGTGCATGAGAGAATAAAGTGTTGTTTATGTATTGTACTCTTGGCTCTTGTGCTGAGTGGCGAGTGTGCGACCTGACTCCTGACTCTGTGGTCTCCCCCTTATTGAATCCGACAGTATTATATATTTCTGGCCTCACCTATATTACCATTATTGATACCATTTGTTCAGATCAGCTTCTGTTCGCTTAGGTGTTCTCTAGAGCTCTGTCCTTGGTTCTGCTTTGCCAAGTGCACTTAATTCTTTGTCTAGGTCATTCAAAGCAACACTATGCCTTTATTTTGCTAGTGATTTTCAACTCCATGCCTCTTGTATTTTAGATCAAATCTAGTCCACGATTCAAACCATTTCAGGCATCAGTAAACGTATCTTCAAGGTAACAAATCGGATTAGTTCTTCTTAAATCAGACTGGACAATTTTATGCGGCTTGCCTACCTCCTCATGGTACTAAACACATCCCAGTTTCGTCTCAGGCAAAGATTCTTGGTTTTACGATCCTTAGCAACCTCTCCGTCCATAGTGACCTTTCCAGCATATTCAAATCTTCCTGACTGGAACTCCGTTGAACACACAGCATTCGTTCAGAGAAGAAGACGGGGAGGGGATGAGAGTGTTGGCGAAGGGAAGGGGTGGGGGTGGTGTGTGGGTGCGAGCTTCGGCATTGGTGATTGACAGTCACTCTTTCCTCTGCGTCCGCCTACTTCTGGAACCCGTCAGCATTAGATGTGACCTGCCTGTCCTCAGCAGTGACCAGTCTGTGCCAGCTAGTGGCGACCCCAGGCTGTCCATTTTCCCCGGGACATCTGTACCTGCAGGGAAGGGGGTGGGGGGGGGGGGAGGGAGAGCAGGAGCTGGAAGGGGGGGGGGGGGGAGAGAGGCATGTAGGTAGGACCTTCCATGTTAACTTGGACTCTTGAGAATGTAAGCCTGATGGATAATGCACCTACACAAGAAGCCACACACACACCCTCACCCCCCCCCCAACCTCAGTGCCCACCCCCTCCTTCTCTCTCCACTCCCTTCCCCTGCATGCCATGTCCATCACTTGAGTCTGGCATGGATGAAACTATCTTCTCAAGATTTTCCCCTCTTTTGCCAGGCCATCGCTCTCTTGAGGCATTCCCTTTCCGTCTGACCCGAAGTGATGGGTAAGTAGTATTCTGTGGAGTACTTCCACTCACAGCCGTAGAAGGACCACCGGAGCAACAGGAAACTTTTTTTCTTGTTGAAGGACACACGCACATTCGACATTCGACCCAGAAGATGTGATAACATACTTCACACACGAAAGTTCAGAATCAAAGGAACATATCCACACAGCGGCAGTTGAAAACTGCATCAAGTTCTGAATCGTTTCGTTGTTTGTTTTATGATTTTTTTTTTCAAACACGACATGAAATGTCTGTTTCTGTACCTTTTACTTTTTTTGTAACCTGGCGATGTTCATGAGACTTTAATCATGGATGCATTGGACAAATTCTCAGGGGTTTTTTGTTGTTAACTTGCCAATGAACGATGTGTGTACTTGAATATGATCCCATCCCCACCCAAGTACTATCGTTAGGTACATTACAAAATAAAACTTAGATATGGAACATTTTGATTGTTGCAAACAGACATGCTGAGGTACAGATAGAAGCATTGCATGAATCCAGTCCAAAGAGAGAGAGAGAGGGAGAAAGAGACAGAGACAGAGACAGAAAGAGAGAGAAGGAGAGAGAGAGAGAGATAAAGGCACGCACACACACACACACACACACACACACACACACACACACACACACACACACACACACACACACAGCGAGCGAGCCAGCCAGAGAGAGAGAGAGAGAGAGAGAGAGAGAGAGAGAGAGAGAGATCCTCGTGCGTATACACATGCGCACGCGTGCTCGTACACACACACACACACACACACACACACACACACACACACACACACACATCATTCTTCCAGACTTGACATGCAGTTCTATGATACCCAAGCGTTTTGAACCATCCGGGTGCGACCACATCCACCCCTCCCCAGTCTCTTCCGTTTATGGTCTGCAGACGCCCTCTCCCAGCTTGGAGCGATCGATTCCATTTACAGATCAGAACTTCTTTCCAACGTGATCCATAAAGCCACTACAGGAAAGTCTGCATACTTCAAAATCTGTTTTGCACTCTTCAGTGCTTCACTTCGTTCTAAAACGGAAAAAGTACAGAAAACATCAATTATGGTAGTTTCGTATGTCACAGAGAGTTATAGAAGCTTATTTGTGATGGTCAAGGAGCCACAAACTTGTCAAATTCCCGGATGGGAGTACTAGTCTTTTGCTACATATTATGGGAACGTGAATAACTGTAACAGCAGCTTTTTCGACCGGTCGAAAGAAAATCGGAAGAAGTCGGCAATTTCATGGCCGGGTATATATTAATAACTATTAAAAAAAGAGAAAAAAAAGATGAAAAAGAAAGAGGGAGAAGTTTAAATGATCTAGTTTCTGCATCAGCTTCTTTTCGTTAAAAGTCCACGTCAAGTTAGGTACATTCGAGATGAGGATCATCACTGAGGGCTAGCTAGAAGTCAAAGGGAATTTGTCCAGATTATGTGCACCCATTATCCTACCTTAGTGCACCAAGAAATATGCGTCATTTGATTGGCAAAAAGAAAGCCATCATTAATTTTATTCCCAGTATAGTAATACGAAGAATGGCAGCACCCCCATTCATACCAGTAAACTACGTACAACTTAAAGGGCTGAATAAGATTGTATTTTTTTTTTAATTTCAGTACCAAGACTGTTTGTCACAGCTTGTTTACTAGACTGCACAACAGCTATTTTCATTCTGAAACACACACACACACACACACACACACACACACACACACACACACACACACACACACACACAGTGTTTGCAAGCATTACATCACTCTCCTTTGTGTTCTGACAGAAGCAGCTATTGGGTTTTTTGTTTGTTTTTATGTTTGTTTGTTTTTTTAATATTATTTTCTCAAAGTTTTATTTAATATTTTCGAGCAGATATGCATTTTACTGAAAGTTTGGAACTGTATCTGAAAACAGAGGAATCAAATGATTAAAGTCTTTGCCTGCAGAGCTGATGACCATTGCTCAAACTACATGCGGAATCTGTTTGGAATGGACACCCTGTCTATCTACCCAGCCATAAACGGGTATCTGACACAGATTCAGGAGGGCTACAGGCGACGGATGAGGAAGGATGGGCTGTTCCTTCCATTATGCCGTGCCCTACATACAGCATACTCCAGACAGTCCACTGTCCTTACGGCCAAAATGCTGTGGAACTTTGACAGTTTTTTCCCTTTTAATGTGACTATTATAACACCTCCGCCCCCTTTCCGCTGTATCATCCTCTGATCACTACCAGAGAAAATCTTCAAAGACTGCAGCGAATGTCAAATGTTAAAAGTTAAACGTGCAGGAGGGCAGGGGTAGGTGTGGAGGTGGAGTCAGCGAAAGGTCAGGGAAAGTTGAAGAGAAACAAGAAGGGAAAGGGTGGGAAAACTGTCGTGAAAAGCATGAACAGAAGTCATGACTAAAAGCATGTGAGTTCTCTTCCTGATAAACAGGAAACACTGTGATCGTTAAGGACATGTCTGATGGATTCTTCTACAATTTCAGATGGAACTGCACGCGTTTGTACTGTCTTCCCTCCATCACTCCCTCCTTCTCTCTCTGTCGCACACACACACACACACACACACACACACACACACACACACACACACACACACGTATACGCGCTGCAATGGAATCTTCTAACAAATGCGCGGAGATCGCATCCAGTATTAGGAGGATTATTCGCTGTCCTCTGGGTTTTATGCGATGTGATAGAAAATCCGGGCCCCCAATTCTCATGTTTTGGACAAACCTCATGCGTTTGGCAATGAACTGTGTGTGTACCTTAACCTGACCCAGTCCCCCTTCCCACTCACAGACAGAAGAACCACAGGAATAACAGGAAATATCATTTGTTCGAGGACACACGCGCACCCGACCGAGAAGATGTGATTACACACTTCCCACGCGAAAGTTCAGATTTCAAGAAACAGATCACTACAGCGGCAGTTGAAAAATTCAGCAAGTTCTTAAGCATGTGTTTGTTTTGTAAATATGACAAAACGCCGGTGTCTGTACTTTTTTTTATCTTTTTTTTGTGAACTGACAATGATATAAAAAAGACTTCAATCACGAAGGTTTTGGACAAGTTCTAGGGTACTTTTTTTTTTTTTTTTTAACTTGCCAATGAACGATACGTGCACTTGATTGTGATCCCACTCCCAGCCAGACCCAGTCGTTATCATTGGGTAGTCTACAAAAAAACATGGACAATTTCTTTGAGTATGGAACATTTTGAATGGCAGAAACAGACATTTTGAGATGCACATACAAACAATGCATAAATCCAGTCCAGAGAGAGAGAGAGAGAGAGAGAGAGAGAGAGAGAGAGAGAGAGAGAGAGAGGAGAGCGGTGCGCATGTGCATAACCGCAAGCACACGCGTGCGCGTGCGCGCGCGCGCACACACACACACACACACCACATACACACACAAACACACACCACACACACACACACACACACACACACACACACACACACACACACACACACACACACACACACACACACACACACACACGCACGCACGCACGCACGCACGCACGCACGCACACACTACGCACCTCTCTCTGTCTCTGTCTGTCTGTCTGTCTGTCTGTCTGTCTGTCTCTCTCTCTCTCTCTCTCTCTCTCTCTCTCATTTATCTGTTTCCACCTCCACCAGTTTCGTTCATCCAGACTGACAGGCAGAGCCTCAGAAGAAGACTTGTGTCTTTTAGCAATTCCATTTTTCTGATGCCAAAGCGTTTTGAACCATTTGGGTTTTACCCCATCCAGCCCTCCCCTAGTGGCCTTCGTCTGCCGTCTGCAGACGCCCACTCCCAGTTTAGATAGATCGATTTCATTTACACATCAGAACTTCTTTCTAACCAGGCCCATAAAGCCGGCACAGAAATATATCTCCATATGTTCAAATTTGTTTTGAACTTTCAAATTCTTCACTTTTTTTCTAAAAAAACAAAAACAAAACAGGAAAAAAAAATGCAGAAAACACAACTTGTGGTTAGTTTTGTACAGCACAGAGAGTTACATAGAGGCTTGTCTGCGATTGTCATGGGAGAGAAACTCAGCTCTCATAATCTCGCATGAGAGTACTGGGCCTTTGCCACAGAATGTGGGAAGCTGAGAAATTATAACAGTAAGTGAATTACAAAGGCTTTTTCTACCAGTCGAAAGGAAATTGACGGAGGTCGGCAGTCACGTGGCCCAATATATGTCAATATTTATAAAGACAAGAGGCAACGATCAGAAACAAAGAGGAAATGCATACATTTTGTTTTCTACGTCAGCTTCTTGTCCTTTAAGTCCACTTCGAGTTAAGTACAATGAAGATGAATGTCGTCATTAAGGGTTAAAGGTTAAAACGGAAATTGCCAAATGATGTTCACCCATATTTACTCAACCTTAGAGCAACAAATACTGTAACTTCTTTTAACTGCTATGGGAAAGTTGTCAACATATTTATTCCTGATATGACAATACGAGGAATGGCAACATCCTCATTCATACGAATAAATCACGAACAGTTTGAAGAGCCGAGTTATATTGAATCTAATAGACCTCCAGTTCCAAGGCTGTCTGTCACAGCTTATTGAGTTAGATTGAATCTAATAGACTTTCAGTTCAAGCTGTCTGTCACAGCTTGTTGAGTTAGATTGAATCTAATAGACCTTCAGTTCCAAGGCTGTCTGTCACAGCTTGTTGAGTTAGATTGAATCTAATAGACTTTCAGTTCCAAGGCTGTCTGTCACAGCTTGTTGAGTTAGATTGAATCTAATAGACCTTCAGTTCCAAGGCTGTCTGTCACAGCTTGTTGAGTTAGATTGCATCTAATAGACTTCATTCCAAGGCTGTCTGTCACAGCTTGTTGAGTTAGATTGCATCTAATAGACCTTCAGTTCCAAGGCTGTCTGTCACAGCTTGTTGAGTTAGATTGCATCTAATAGACCTTCAATTCCAAGGCTGTCTGTCACAGTTCCTTATGCGTGTCTTGCTGCTGTCATGCTGTGCACAATATCCGTTTTCATTCTCAAAAACGCACAAAGCAGGCCTATTTCTATGCATTACGTAACTCTCTTTTGTGTTCTGACATGTGCAATTATTTTTAATGCATTATTTTCAAAAGTTTTGATAAATATTTTCGAGCAAATATTTATCTTACTCAAAGGTTTAACTGTATATGAATAGAGATGGGGCCCGTGGTCGAGTACTTATAGCGTGTGCCTTCGAAGCTGGTGGTCGTGTGTTCAAACACACGTGGAGTTGGATTTTTTTTTCGGGTTGAGAACCCTCTCTGCCCACCCAACAGTAAATGGGCACCGGATTCAGTTCCAGGAAGGTCAGAGGCCACGGAGGGAGAGGAATGGGCTCCACCTTCCATCATGTCATGCACTAGAGAAAGTGCACCACGGAGAGTTCACTGCCCCTACGGCTGATAGGCCGTGAGAACGTTGACTGAGTGTTTGTTTAGTTTGTTTTTATGTCAGTATGACACCTCCGTCCCCTTTCCGCGCTGTCATTCTGTCCTTGCTGCCACAGAGAATCGTCAGAGCTCACAGCCAATGTCAATTGTTAAAGGAAACACGCACTTGTGAAAGACAAGATACAGTCCGATTCTTTCCGTAAATCACTCAGCAGAGCCCCGTTCAGTTGATATCACTCCAGGCATACCTGTGTTCTCATGTCAAACACAGAGTCCCGTTCAGCTGACATCACTGCACGCTACATGTGTTCTCATGTCAAACACAGAGTCCCGTTCAGCTGACATCACTGCATGCTACATGTGTCCTCATGTCAAACACAGAGCCCCGTTCAGCTGACATCATTCCAGGCCATGTATCCTCATGGCAAATACATAGCCCGGTTCAGCTGACATCACTGGACGCTACATGTGTCATCATGACAAACACAGAGCCCCGTTCATCTGACATCACTGTACGCTACATGTGTCCTCATGTCAAACACAGAGCCTCGTTCAACTGACGTCACTCCAGGCTACATGTGTCCTCATGTCAAACACAGAGCCCCGTTCAACTGACGTCACTCCAGGCTACATGTGTCCTCATGGCACACACATAGCTTTGTGATCAACAGAAAACACCTGTGACCGTTCTTGACATGCCTGATGTGTTGTTCTACTGAAACAGATGATATAATGCGCATCGATACAGACTCCTTTCTCTCATATGCACGCGCGCGTGCGCGCGCGCACACACACCACACACACACACACACACACACACACACACACACACACACACACACACACACACACTACGCACCACACACACACACATCTATCTCTCTCTCTCTCTCTCTTCTGCGCGCGCGCACACACACACACACACACACACACACACACACACACACACACACACATACACACACACACACATCTCTCTCTCTCTCTCTCTCTGCGCACAACACACACACACACACACACACACACACACACACACACACACACACACACCCCCACACACATACGCACACACACACACACATCTATCTCTCTCTCTCTCTCTGCGCACACACACACACACACACACACACACACACATAATATGTATATATATATATATATATATATATATAATGTGCTCTATTCTGACCTCCTATCCTCTCTCCCTCTCTCTTTCTCTCACTCTCTCTTTCTCCCCCCCCCCCCCCCCCCCCCCCCCCCCCCCGATCTCAGTATCTTGCCCGTCACAAATGACCAGTGACTGTCATGCTCCTCACACCGGATATTCTCTTCCCTTTGAATCCCCCACCCTCCCCATCCACTCCTCCCCTGCCCAGTTTTCATTAACAGTAAATTTTATTCGAATAATATGAAACTTCAGTTTCATTCGATAGTATGATAAAATTTTATTCGATAATATGATGACATGGTACATATATGTCTGCAGCTCTCCTGTCCCAGAAGAAGGTCCCTTTCGGGACCGAAATATTGAACATTAATAAAAATTCAAAAATAAAAAATAAATCAAGCGGTCTGGGGGTCCAGTTTTTTCTTCTTTGTTTCCCCTATATATATATTATATATGTGTGTGTGTGTGTGTGTGTGTGTGTGTGTGTGTGTGTGTGTGTGTGTGTGTGTGTGTGTGTGTGTGTGTGCAGAAACAGAGAGAGAGAGAGAGAGAGAGAGAGAGAGAGAGAGAGAGACGAACGGACGGACAGACAGACACATAGACCGACACAGACAGAATACGAATATGTATATCTTTATCCAGAGTAAATTAGCTAATCTGATAAATTGGTGAAAATATGCCCTAAAAACAACGAACACGACCAGAATGAACATACATGTGACACACAAGAAATTAACAACAAGGAGCCTAACAAACGACAAAACATGAATGAAAATAAACAGCACTAAGCATGAATGATAAGGTCACAATTTAACAACAATATGCATAAGAGGAAGCAAGGAATAGTGCGCGCGCGCACGCACGTACGCACGAACACACACACACACACACACACACACACACACACACACACACACACACACACACACACACACACACACACACACGTGTTCCGTTCATACACGAAACCTCGGCTTAGAGTCTCATTTTAAAGAATTTCGAGAAATGGAGTCAGAATCAATGTAAACTCCGATTGAAAATCCACCTGAACCGAAAATATCCAGCGGAGATTCGAACCCGCAACTCTAGGATCACCAGGATTTGGAGTCTGGCATTCTACCAACTGGGCTATTTCGGCCCTGGATATTAAAATTGAGGGACACAAGGTGCATAGACCTGAAATTTTAG
The DNA here is from genome assembly GCA_033310375.1 of Conus canariensis. Taxonomy (NCBI): domain Eukaryota; kingdom Metazoa; phylum Mollusca; class Gastropoda; order Neogastropoda; family Conidae; genus Conus; species Conus canariensis. The sequence continues at coordinate 53,025,400 of CM065731.1, forward strand.
TCTCAGAGGAGAAAGGAGTTCTTCTTCTTCTTCTTCTTCTTCTTCTTCTTCTTTCTGCTTCTTCTTCGTGGAGTCATTGGGGAGCTGCACTGAGGACCAGTTCACAATTCCTCCAGCTCTGTCAGTGAGGTGTCAAGCTACGGGTCTGTACAGATGTTTTCCCTGTCGACTGAAGAATGCTGCCAGCCCATCGTGGTTTTTTTTTTTCATCATTTTTGTTTTTGTTCTGTTTCTCTTCATTTTGTCCCTGGAAAACTGTTTCAGCGAGGTCACTGGATCTTCTTACATGGCCATGCCATGGTAGTTTTTTTTGGTTTTGTTTTTTTTTTTTTTCTAAAAAGCTGATGTTGGAGATCTTTATTTTGATCCGATGCGCTGCTCGACAGGATGGCGCCCTCGTTGGTTGGAGGTCATTTTACCTGACGCTTAGTATATCGCCTTTATAGAGTCTATGGAGACATGCCAGAACTTCCTCGTGTGTTCCAGCTACTGTTCGCAAAGGATATGCTGGTTAGGACCTATTGGATGGTTCTTCTACCTATGTAGAATGTTCTTTGCCATCGATGGTGACTGCTTGCAGCTGCAAGTTGAATATCTTTAAACGACTATGAACATTATTTTTGTTCCTCAGACAGCAGATCAGATAGACAGCAGGGCAGTTCTGGTAGTGTTTGAGATATCCTTTTATTGTGAAGGACAGCGAGTAATGATTGAGTCCATGACGTGACCCGTTCATTTAGCTGCAGATAGCAGAATACCAGTTGAATGCCTCTTCACCATGTATTGGGAGTTCTGCGGGGGATTTTGTTGAGGCCTGCAGACTCCCCACATTTCAGCGACTTCAGTTTTCTTGTTGGCATACTTGGATCTCTTTTCATGTGTTTGCTGTAAAGTTCCAAGCAATATTCAGTCCACCTGTTAGCGATGGCTTGTTTCTGTGTGAGACATTTGCCATCTTTGTTTTGAATGGCGTTGTCTGGTTTGCTTTTATTTGGTCATGTCGTTTACATCCTCAAGAGTTTTCTGTGTCGTTGTTGTCTTGTTATTTTTCCCTGAATATCCTCACACGGTTGTTCGAACCGGGTTTCCATAGCATTCTTCATTTCTTCTCTAATTTTCCCTTTGAAGCGCTGTTTGGCTCACCGTCAGTCTTCTTGTGCGGCTGTCCGCACCTTTAAATGTCAACCACTTCCAAAGCACTGCTTGTAATCCGTTTCTTCCACTTCCATCGAATTTATTCCTGCTACCTCTGTTGTTATTGTAATCATCACTTGGCTCAAGTTGTTTGTGAGAGCTTCCGATATGTCTTTCAGCAATAATAGAGTCGAAATTTTCTTTCTGAGGCCGCATAGAACCCCGTTAAGTTTCGTGTTATTCTAGGAAGTGACGCTGGAGCAATCACGACCTTGGCGATGTGAACTTTAAAGTACTTAATAAAAGATAACAGCCTCAAATTCAACTTTGACGAAGTAGAACACCCTGATATTGTCGAATGGAACTACATAGCATTATATTTCATTCTTATTCACTCTCGTTTTATGTGTACAAGGAAGTACAAATTCTGTGGTCTTTCAAATCTTTCTTTTCGAGATAAGAACTCTAATGTCAATCTTTTACCAGTCAGAGGATAGCGTACTTTTAGATGTGGCTGAAGAGAATTTAAAAGACATTCAGTTGAACGCTCGTCCTCAAAGACAACTTCTT
>CM065731.1:53037103-53039603 GCA_033310375.1 Conus canariensis
AGGCAATGGCCTGATGTGTTCTCTGTGGTCAGCCAGACAGTGTAGGGAAGGCAATGGCCTGATGTGTTCTCTGTGGTCAGCCAGACTGTGTTGGGAAGGTAATGGCCTGATGTGTTCTCTGTGGTCAGCCAGACTGTGTAGGGAAGGTAATGGCTTGGTGTGTTCTCTGTGGTCAGCCAGACTGTGTAGGGAAGGCAATGGCCTGATGTGTTCTCTGTGGTCAGCCAGACTGTGTAGGGAAGGCAATGGCTTGGTGTGTTCTCTGTGGTCAGCCAGACTGTGTAGGGAAGGTAATGGCCTGATGTGTTCTCTGTGGTCAGCCAGACAGTGTAGTGAAGGCAATGGCCTGATGTGTTCTCTGTGGTCAGCCAGACAGTGTAGGGAAGGTAATGGCCTGATGTGTTCTCTGTGGTCAGCCAGGCTGTGTAGGGAAGGCAATGGCCTGATGTGTTCTCTGTGGTCAGCCAGACTGTGTAGGGAAGGTAATGGCCTGATGTGTTCTCTGTGGTCAGCCAGACTGTGTAGGGAAGGCAATGGCTTGGTGTGTTCTCTGTGGTCAGCCAGACTGTGTAGGGAAGGTAATGGCTTTGTCTGTTCTCTGTGGTCAGCCAGACTGTGTAGGGAAGGCAATGGCCTGATGTGTTCTCTGTGGTCAGCCAGACTGTGTAGGGAAGGCAATGGCCTGATGTGTCTCTCTGTGGTCAGCCAGACTGTGTAGGGAAGGCAATGGCTTGGTGTGTTCTCTGTGGTCAGCCACAGTGTAGGGAAGGCAATGGTCTGATGTGTTCTCTGTGATCAGCCAGACTGTAGGGAAGGTGATGGCTTGGTGTGTGCTCTGTAGTCAGCCAGACTGTAGGGAAGGTAATGGCTTGGTGTGTTCTCGGTGGTCAGCCAGACTGTGTAGGGAAGGTAATGGCTTTGTCTGTTCTCTGTGGTCAGCCAGACTGTGTAGGGAAGGTAATGGCTTGGTGTGTTCTCTGTGGTCAGCCAGACTGTGTAGGGAAGGTAATGGCTTTGTCTGTTCTCTGTGGTCAGCCAGACTGTGTAGGGAAGGTATTGGCTTGGTGTGTTCTCTGTGGTCAGCCAGACAGTGTAGGGAAGGTAATGGCTTTGTCTGTTCTCTGTGGTCAGCCAGACGTGTAGGGAAGGCAATGGCTTGGTGTGTTCTCTGTGGTCAGCCAGACTGTGTAGGGAAGGTAATGGCCTGGTGTGTTCTCTGTGGTCAGCCAGACAGTGTAGGGAAGGTAATGGCTTGGTGTGTTCTCTGTGGTCAGCCAGACTGTGTAGGGAAGGCAATGGCTTGGTGTGTTCTCTGTGGTCAGCCAGACAGTGTAGGGAAGGTAATGGCTTTGTCTGTTCTCTGTGGTCAACCAGACTGTGTAGGGAAGGCAATGGCCTGATGTGTTCTCTGTGGTCAGCCAGACTGTGTAGGGAAGGCAATGGCCTGATGTGTTCTCTGTGGTCAGCCAGACTGTGGTGGGAAGGTAATGGCCTGATGTGTTCTCTGTGGTCAGCCAGACTGTGTAGGGAAGGCAATGGCCTGATGTGTTCTCTGTGCTCAGCCAGACTGTGTAGGGAAGGCAATGGCCTGATGTGTTCTCTGTGGTCAGCCAGACTGTGTAGGGAAGGCAATGGCCTGATGTGTTCTCTGTGGTCAGCCAGGCTTTGTAGGCAATGTGACTGGGAAAGTAACGGAGCCTGTTTTCTTGCTGATCCGACTGTTGTCATGGGAGATAATAAAAAAAAAAAACAGGCTATGTCTTGTTTTGATCCCTGTCTGTCTGTCTCTCTCTCTGTGCATCTGTCTGTCTGTCTCTCTCAAACAAATAACACTTCTCTATGCAGTCACACTTTTCTTCTTCTTCCCCTCTCTCTCTCTCAAGCAAAGAAACAAATAAAAATTCTCCATTCAGTCACACTTCTCTGTCTGTCTGTCTCTCTCGCTCTCTCCCTCCCTCTCTCTCTCTCTCAAATAAAACTTCTCCATGCATTCCCACTTCCATCTCTCTCGGTGTCTGTCTGTCTGTCTGTCTCTCTCTCAAACAAAGACAACTTTTCCATACAGTCACACTTCTTAATCTCTCTCTGACTCTATGTCTGTCTCTGTCTCTCTCATTCTCTCCTTTAAACTCCATCCTTGCTGGGAGCAGTCCCGAGAGAGAGAGAGAGAGAGAGAGAGAGAGAGAGAGAGAGAGAGAGAGAGAGAGAGAGAGAGGGACTGTATGGAGAAGTTTTGTTTATTGCTTTTTGCTGTGTTTTCCTTCCAGAAGGTCAGTTTTAATGTGACGCTGGTAAAGAAGTTACACTCTTGTTTGTGTGTGTGTGTGATTGTGCGCGCGCGCGCGCTTGTGCAGTGTGTGTGTGTGTGTGTGTGTGTGTGTTGCGTGCGCGCGCGCGCTCGCGCGCGCGCGCTTTCGTTTTGTATTCCAGGACGTTAATGTCAAAGCGACACCAGTGGAAGGGCTATAAAGGGGATCTCTACGGACTGTGGATCTACTGG
>CM065731.1:53042103-53067103 GCA_033310375.1 Conus canariensis
ACATATTCACTAGTATCACAGGCGTCCGGAGGAAAATGTCATAGATGAAATTAATATACATCCGATTTGAAAATACATGTTTGCCATCCGTGTTGAATCAGCGCAAGACAGCTGAGGAAAAGATGCTAGTTTGTATTCTGTGGAAAGGGCTGCTCGACAGGAGAAACAAGGAAAGATTTGTCAAAGGCAAAGCTGGTTCTTGCTCCCTCTTGGATAAGCCAGATCGATACAAAGAAAAGGCGTGGGACACGGACACACACACACCACACACACACACACACACACAACACGAGGGAGAGAGAGAGAGAGAGAGAGAGAGAGAGAGAGAGAGAGAGAGAGAGAGAGAGAGAGAGCCTGGAATAATCAGTTTTCAAAGATGTCGTTAATACTTGCGAGTGTTGTTCATTCGCATTATACCGCATCTACCACGACAAGTGTAAAAAGGCGCACATCAGAATCAAGTTGGCTGCCCTATGTTTTGTATCTATTCTGTGTATACCTACCAACGGGATGGATGTTATTCCTATCATATTCATGATCTGAAATGTTCCTTACTGAACCGGCAGCGGCGACGATGGCAGCATCAGGTCTTTGCAGTCTGGCTGTGTTTCTCCACGCATTGATGATGGTTCCAGCAAGGGTTATTGACGATAAGGTCTGAACTTGTGTTGTTGTTGTTGGTGGTGGTGGTGGTGGTGTACCTTTTTAACCATCGTTTCGGCTACCTAACCGGGTTTCAGGTAGCCATCCCACAATGACTGGCTACATACTGTGTGACTGACTACCAACAAGGTGACCGGCTACTGCACCCTTTTTTGTGAATAGCTACTTTAAATGTGACGCGATACTCGATGTTGACAATCTACTTCAAATTTTGCCATCACCACATCTACTTGGCGGTGATTACCTACCCAATGTGCGTTAGCCATTTTAATACCCAGCACCATGGCTACTTAAATCCAGTATCACAGCATATTCAGTAACCAAGGGGTGTTGGCAAGTTGGCATTGCATTAAACCACAGCGCGTTATATATTAAAACACTCACGAAAGCTGTTGTGTCTAACGTATCCGATACCTATGCTTTTTCCAAAGAAATCTGCTTTCTTTTCAGAGACTCTTTTTACACACTGCTTGTCGGTGGTCTCAACACTGTCGGTTTGAGACAGTAAGGAGAATGACCGGAAAGTTGAGGGAATGAAGTAAACGGGCTGGTTGTCAATGGCATGATAAGAGTCACGGAATGATGATCTGGGTAGAGTTATAGGTGATGATGTGTCTTACAAAAAATGGCAAGCTGTTTCTAAAAGTTAGGTACTCAAAATTGTACGTTAGTTCGTAAATATGCGGTGGCAAATCCACTAAACGTTCCTTCTGAACTGACGTTTAAAAGCATATAGTTATAATCTATAAAATGATATTGTATTTAGACGAATATTCAACAGCACCTATCCTTCTAGGATTTTTACTTTATTTTTAAGTAGGACTATGCCCGATGCACTTATATGCTGTTTTTAATGGTCTTGTTCTTGTTCCTAAGTCATCTTCTGAACATTCTCGCACGCAGTCACAACACACACACACACGCGCGCGCGCGCGCGCACGCACTCAAACACACATGTGAACGTATGCATGTATGTTCGCTCGTTCCTACCCACACACATATACACATGTGTGCATGTACACGCCCACACCGACACACACACGCATACACAAGCGCACAAATGCACACACACACGCACATGCGCACACGCCCACATACAAAGACACAGACATACACACAGATATGTACACATATTGCCTATATGCAGATACATGTGCTCACACAAACCCACAAATTACACACACGCACGCGCACACACATGCACGCCCACTTCCGCACACGCACGCACATGCATGCAGGCACGTACACACACACACACACACGCCTGCGCGCACACACACACGCGCGCACACACACACACACACACATGCGCCCATGCACACACATGAGCCCATGCCCACACATCATACAGACACGTGTTCATCCACTACACACACACACAAAAAGAAAAAAAAATGGTAGGTAGGCACTCAAGGTCTGACCAGCGCGTTGGGCTAATGCGTAGGTCAGACATCCGCTGAGTCGTAGCTACGACACCCTCTTCTTCAATTGTCTCATCTTTTTGTTAATTCATTTATCCATCAGCTTCAAATCATGCGTAGTGTGGTCTCAAAACTTAGCGGATGTGGTGTAGCGTATATGGACTAGTCCGCACGCAGTGACGCCTCCTTGATGAAACTAGCGGCAACACGCCAGATGAGACTCTGCACTTCAAGACAGTTACTAAGGCAGTGTTCAGTTGTTGCGCTTCAAGACAGTCACTAAGGCAGTGTTCAGTTGTTGCGCTTCAAGACAGTCACTAAGGCAGTGTTCAGTTGTTGCGCTTCAAGACAATCACTAAGGCAGTGTTCAGTTGTTGCCTTTTGTGACCGAACGCACGCAGAACACCTGCTGATCGTCCCACTGACGTTGTTGCCTTGCTAATTCGCGGAGCCAGCGTGGAGGAAGTGTCCCCCACCGGAGCGGGTACCATTACGTTCATTCAACGACATGAACTTGCCAAAAGCGATCGCTTTCACACAACCACGACACTGGCGTAAACGTGAAGGGGGAATTAAAGGTGAGGTCACTTCAAGAGGAGGGTATGAAGAGCTACAGAATTCGACATTTTTTGATGAGGAGGGTGTTGATGACTTTAATGATGATGATGATGATGATGGTGATGATGTGGACGACGACGATGGTGATAATGATGATGATGATGATGACGACGATGATGATGGTGGCGGTGATGATGATGGTGATGATGATGAAGATGATGACGTTGATGATGATTATATTGATGATGATGATGATGATGATAATGATGATGATGATGATGATGCGGGTGATGAGGGTGATGACAATGATGATGACGATGATGATGATGATGATGACAATGACGGTGATGATTTTGAGTTCTGTTCTAGTCATAGACTGCGCATGACAGAACTGTGCCCCTCGTTTCCTTAAGCCACAGCCATATATCCTGATCTCAAGAAGTGCAGACACAAACTGTATCCACGTCCTCCATATCCGCCACCACGTTGTACACTGCATCTGCGACCCCCTTACATTTATCTATGCCTCACCCTGCATTCACGACGCCTTAACCATGATATATCCTGCATCCGAGTCCCCTGCACCCCCACACGTCATACTCTGTATTCGCTCGCCCCCGAGCCTCACTTTTCTCTCTCCCCCTCTGTTTGCCCATCCATGACATATCCCGCCCGCCCGCCCCCCCCCCCTCCCCGCCCCCTTCCTACCCCTCGTACACCTACCCATGTCTCGCCCAGCTCCCTTTCACCCATTACGCCTACCCATGTGCATCCACGCCTTCCTACCCCACCTGAGCCAACCCTCCTCTCCGATCCATGTCACACCCTGCATCAATGCCCCTCTGATACAAAAGACCCGTCATGTCACGCCCTTCATCCGCCCTCACTGTCCCAATAAGATACCCATGTCACGCCCTTCATCCGCCCTCGTTGTCCCAATAAGACACCCATGTCACGCCCTTCATCCGCCCCCGCTGTCCCAATAAGACACCCATGTCACGCCCTTCATCCGCCCCCGCTGTCCCAATAAGACACCCATGTCACGCCCTTCATCCGCCCCCGCTGTCCCATTAAAACACCCATGTCACGCCCTTCATCCGCCCTCGCTGTCCCATTAAGACACCCATGTCACGCCCTTCATCCGCCCTCGCTGTCCCAATAAGACACCCATGACACGCCCTTCATCCGCCCTCGCTGTCCCAATAAGATACCCATGTCACGCCCTTCATCCGCCCTCGCTGTCCCAATAAGATACCCATGTCACGCCCTTCATCCGCCCTCGCTGTCCCATTAAGACACCCATGTCACGCCCTTCATCCGCCCTCGCTGTCCCAATAAGACACCCATGTCACGCCCTTCATCCGCCCTCGCTGTCCCATTAAGACACCCATGTCACGCCCTTCATCCGCCCTCGTCGTCCCATTAAGACACCCATGTCACGCCCTTCATCCGCCCTCGCTGTCCCATTAAGACACCCATGTCACGCCCTTCATCCGCCCTCGCTGTCCCAATAAGACACCCATGTCACGCCCTTCATCCGCCCTCGTTGTCCCATTAAGACACCCATGTCACGCCATTCATCCGCCCTCGCTGTCCCATTAAGACACCCATGTCACGCCCTTCGTCCGCCCTCGCTGTCCCAATAAGACACCCATGTCACGCCCTTCATCCGCCCTCGCTGTCCCAATAAGACACCCATGTCACGCCCTTCATCCGCCCTCGCTGTCCCAATAAGACACCCATGTTGCTCACTTCATCCGCCCTCGCTGTCCCAATAAGACACCCATGTCACGCCCTTCATCCGCCCTCGCTGTCCCAATAAGACACCCATGTCATGCCCTTCATCCGCCCTCGCTGTCCCAATAAGACACCCATGTCACGCCCTTCATCCGCCCTCGCTGTCCCAATAAGACACCCATGTCACGCCCTTCATCCGCCCCTGCTGTCCCAATAAGACACCCATGTCACGCCCTTCATCCGCCCTCGCTGTCCCAATAAGACACCCATGTTGCTCACTTCATCCGCCCTCGCTGTCCCAATAAGACACCGATGCCATGCACTTCATCCGCCCTCGCTGTCCCAATAAGACACCCATGTCACGCCTTTCATCCACGCCTCCTCAGCCCCAATAAGACACCCATGTCATGCCCTTCACCCGCCCCCTCTGCCCCAATGTGTCCACTATGTCACGCGCCCTTTATCCGCGCCCCCTCTACCAAAATAGGCCCACCATGCCACGCCCTTCAGCCGCCCCAACTGCCCCAAAACACCCACCCACACATCACACCCTTCATCCGCACCTCCTCTGCCCAATACACCCACTGTCAGAAACTTCACCCACGCCCCCTTTCCCCTCAACACTCCCATCCGTGTCAAGGACGCCCTGAATGAATGCCCCTTTTTCGCAATATGCCCATCCATGTCACGCCCTATATCCGCGACACCTCTGGCCAAATACGCCTACCCAGGTCACGCCCCTCAACCGCTCCTTCCGTCCCAATACGCCCACCATGTGACGTCATTCATCTGCGTCCCCCTCTGCCTAATATCCCACTCACGTCATGCCCATCACCTTCACCCCCTCTTCCCAACTACCCCCACCCGTGTCACACCCTGCACGTACTGTCCCCGCACTCATGTCATGTCCTATACTCTCACCCATGTCACGCCCTGAAGTATGTGCATCCTGTATGCTCACCCATATCATGGCATTCATCCTCCCAGTCCTACCCCCCCCTCCCCCCATCAATGTCATGCTTTAAAATCCGAGACCCCCGTACCCATAACCATGTCACACCCTAAAATCACCCTCCCCCACCCTTTCGCTACCCCACCCGTGTAAGGTGCTGAACCCCCCTCCCCACCCTAAAGTTCTACCCATGTCACGCTCTGAAACTGACGCACTCCCCGCCCCCTTCCTTGTACCCTAACCTGTATCATGATCTGAAATCCCCACCCCCATCTATGTGACGCCCCAAAATCCGCACCCCGTGCACTCCCACCTGTCACATTCTGCATCAGCACCCCTGCACCCTCGCCTATGTTACGCTCTGCATCTACGCCCTCCATCCCCCCACCCGTGTGATGTTCGGTATTTGCACCTCCCCTCCCCCGCTCCCCAATCCATATCACGCCATGCATCTGCGACTGCAGTACCATCACCATTGGTATACGCTGCGTCCACGTCCTCCATATCCGCCATCACGTCGTACACTACATCCGCGATCCCCTCACTTCCATCCACGTCACACTCTGCAATGACGACGCTGTACCCATGGCATACCCCACATCCACGTCCCCCTCCCCCCCCCCCCACGTCATATCCTGCAATTGTCCTCCCCATCCTCTTCCCACACATTCCCAAACATGTCGCACCCTACGCATGTGCATCTACTCCCCCCCCCCATTCACCCACCCATGTCACATTATACATCCGTGCTACCCCCTCCCCCCAACTGCACACCCACCCACGTGTGACGCCCTGCATACACGCTCCCTTCGACCCATCATGCCCACGCATGTGCATCCACGCTTCACCCGGCCCTACCCCCCCCCCCCACCTCATTATACCCATTCATTCCAAGCGCTGTATCCATACCCCCTTCCCCCGTCCAGTTTGCCCAGCCTTGCATCCACGCCCACCCTCCACGCTCACCCATGTCACGCTCTGCTTCTGTGCCACCTCCCAATACACCCAACCATATGACTCCTTGCATCCGCGCCCCACTGCCCCAAATACACCCACCATGCCTCGACCTTCATCTGCATCCTCTTTGCTCCAATGACTCTAGTTTCACGACCGTCATCCGCGCACCCTAAGCTCGAAAAACCCACCAATTAACGGCCTTCATCCGTCCTTTCCGCCCCAATACATACACCCCAAGTCACGCCCTTCATCCGCCTCCCCTATGCGCCAATACGGCCACCATGTCACGCCTATCACCACCACCCCCCCCCCCTACACCAGTACGACACCCATGTCATGCCCTTCATCTGCGGCCCTTCTCCCCAATACGCCCACCCATGTTACACCAATCATCCGCAACCCGTCTGTCCCAATACGCCCACCATTCACGCCCTTCATTCGCACCCCCCTCTGACCCAATACGCCCACCCGCGTCACGCCCTTCATCCGCACCCCTCTGTCCCAATACGCCTACCCATGTCACGCCCTGTATGTGCACCCCCTCTGTCCCAATACGCCTACCCATGTCACGCCCTGTATTTGCACCCCCTCTGTCCCAATACGCCTACCCATGTCACGCCCTGTATGTGCACCCCCTCTGACCCAATACGCCTACCCATGTCACGCCCTGTATTTGCACCCCCTCTGACCCAATACGCCCACCCGTGTCATGCCCTGTATGTGCACCCCCTCTGACCCAATACGCCTACCCATGTCACGCCCTGCATTTGCACCCCCTCTGACCCAATACGCCCACCCGTGTCATGCCCTGTATGTGCACCCCCTCTGACCCAATACGCCTACCCATGTCACGCCCTGCATTTGCACCCCCTCTGATCCAATACGCCCACCCGTGTCACGCCTTGCTTTGTAGCCCCTCTTCCCCAATACGCCCACGCATGTCACGCCTGTATCTGCGTCACTGCCCCAAGATGCGCACTCATCACGCCCTACATCGGCGCCCCTTGTACCCCCACCCCGTCATGCGCTTTTTTAACCCATGTCAGGCGCTGCAAAAACCTGTGCACCCTGTACGCCATCCCTACCCTACCTATATCATGCTCTAAAATCCGCCCCCCCCCCCCCCCATTCCCTTATCCCTCTCCTTTACCCCCACTCATGTAACGCCCAGTAATTCTACGCACCCATCCCCTTGCCTCCCCCCCCCCCAACCCATGTTATGATCTGAAATTCGCACCCCCTACTGCTACCCATTTCAAGCTCTGAAGTTTGCGCTTCCTGTACTCACTCCCCATCCCCACCCCTGTTACAACCTGCACTCGCTCCCCCTATACCCCGACCCATATTACGCCTCGCATCTTCATACCCCACTCTCTCCCCCCCCCCACCACCTCAATGCCCCCACCCATGTCGAGCCCATAAATTTAACGCCCCCTGTACACCTACCCATATGACGCCCTGCATTTACACATCCTCCCCGTCACCCCATCCATGTCACGCCCAGAACCGCGACTGCCGTATCTCTTACCCAGGTCATACGCTGTTTTTCCACGACGACGTTGTACGCTGCATCCACGACCCCGCACCCATGGCATAGCCTGCATCCGCGTCCCAAGTACCCCCACACGTCATACCTTGTATTTGCTTCTCCTCACCCAACTTCCGCGTAACGCCCATTTCTTGCCACGACCAGCATCCGCGGCCCGTGTACCACCCACCCGTGTCACGCTCTGCATCTATGCCTCACCGTACACCCACCGACTGAACGAATGAATTGACTTAACCACCGACTGACCGAATGAAAGACTTAACGACCGACTGAGCAAATGAGTGATTGAACAGCCGACTGACCGAATGAATGACTGAACAATCGACTGACCGAATGAATGACCGACTGGAAGAATGAATGACTGAACGACCGATTGACCGAGAACGAATGAATGAGTTAACGACCGACAGACCGAATGAATGACTTAACGACCGACTGACCGAATGAATGACTTAACGATCGACTGACCGAATGAATGACTCACGACCCACTGATAGAAGGAAGGAATAGATTGCTGGATGACCGATTGACCGACTGAACGAACGATTGACTGAATGACCGATTGACCGACTGAATGAATGAATGACTGAACGATCAACTGACCGAAAAAATGACTCAACGACCGACTGACCAAGTACATGACTTAACGACCGACTGACCGACTGAATGACTTGACGACCGACTGAATGACTTGACAACCAACTGACCGAATGAATGACTTGACGACCGACTGACCGAATGGATGACTTAACGACTGAAAGAACAAATGACCAGACGACCAACTGACCGACTCACTGAACGACCGATTGAATGAATGCATGAATGAATGACCGACCGAACGAATGCATGACTGACCGATTGAACGAATGGATGACTGAACGACCGACTAAATGAATGAATAATTGAACGAACGAATAACCGACTGAACAAATGAATGACTGAACGACCGACTGAACGAATGAATGACTGAACAGCCGACTGACTGACTGGATGACTGAACAGCCGACTGAACAAATGGACGACTTAACGACCGACTGAACGAATAATGAACGATCGACAGACCGACTGACCGAATGAATGACCGAACGGCCGACTGAACGAATGAATGACTTGACGACCCACTGACCGACTGAATGAGTGAACGACCGAATGAATGACTAAATGACCGACTGAACGAATGAACGATTGAATGAGCGATCGAACGAACGAATGTACCAACGAATGACTGAACTACCGACTGTCCATCCAAATGAATGAATGAGTGACCGATCGAACAAGTTTACAAACGACTGACTGAACGATCAACTGACCGATCGAACGATTGAACAAGCGACTTACCGAGCGACCGACCGACCAAACGCACGAAATATAAACAACAATGAAAGATCGAACAAACGATCAAGTGTACGGAAGGAAGGAAGGAATAAAGAATGAAAAACAAAGCGAAAAAAGTGTCACAAATAGTGTACTAAAGAATGAAAAAAACAACGATTGTTAAAATTTTAAAAAAATGGAAAGAACATAACGATTGTTAAATAAAGAATGAAAAGAACAGAACGATTGTAAAACAAACTCGTCTGAAAAGAAATAGTGGTGTGTGGGTGGGAAATTGGAGGGGGGGGGGGGGGGGAGAAAAAAGCAAGCATGTTGCAATTCCACGAGGCATTAATTTTCATGTTGAACATTTAAATTGTAAGGCATAAAAATTGAAAAATTGTCAGTTGGTAATACTGTGATTACCACATCACATACATGCTGTAAACCATTGCTAGTGGTAAACATATGAATGAATAAAGAAATAGATAAATAGATCGTGAAATAAATACGGTAGTCAAATAACAAATCAATTACTTTCTTAGTAACTACCAAAGTAGACACACAAATTAATGGATAAATGAAGGACCGAACGATCTCTCTCTCTCTCTCTCTGTATACACACACACACGCACGCATACACACACACACACACACACACAATATATATATATATGTGTGTGTGTGTGTGTGTGTGTGTGTGTGTGTGTGTGTGTGTGTGTGTGTGTGAAGAGAAAACAAAGGTAAAAAAACTTTTTCACCTCAGGGTAAAATTCGTCGATTAAGAAGACAAAGATGCTAAAACAGTACGTTTCAGGTCATAGACCCTTTCTCAACTGCACAGGGAAGGGGGCAAGAAGTAAGAATAAAAGGCTGACTGCTACTCACAGAAAAAGAAAGCAATCAGTGGTAGGAGTGAGTAGAGTTAAACAGTGAAAGGAAAACTTAAAGTGGGAGGGGGGTGGGGGGTGGGGGGTTAAGGAAAAAGTGTATGTGTGTGTGTATGACCGCCCACGGAAGCATGTGCACATGTCCGCCCGTATGTGCGTGAGTGTATGCGCGCGTGGGGTCGCGTGCATGCGTGCGCCTGTCTGTCTGTGTGCTCGCATGGTTGTAAGATGGTGGAGGGAAAGTGTGGAAGGGAGGAGGAAAAAAAAAAAGGGGGGGGGGGAGGGGGGTTAAACAATAAAGGGAAAGGGGGGGAGTGGAGAAGGGGAGGAGGGAGATGAAGAGAATGTGTGTGTGTGTGTTTGTGTGAGCGTATGCGCACGCATATGCGTGTGCCTGCGTGTGAGTGCTAGTGTAAGTGGTAAACAGTAAAGGGGAAGAGGGAAAGGGGAGAAGGGAGACAGGGAGGGAAAAATACAGACACACGGGGGGGGGGGGGGGGTAAGGGGGGGAAAAAGGGGGGGGGGGAAGAAGGGAGGGGGGGGAGGGAAAAAAAAAGGCGGGGGGGGGGGGTAAAGGAACGGGGGTGCAAGTCGAGCTGCCGAGTTCAGTCCCTTGTGTTCATGCCATATGGGGTGCGAGTGCCAAGACGGGCAATCACTGAAGACTCCATAAAGAGCCTGTAGAGTCCTGTCGACTGGTTCTGCCACACTGCTGCTACTTTGGCGTGGACAACGCAATGGTGCTGCTGGTTGAAGTGGGAGCCCACAGGGTTGTCATAATCAAGCCGCATGGAACGCAGGTGCTCGCTGAACCGTTCATCAAGGCTGCGATAGGTCTCACCTGTGTATTTCTTGGTACACAGGGAGCAGGAGATGACGTAGACAAGGTCTTTTGACTGACAATTAAAACTGGTCCTTACGGCAAACTGGCCAGCAGGTCCTGTGATGACAGTGGAACCATCGATGAAAGGGCAGGTCTTACAACCCTTGCGGCCGCATGGTGTAGCGCCACGGGGGAGGGGGGGGGACCATAGGGGCGGATAGAAGCTCGCACAAGATGGTCTTTCAGGTTGGTATCCCTCCTGAAAGCGATGAGGGGTGGCTTAGGAAAGATCTCCCTCAGATGTGGGTCTTGCTGAACTAAGTGGAAGTTCCGGAGGAGGATACTACGGACTGGGAGGTTGTGGGGGTGGTAGGTGAGGACTGCCACTGTACGGTCTTCATTATCAGGACTGACTCTAGGAACAACAGCCTGGGCACGAGAGACAGCACGAGCTCGCTCAAGTGCACCACGAACCAGGTCCCCTGGATACTTCCGGGCAAGGAAGAATCCAAGCATTCTCTTCGCTTGAAGTTCAAAGTCCTGCTCATCACTGCAGATCCGTCTCAGTCGCAGGAACTGTGAGTAGGGGATGCTGTCTCTGCAGGCACGGGGATGGTTGGAAGTGTAGAAAAGGTAGCTGTGAGAATCGGTAGGCTTATAGAAGACACTAGTGGCAAGGCTATTGGAGTAAGGTAAGATGGAAATGGCAATGTCGAGGAAGGACACAGAGGAGTCAGAGATGTTGCAGGTATACTGTAGAGCTGGATGAAAGGTAGACATGAAGGAAATGAAGTCCTGGAGAGATTCCTTCTTGCAGGTAGACACGCCCAAACAGTCATCAATGAAGCGCCTGTAGAATGCTGGTGTCTCACCTGTGTACTGACTAAACGCCTGTTCTTCTACATGACCAACAAAAAGGCAAGCAAAGCTAGGCCCCATCTTGGTGCCCATGGCCACCCCACTTTGCTGTTGAAAGTGTTTATCATAAAATGCAAATGAGCTCAAAGTGAGGACCAACTCTGTAAGACGCATGATGGTGGGGATGTGCAGCCTAAGGTGGCTCCTCTGAAGGAAATGGTGGACCGCAAGCAGGCCGTCGTTGTGGGGGATGTTAGTGTACAACGACACAATGTCCATGGTGAAGATATGCCTCTCAGCACTGTCATCGGGAAAAGAGAAATCATTAAGGAGGGTGAGGGTGTGGTTAGTGTCCTTCACATAGGTAGGTAGTTGAGAAACTAGGGGCTGGAACACTTCATCCAGAAAATCAGAGATCAACGTGGTAGGGCAAGAACAGGCGGACACTATCGGGCGGCCGGGATTGTTGGCCTTGTGGATCTTTGGCAGTAGGTAGAACAAGGACTCCCGCGGCTCCCTCATCACTGCATAAATGGCTTGCGGAGGAAGATGACCACTGTCAATGGCATTCTTGATGGTTCGTCTAATCAGGGCATTGTCCGGCTTGGTAGTGGGCTTGGAAATGCTACAATAGAAGGCAGAGTTGGAGAGCTGCGACCGGGCCTCTTGAATGTAAAGATCCTTGCGCCACACCACAACAGCACCACCCTTATCTGCAGGCTTCACAACGATGTCTCTCCTGTCCTTAAGATCTTGTAAGGCCTTCTGTTCCTCTCTGGAAAGATTGGAGTGGCGAAGAGGCTTGGGTGTGTGTGTGTGTGTGTGTGTGTGTGTGTGTGTGTGTGTGTGTGTGTGTGTGTGTGTGTGTGCATGTATATACTATATATATGTCCAAGCTTGATTGTCTTTCGTTTAAAAGACTGTTCTACTGTTCTACGTATCTACTTAATGAACATTTAATTTAGTCACTTTACATTTCTATCATTATCGTTCCTGAAACGTGCAAGCTATGAAAACAAAACCATTGTTTTTCTTAATGAATAATGTATACATTACTCTCTCTCTCTCTCTCTCTCTCTCTCTCTCTCTCTCTCTCTCTCACACACACACACACACACACACACACACACACACACAATGTTACTTGCTCAACTTATTGTTTCATTAGAAGTCTTACTCGGTATGGATTTGCTGTCTAGTTGTCTCAGGAAGCGGGATGTAGGGAAGTGCTCGCTGCTGATTTTCATGACAGACCGATAAAGTGGTGTGTGTGTGTGTGTGTGTGTGTGTGTGTGTGTGTGTGTGTGTGTGTGTGAGAGAGAGAGAGAGAGAGAGAGAGAGAGAGAAAGAGACTGTGTGTGTGTGTGTGTGTGTGTGTGTGTGCGTGCGTGCGTGCGTGAGTGTGACTGCGTGCGAGCGCGTGCGTGTATGCATGCGCACGCGTATGCATATGAATGCGTGTGTATGTATGCGTCTGTGTGTGTGCGTGCGTGTTTATGTGTGTGCCTGTGTGCGTGCTTGCGTTTGTGTGTGAAGTGACGTTGTATTTAATTTTGAGTGTAAATGCTTATCTGACACTATTGTTAATGTAATTTCCTCAGTAATAATCTATCACAGAGAGAGAGAGAGAGAGAGAGAGAGAGAGAGAGAGAGAGAGAGAGAGAGACAGAGTGTAACCTTGCGTATTAACGCAGCCGTTTATGTACACATGTGTATTTCTATGTAGTTATTTGTATAAAACGGTGATCAGCCATAACCGATTACAAGGTGGGAAAAGCTTTAAATGATATAACTACAAAAAGGGGCATACAATCATAGAAAAGAAAACGGAATCGGATGAATAAAAAAGAAGTAAAGCTATACGTGAAGTAATTCCCCATCATCTCTCTCTCTCTCTCTCTCTCTCTCTCTCTGCCCCCCCCCCTTTCACTCTCCGCCACCCCCCACCCCTCTCTCTCTCTCTTCTGTTTTAGCCTTGTGTATGTCTGTCCTTCGGTTCGCCTCTCTCTCTCTCTCAATCTCTCTCTGTGTATCTCTCTCTCAATCTCTCTCTCTCTCTCTCTGAGAGAGAGGAAGAAAGAGCGAGAGAGAGAGAGAGAGATCTGAGAGAGAGAGAGAGAGAGAGAGAGAGAGATCTGAGAGAAAGAGAGAGAGAGAGAGTGATGATGATGAGGAGGAGGAGAAGGAGGAGGAGGAGAAACGACTCTGAGAAGAAGAAGACCCCGAGAATGAAGAATGAAAGAGAAGGTGGCATGAGTAGAACGTGAGAAGGATGAATGGTAGGAACGGATGTGGAAAACGTAAAACTGATGAACGATAGACTGGAGAAAAAGAGAAGAACATGATAATAAACAATGACGGTCGTGAGAAGACGACGACAACGACTGGAGAAGAATCAATGACGAACCGAAGGAGAAGAAGAGAATGCCAGAACGATAAATGAATGATGGGCCTGGGACAAAAAGAAAAGAGCGTGAGACTGATGAGTGATGGAGCGAACTCGAGAATGATGAATCATCAACAGCACAACTTTAAGCATGACAAAAGACGGACGGAATGGGAATAGAAGAACGTGGTGATGGTGAATGGCAGACGGGATAGAAAAGGAGAACGCAAGTGCGATAAATGACAAGGATAAATGAAGAGTGGGAATGTGCTGAAACTGAATGTTGGAAGGAGTGAGGAGACAAATAAGAGTGTGACAACTTTGAGAAACACCTGGATAACAATGACACAAAAAGCCTTTGAATCTGAGGAAAAAAAAATGACCAACGCAAATTAAAGTCAGCATCGCTCAGGACAAAGAGATTAACTGTCTCATACAGAAAGAAAACATTCTAAGAAGATAGAGGAACTTCACTGCTACTACGACTTCTTCGACAGAATGTCGGGAAATCATCTCCATTTGATGATTCCTGATCTGTTAAGATACTCCGATCTGTTTTGTTCTGTTTGTTGTAGACCTCCGAGCGAAGTCGCTGAAACATGGCAAGGCTGAAAGCATTGAAAACATCTCTGCAGAACAACTGAACATGGTGGAAATGCAGAAACTGATATATTAACAATCATCTGCAGCAAAAGCTGGCACACTGGCGAGTGGCTGACGCCAATGGGACTCGATTTCTAATCGTCACACTTCCAAAGAGAGGAAATCTTTAGCACTGCCAGAACAACCGCAAGATCAGCTAGATGAGCAATGTAAGCAACGTCAAATTCAAAATCATTCTGAATAGATTACAGTTGCAGAGAGACAGCACTGTATCTGAAAGGCTGAAGTATCATCGAACAGATCTTTAACCCCTCGCCAAAACACCTGCAACACCAGAAGGAGTTGTATCATGTCTTCACAGACTTCAAAGAAGCGTTTGATATAATCTGTCTGGGTGTTATCGGCCGTTATGAAGAAATTTGATCGCAGGACAAAGTTGATCAACAACATTCAGAAAGTATACGCCAAAAAGTGATCAATGTGTGCTCACAAAGGGCGCGACTGGAAAGTGGTGCCATATATCAGTTAGGATTCGTCAGGGCCACTTCACCCTCCAATACTTTTCAATATAGTCCTGGAAAGCATCTTGAATGATCCACTTGAAAACCATGTCAACATAATCAGCACTACAAGAATATCTCTGACGAACTTTCACTTTGCTGATAACTTCGGTGGTTTGGCGGGCATTGAACAAGAACTCACTAGCTACAAGACATAGTATTGATATCAACACCGAGAAGACCAAACTAATGGCCAACCACAACACCATCTCCAGTACTGAAATAACCATGGGTAGAAATTAGGAACTAATAAACAGATCGTATATCTGGGATTTATTTTAGTTGGGAACTGTGAAAAAGTTCATATACTTGGGATTTATTTTCAGCGATGGGAGATTCAAATCAGATATCCTCTCATGAGCAGCAAAGACATCAGTTCTGTGCAGACCGCAACCTGTATGGAAAGACAAAAACATTTCAGTGAAACACGAGTCTGGCTCCTGCATGCACGGGTGTATGTCATTTTCATATAGACGCGACATGGACATGGAAGAAAGAACCAGGTCACAGAAATGATATGTCATTGCAATATACCATACATCACATGTACTGATCATAGCACCATTAAACTAGTGTACCAGACCATCAAACAGCACATAAGCGCATACAAAAATTTGCTGGCACCAGCAACGCAAAGAAATTAGGTTGGCATTGCTATGAAGATCACACGGCCCCGCTAAAGTAATCTTCCAGGAAACTGAAGGAGCGGGACAAAGGAGAAGACAGAAAAACAATGGACTGATAGCATGACAGCATTGCAGAACGGACAGTGAAACCGTCTGTACAGCCCTAGGCCTCGGAACACAGCCGACAAAATTGGAGGGATCTGGTGAACAGTTCTTCAGCTCGATGTACCAGTGACTTCACACGGACCTAAGAAAAAAGTTAGACTTTAATGATACAACACCAATTCATTCTTGTATTTTTTAATTATCTTTTTCAATCCAGAACGTGTGCGTAATTCTAGGATTGAGCCATCTACAAATATTAAAAAAAAGAATAAATACACGGTTTAGTGTGTTCTTGAGTCTCAGAAAATAAAATATTTACTTTATCATATTTCTCAGATAATGAAATGTTTATGCATCACCTGTCGTCAGTACAATATAATCATTATCAAATTTGACCTGTCGGTTCTCTTAGAGAGGCATGACAGGCACTGTTGGACATGATGAAACAGAACAACATTGCATTTTTGTTGTTGTTGTAAATTTCATTTGTATGATTTCTAACAGGGGGAAAGCAGCGTATGTCTAGCAGTTTTCAAATACTCGTTGCCAGAGTCTAAGAATACTTTGTTTCTGAATTCAAGACAAAAAAGACTTCGAATAAAAACGATTAGCTTTTGACAACTTTCCTTATTCTGAAAGAGACAGTAAGCCAACTTCATGGTATGATTCAATATATTTGTATGTAACGGATTGCCAAGAGGTAATTCAATAGCTCTGCTGTGCGTAGATTCTATTTCATTCAACAAGCTGTGCAGGGTTGATACATAAACTTCTTATTCATAAATCAATTTGATCGGACGAGACTAGTGACTCTGATAACGGAGGCTTATTGTTGTTTTTGTATCTTGATCTCATGGCCAAGCATCACTTCCTGTTAAAAAAAATAATTGACCTTTTTCTTGCGGTCACTATCAAAATCTCAATAAGAAACTGTCAATGTAATACTAGTCAAATGAGTATCCCCCGTGGGGAAAAAAATAGTTACTTGTGTTTTCTCTCGCGAATATGTAAGCCCATTTCATTCCATGTATATCTATCTTCAATTGATGAATATTTTGTGCATGATTTATTACCCTCATCTTCTTAGATTTTCCTTTGTCTAGATGGAAATATCGTCTGAATATTATACCGTATGTTTGTCTTTTGATGGTACTTTAAGTAGGTCATAGTAGGAGCAGCACCTACAACGAAAGCAATAATGACACATCGAAGGGTATAGATCTTCTGAGAAGATGACTGGACTTTGCCGACTCTTAAACAATCAGATTCTCCAGATTAAAAAAAAAAACAAAAAAAACTGCTGATACGAAACTTCGCTTATTCCACCAATTTTTACATTTTAGAGCAATTTTGCAAGTTATTTGCTACTGTAAGCTTTTAATGATAAATATAACGATGTCTTAATACAACACAATAGAAAACAGCAAAAGCAAACTATGTCACCTCCACAGTCAATGCCACGAAGCATTAAAGCATCAATGAAGAAGAATAAAACACAAGAGAGAGAGAGAGAGAGAGAGAGAGAGAGAGAGAGAGAGAAAAACAGAGACAGAGACAGAGACAGAGAGCAACACGAAGCTGTATTCCATCCTTGTGCCAAAAAACCCACAATAAAGACGTGGTTAAGCCATGTTTGGTGAAGTCATTCGAAAACAGTACAATTTGTCAAAACAACAGAAACATTTCATTTGAAAAGTTACACACACAATACTCTCCCCGCCCCCTTTCCTCGACACCTCTACATTCCCATCTTTTCCCCTGTCCTGTCGCTCCTCCACAAACATCAATTTACATGGTTGCGCAAAAAATGCCGACTCATACGTACAAAAACATGGATATACAACTGTGCGCGCACACACATACAGCCATGCGAAACACCTCTTTCTCTCTCTCTCTAACACACACACACACCACAGACAGACAGACAGACAGACACATATACGCGCGCGCGCGCGCGCCACGCGCGCATATGCTAAAGCGCTCGTACGCACCCGCACGCGTACACATACACAACAATGCGCGCGCCCACACGCACACATTTACATATTCAACCATGCGCGTGCGCACGCAAGACGTGCTATCACAGACACACACACACACAACGCGCGCCTACACACAAACGCACACACGCACGCTGAAGCGCTCGCGCGCGCCCGCACACATATACATGCACAACAATGAGCGCGCGCGCGCACACACGCACACATTTACATATTCAACCATGCGCGTGCGCATGCAAGACGTACTATCACAGACACACACACACACAACGCGCGCCTACACACAAACGCACACACGCACGCGCACACGCTGAAGCGCTCGCGCGCCCCCGCACACGTGTACATACACAACAATGCGCGCGCGCACACGCACACATTTACATATTCAACCATGCGCGTGCGCACGCAAGACGTACTATTACAGACAGACACTCACACGAACACACACACACACACACCGCGCGCGCGCGTGCGCACGCATGCACGCACGCTCCCCCCCCCCCCCCCCCCCCCCCCCCCCCCACACACACACAATTCAACAATGGAGAAAACAGATGAAGTGATGACGAGAATGATGAATGATGCATGCAGTGAGGACAGAAACACACGAGATGGTCGAGATTAATGAATAATGGACGGGGAGGAAAACGTGAGATGCGCGCGAATTTTCAGCGATGGATAGCCCCAGGTGTAACGGATGACAGACGGGATTAGGAGAATGAGAAGAATGTCAACGGAAGGTATGATTTATGAAGAACAAGAACAGGAGAACGTAAATGTGACGAAGGAAGGGAAGGAGGAAGGAATATAAATTACACAAACACAATGCAAACAAGAAACCGTGAAGGTTATGACTAGCTGAAAAGAACGAGAATGTGGTGAATGATCGACGGGACTAGAACACGGAAAGTATAAACGGATTAAGAAAAGAGCGTGACCATGACGAAAGAAGGACAAACAGGGGAAGGTAAGGGGGTGAATAATGGGCAGCAAAAAAAAAAAAGAATGGTGAAAGACAGAAGAAAAGGAGAACGTGGAAAAGATGAAAGAGAGACGAAGAAGAACGTGAAAATGATGAAAAAATAATCGGAAACTAACGTGAAAGGGATCTTCTTCTTCTTCTTCTTGATGTAATGCCCACAATCATCAAGTTGATTATTTTGGGATGGAGGGCAGTTCGGATAAGAAGGCAAGAAACCGAGGATGGCGCATTTGGCCCCTACCGGATGAAAACAATCAAACGCGAAAACGAATAAAGGATGGACGAGAGGAGAATATGAGATGACTATTGATCGATATGATGAAAGCATCAGAATCATGACTGACGGGTGGGGGTGAAAAGAGAAAGTGACATCTATGAACGGGAGGTGAACAGAAGAATGTGAATGGGCTACATGATGTATGAAAGCTGACGAGACAGAACTGTGGATGGGAAAATAACGCGAGAACGATGAAGGACGGGATAAGAAGGAAACGAAGAGAGGAGTTGAGACCAAGGGATGAATGACCACTGGACAGCGTGGGAATGGGGCAGTGATGGTCAGAAGAAACAAAGGAAACAAAGGAATGATGAATGATTGTAAACAGAGAAAAGGAGAAGGTGAGAATGATGAATGGAAAACTGGACGAGAGAAGGAAGATATGAGGGAAGAACGTGAGAATCATGGAGAACATGGAAATCAGGCATCATCACAGTAATCCAATGATGAATGGAATGAGAAGGGAACGAAAGAAAAACCAATGCGGACATGACCAGAAAAGAAACGCGAGAGAATGACGAATGGCAGACGAAATTAGAGAAGAGAAAGTGGGAATGGTGAATGATACACGTGATGAAGGGAATGACTTGAAAATGGTGAATGCTGGAGGGAAGCAAACGTGAAAATAATGAATGCTGGACTTAGGGAAAATTGTTAATGATGAATGTTGGACATGGAAGTCGTGAGAAAAAGCTTTTTTTTTTTTTTGGGGGGGGGGGGGGGGGGAGAGAATGATGAATGTTGGACGGTGGAAAACGTAAGCATGTTGAATGTCTGAGCAGGGGCAACATCAGAATAATGAATGTTTGATTGGGGAAAAGGTGACAATAATGAATGCTGGATGGGGAAAAGAGTGAATATGATGAATTTTGGAACGAGGCAAGCGTGAGAATGATGAATGGTGGATGGCGAAAACGTTGAAACGAAGCATTTCAGAGTGACGGAAAACGTGAGAATAATGAGCTGTTGGGCGGAAGAAACGTGAGAATAATGTACGGAGGACAGGGGAAATGTGTGAATATGATGAATGTGAGACCGCGGTAAAATGTGAGAATGATGAATGCTGGAGTCGGGGAAAACGTGAGAATAATGAGTGTAGGGTACGGGAAAACTTGAACATGACGGAGGTTGGACTGGAGAAAATGTGAAAACGATGAATGTTTGAGAGGGGGGGGGGGGGGAGGGGGTTACGAAGGGGGGGGGGGGTGATAATGATAAATGTTTTAATAGGGAAAACACGAGAGTGATGAGAATATTGAACAGGGAGATGGAAAGGGGGGGGGGGGGGGGGGGGAGAATAACGCTGTACTGAGGGAACACGTAAGAATGGTGAAAATTAGACTGCAGAAAAAGGCGAGAAGGATAAATGATGGAGAAGGGGAAAACATCTATTGGTGAACACTGGACGGGAAGTGTTTGTGTGTGTGTGTGTGTGTGTGTGTGTGTGTGTGTGGTGTGTGTGTGTGTGTGTGTGTGTGAGTGTGTGTGTGTGTGTGGGAGGGAGAGAGGGGGAGGGTTGAAAACGATGAATGCTGGACTGGGTGTGTGTGTGAGAATGACCAATGTTGGACTGTGGCAAAAGGTGAGAACAATAGATGTTGAACTGGGGGAACGTGAAAATGTTGCACGGAGGAAAAAGGCGAGAACGATAAATATCAGACCGAGGTTGGGGGTGGGGGTGGATGGGGGCTGGAGGGAAGTATGTCAGATGCGAGAATGGTGAATGCTGGACAGGAGGAGACTGTAAGAATGATGAATATTGGACTGGCGGGGGAGAGAATAACACATGAAGATGGATAACAGATGGAAGGGAGGGGGGGGGGGGGTGCGACACTGATGAACGGAAGACGGATGAGAAGGCGAAGGAAAGACAACGGCGTGTGAATGATGGCCGTAACAAACGCAGGAGAGCGACAGAGGAATGGGGGCACAATCAGCACAGAATGAGACAGAATAACAAGAGGGGCACGTGTTCATTATGAATGGTTAACACGATGAGACGAACAGAACATAAAAATGCTGAGTGCAGGGCGGGGGCAGAACATGACAATAGTAAATGAAGAACAAGATGAGAAGAAGAACACGAGAATGATTCCTGACAGACGGAACGGGAACTGGGGACGCG
Source organism: Conus canariensis (assembly GCA_033310375.1). Lineage (NCBI taxonomy): Eukaryota > Metazoa > Mollusca > Gastropoda > Neogastropoda > Conidae > Conus > Conus canariensis. Next base: position 53,063,490 of record CM065731.1, read on the forward strand.
AGAAGGATGAATGATGGACGAGTGAATTAAGTAGAACAGAGATCAATGGATATGAGGAGAGGGCCACTTGACACTAAGGAATAATGCTCTGGAGGAGGAAAAGAGTCTTAGAGCATGAATGATGGATGGCAGAAGAACATCAGAACGATAAATGTCGGGCGCGATTGGAAGGGAAGAGCTGGGTGGCGTTGATCATGGTACATCCATCCCACTGTTCGAAGCCGCCGAAAGAAAAGTAAAAGAGTAACAATGGAAATAAGTGTACTGTCAGTTCGTGGGTGGCGTTGATTTGTGGGCACAATCCATCCTACTGTTTCGAAGCCGCCGAAAGAAAAGTAAAAGAGTAACAATGGAAATAAGTGTACTGTCAGTTCGTGGGTGGCGTTGATCATGGTACATCCATCCTACTGTTCGAAGCCGCCGAAAGAAAAGTAAAAGAGTAACAATGGAAATAAGTGTATCTGTCAGTTCGTGGGTGGCGTTGATCATGGACATCCATCCTACTGTTCGAAGCCGCCGAAAGAAAAGTAAAAGAGTAACAATGGAAATAAGTGTACTGTCAGTTCGTAGCGATGCAACAGAATAGGTCAGCAGTTTATAAAAGGAACTGTTTGTAGGAGAGAAGAGTGAGAGGGGGGGGGGGGGGGGGGGGCAGCAGGACTCTGGAGATTTGAGGTGTGGTTGGAAAAGACCAAATATGACCAACAGACTAGGGAATACGGAAACATGAATAACATATAACAGGGGGTATGGGCGGCAATGGAGGGCTTAGGAATGAAAAGAGGGTAAGAAACTGAAGGGCTTCAGGTTCAAATCCATGAAATATTCAAAGACATCTGCAGTGGAAAAGCGAGAAACTGCCGCTGAACGGAGATGGAAACTGGTGGTGGTGTGTCCAATCCTCTCAGCATGTCCACAACATGTTTATACGATAAAGTGAAGGGTCTCTGGAGAACATCAAGGAGTGAACCTTAAAAGTAGGGAGTGGAGAGAAAACTGTACTGAAAAGTATACTACCCTGGTGTGAATGAATGCACATGAGAAGCACGGGAAAGTAAGTGAAGAAAATGTTGTGACAAGCATAAGAAAATCCTACGTGAGTGGGAATAGGGGCAAAAGCGGGGTGTTTATAAAGAGTTCTAAGCGGTGTCTATCTTAATTGATATATTTGAGTGGATCATACATAAACCATATCAGGGCCGTAAGTATTTATACATAAAAAGTTAATATCGAGACCGAGACTCAAAACTCGCGCGGATTAGATAATTTTCAAAAAAGGCCAAGATTTTTTTGTTGTTGTTGTAATTAACGTGATTCAGCATGGCTGCTTCAGGAACCCTACCCTCACCTTTTCCATCAGGCCGTTGTGAGACGAGCTCCCATACGCCTGGAGCTTCATGTATTGATGTGTTGATGTTCTGGGTGGTATGGGTGTAGTGTTGAATAAACCCTCTTCCAGCACTCTCTTCCTCTCCATCCCCATTCCCAATTCGACCAGCATTCCTGTTGCGGTGATCCCGTCTGCCCTACCACCCTGGTGAGTGTCGACATCTGCCCTACCACCCTGGTGGAGTGTCGATCGTCTGCCCGTCCATCCTGGTGAGTGTCGACGTCTGCCCTACCACCCTGGTGAGTGTCGACGTCTGCCCGTCCATCCTGGTGAGTGTCGACGTCTGCCCTACCACCCTGGTGAGTGTCGACGTCTGCCCGTCCATCCTGGTGAGTGTCGACGTCTGCCCTTCCACCCTGGTGAGTGTCGACGTCTGCCCGTCCATCCTGGTGAGTGTCGACGTCTGCCCTTTCACCCTGGTGAGTGTCGACGTCTGCCCGTCCATCCTGGTGAGTGTCGACGTCTGCCCTACCACCCTGGTGAGTGTCGACGTCTGCCCTTCCACCCTGGTGAGTGTCGACGTCTGCCCTTCCACCCTGGTGAGTGTCGACGTCTGCCCTACCACCCTGGTGAGTGTCGACGTCTGCCCTACCACCCTGGTGAGTGTCGACACTCAACCTGACAATGACCTCACACCGAACCTGGCTCGGGTGTCACTTCTCTGCACCGGGTCTACACTGAATCAGCTTCAATGCTAGTTTGACGAATGCGCAAGAAATCTCAGCAATGAAATATTGCTGAATACTACCAGCGGTATCACAGAAGAAATCGCAGCAATTCAAAATATGTTGAACACTATGAGCGGTATCACATAAGAAGTGTGTCATGGAGCGGCAACGAAATATCGTTGAGCTGCACCTTGGTTACACTCAGAAAGAGCGAACAGCACAAAACCTGGAGAACTTTGAAACAAAGGCTAACTCAACCAAGTGCAGAAATTTTGTCACTGAAATAGAAATGAAAAACGTACGGTGTTGACTCCCTCCAGAAATGAAACTGAATCATACGGGCACATATATAGCATCCTGTCTTTTGACCAGTAGTATAGGGAACTAAACGAAGTTAACGCTTAAGCAAAAATGTCACGCAAGAAGTGAACAAAGCTCATGGAAGGTAGAGCGGAGAAAACAGTCAGGAAACTCTGTGCGTGTGTGCGTGTGTGTGTGTGTGTGTGCGTGCGTGCGTGCTTGTTCGCGCGCACACGTGTTTCATAAATTTCAGTTTAATAGGAACTTGTCTTTTACAAACGTTAAACAACAACTCCAGACATCTTCGGACTTTAAATGGCTAGATATAAATTAGGGAAGGTGTGGTCAGTTCGAGCTCGTCCGAATATGTGGCGAAAAACAACACAGTCCTGGCATACAGGCTCCACAATTACCGAGCGAAGAATGTTAGTTCTTTGAGGAGAAATAAATTGCTTAAAACTGAAAGTCTTAGCAGAAACAAAACTGAAATGGCAATATTGGAGATGGGCACGAACAATGCCTGCTTCAGTACAGCTCCAGCAGACCACAGAGAGCATTTCCAGGACTGTCAACATGTATTAACAAACAAAACGCAAGCGAACGAACACGCAAAACTGATATCAACAAACAAGCAAACAACAAAACCAAGAAGTCACTCCCGCCAAAGGAAAACTCAGGATTTGCATACGTTTAAAGGTGCAATTATTCAAAACATCAATTTCCATGCTGCAGTTTTTCACTCGGATAAAACAAGGCCATATTAAGTGTACCGACCATTCTGATCATTTAGATCAGATTTTTCTTTAAAAACCGGTAAAGAAAATCCTTTCGAGAAAATTCCAGTGCAACAAAGATACATAACTAGATGGACAGCACCGCAGAAATGACAGCAACTGCCTGTTCCAGTGGTTACACTTTCACTACCTAGTCACCAGATTACAAGAACTTGCATCTTACAAAGTTTATCAAATGAAAAATAAATTCTTTCCAGACTACACGAAGATGAACGTACCACACATTCAGAAAAGCGGTTGGCAACAGTACAGAGGAAAAACACCATTAAACCTAAATTGAAAAAAGAAAGCAAAGCCAAAGAAAGTGACAAAAGAAGAAATTATTAGCACCGGATTTCTAGAAGACAAGAGCACACTTTACATTAAAAGATCCTCACTCACCCACACTCTCCCCCTGCATTCCTATGGAACGAATTAAAAAGTTATGCGAAGTGTTTAAAACACACATCGAAGACTGGTTCA
>CM065731.1:53102103-53104603 GCA_033310375.1 Conus canariensis
CCGCAACCCCAGGATCACCAAGATTACGAGTCCGGCGCTCTACCAACTGAGCTATTCCGGCTCCCATAGCTCCCATAGCCTTTAAACGACTGAAAGATGTTATTCATTATATGACTTCATACTTCCGTGATTTTATATTTTAAAAAAAAGTGATATTAATTAACTTAGAGAGAAGAGAGAGAGAGAGAGAGAGAGAGAGAGAGAGAGAGAGAGAAAGTTCGCATTTTGCGTGAAGGTTGCTACTTTTTTTCTGTTTTGTAGCTCTATTTCTAAATTATCTTAAATGTGTTTGTTTGTTGTTGCTGATGTTATTGTTATTGTTGTTGTTCTTGGTGTTGTTGTTAATGTTTACTTGTGTATGAACTGATTGCCTTCTTCATGCAAACACACAGAGACATACGAACCCAAGAAGAGAGAGAAACGGAGAGAGAAAATGACGGGGGAGGGATGAGACTCTGAGTATATCGGACGTCATATTTCTATTACGTCATCTCCCACTTACATCTTCCGTTCACCATGCTTGATAAAGGCTGGCGGGACCGAAAATGTGATACAAAACTGGTGTTTTTTTGTGTCTGGTTGTGTTTAAAGTGGCTTTTTCTTCTTCTTTTTTAATGTAAGAAATTGCGTCCGCGCATACATGTGTGTGTGTGTTTTGTGTGTGTGTGTGTGTGTGTGTGTGTGTGAGAGAGAGAGAGAGAGAGAGAGAGAGAGAGAGAGAGAGTGTGTGTGTGTGTGGTGTGTGTGGTGTGTGTGTGTGTGTGTGTGTGTGTGTTCTGTTGAATACGGTATATCTTTTTTTTTCATCAGTGTAAGACACAATCGTAGTGCATGAGCAAACCGTTATGCAGGTCTTAAGAAATAATCATTTTAGGGGCTCCTTTCAGCAATGATTAAAATTAAGGCTAGCTCCAATATCTGTTTACAATTTTGTGATTTCCGCCTTCCTCCCCCAAACATATCTCGCTCTCTCTGTCAGCCTGTCTGTCTGTCTGTCTGTCAGTCTGTCTGTCCATGTATCTGTCTGTCTGTCTGTCTGTCTGAAAATCTTCTCTCTCTCTCTCTCTCTCTCTCTCTCTCTCTCTCTCTTCTCTGTCCTGTCTGTCTCTGTCACTCCGCCACCTACCCCCCCCCCCCCTCTCTCTCTCTCTCCCTTTCTCATCGTCTCTGACAAACTCTCCGAAGAGAAGAGAAGAGAGAGAGAGAGAGAGGAGAGAGAGAGAAGCAGGATACAAGAGAGCAGGTGCATGCATGAAAATTGACAGACAGGTCTTTACACACCGAGCAGTGTGCATTGCAAAATAACTCAACACATGAATATATAATGAAAGAAAGAAACAAACAAACCTTAGAATAAAGAGCAGCTGGTGCAATAAACCCTCTGGGACAATATGAAATAAAACATGATACTTTTTTATGATCCCTGAGTTCAAAATGATTATGGAAGCCATATGTAACGCAAATAAAAGCTGGACTGACATAAATGTGATTTTTTGTTTTTTTCAACCGTCAAATGGAAAGAGATAACAAAAACATTTGAAAAGGTCACAAGGTAACTTTCCAAAAGTGACTGATAAACAGAGTGCATTGAAAGGTCAGTTAGGAGATTGCTTTTTTTTTTCTCCTAAAATCTTTCCCATACGAACAGATCAAGAAAATTTACTTAGAGTCATTAGGAGGGAAAACAGCTTCCATTCCACCTTTTTTTTTCCAAGCAATAGGATGATTTATATGCTGGTCAACCATTTAACATTTGGTAAGAAAAATCAAACCAGCTAACCAGGTGAAGTGTCTTTTTTTTATTTAAACAGATCCATATTTTTCGGACTGAACACAATAATTAAGGCGCTTCGAAAACGTTATTACTACAAACAATGTATGTTTATTTCCCCTGGGCACAAAATACTTCGTATCTGATCTCATCGATGAAAAGTCGACAGCGGAAGAAATCAAAATTGTGGTGGACTGTTCTTTTTCTTGTCTTCTAGAATTCAGAATTAAACGAAATGTGTACCTGTCAGAAAATCATACAGTAACAGTTCGAACAGTTGCAAGTTCAGATTCTTTATCTAATTAACGTCTTGGGGCAGGCGTTATCGACATGTTTTAAAGTAACAAATATACAATGCCTCTTAGTCATTTTGGGGTATGATTTCACAATTTGAACGTCGAAAGCTCTAGATAACAGGGGTGTATGGCTCATGAAGCAAGCACAAGCTGAGAAACATACACAAATTGGACCCCCGTCAACAGCACGATGTGTTTGTATGTTAAAAAAAAAAAAAAACATCAAACGTCTTGAAAGCTTGGATGTGTAATTTATTCGCTGGTAAATAAAACAACGATAACAAAAAACACCAAATATGTAAGGAAAACGAAAGAAAAAGAACCAAATGCAGAAATGGCGCCATCGGGACCTTGCGATATGCAAGGATTTTCACTACCTCTGGCAATTCATTTTTTCTTTCCATCATTGTTCACGCGCGCTCTTTTTGCCCAT
>CM065731.1:53109603-53114603 GCA_033310375.1 Conus canariensis
AATGTACATTGAATCGATTGTACTACAATACAATACAGTTCATGACACTGCTCTAAAAATACCCCCCCCCCCCCCCCAAGTATAGTACTAATGATAAAAATGTCAATTATAGAAGATGGACAATGGTAATATTTGTTCGTATTCATTTCAATGAAATGTTAACATGGACATCATTTCATGCAGAGTTCGGCGTATATCAAAAAAAAAAAAAAAATATATATATATATATATATGTATATATATAAATGTTTGTATGTTGTGTGTGTGTGTGTGTGTGTGTGTGTGTGTGTGTGTGTGTGTGTGTTGTGTGTGTGTGTGTGTGTGTGTGTGTGTGTGTGTGTGTGTGTGTGAGTGTGTGTTTCCCAGTTTGGAAATTGTTCCTTAGGGGTTTCAAAAATTAAGGTAGCGCGCTTTAGTTTCAATAACTCTCTACATATAAACAAAAGATTTGTCACATGGGATTATTTGATCAAATATTTTGTCTGTCTTTATTCTACGTCATATTCAAACAGTGCAAGCCCGATGGTCAGTTCACTTTTGTGCAGTTTTCACAGTTGTCCGACTTCAGTTTTCCCAGCTCTCTTCAAAACTATTGAATCAGCTGATCCTACCATGAGGAGTGTTGCGCCGTGCCTTTCTCAACTCTCTTCAAAACTATCGAATCAGCTGATCCTGCCATGAGCAGTGTAGCGCCGTGCCTTGCTGAACTCTCTTCAAAACTATCGAATCAGATGATCCTGCCATGAGCAGTGCAGCGCCGTGCCTTGCTGAACTCTCTTCAAAACTATCGAATCAGCTGATCCTGCCATGAGCAGTGTAGCGCCGTGCCTTTCCCAACTCTCTTCAAAACTATCGAATCAGCTGATCCTGCCATGAGCAGTATAGCGCCGTGCCTTTCCCAACTCTCTTCAAAACTATCGAATCAGCTGATCCTGCCATGAGCAGTGTAGCGCCGTGCCTTTCCCAACTCTCTTCAAAACTATCGAATCAGCTGATCCTGCCATGAGCAGTATAGCGCCGTGCCTTTCCCAACTCTCTTCAAAACTATCGAATCAGCTGATCCTGCCATGAGCAGTATAGCGCCGTGCCTTTCCCAACTCTCTTCAAAACTATCGAATCAGCTGATCCTGCCATGAGCAGTATAGCGCCGTGCCTTTCCCAACTCTCTTCAAAACTATCGAATCAGCTGATCCTGCCATGAGCAGTATAGCGCCGTGCCTTTCCCAACTCTCTTCAAAACTATCGAATCAGCTGATCCTGCCATGAGCAGTATAGCGCCGTGCCTTTCCCAACTCTCTTCAAAACTATCGAATCAGCTGATCCTGCCATGAGCAGTATAGCGCCGTGCCTTTCCCAACTCTCTTCAAAACTATCGAATCAGCTGATCCTGCCATGAGCAGTATAGCGCCGTGCCTTTCCCAACTCTCTTCAAAACTATCGAATCAGCTGATCCTGCCATGAGCAGTATAGCGCCGTGCCTTTCCCAACTCTCTTCAAAACTATCGAATCAGCTGATCCTGCCATGAGCAGTATAGCGCCGTGCCTTTCCCAACTCTCTTCAAAACTATCGAATCAGCTGATCCTGCCATGAGCAGTATAGCGCCGTGCCTTTCCCAACTCTCTTCAAAACTATCGAATCAGCTGATCCTGCCATGAGCAGTATAGCGCCGTGCCTTTCCCAACTCTCTTCAAAACTATCGAATCAGCTGATCCTGCCATGAGCAGTATAGCGCCGTGCCTTTCCCAACTCTCTTCAAAACTATCGAATCAGCTGATCCTGCCATGAGCAGTATAGCGCCGTGCCTTTCCCAACTCTCTTCAAAACTATCGAATCAGCTGATCCTGCCATGAGCAGTGTAGCGCCGTGCCTTTCCCAACTCTCTTCAAAACTATCGAATCAGCTGATCCTGCCATGAGCAGTGTTGCGCCGTGCTTTTCTCAGTTGCACGTAAAAGGAGCATGAGTCAATGTCTGTAGGCTAACTTTTTTTTTTTTTCTAGAATACTCTTTGTTATCAGAATAATGTGCATTGTCCGGGTCTGTTACCATTTACATTTTATTTTCTTAATATGTCTGTTTCTGTTTCGGTTTAGTTTCTCACTTAGTAAAAGAACTGATGTTATAAATGAATACTTCTTCTATAAGAAATTCATAACATGCTTTTGATCATTTGTTTACATTTGATATTGTCTACATTTCCTTTTTTATTTCTTGGATTTCCTGTTTTCCGCTTTCATGTACTGTTCTGGGGCGTCAGGTTTTGACAGTAGGTATAGGTTGTGGCGCCGCAGTCAGCAAGAACATAATAATCGATGTCCTCCACGTAACAAAGCATAAAAAGTGATGAAGTGTGTCAGGACATGCACAAGTCAGTTTTGTTAGTTTTGTTCAGAATGATTGGATTTCTACTGTGTTGTTGGCATCTTCATGCTGATCGATCAATGCGGTGGACGTTTTTCTTGTTCTTCCTGAAGATTTAATGGCGGGCAGAACAAAGGATGCTGGAGAGCTGATTTTGATCTATATTGTTATGAGAAAGCCTGATGATTTTTGTTCCTGAAAAGCACGTTAAAGAGAAGATATGTTACTGGTAATATCTGTATTACTGATTTAAAGCTGAACAGTTCGGTTGTCTTCCATTATGCAGACAAGAATTTTTTTCCAATTCCCACATACCAGTGTTAAGAAGGTATCGCTGGATTTTTGGCAAGACATCTTTATACGTGACACATTAGAATGTGTTTAAAACCAGTCAAACTCAGAGTAAAGAAAAGATCCACATCACAACACTTCACGGTGAACAAATGCAACTTCTGAACCTGGAATTGCTGTTGAAATATAAGATTCCCTCTTAGTTTCATATCTTATGAAATATTCATATTGACTTGCCACTAATTACATGTTGTCTGAATCTGATCTTGATGGCATGTAATATACTGGTTTTAGTTTAAATGACTTCCTGAAATATTTACACACACAGATCTGTTCTTTGATCACGTAACATCTACAATAAATTTGGCTGATAAAGTGTGCTTTAAATGTATTAAGTTTGTAACATTGCAAATATTCCTAAAAAAAAAAAAAAAAAAAAGGAACGCTTTAAGGGAAACTGACAGTGTTTACCATTCAGCGACATCTTCTGGAATTTGTAATTACCGAAAGCATGTGAATGTTCTCACACTGCACACATTGCGCGCGCAAGCACACACACACACACACACACACACACACACACACACACACACACACACACACACGTGCGCGCGCGCGCGCGCGCGCGCACACACACACACACACACACACACATGCACACACACACATGCACACACACACACACACACACACACACACACACACACACACACACACACACACACACACACACACAAAACAAGGTGATTCTTCAGACTCACCCTCTGACCACTATAGAGTCAAAGGCGAGGGGATGTGTGTCCCGACAGGCTAGTTCTGCAGACAAAAGTGATGGCACCTCCCCTTCATTTCTGGCATGCAGTCGACACACCATTGATAACCAGTCGGGGTCATTCCCCGTGATGAAAGCCGGGCCATCTCTCATCTGAAGCCACGTCTAACATCCAGGCGTCGCGATCCTTATCAGCAATCACCTTAGGAACGTCCACAGTTCTGGGAGGGCATAACCGACAGACCAGAATCATTCATACTCTGTTTATTCTGACATTTTTTTCCCCAGCCAAAACTTATTCCGTTATGAGACAAGTTTGAACTCACACAGGCCAAAGTGGGACCAATGCGAAAACTTCCATCGTTTTCCTCTACCATTCAAAAGACCTTGCTATATTTGGAGCAAGGGAATGGGATGAAGACAGTACATAAATATCAGAAAAGGAACCTCTGACTAATTCAAGAAAAGAAACTCTGTGAGCAAAAGAATGCTAAAACTAGCCACTGACCCAGAAACTAACTGAAAGGAATATCTTAAAAGGAGCGAAGAAATATCATGATTTACTATATATATATTACAGAAAATAAATTATATGAAATTGGAAAATATGTAAATAAATCTAAGTCGAAAAGAATGCAACCAGTTAAAGGGACCAATCATTTTAAAGCAAGCAGCTGAATTTTGACAATACATAAAGTCCAAGGACAGACGGCATGACAGTAAACTGTTTTTTTACGGCTGCTGATAAGGGCGTCATGTATCCTCTTACCTCTTGGTTCTATGCGCTGCGTATTCGCAAACACAATCAGGCAAGATCAAGAAGTTAGAGGAATATGGATAAGAAATTAAAAAAAGATAACAGAACATACCATCTTTACATCAGAACAAAATAAGAAATCTACAAAAAATATGTGTACAAATCTGTGCCATGTTTTGCAAATAGTTAGACTTGTATTTGACAGTGAGAAAGTTATGTTTGCTGAGTAATAAAGAAAAACTTCCATTAAGAATATCTACGACCATTCTATATTGAAATGGAATTCTCCCAAAAGTTAAAATTCTAAGGGTGTAATTTACAAGTAGTTTACCGGATATGACAGAAATTAAGATTGCAGATCAGATTAATTCTGAGAACCCAGGTGTTTAATCAAAACACAATAATTCTATTGCCATCAAAATGTGGATCTTCCTTTCCAATCCTCCTTAGTTCCAGATAGCTATATTAAGTGATATGTGTTAAATGAATGTTTGGAATAATTAAAACAATAAATTCAGAATGAAACATTCGAAATAAGATATACAGAAAGGGCTTGTAGCTGTATCCAATAACAAGATGCCCATCCACTCATTGAAAATCGACAACATGCAAAACCATAGGTGGAATATAATACTTAATCCATTTGTCACCAAATTCCGGCCAAATCAGTATCCTCCATCAAGATCGAAAAGATAGGTTTGAAAAGCAAAATTTATGATCTTTGAAAAGAAGTTTCTCAGGCATATCAAACGTTCCACAAACGTAAGTATATTTTCTTTTTACCGAGTAAACATTAAGGATTGAATCTATTTTTTATTA
>CM065731.1:53124603-53134603 GCA_033310375.1 Conus canariensis
GATAACTGAACTGTGAACCTGTTTGGTTTCATTTCAGACTGACCATTACACTACATGATTGATGTACATGTGTTTATGACATACTTCTGTGTAGTCACATGGTGTAAAGAGTATCTGACAGTTTTAACTGAACCCGTCCATAGCAATGTTCCATAGTTACGTTTACCATCTGTACATCCGTATATATACATGAAACAATTCAGTGATTGGGGGAGGGGGGGGGGGTATAAGCGCAAGCAAGCAATTCATCCATCGTTACCGTAATACTTGGAAACTCGAGAAAAAATGGGATAGGGGTATAAAAGAAAACGAGAATGAAGAATCAGGGACATCGATCATTAATATTAAACTCTTCACAGGCAGGCCACTGTAATCAAACGTGGAAGAAAACCCATTTATATCGCCCGCTTTAAGACCGCTTGTCCGCTGATTCGGACACATCTGGTAGACACCGTTGATTGTGTATGTGCTCCCTTGACATCAAACGGAGATATACCACACCCTATAATTCTGTTTTATTCTCACCATCAAGGGTCCAAAACAGAATCCAACAGCACCGCAGTACAGCCGTTGAAGGGTAGAAACCTGCAACGAAAAGAAAGTGTAAGTGTAAAAGAAAGTGTAAGGAAATAAGTTGCTGAAGAACAAAAATCATTATTTAAACAGTATCAACTGTAGGGTTACACTTTTGAGCCTATACCTGAGAATCCAATAAAAGATAGGATACAGAGCAGGTCAAAATGTGTCAACAGTCAGAGTGGTCAGCTCTCCTGTTTGATAACCCTAGCATTGGCTGTCAGTCAAGTGCTGACGGCGTGTCCCTCAGAGCGCGAGCGTGTGTGTGTGTGTGTGTGTGTGTGTGTGTGTGTGTGTGTGTGTGTGTGTGTGTGTGTGTGTGTGTGTTTCAACATATGGCTACCAGGATATTGTCATTTGCCATGACCACACACACACACACACACACACACACACGCACGCACGCACGCACGCACGCACGCACGCACGCACGCACGCACGCACACACACACACACACACACACACACACACACACATCTACAGGTGGAATCATGTTTCAGCTCTCTTAGCACAAACAGATCTGAATAGACTGCTTTGTCTGGAACATAAACAGTACTGTTCAATCCACACACAGGCGGGTGTTTTGTCTGACGAATATCATACCTGAAACGGGTTTATGACCGTGACTGGAGACATAACAAGCTTTCTTCAATAGCGGCCTATTGTCAAACGATCTGCGCGTTTGCCTGCGGAGTAGACGGCTGTACGTTCAAAGCTCTCGTGAAGTCGGATTTTGTTCGTTTACAAATCCTCTCAAATGAATCCAGTTGTAAATGTGTATATCTTTCAGCCAGGAATGATTACAGCAGCAGCAGGACAGAGATGGGCTCCGGCTGTCCTCATGCCATGCACCAGACACAGTGAACCTGTAGAACCTTACTGCCCTCAAAGTCATAACATATGGGCTTAACCTTTCACCTTAAGTTCACAAGTTTCCGATGCAAAACAAATCAGCCCCAAAAACAAACATATGTAGATGCATTTTGTTCATCTGTGCAAGAAACGTCATATACCTTCATGGTGTGAAGTATTCATGAATGTCAATTCTGTTGAAAATATATTCAAACAGTTTAAAATCTAGAAATAATCCACTGTTGATTGCTTGATTGACATCCATTAATTAAAGTTCGATGCAGCAGTCGTCGCTTTGTAATTTAAATCGAAGAAAGGCAACGAGGAGCAGTTGTATATAGACTACTCCGACAGTCAGTTAAGTCAGTTACAAGACAAGAACAGCGATTACATTTCGTTGCATTATGGAATATCCAGCCGTAACGTACAATGGGTAAAACATTTTAACGTTTTGAAATATGAAACTAATTGCATTATTGTTAATTCTTTTTAATGCATTTTGGATACCCGTCTGCTGATCTGTGTTTTCCATTGGCTATTTGAGAATTTCATGAACTAAAAGCCATTGAGAGGAGTAGAATGTAGTTGTATATTATAGTGTGTGTGTGTGTGTGTGTGTGTGTGTGTGTGTGTGTGTGTGTGTGTGTGTGTGTGTGTGTGTATGCTGGGGCTTGCGATGTGTGTTTATGTCTGTGTGTTTGGATGGAAGAGAGAGGGGAGAGATTCGCTGTCTGCATGACTATGTGTACATACATGTGCGGCCAGAGTCGAAGCATGCTGTCAAATACTGCATCCACGTGTGTTGACGCACATTCGCCCACATGCAAATGTTGTTGTCTCAACACGTCCTAGGGGAAGCGGAACTGACTTGTCTGCTAAACTTGGCTCTAGACACGTCACTTTACGCGTTTGCCATCGCGCTTTTCTTCATCTTGCATGGGTGACATTTGGCGATGCTGTCACGTGTATATTTCTTCTATTTTCTTCTATTTCTTCTATTTTCTTCTCTTTTTCTTGTTTCTTTTTTTCCTTTCTTTTCTTTTTTTTTTTTTGTTTTCTTTTTCATTTTTTTTGCACGCCTGCCAGTATATGTACCTTGATATATAAAACAACAACAACAAAAAAACAATAGGGATCTCAGGGCAATGCCAATCAATGCCAGAGTTGTCTCAGACAATGACAAAGAGTGGCCCGGACAGAAACACACGTGGACGGAGACTGTAAAAAAAAAAAGCACAAGTATAGAGCAAGAGGTACTGAGACACAGAGGCTGAGAGAGAAAGAGGGTGGTGGTGGTGGTGGTGGGAGGGGTGTTGAGAAGAGTGGGAGACGGATGGGTTGAGATAAAGAATGAACAGGTGGGTCAGAAAATAAATAGAACAAATGTACTGACAAACACAAAAAGAAACATTTCACATCCAGTGGCCTCATTCTTTTTTTTTAAATCACTTATTAGTGTGCGAATCTCTCTCTCTCTCTCTCTCTCTCTCTCTCTCTCTCTCTCTCTCTCTCTCTCTCTCATACATCACTGTTTTTCCTGTCTCACGGCGTGTGTGTGTGTGTGTGTGTGTGTGTGTGTGTGTGTGTGTGTGTGTGTGTGTGTGTGTGTGTGTGCGTGTGTGTGACTGTGTGTGTGTGTGACTGTGTGTGTGACTCTGTGTGTGTGTGTGTGTGTGTGTGTGTGTGTGTGTGTGTGTGTGTGTGTGTATGTGTGTGTGTGTGACTCTGTGTGTGTGTATGTGTGTGACTGTGTGTGTGTGTGTGTGTGTGTGTGTGTGTGTGTGTGTGTTGTGTGTGTGTGTGTGTGTGTGTGTGTGTGTGTGTGTGTGTGTGTGTGTGTGTGTGTGTGTGACTGCAAGACAGGCATGCCGAGAGAGAGAGAGAGAGAGAGAGAGAGAGAGAGAGAGAGAGAGAGAGAGAGAGAGAGAGAGAGAGAGAGAGAAACAGACAGACAGAGAGAGAGAGCGTGGCAGTCTGCAGTCAGTCTGTCCAGGGCGAGAGGACGGCACAAATACAGTGATCAAACAGCGACAAGGAGGATGAACAAGGAAGGAAGCTCCAACAGACATCCTGATACTGTCTGTTTTGATGACAGGTCATTTTCATCTCCAAAGCCGGAAGGCAAAAATGGATTGATAATTGCCTCCCCGCAACCTGCTCCCCCCCCTCCCCCCTCCCCCCTTCCCACTAAAAAAACAAACAAACCAAAAACAAAACATAACAGAAACAAAACAACAGGTCCACGGTAAACAAGTTCCCACCGTTATTTCAGATGTAACTGCAAATTGCAGTTGATGTCAATACTGAGCCTTTGGATTTTTTTTTATGCTTGACAAAGGTTTTACAAATAAACCGAACATTTGCAATATGCTTACTGGGTGTTGGTGGTTTTAACTGTTCAATAGTGAGTTTCTTGATCTCGAAGTAAACATTTAACACCAGTACCTTCAAATCAAGAAATGGTTTGCTTCAGTCTTTAAACTCCATGCACACGAAACATCCTGTGAACAAACAGGGTTGAAGGAAAAGCCAGGGATTAAAAACTGGAGTCATTAACAATGATCAGTAAACAGTTAATTGTAGACCATTCTGTCCCAAGAAACCGAAACATATGTTTGTAACCAAATCTTGTACCAGTAGCCATCTGGGATTTATTATTTTGTGAATCGTTTATGTGGGTCTTTTAATGGCATTTGAAGAAGACAAAGTCTTCAGAGAGTAGTGCTGTTACCTTGCATTGTTAGTGTTTCTCTGAGCTCAGTTACGTGTGTTTGCATATGGCTGCCGATGTTTACCAGAATAGCCGTTACTATCGGCTATAAAGGCCCAAAACGGTTTTCCCTCTTTATGGAATATCTCACGCGTATTCAAGATAAACTGGGAGTACGTTTATATGCTTTGCACCTTGTTTTTATGTTGTCTTAAACTGTGTCCAGATCGAAAGCATGACGTTGTAATGAATTACTTCTTTGAAATATGTCTGGGTGGTGGTTTATTCATTCTGTCTGTGTGCGACTGGAAATCCTTTTTCGTGGTGTGATTTAGCAGGCTTTTGTTTAACATTTCTTGGTAAGATTTTTTTTTAGACAACGTTTCTTTCTCAAGGATCGTTAGCTACGAATTTCTGTTTCACTCTTTTTTTTTCAATTTTCTTGTTTGTTTCAAAGTGGGCTCAAGTCACACAATAATTGTGCAGATGTTTGATTTTTTTTAGCAAGATTTTGATGGGAAAATTACTGTTTCGTCTAACGAAAGAGACAAACAAATTACAAGATAAAGCACGACGTGTTTCGACCTCTTTGGTCTTCTTCAGGCAAGACAGACATTATTTTCTTTTTAGCTTTTACTGTCTGGAGCTTGCTCATAACTAGTATACACATAGCACAATGATCATTGTGAACTGGATTCCACATTGTCTACAAGACAGTCTGACATATACCGCCTAATTCCACAGTTACACTCACTGTGGGTCAATGATCACCATAATACATCATTCTTCATCCAGTGTAACATGTACCTGCTGTTGCCAGTCTGTGACAGAGTTCATGCTTCTATGGTAAACAAGGGAACAATCAACACATAGCAATCTTCCGGCCGATCATGCGCACTGAACCTCTTCTTCAATATTTATGGCGTGTAAATGGCATTCAAGACCTTAGCTAGTTCGTTTCACACTTTGACCCTCAAACTGTCATCTTCTTTGTAATAACAATCTTCGTCAGTATATTTAAGGAAACTTTTGCATGGATTATCACGCTGACATTTTTGACTAGGTTAATCTTTTTATTTGTATTTTCATCAGTCAGCTCGCCTTCATCGAAAATACTGAACTCATTATCTCCGAAACTGGCTCTGTTTCTCCAGCAACCTTTTACAAGTGCGTGTTACATGTTATCCTTTAAAGTCGGATTCGGTGATCTTGATCATCCTCTCTCTCTCTCTCTCTCTCTCTCTCTCTCTCTGTGTGTGTGTGTGTGTGTGTGTGTGTGTGTGTGTGTGTGTGTGTGTGTGTGTGTGTGTGTGTTAAACTCGCTTCTGGGAGCTTCAAATCGACTTTAACTCTTTCCGTCCATTTCTTGAGCAAAATGACCTACTATCACGCAGAGGATTCGACTGATTGCCTGAACACTCGGCTTTACTCGTTGTCCTCTCTGCCATGATGAGTGAAAAATCTGGCACTGGCAGAGAATCCTGAGTCAACAAAGACACAAAACAGGGCTTTCGTCGTGGGTTTTTTTGTTTGTTTTTTTTTTTTAATGTTATTTGACCCCGCGACCACTCCAAGGTAAATGACAGCGGCATAGCAGAGTTTCTTGTTTTCAGGTCTAACGATCGCAGCTGGGGAAAAAAGACCACACGAAACACAAGAAACTGTAGTATACGAGTCCGCTCTGGCATTGCAAGTGCACCAGCTGGCGTTTTGCGCGCAAACACATATCATGTGACTGGGATTGAGCAACCGCTGAACGAACAATAACCTGGATTTGTACTGTCGTTTTTGTGGGTTCTTTTCTGCGACACGGATATGCTTTCAGCTGATTACGTCTTAACCTGACTTTGAAAACTGCGTCAGATCAGAGAAGAGAAATTGGTGATGAAAAACAAAGAAGCAAACGAACAAACAAACATACAAACAAACAAAAGATGTCTGCTTTACAATGATGATAGTTAGGCTATCATGCGAAATATTTGGTATATTTCTTGTTTGTCTATTTGCCTGTCTATACATTTGTATTTGTACTTATGTCATGACAGATGGGGGCTAGTTTATGCTAAAACATGGTATTTCGGCTGAATGATATTTACACGGAAACTGGCTTGAGCAAAACGCTTCAAAACAAAGTACATTGTATCCTGAACAGACGCCCGGCACAGTGTACACAGTAGTTCAACGTGGTAGACATTTTCATAGCGAAACTTTTACTTTTTGATTTGGGAAAAAAGGACCTATTGTGAGGGAATAATTCGTTGATGGTTATCTCTATCTAAAAAAATGGTTCTTTACCGAATGTGTGGAAGTTTAATCTGATATAATGAATATGATTTTACCAGTTACCGAATAATATTATGTGCAAGTTTAATCTTATATAATGAATATGACTGTACCAGTTTTGCCATCTCTCTCTCTCTCTCTCTCTCTCTCTCTCTCTCTCTCTCTCTCTCTCTCTCTCACCGTACCAGTTTTGCCATCTCTCTTTCTCTCTCTCTCTCTCTCTCTCTCTCTCTCTCTCTCTCTCTCTCTCTCTCTCTCTCTCTTCTGCTTGGTGACAGTTTGGTTTCTCTTTAAACCTGAACAGAGAAAAATAATGTTCTGCAGGAACAGCTCTGAAAATCTACATTTCCATTCCAAACGCATCAGTACCTCAACATCTGTTATTAGGCGCATTCTTTGATTTCAGATGCTCAACACACACACACACACACACACACACACACACACACACACACACACACACACACACACACTCTCTCTCTCTCTCTCTCTCTCCTCTCTCTCTCTCTCTCTCTCTCTCTTGTTACTCGAATTATTTGATGTTGCACTGATAATAATAATCATCTTGGGCAGAATACATCATGTGCCAAAGCCTATCAATATGCCGTACATGAAACATTGCTGCGCTGCCGGTGGAGGAAATGAAGGCAGCTGAAGACGTGGGCGAGTCTGGCACCTAATGAGCGGCACTGTTCATGAATATTCATCGTAGTCAAGTTAACAGAATTCGGTCTGTCACGTTGCCTAACACGTGCACGTCCCCTCCCTCCGCCCCCAGCCCCTCACAAAAGAAAGAAAGAAAGAAAGAAAAAAAAAAAGAGAATAAAGTCAAATCGAAGAACAAGCGCAGCTAATCTAATTTCTAAATCGACCCCTTTCCGTTCGTGATCCTTCGAATCTTCGCTGAAATAGGACAGAAGAGTTAAAATGAAACAGGTGCAAAAAGAACTCTTGTTGGAAAACTTCCCACCACAATACGTTTTTTCTTCCATGTACAATAAATAGTCACGTTATTATTATTAGTATTAGTAGTAGTAGTAGTAGTAGTAGTAGTTAGTAGTATCAGTATCATTATTATTATTACTGATTATTATTATTATCATTGTTGTTATCATTAGTATTATCATTATTATTATTATTACTTTATTTCCTCTGTGACAAGTAAACTATGAATGGTAATAACCTGGGACAGGTATTCACTCTTTGCGCCATAAACCATAAATAGTCAAATGATACATCAGACTGGGCTTTACTCTGTTATAAACTGTAACCGGTTACAATCTTTGAATGGTAACTACTGTGTCCGAAATGAACAACGACTAGTAAAACTCTCTCGTTGATACTCACAGTGTTCACAACCAAATATGGATAGTATCAAACTCTGCGTGGTACCTATTCTGTGCGGGAAACAAGAATACCAATAACTCCTGGGGGGAGAGGTCACTGAGGCTGTCTCCACGACTAAGCAATTATTGTCGTCAGTAGGAGGCTTAGTAGGTGGTGTCCTTCGAATTTTACATCAGAACAGGCGCCACTGAACACCACCAAAGTGACTCGGCAGCAGTGTAGTGTCTCCTCCGATGGGTTGCTTCTTGACGACTTGACATTGACTGCTCCCTACAGATTGCCAGTGCCGGGCCTGCGGCGGGCCCGGGTGGGGCTATGACTGTTGACAGAGGGGATGGGGGTGGGGGTGGGTGGGGGGTCGGAGTGTGTGGCATGATTGCGATGTCACTGAGGTGACACAGAAAATGGGACAGAAAAAAATACCAGTGACCTATGAATGGCAATCATTCTGTGTGGAGGAAAAAAAAAGAAGAAAAAATCCTCGGATTGGTATGTTCTTGTGCACTACAAACCATAGATGGTACATCCTTTTAGCAGCATATACCATACACAGTGCTGTGTTCTGGTTGGTAGTCGCTTGGGCGCCACACACCATCAATGATAACGTGACCTCATTAGTCCCTCTGTGTGGAATGTACCATAAATTGTAGCCATTTTTCCACTGGTTTTCATTTAGGGTGCACTATACCATAACAACAACAACCTTTCATTGGTTTTCATTTAGTGTGAAATATACCAAAAAATAGTAACAACCTTTGATTGCTTTTCATTTAATGTTCAATGTACTTTAGACAGCAACGTCGTCTGGCTGGAATTTACACTAAGTACCGTAAACCATTTATGGAAACGTCATGTGACCGTTATTTACACTGTGTTACTCAAACAATAAAGACAAATAGTCATCGGACTGGTATTTGCTCTGTGCGCTATAAATCATGCATAGAAAAGTCATGTAACCGGTATTTAGACTGTGAACCATAAAGTATGAATAGTAATGTTATCTAACCGGCATTTATACCACCAACATAAACAATAAACAGAAACGTCATACGACTAGAATTTACACTGTACACCATAAACTTAACAAGTAACATTGTCTAGCCGATATTTACGCTGTGTGCCATACACCATAAATAGAAACGTCATCTAATCGGTATTTACACTGTGCACCATAAACCAGAAGTAGAAACGTCATCTAACCGATATTTACACTGCACCATAAATATCATCTGGCCGGTATTTACACTGTGCACCATAAACCAGAAGTAGAAACGTCATCTAACCGATATTTACACTGTGCACCATAAGTATCATCTGGCGGTATTTACACTGTGCACCATAAAAAAAGTAAATATAAACGTCATCTAACTGGTACTTGCTCAGTGCACCGTAGATCATAAACAGTAATGTCATGTAACTGTGTACCGTAAACTATAAACTATAAAAAGCAACGTTATATAACCGATATTTACGCTGTGTAATATAAACAATAAACCGAAACGTCATCTGACTGGTATATGCTCTGATCGCCCTAAACCACAAAATAGTCACGTGATCTGACCGGTGTTAACTTGTGCACCATTAATTAGTAATACCCTCATTTGACTGCTATTTACACTGTGCGCCATAAACCATAAACAGTCACGTCACCTGGCTGGTGTTTACACTGTGCGCCATAAACCATAAAAATAACGTCATCTGACTGGTATTTACACTGTGCGCCATAAACCATAAAAAAGTAACGCCATCTGACTAGTATTTTCACTGTGCGCCATAAATCACGGTTGGTCACGTCCTCTGACTGGTATTTACACTGTGCGCCATCATCCACAATGGGTCACGTCATCTGACTGCTATTTACACTGTGCGTCATCAACCGTCACAAGTAACCTCATCTGACTAGTATTTACGCTGTAAACCATAAACCAGCAATAGTCACGCCATGTAACTGGTATTTTGTACTGTGCGCCTTAAACCACAAAACATTAACGTGATCTGACCGACATCAGCTCTACGCGCCATAAACTATAAACAATAGCGTCGTCTGCCTGTATTGCCACTGTGTGCCATTAACCCCACATTTTTACGATATGTGGTTGACATTCACTTTGAGCGCAATATAATAAAAACAAGAACATCCTCGATCGGTATTTATTCTGTGCGCTCTTATGGCGCCAGGAGTCAATAGCAATCAGATTAGACAGCTCTTTCTGGTTCATAGAAGAAAATCA
>CM065731.1:53144603-53159603 GCA_033310375.1 Conus canariensis
CCAGAGGAATGAGAGGCGACAGGGACTCCATCATCCCCAAAAGGGAGGACAGTGTCCTTGCCGACACGAGGGGAGAGAGGCGGAGGTGGGAGATGAGGTCCATCAGGCGGGTGGACCTCTCCGGGGTTGGGGAGACTAGCATGGAGGTGGTGTCGAAACTCATGCCCAGGAAGGAGAATCTCTGACTGGGCGAGAGCTCACATTTTTCGGGGTTGGTGACGAACCCTAGTGAGGAGCAAAGGCGCAGAAGTTTGGATGTGTGGGCTTGACACAGGGCCTGAGTGGGAGCCAGGACGAGCCAGTCGTCGAGGTAAACCAAGAGGCGAATGTCCTCCTGTCTGGCAAGGGCGGCCATCTCCTTGACTACCTTCGTGAAAAGGAAGGGAGCCAGGGAGAGTCCGAAGGGGAGCACCTTGAACTGATATACCCGTCCCCGCCAGACGAACCGAAGGTATCGTCTGTGGTAAGGATGAATGAGGATCTGAAAATACGCGTCCTTCAGATCTATAGAAGTGGCCCAGTCCAGATGGTGGATGGAATCTCTGATCTGGGCCGGGGTCTCCATCTTGAATTTGGTTGTTCTGAGGAATTTGTTGAGTGGAGAAAGGTCGAGGATGGGCCTCCAGCCCCCCGAGGACTTGGGGACCACAAAAGGGTGGGAGTAAAACCGGGGTTTGGGTGGGGTATATGGGTGATGGCGTCTTTCCGAAGAAGGTCCTCGACTTCCAGGCGAAGAGCCTCCGCCTGGGCCAGGGGGGATCGCTGGGGGAAGGAGGAGGAGAGGATAGCAGAGGGGGGCGATCGTGTGCCCAGGGCAGACGGAACCCCTCTTGTAACACTGACACTATCCAAGGGTTGAGTCCCATACGCCGCCACTGGTGGGCATGTCGGGACAGGCTGCCTGCCAAAGGGGCCGCGGGGCTGGGGAGGGGCAAGAAGTCTGCCAGTTCTCGCTCCTCCGAAGGTGAGTCTACTAGTTACCTCCGAGGCCGGGCCTGTTGACCGAACCGAAAATTCTGCTGATGGGGGTTTTTCGGTTTTGATCTAGCAACGGCAGAAGAAGGTCGTCTGGCGGGCCTTGAGGTGCGAGGGGGGGCCTGTTTGGGGTAGGGCTGGGGTCTGGGGGCCGGACGGGAGTAGGGTCCAGGAGGGTGATGCTGGCGAGGACGATGCTGGGGAGGGGGCTTGGCCGCAAAAGACGCCGCCTGCTTGCGTTCCTCGACTGCATGAGTGATGACAGCAGTGGAATAGTCACCGAAGAGCGACTGTTCCTGACCCGGGATGCACCGTAAGGCCGCCTTGAGCGCCGGGGAGAGATTGGCCTGAGATAGCACAGCATCTCTCACTGCTAACAGGCAGTTAAAATGGCACCTGGCCGCGCTGTCTGCCGCAGCCCAAAGGTGATGCGAAATCTTGTTGACCAGGAAACGCAAGAGGGGGTCGTCGAATAGGCTAGGATCTGCCTCAGAGTCGTCGGGGTCTGAAGCCACCGAGGCAGTGATGCCCTCCTTTGCCCAGAGCTCCTCCGCTCACTGCAGGAACATGTCCATGAATGCATGTCCCGCGGTGGTGTGGAGAATGCCAGTCCTGGCAATTCTATCCCACTCCATCAAGTTCTTGATGAGAACAGGGGTGGATGTGGGGGGGGGGGCGAGGTTGGGCGTGAGCCTGAGGTCGGCGGAGGAAATGGCAATGTCCCTGGTGGCCGGATTGGCAGAGAAGAGGGAAAAGACATGGGGGCCATGACGCGGGTCTTTGAGGAAAGCTCCTACTGGAGCCGCGTTAGGGGCTGACAAGAAGTCAATCCCCGGTGGGGGAATGGCATGTGCACCCCTGGCGAAAGAAGCCAGTCTGTCCCACAAGGGAGGGAGGGTCTGGGGGGCGACTATCCTCGGCCGTGATCGCTGGGCAGGGGGCTCCCCAGTGAAACGGCTAAAGGAGAAGATGTTGTCAGAGGGAGGGGATTCCCTCACAACAAGATCTGGACGCCAGCTCTCCAGGATGGAGAGGTCACCAGACTGGGGGAGGGAGTCCTCGACCCCGTCCTCGAGTTGAGGGTCAGAGTAATCCAGAAGGGGATGATCAGATCCACCTTCGAAGGAGGACGGGTCCCTGGTGGCTCCATACTCGGCGGGCAGACTGGGGGATCGCCGATCGGACAGCGCCCGAGAGGAAGGGGGCCCCAGGTTGATCCAACTCCGGGAGGCAGGATGCCACATGCGACCGGAGGAGGAGTCTGGAAGAGTGTCAGCCCTAAGCCACTGATTCCTCTCGGGGGAATAGAGCCACCAGTCCCCGGAGAGTACGACGGGTTGTGGCGGCCCTGGGGCAGAGTCTCCCCGGGGACCCGGGTAACCTTGGGCACCAAGGGGAGGGTAGCGAGAAGGCGAGCTGTCTCGCACCCGCCCCAGGGAGAGCACTGCCTCCTGCATCTCCCGGGTGCGATCCGTGCCGGCCCCCTGCATGGCAAGGTGGCCGGTGGGTGGTGCGGTAGCCGAGCCTCCTGGCCGTGTGGGAGCGGACTGGGATGGCTGCGGCGACGGATCCACCTCAGAGGACGAAGGGAGGTTACCCTTGGTCCCGCTGGTCGATCCTCCCCCCGGAGGAACGGGACCGCGGACGATGCCCAACCGGGGAGCGAAAGAAGTCCGCTCCCCAACGTCCTGTACCCCTAGGGGAAAGTTGAACGGTCGATCGGGGTGGTTCGACCGTTGGGGGTGAGGGCGCAGATCCGAGCTGGTCGATGCCTGCGTCCCTGACCCGGGGTTGTGGTCAGTGGGGAAGTCACACCAAAGACTGCCCACAGCCCCTCCACCGGAGTGATGACGCTCCTCGTGTCCGAGTAGTGGCTGACCCCGGACACGGTTGGGGAGAGCGTGATTCGACTGCGTGGCGTTAGTGGGGGGGTAGCTAGCGTCACGAGTCTCATCTGATCGGGTGACGAGCGGTGATTCCGGCCGCGAGTCGTCACCCGTGCTGGTCCGAGTCTCGGCAATGGTCCCCAGGGGCCGACGATCGCCGGACGCAGCATGATAGAGAGTCTCCTTGTGCGATGGAAACTGAGCAGGCGATTTGGCCGAAGAACGGGAAGATTTTGGAGAACGGGAAGATTTAGAACGGGCAGGTCCTTTCATGGGGGCCTTGCCCTTGGATTTCGGTTTAGAGTCAGAATAGAACGAAAAACAGTCGGCAATGACGGCCGATTGCAAGTTCGATTCGGCCAAATGCCTGCTCGACTTCGATCGCAACGATCGTGTGTCCGCCGATCGTGAAGAGGAGGAATAGCAAAGCTGGTCGCGCGTCCCCTGCGCGGAACCCTCCTCCACACTGACCGTACGCTCAGAGGTGTGAGCGGTTTGTCCCCTGGAATCGATACTCGGGTCCTCCGGGGCAGAGCGCGACTCGCGAACAAAGGAGCAGCTCGACCCGTTAGTATCCTTCACCATGTTGGGCACTGGTGGCGAGACAAACACGGAAAACACGATCGCAAAGGGGAGACAAAGAGGTGGATCGAGGGATAGGAAGAGCTCCACCAACCTCGGAAGGGGCACTGATAGTGCTGGAAATGCGCAGAAGTCGCGCTGTTCGAGTAAGACAGTGCGATCGTATGTGTGCCGGTATGGCCGGTCGACACAAAATGGCGGAACGACCGACACAAAATGGCGGAACGACCGGCGCAAGTAATGGAAAGCGAGTGAACGACGAGGAAGGTCGTCGAATAGGAATCCAAATGGAAGTGAAATGGGACTCGCAGACAAAGGCCGTAAGGCTAAGTAAAGCGAGGAGATGGAAATCGGCGTGTAGCTCGGAGTTCCGAATGCGAGATGCACGGGAGGCAAGTCGCGAACAAGGCACGAACGCGAGAAGCGTGGCAAGTCGCGAATGTCGAGAACAAGGCACGAACGCGAGAAGCGTGGCAAGTCGCGAATGTCGAGAACAAAGCACAAACGCGAGAAGCGTGTATGATAAAATCAGTAAAATCAATAAAGCACGCCAAACCAAAGCCTCACCGGCAAGGGTACAAGGGTTCAGCGCGCAAGCCACAACAAAACAAGCAAGGAGCAAACACAAGGCTATCTTAACACAACGGCAAAGAAAGGCGAGACAGAGCACAAGACTTATCTTGCTTGGACGGCAGGCCGAGAGAGAATGATGGTACAGGAAGTTTACACCGGCTTCTTCCTTCGGCGGAAGTAGGGTGGGCGTCACGTGACTGTCTTATTACTGCATTAGCCACACAAAATCTTCGGCCTGACAGAGCTGACTAACTGCCGTGAATGCTATGGTCTGACATGGTACAGTATATGACGCAAAACAGTCATTTCTAGGCGGGGAGACACCTCCAAAAAACAGGAATCAAAAAGCAAGCGGGGGGGGGGGGGGGGGGGGGGGGAGGCAACAAGGAAGCTCCTAAAGACATCCAGAGGCTGTCTATATTGTTGACAGGCCATTTTCATCTTCAAGGCTCGAGAGCTGTTCTGGTTTAGATGTTACCTTTTCACGCAAATCCATCGAAAACAAGGTCTGGCTGTTACTCCAGATCGAAGTGAAAATATCACTCGAGATCAATATTGAATTCCCTATATCTCGACATAAGCTATTTTGACGAGTTTGATCCAGGAAGACCCCTTAACAGCATGATGAATGTACTGCAAAAATATGTCTTTACTTTCCATGCACAAGGAATATTCTGTAAACAAACAGGTTTGAGGATAAACCAAGAATGACATGTGAGTGCATTTTCAGTGATTCGATACTTATAGACTTTTTCAGTCACGTGAAACTGGACGAGAACCTATTCCAGGGAGAGAGAGAGAGAGAGAGAGAGAGAGAGAGAGAGAGAGAGAGAGAGAGAGACGCTTCAGACGTTTCAGATACGATTTTATTGACAAAGGCCTATATAGCCTAATTGTCAAGGGGTTGTACATCAATATTTGCAGGCCGAAACAATATAGTACAAAGCAAAGAAAAGTCGTAACTGATTACGTAAATATTAATGCTAGGACTCGAAACTACGTAGTAGAAAAGAAAATTACATACGTTTTCATAATTCAAAATTACATTCAAAATGAGAGAGAGAGAGAGAGAGAGAGAGAGAGAGAGAGAGAGAGAGAGAGAGAGAGAGAGAGAGAGAAGGTAGAGCACCTTTGCGCATATAAGTGTCTTACACAATCATTTATACAGTTAAATAGAAACAGTGGGTGATGATAAGCTACACGCACACATAAACAAACACACACACACATGCACGCATGCACGCCCGCACGCACGCACACGCACCACACACACACACACACACACACACACACACACACACACACACACACACACACACACACACACACACACACACACACATTCACTTGTGACAAGGTGTAAAAGGAAGGAACGTGTGTTGAATCGGGATATGATGATGTCTGTGTCTTTGATTTCACGGGAGTGACAATGAACCATAGGAGAAAAGGGGATAGTGATCGATCAAAAGATTACCTACAGCTCACTTTAGGTTGTGTCGGTTTCCCTTTCCCTACTAACAAGCTCGGCGTTAAGAAGAAGCTAAAAGCCAGCGTACGGTCAAAAGTCATCTTAGAGAAAGACACAAACCTTAACGGAAAATTAACAACGTGAAAACATAGATTTCCTGTATATTGATATCCCACCGGCCCTTCTTCCTACGCTCCTAGAGACTGGACCTCTCTTTACCCTAGAGACAGGACCTCTCTTTACCCTAAAGAGCATCAGTCTGTCAGGACAGTAAACAGACTCCCAAAGCAACAGATGCCA
The DNA here is from genome assembly GCA_033310375.1 of Conus canariensis. NCBI lineage: Eukaryota > Metazoa > Mollusca > Gastropoda > Neogastropoda > Conidae > Conus > Conus canariensis. The sequence continues at coordinate 53,150,388 of CM065731.1, forward strand.
AGGAAAGAGTCACTGACCCTCAGAGTGTGACCAACCTGTGAAATGTCTCCAGCGATACAAAGCAGGTGCCTCTCGGTGCCAGATGACTCCTGCGGTCCAGAGGGAGAACGGTGGCTGCCGAGGAAAGACTGCCGTCCATAACAAAGACGGTTAAAATGCTGGGAACGACCCAGCTGGGACAGGACCAGGGATGCAATGGTCAGTAACAGCCCTGAGATGTTGTTGTTGTTATTGTTGTTGTTGTCGTACCCTGGCTAAAAGACTCCAGGGTTCATCCGAACAGCCAAAGTACTTGAACACTATGGTAAAAATGCATCAGCTGGGGATGAGAACATTACGTGTGTGACCGTTTTTGATTACCCCACCACGTGGGCAGCCACACTCCAACTTCGGGGAAATTTGAAGACTGATAATGTTATGCTAGGAGCTTGTCACAACTGAAGACAATCCCCGCACAACTATGCAGAGCAGAACAACATTTTGATGTAGCCTTGGTGTTCTAGCCTATGTCAATTGGCCTGACACAGCCTTAAGCCAAGGCGACCTGAGATGACTTCACTGGAAAGAACATCGACTGGACGCGACCCGACAAATCATCATCCAGCTTGATACTCCCCAATGATGTGACCACATCGAAGATCTCAAGCGAACGCAGCCTTAAAGGAAAAATCCAAGGAAGATCGGAAGTCTCCAACTGTGTTGGAGGCCGTAATAGCTCGGTTGGTAGAGCGACGGACTCGTAATCTTGGTGATCCTGGGCTTTCGGGTTCGAATCTCCGCCGGGCCGTTTCGGTACAGGGGGATTTTTCTCTCGGAGTTAACATTGGTTCTGACTCCGTTTCCCAAACAGTCCTTCGAATGAGACTGTAAACCGAGGTTCCGTGTGTGAACGCACGCATAACATCTTGCACACACGTAAAATCCCATCACCAACTTTCGAAAGAGAAGGCCAGTTTGGTCGTTGGTATGGATGACACGTTACTCATAGCATGCACTCTTTCCCCGAAGTTGGAGTATGGCTACCTAATGGCGGGGTAAAAAACAGTCAGACACACAAAACTCCACTCCCTTAGTTGGGTAGATGGGATTAATTCTTGCCTGTCTATACAGGGAGTGTTCGCAGATGTATCAGCCTGCGTACGCAGAAAGAAAGACAGAAACCGTGTTGACATTTCCTATGAAGTCCTTCAGTTCAACACCGGCAAAAATCTTACCCCACCCGACTCATTCATCACGAAGGCAGTAAGTTGACAAACAGCTCGCTCATCACGAAGGCAGTAAGTTGACAAACAACTCACTCATCACCACGGCAGCATGTTGACAAACAACTCACTCATCACCACAGCAGCATGTTGACAAACAACTCACTCATCACCTCGGCAGCATGTTGACAAACAACTCACTCATCACCTCGGCAGCATGTTGACAAACAACTCACTCATCACCTCGGCAGCATGTTGACAAACAACTCACTCATCATCTCGGCAGCATGTTGACAAACAACTCACTCATCACCTCGGCAGCATGTTGACAAACAACTCACTCATCACCTCGGCAGCATGTTGACAAACAACGCCGTGAACAGATTTCTGAAAAGAAGTATGAATCTGTCGATGACGAGGTACACAGCGATGTACTATCATCTGAAATCTGTGGTGTGGCTCCCCTTCCCCGCCTATTTTACAGACGACGAGGATGCCTGTGACAAAGATGTATGCTTTGTTCACATTCTTCGGTTCACTTGCATGCTTTTACATGTTCATACTTACTGGAAACCACATGAACGAAAGACTGCAATTGATTTTGTCGAGATGAAAAACAATTGTGGTGTTTCCAATGTTCCAACAGTAAAAGCTTGAAAGAACATAGTTTCGGGAAGCACATGTGACTGACAGCAAAACACCGTTTAGGGAGAAATACTGGAGGGGGGGGGGGGGGGGGGGGGGGGATTATTCTATTCTAGAGCTAAACAAACTTCGAAATATTTACTTGGACTCGAAACAAATGTCTGGTAGGCAAATATACTCAAATGCAAAAAGGTAAAATAACTATAAGCTGGTCAAAACTATTAAATGAAATAACAAATGAATCTATTGAGCCCTGTATTCAAAATCTGTAGGGGAAGGGGGAAATGTGAGCGGAAAAATTAAACGATTTCACTGATGATGAAGAATGTCTAAACTTAAAAGGAGATAAGTCGATCACGTGTGGAGGCCTAACGTGCAAAGAAGACACAGGACTTCTGTGAAATCACATGCAAAATGGATCCGCATCAGGTCATCATGGTAAAACAAACAAAAAAACATTTAAGGAGATTTCCTGAAGGCACAAAAACTCGATCATAATGGAACCATTCAACAAATTATTCAGAGAATCTGAAATGTCATGGGATCAGAAACAAAAGACCATCTTACGACGTTACAGGGACAGTAACCTTCCAACACACACACACACACACACACACACACACACACACACACACACACACACACACACACACACACACACACACACACACACACACACAAAGAGGTAGAAAACGTGTGATCTAGATTCAGGAAAAAAAAATGCCATTCTCGTTAATAAAAAAAACAAAAAGAAACAAACTGCATTCCCATTAATGAAAAGAAAAAAAACTGTCTACGTACTTTAATAAGCACCAAGCATCGACAGGCATAGAAGAAACGGTGTGGATGAATTGAAAAAAAAATGAAGACATTTATTAAAACGTGGATTCAGAGTGATCTAGGAATCTGTGGAAAAACAGTTGTAACAGAATGCTTGATGTCGAGTCAGTCTGTTTGTAAACCAGCTAACTAGTGTGCCTGAATAGGTTTTCGACCCCAAATGACAAACCATGATAATTCATATAGCAAGGGAAGAACTCAAATACAAACATTAAAGTAAGGAAAGTAAGAAAAAAAAAAAAAAAATAATATATATATATATATATCAAGCAAGCAAGTGTAGTATAGTATGACACTCTCTGTCTTCGGGTACATGAAATACTGTGGTGTACATCTGCCTATACGTGTGTGTGTGTGTGTGTGTGTGTGTGTGTGTGTGTGTGTGTGTGTGTGTGTGTGTGGTGTGTGTGTGTGTGTGTGTGTGAGTGTGTGTGTGTGTGTGTGTGGTGTGGGTGTGTGTGTGTGGTGTGGTGTGTGGTGAGAGAGAGGAGAGAGAGGTGTGTGTGCGTGTGCGTGCGTGCGTGTGCGTGCGTGTGTGTGTGTGTGTGTGTGTGTGTGTGTGTGTGTGTGTGTGTGTGTGTTGTGTGTGTGTGTGTGTGTGGGGGGGGGGGGGGGTGCTGTCCTTCTATCTCTCCCCAGCATTTTTGATGAACTTCCTCGGCCCCCATCCGTCTCCTCCACCTTCCCCGTTCCTTTCACACACATTGTTGCATCTTTCTCCCTGTCCACTTTGCTCTCTCCCCTACCCCTCACGTTTCTCTGTCTTTGATTCTTCTCCTTCTTTTTCTTCGTGTTCTTTTCTTCGTGTTCTTCTTCTTCTTCTTCTCCTTCTTTTTTGTCTCCTTCTCCGCCTCCTCCTCCTCCTTCTCTCTCTCTCTCTCTCTCTCTCTCTCTCTCTCTGTTCTTATTTTTGTTCTCTCTCTCTCTCTCTCTCTCTCTCTCTCTCTCTCTCTCTCTCTCTTCTCTCTCTCCCTTTTTATTCCCTCACGATGTCCCCCCCCCCCTTTTTTTTTTGTACTCCCAGTTCTTATAGAACAGGGAGTACTTTAGAATGGGAACGAAGAAATGCTGTCTGTGTGTCTGTCTGTCTGTGTGTCCGTGGTCAAAATGTGTTCCACTCGCTCCAGACAAAACTACTGGGCCGATCTTTCTGAAAATGTGTAAGTATGTTCATGTGGGTCACGGATGATGCCCGATGTTTTAGTTTACCGCTATAGCCGTTGCTAACGGCTGTAACGCCTGTAACGGTTTTTCTTCTTTAAGGAATATCTCAGAAAGTACTTGGCCAATTTATAAGCGGTTTGGATGATCTTGTGACAAATCGGAGCCTCTGTCCATATGTAAGTGATATAATGCTGAAAATGGATTAAACAACCGTTAAAAACCGTTATTCTGCCGTTATTTCTTATATATAGGTGGATTTTAATGAAATTTGGTATATAGAAAGGTTATCACACACAAATGGCACTTCTATATAGTGTTTCAAAATTTGACCGTTAAAAACCGTTATTCTTGACATATTGTCCGATTTGGATAAAATTTGGAATGTACATAGGCTTTAGCCCAGTGAGGACTAAAATACCGGTTTCAAAAGTGTATATCGGTTATATAACCGTTAAACCGTTATTTTGCCGTTATTTTTTTTATATATTGGTGGGTTTTAATGAAATTTTGTATATAGAAAGGTTATCATACACAAATGGCACTTCCATGTAGTGTTTCAAAATTTGACAGTTAAAAACCGTTATTCTTGACATATTGTCCGATTTGGATGAAATTTGGTATGTACACAGGCTTTAGCCCAGTGAGGACTAAAATACCAGTTTCAAAAGTGTACATCGGTTAAATAATCGTTTAAAACCGTTATTTTGCCTTTATTTCTGATCTCACAAAGCACTTGGCCGATTTATAAGCGGTGTGGAAAACTGGGAGTACGTTTATATGCTTCGCATCTTGTTTTTTTCTTCCATGTTCAGTTTTATACTCGCGCATGGATTCAAGGGTGACAGCAAAAACCAGTGCCGTGACTGTGGGTCATAAATGAACCTGAAGCGAAGGGCCTTTGTAACATAAACATGTCGTAAATTCTCCTACACTCTCTCCCTTTCTTCCCCTTATCCGCATGCCTCAGTCTGTCATAGACACCCCCCCCCTCTCTTCTCTTCTCTCTCTCTCTCTCTCTCTCTCTCTCTCTCTCTCTCTCTCTCTCTCTCTCTCTCTCTCTCTCTTAGCGTTAAAATTCCGTCCTGCCCCTCACTAAAAGCTGTAAGCCCTCATGGCCATACAGACAGATCAGACAGGGGATGGTGGTGGTGGGGCTGGAAGTTGTTCAATAAACTTTGCTGTCAGCTTCCAGACCCAAGGGACTTAACTCTATATCGTCTGTCTAAAACGGACATCTACATGGGGTGGCTGAACTGTGTTCCCACTAGAGAGAAAAGTGGGACAGAATTTGATGCCAGGGCTTGTTTGGTTTTGATGTGTTTCGTTGGTGCTTTCTTTTAACTTCCCCAAAAGAAGTATCGAGTGGAATTCGATGCCTTTGTGTTTTGCTTTGCCAGTTCTTCCTGCAGAGAACAGGGTTTCGACTCTACTTTATTTCGTTGATATTTTTGTTGTTGGTTGGTTTCTTTTGTTTCTGTTTTTAAGGTAAACCGGATAGGGAAGCTTTTATGACTGTAAGACAGTCTTCGTGATCGGCAGTGTGTGTGTGTGTGTGTGTGTGTGTGTGTGTGGTGTGTGTGTGTGTGTGTGTGTGTGTGTGTGTGTGTGGTGTAGTGGTGGTGTGTGCGTACGTGCGTGCGTGCGTGCGTGTGTGTGTGTGTGTGTGTGTGTGTGTGTGAGAGAGAGAGAGAGAGAGAGAGCAGAGAGAGAGAGAGAGAGAGAGATTTTCATGTCCATTCAGCAGTTAAGCCCTTTGGACAAGGGCCATGCCTGAACATAGCCCAGTAAAATCAATCGCTCACCTCACTCTTCCCTTCTCCTTAAAGCCACCCCTCTCCCACAACTCATTCCGACAGCTTCCTCCTTTGCCCTTCCCCCGAGAGAGAGAGAGAGAGAGAGAGAGAGAGAGAGAGAGAGAGAGAGAGAGAGAGAGGGAGAGAGAGAGAGAGAGAGAGAGCGTGTGTGAGAGAGGGTTCAAATAGATAAGTCGTTATCTGAAAAGTCACTTTCTTGCCTAATGTGGCTTTCTTTTGCTTTAAACAACAACAATAACGATGATAATAAATTGATGGTAATGTAAATTAAAAAAAAAAAAACTTTTGTCGACATACTCCCCATCCCACGCCCCCCCCCCCCCCCCCCCCCCCGCCCCCACCCCCAACCCACGCCCCTTCTTAATTTGCTTCATCCCATCTCATTGAGATTTTATTGACATTAATTTAAGTAGTAATTTTCAATTCAATGCACGAGCCTATTTCAACGGAACAGCTTTTCAGATTGTCTTCATTTCCAATGGATGCATACGTATTGCGAGCTATTCGTTTCCAAACGCTGTGATGAACAGTAAATATTTGTGTTTGAGGCAAAAAATCTCAAATTCTCTGTATGGATATGGACTCACTAACCCTTTTTTCAGTTTGTTGTCGTTTAAATGTTGTGTTGTTTGATAGGTGTATTTGGTGATTTATAACAGTTTTTTGTAATGGCTTGAAAGGCGAAGTAAACAACACAACAACAACAACAACAGCAACAACGACAACAACAACAATAACAACAACAAGAATGGTGATGATGATGATGATGATTGATGATGATAGTAGTAGTAGTAGTAGTAGTAGTAGTAGTAGTAGTAGCAGCAGCAGCAGCAGCAGTAGTAGTAGTAGTAGTAGTAGTAGTAGTAGTAGTAGTAGTAGTAGTAGTAGTAAAAAATTAGTAGTAGCAGCAGCAGCAGCAGCAGTAGTAGCAGCAGCAGTAGTAGTGGTGGTGGTGGTGGTGTCGTCGTCGTATTAACAACAACAACCACAGCCACAACCACCACCACCACAACAACAATAATAATTATAACAATAATAACAACAATAATGATCATAATGATAATCATGATCAGAAGAAAGAAGAAGAAGAAGAATCAGAAGAAGAATCAGAAGAAGAAAAAGACGAAGAAGAAGAAGAAAACAACAACAACAACGCAGCAACAACAGCAACAACAACAACAACAGCAAAACGTTTATAGCCTGTGTTCAAAATATGCTGGAACGTGTAACACTTCGCATTAAATAAGTGTTGCTTTCTTTGCAACTCTGTTATTTCTTAATCTTTTATTCATCCCCTTCATCCTTCACCTCTCTCTTGTTTATCCCATTGCTACTGGATGTGTCCATAGTTCCTTTCATGTGTTTTACCACCGTAAATCAGTCTCAAGTGTAAAGCTGAAGTCTGTCTGCCCCCAGAAGCGACTGAAAGGGACTGAGTCAATAATAGATTGAGAACGACAGCTTGGACCGAATGAAATCTGAAGACACAAATCTGCTCAATAGGGTGGTAGATCTGGCGAGTGAGGGGTCAGACTGAACAGCCGGAATAGCTCAGCTGGTAGAGCGCCGGACTCGTAATCTTGGTGATACTGGGGTTGCGGGTTCGAATCTCCGCCGGGCCGTTTCAGTATAGGGGGATTTTTCCCTCGAAGTTAACATTGGTTCTGACTCCATTTCCCATACAATCCTTCCAGTGAGACTATAAACCGAGGTTCCGTGTGTGAACGCACGCATAACATCTTGCACACACGTAAAATCCCATCACCAATTTTCGGAAGAGAAGGCCAGTTTGGCCGTTGGTATGGATGACACGTTACACAGAGCATGCACCCTGCGTAAAAAATGGAAAAGAGTGAAGGAAGTAAGGAAAAGGAGTGAATGATATTGAATGATATGGACTGGTGACACGGGAAACGACTGAATGAAGCGCCGGCTGGCAGCTCTTCAGTCGGCACTACCCAGGTAGGCAGCCCGTTGTGTAAACGAGTGTGGATTGTAAAGCGCTTAGAGCTTGGTCTCTAGCCGAGAATAGGCGCTATATAAGTATTCATTGTAATGATAATAATAAAAGGCCTGGGGGTCAGGTCTCACTTCAGACCGCCAGAATCGAACATATCACTTCCTCTTTTGAGTTCTACCATCTATGCAGACCCCCAATGACCACCTACTTCTTTCGATGAGATTTTAAACGAAGGCTCTGTGTGTGAACGCATGGGTGAGACAAAATGTATATATGTCAAACCTTATTCCAATATGTGATGCATGACATAAAAAAATAAAACAGACACAAACTAGTCTTGTGTTTAGACATTACTACCGAACACAGAATATGGCCACGTTTGTGGTGGGATTGGCAAAAAAAATCTCACCGCTCTCACTTGGAGTTCTGTCGGAGATACAAAGGGAGAAAGAGAGAGTTCTGGACATGCACCTGGACATCACACAAGACGTCATCACTAAAGAAAGTATCGTCAGATCATTTGGTTCCAGCTTCGAGCCAGACAAAATTGTGTTTACTGCCATTCTGATTTTTAGTTCAAAGGTCACAATCCTGAACGGGAGTCTCACTAGCCGCGGGACAGAGTTGACTCGCTGAGGAAACAGGCTGATGTGTTGAATCTGGAAAGATTACATGTTGAATCTGGAAAGATTACATGTTGAATCTGAAAAGATTACAAACTTTAAAAAAATGACTAGTCCATCAAACGGAAGAGAGAAACAAATTACAACGACACAACACGACGCGTTTCGACCTCTTTGGTCATCTTCAGGCAAGACAAGCAGCAGTCAGGACAGTGAAAACAGTGAACGAACAATCACGTATCTTCTCCAATTGGGCATAAAACGGAACTTAAAAGATTACGACAGAATTTATTCGCTGATTCACACGTCACACGTACTGTTTGCTATTAAGCTGACCCTACCTTTCCACCGTTTGCGTTCGGAGGGTGGGGGAGGGGGGGGGGAGATAGGTCACGGAAGGGATAGATCCAGGCCATATTTTGAAAGATTGCCTGAGCCTGTTTTCACTGGTCTGTACGAAAAGCATAGAGCATATTCTGAAAAGTACCGACCGGTGACTGTCTGCCTCAGGGCTCCGGAGTTTCCGTCAGCTCTAAGCTTACCAGCTAAACGCATACTGTGTGGTGAAAAGTTACGCTTCTCAAAGACAGACTCTGTTAGCGAAGGCTGACCGAAACCCTGTCCGAGCGGATGTTACACAGAGTTGTCTGGTAGCATCGCCACGGACTGATCATCAATATCCCGGTGTAACGATCCATTTTAACTCCCCTCTACTTTTAACTCCCCGGGCGTTACACCTGTGTGGAAACAGTGGCGCCAGAACACTCCTTTCTACCACCGAGGTAATTGACTGCTTGTTTGCATACTAACCTGGAGGCACGCCCACCCTCCCCTCCACACACACACACACACACACACACACACACACACACACACACACATGCGCGCGCGCAGGAACACACACACACACACACACACACACACACACACACACACACACACACACACACTCACACACACACACACAC
>CM065731.1:53172103-53197103 GCA_033310375.1 Conus canariensis
TAGAAGTTATTAGATGGCGTAATTTATCAGATGACATATTTTATCAGATGACGTGATATATTGGCTCCGTTTTATATGTGTGACGTTCTGATAGGGTCTTTCTGTGTGTCATTTATGTTACGTTTGCTAGGAGGAACTTTCGTCTATGTGGGCATGCGCTGATCATCTCCACTCTTGAGTTCAAAGTTGCCATGCCTATGCATATGTATATATATATTATATATATATATATATATATATATATATATACATACATACATATATAACACATCCACATAGCCATCCATCCATCAGTCTGATCTGAGCAGGAGGTATTACGCATCCTTCTTGTTGAAGTCTGGGTGCTGCTCAAGCCATCTTTTTGGGTTTTTTTGCTTCTCCTTGAAAATGCTTTTGATTTCTTCAAAGGAGACTTCCTGCTCCAGTTGGGGCTGCTGCTGTCCTCCTTCCTTTGCCAATTGGGTAGCTTCCTCATTACAGTATATATTGCAGTGTGAGGCTATCCACTGGATGACGGTTTTCTCAGTGGACTGCTGTACAAGGGCCAGGGTAGGTACAAGGGAGTTGAGTTACTTGTTTTGGGGATTTTAAACAGCCAGTGGTACTGATAAAGCAGTAGAGAAGATGACGACTTTGGTATGTATGGCCCATCTATTCTCATACAGCGTTCTGGCTGCTGGCTGTAGTGCATCTGCCTCAGCCTTGAAGTTTGTGGAGAACTTGCCAGCCGAGATGGCTTGTCAGACAGGAGTTCCATCCATCAGCTTCAGGAAAATTCCTCCACCTCTGTTTCTAATAGCCTCTTCTGCTGAGCCATCTGTACATGCATGTGTCCAGAACTCTTTGGGGTATGGTTGCTCTATGTAGTCAAAGGTTACTGGTTTCCTCTCCAGTTCTGACTGTGTGCCCTTTGTTAGAATGCCAGGAATGGTGACTCTGATTTCTGGGAACTGATTTCTTTTCCATGAATTGTGCGATGGAATTGTCTTGTTCCCTTGTTGCAAAAAATCAGGATCCTGTCTCTCACGTCTGCGTACGTTATGCACAAAACTGCTGCACTTCAGTCTGTACTTGGTGGGCTCTAACGTTCTTTCATGCATGAGATGATTTTTTTTATTTTTTTATCCTCTTAAATTTGGCAGCTTGTATGAGGACTTAAGTATCTCGTCTGCTTTCGACGCTCTGACGTCCTGTTAGAGTATCCATGGCTTGGATCGGAGTTGACTTGAGTGCACCTGTAATGATCCAGGATGCCTGATTCTGAATTCTTGAGGCCTGGTTAAAGTTGGTTTTGGATGCTGTCCCACATGCAGCTGCTTCATATTCCAAGAGAGGTCTTACTCGTCCAAGGTACAGCTTCTCAGTGGGTGGTCTGCACCCCAGAATGTTCCCGATTTTTTTTTTCATCAATGTCAGGCGCAGTCTTGCCGTGCAGTTGTCGATATGTCGTTTCCAGGTCATTCTTGAGTCAAAGGTGACTCCTAGATAAGTTGGTGGCTTGTCCTGGGAAGGATGTGACCATTCACCTGGAGGTACTTTGTTCATTTGTAGCCAGGCTGAAGATGGTGTGTGCTGTTTTCCTGGCATTGATGGTGACAAGCCATTTCTTTGTCCATGTCTCGATCTTGTTCATGGCCTCCTGGATCCTTGCAGTGGCTGTTGTAACATACTGTTCAGAGCACCAGATGACAAGGTCATGGACATCTGCATAAATTGCACCATTGATCCATGCAGGGATGTCATCCAGGATATCATTCATGAAGATGATAAACAGCGTGGGGGAGAGAACTCCACCTTGTGGGACGCATTCTTTCATTTTTTTTGTACTCCCAGTTCTTATAGATCAGGGAGTACTTTAGAATGGGAACGAATAAATGCTGTCTGTGTGTCTGTCTGTCTGTGTGTCTGTGTGTCCGTGGTCAAAAATGTGTTCCACTCGCTCCAGACAAAACTACTGGGCCGATCTTTCTGAAAATTTGTAGGTATGTTCATTATGGGTCAAGAATGATGCCCGATGTTTTAGTTCACCGTTACAGCCGTTACTAACGGCTGTAACGGCCTGTAACGCTTTTTCTTCTCCATGGAATATCTCAGAAAGTACTTGGCCGATCTTTGTGAAAATTAGCAGGTATGTTCATTATGGGTCTCGGATGATGCCCGATGTTTTAGTTTATCCCGTTATAGCCGTTACTAACGGCTGTAACAGCATGTAACGGTTTTCTTCTTTATAGAATATCTCAAAAAGTACTTGGCCAATCTTTCTGAAAATGTGTATGTATGTTCATTATGGGTCAAGAATAATGCGTGATGTTTTAGTTTACCGTTACAGCCGTTACTAACGGCCTGTAACGGTTTTTCTTTTTTTTTTTAATAGAATATCTCAGAAAGCACTTGAGCGATCTTTCTGAAAATTTGTAAGTATGTTCATTGTGGGTCAAGGATGATGCCCGATGTTTTAGTTTACCGTTACAGCCGTTATTAACGGCTGTAACGACCTGTAACGCTTTTTCTTCTCCATGGAATATCTCAGAAAGTACTTGGTTGATCTTTGTGAAAATTAGCAGGTATGTTCATTATGGGTCATGGATGATACTCGATGTTTTAGTTTACCCCGTTATAGCCGTTACTAACGGCTGTAACAGCCTGTAACGGTTTTTCTTCTTTATGGAATATCTCAAGAAGTACTTGGCCGATCTTTCTGAAAATTAGTAAGTATGTTCATTATGGGTCAAGATGATGCCCCGTATTTTAGTTTACTGTTACAGCCGTTACTAACGGCTGTAACGGCCTGTAAAGCTTTCTCTTCTTTATGGAATATCTCTGAAAGTGCTTGGCCGATCTTTGTGAAAATTAGCAGGTATGTTCATTATGGGTCGCGGATGATGCCCGATGTTTTAGTTTACCCCGTTATAGCCGTTACTAACGGTTGTAACAGCCTGTAACGGTTTTTCTTCTTTATAGAATATCTCAAAAAGTACTTGGCCGATCTTTCTGAAAATTAGTAGGTATGTTCATTATGGGTCACGAATAATGTCTGATGTTTTAGTTTCCCGTTATAGCGGTTACTAACGGCTGTAACGGCCTGTAACGGTTTTTCTTCTCCATGGAATATCTCAGACAGTACTTGGCTGATCTTTGTGAAAATTAGCAGGTATGTTCATTATGGGTCACGGATGATGCCCAATGTTTTAGTTTACCCCGTTATAGCCGTTACTAACGGCTGTAACAGCCTGTAACGGTTTTTCTTCTTTATGGAATATCTCAGAAAGCACTTGGTCGATCTTTCTGAAAATTTGTAGGTATGTTCATTATGGGTCACAAATAATGCCCGATGTTTTAGTTTACCATATGTACCGTTACTAACGGCTGTAACGGCATGTAACGCTTTTTCTTCTTCATGGAATATCTCAGAAAGTACTTGGCTGATCTTTGTTAACATTAGCAGGTATGTTTATTATGCGTCACGAATAATGCCCGATGTTTTAGTTTACCGTTATAGCCGTTACTAACGGCTGTAACCGCATGTAACGGTTGCTTTTCTTCATGGAATATCTCAGAAAGTGCTTGGCCGATCTTTGTGAAAATTAGCAGGTATGTTCATTATGGGTCACGGACGATGCCCGATGTTTTAGTTTACCGTTATAGCCATTACTAACGGCTGTAACGGCCTGTAACATTTTTTTCTTTATGGAATATCTCAGAAAGTACTTGGCTGATCTTTGTGAACATTAGCAAGGTATGTTCACTATGGGTTACGGATGATGCCCGATGTTTTAGTTTACCGTTATACCGTTACTAACGGCTGTAACGGCCTGTAACGCTTTTTCTTCTTTATGGAACATCTCAGAATGTACATAGCCGATCTTTGTGAAAATTAGCATGTATGTTCATTATGGGTTACAGATGAAGCCTGATGTCTTAGTTTACCGTTATAGCCGTTACTAACGGCTGTAACGGCCTGTAACAGTTTTTCTTCTTTATGGAATATCTCAGGAAGTATTTGGCCGATATTTCTGACAATTTGTAGGTATGTTCATTATTGGTCACGGATGATGCCCGATGTTTAAGTTTACCGTTATAGCCATTACTAACGGCCTATAATGGTTTTCTTCTTTATGGAAAATCTCAGAAAATTCTTGGCCGATCTTTCTGAAAATTTGTAAGTATGTTCATTATAGGTCACAGACGATGGCCGATGTTTACCAGAATAGCCATTACTAACGGTTACACCAGTCCAAGACGGTTTTTCCTCTTTATGGAATATCTCACGCGTATTCAGGATAAACTGGGAGTACGTTTATATGCTTTGCATCTTGTTTGTGCTTGCTTTGGTGCTTCCTATTTTGTATTCGGGCTGTTCTGTTGGTCAGGAACTGGCTGATCCAGTTGTACATGTGGCCTGTGATCCCATACTGGAGCCTGGTGACCAACCCCAACCATGCGGGTCCCTGGATGGCGGATAAGGGTATCCCCCTCCCCCCCCCCACCCCCGATAAGAGGGTTAGCTGCGATGCAAGGCTTGCCTGGTCGAATCAGCAGTCCCGGACAAAGTGACGATGTTCCTAGCAAGATGGGGCGGAAGAATAGGTTGGACTGTTATCTCCACTGAAATACCCCATAATTATATCCAATGAACAGAGCATCATGCGATCAAGAGCCGCACTATAAGCTCTTAGCCCTGAGGAAGGAACCCCAGTGAATAAACCATCTCCAACTGTGAACAAATAGCCGGGTAGCCTAAACTCGTCAGCCTAGTAAAGCAACCAGTCTAGGAGAGCGTTAACTCTGATATAAAAGCATGCCGAACTCGGATGAGCTGGTCCTGACTTGTCAGGGGCACAGCAGCAGCACGACACATCCACACTCAAGACAGACAACCATACAGTATAGATCAACATCTAAGATGGTTTGTCCATGTCATGGCAAAAAAAAGCCACATTGTAGGACATTTCAGCACGTGTACACTCTGGAGCCCAACAAATCCCTGTCCAACAGATAACAAAGTTACATGCCGTATGGTGCCTGTCTAACGGCCAAGATTCAGAGGCTGATAGCTTTACAGTTGCTTTGACTGGCCTATCATTCTCACTGATCGGCACCACATGCATTATGGATCAGTAAGTGGGAGACAACTCGTGCTATGTTTGGATGAAAACAGGAAGAAAGGGTTTTATCGCACACCACCCATGCGCGCACGAAACACACTCATATCTGAAAACATGTGCACGAATATTCACACGCGCATGCATGCTAATATGCCGCATGCGTGCAAACGTATAGGCCACCATAGCATGTTTGTATGTATGTATGTATGTATGTATGTATGTATGTATGTATGTATGTATGTATGTATGTATGTATGTATGCATGTATGTATGTATGTATGTGTGTATGTATGTATGTATGTATGTGTATGTATGTATGTATGTATGTACGTATGTATGTATGTATGTATGTATGTATGTATGTATGTATGTATGTAGGCAGGACCGGGCGAATGGGGAGAGGTCAGGGTTTCCCCAAACTCTGTCCTTCCCCTCTCCACTGGCTTGCTACAGTGGCATTTTTGGCACGTTGCCTCTATACCGCTACCGGAGGGCAGACTTCAGACTCTCATTTTTCCCCTTTCCCTCTCTTGTCTCTCCATAGTATTCATCTACTGTCCTCACCCCCTAGCGTGCGCGCGCGCGCTCTCCCCCCCCCCCCCTCCTCCCGACACACACACACACACACACACACACACACACACACACACACACACACACACAAAAACACACACACGCATGCACACACACACGCACACATACGAGCGCGCGCGCGTGCACGCACACGCACACACACACACACACACACACACACACACACACACACACACACACACACACACACACACGTCTTCTAAACTTGTGTATTCCAACCCTCAATGGTCATAACGTTGGGAACAGAACAGCTGACCCAGCAGTAATCCCCCAGTCCACCAAGCCTGGCGTGGTCTGTGGCCGTGAATCCTGGCTGAGCTCAAACACCAAATCAAGTGACGTGTTTCCGGATGGCTGCACGGCACAGAGCAAAGGGAAGGAAATCAGCGAGAGGAAGTGTCTTTGTCCTGGCCAGACGTGGAGTTGTCTCATTTTTGGATGGTAACCAAGACACGGCCATTCTGACAGTCAACAAGAAAGAAGTGCTGAGTGGAACTGCCTGCTGCACCAAAACAAAGCTTGTTAGAGCGAGGGGGATTAGCGATAGGGGCAGGGGGGCGGGGGCTCAAGCAACTCGTATCAGACCTAGACAACTGCTTTGATGCAAGTACTTTACTTGTCCAGATATCTACGTGGAAGACAGTGACACATTATATTGAAACGAAACGTCATCCATACTCTTAAGAGTTTACGTAGAAATGAAAAAAAACAAAAATTTGACATTTTTTGTTCTTTTATTTCTACGTCAAATCTCCAGAGCGTCCTTATATAAAGTCGTTATTTGTGAAAAAATAAGACTGCAGTCATGAAATAATGATTAATGTTTACAACCGTCATTGATTTTATTTCTGCGTCCAAGCCAGCACTGGGTTAATGTCCAACTATTCATGGTTTATTGGATCACACAGACGTAGTCACAGACTCTCACGCCCATACAATTGTGGATTTACAAGCCCGTGTATTCGAAGACAATTGCCTGCTCCCACATCAAATGAGCTGCTAACCACAGGTAGCTCGAGTGATGGAAGCCTACGCGTAAGATTAATCCTTTAAATGCGGCATCGACAGCTTAAAGCATGCGTCTTGATATATCTGATATAGATACCAGCCTGTAGCAAAATAACAAGGAAGTCACCAACAGTCTTATAGAGACAATTAGCAATTTCAAGAGAATGGCATGCAAATAATAATGTTGATTGTCATTTCCATAATCAGCTGCACAAATGCGTTTGTGTTGGATCACTCTGTTAAATAATCGCACTTTTGAAATGCTATGTTCCACAAAGTGGAATGCGCAACAACACATCTGTAATGCCATTTGATGACGGCGAGTTCGTCAAAATCGTGAATATTCGCAATTCATTGGGAATTGTCATGGGATGGATTCAGTGGTGCTGCCACATGAGGTCGTTGACTCCTGCTGGCTTCGTAAATAAGCACTTGCTGACTTCAGAATGGGGCCTATAGTAGGTGATGTCGTGCGTGTGGCGGATCAGAACAGGCGCCAGTGAACCCCAGCGTTGTGATTTGTCACCAGGGCAGTGTCTCCTCTGGTGGGTTGATTGAAGACGGCGTGATAATGACGTCTCTCTGTGGATTACCAGTGTTGGACCAGCGACGATACAAACAGGAATGTGGGTGCGTGTGGGAAAGAGGGAATAACCGTGGCGTGTCTGTATATGTAATGCCACGTGGAAGTCTCGGAGGTGTGTGTGTGTGTGTGTGTGTGTGTGTGTGTGTGTGTGTGTGTGTGTGTGAGAGAGAGAGAATCTCAGAGTTGCATTTAAGTGAATCAGTACGCTGCGCTTTGATAGAATCATTCATCGGCGTTACCAAGTGTGACAAATCATGCATACCACAAAAGCATACGTGTGCGTAGAACTTTAATACAAGGGGAAGAACTGAACTTTTAAAATGTAAGCCAAGCTTGGACGTGGCACCGTTTTTTTTTATGTACGACATCAAGTTTTAGCATGAAGCTCACAGGTCTTCAGAAGGTCGTTCCTCTATTGACGTGGGGTCGTTCCAAAGCTAACATCAGGATAAAAAAATACAACATAGAGGAAAGATTTGCACACAAGAGATGAAATTAAAAAAGCTTGAATAATTTTTACCCTCCCACTTTGTGTAAAAGGATTTTTTTTTATTTTAGCGGAGTCAGCACTAAATACACTGTGTACAAATTCTTCTTCTTCTTCTTCTTCTTCTTCTCTTGGGCGTTTCACTAAATAACTCACTATTCACTAGGTTCTACCGGTTCGGTCGATTTTGTGCTAAAGCTTATGTTTCTATAAATGGCTTCACTGCCCATTCTACAATGCCGTCAGTCTATTATGTTTTCTATCCCCCTCCACTACCCAATTTTCCTCAGTCAACGGTTACCTTGGTAATGGTAATGGCAATGTTGCTTATAGCCCAGCCGACTGGAAAGGGCCATATCAGGGCTGTCATCGCGTTGAAGTTAAATCACGTCGTTAAAAAAAAAAAAGCTTTCACAGAACTCTAAAAAAAAATCACGCCTTCCAAAAACACACCACAAATTTTGTTAAAAATTTCCGCCGTAAAATTTAATTTAGATTAGATGAAAAAGGGTATTCTTCCTCAGAAATTCAAAGATCGCATCAGGTGGGACATATGTAAAAAAAAAAAAAAAAAAAAAGTTTTCATGGAGTTGGTGTAAAGTGTTTATGTCCTACATCATGCAAGTCCCAACATTCTAAAAGGATGTTTCGCTGTGAGTGGTGCATGAGCTTCTTCACCTATCAAAAGATAAGAATTGGTGTAAAAAAAAAGTGGCCTGTATGCAGACGGCACAAACCTGTTTCTTCGGAGGAGTGTTTTAGCATAATCATTGAATCGCGTTACGTGGCCATCCCCTCATAGTTTTCTTTTCTGAACTGATGTCTGCAGTTCTTATTGTGATACGGTGTGCTGCTTGATGGATCAGCAAACTTCTTCTCTGAAGATAATAATTATGATCAGTAAGCTTATGTTCAGTATTTTGCCATTATACTTCATATTCATACCTTGGATTTTTCACTTACACTGACATAGTGGATCAGACTTATACATGTAAAAACATTGTAAAAAAAAAAAAAGAGGGGGGGGGGGGATATATAGCATCCATAACACGTACAAACATTCTGTGTATCAGAATAAAACATTGTCTTAATGCGAGCGATTCATTAGGTGCATGTACGTATTATTTACATGCCACTGTTCATTTACGAGTGTGTCATGACTGAAACGTATGTTAATCATTGTCTATGACCATTATTAATCTCTCAAAGCCTAATCAATCAGCTGTGATTTTAAACAACATCCTTATAATTACCCCCCCCCCCCCCCCCACACACACACACACACACACACACAAAACATCTGCTCATCGTTTGTAGTGGTTCAAGAGTCAGACACTGCCTTGCCGTCTGATCCTCAGGGTCTCCTCAGCTGGGTGCCTCATGACGACTTGACATTGACTGCTTCCTGCGGAATGCCGGTGCTGTTGCTGCGGCGGGACGAGCCATGGTGCAGTTGTGGGCGGGGAGCTGGCATAAGCGGCAAGGGGGTATTGGCACTGAAGTGACACAGAAGATGGGACCAAAAAAAAAAAAAAAAAAAAGTGAGAGTCGCGTTAGAATCAAAAGCCACACCGCCTGCACGCCTTGAAATGTTATAGAAATAAATCAGCTGAAACAACCGCAGGTGCCCTATACCTTCAGAGTGGAGAGCGAGACGAGCGAGAACATGGTTCTTCTGAGCCACTGAGGCATGTGAAAAAGCAGTCCCTGTGGGGATCCAGGACTAGATCTGCGACATGCATATACTATAGGCATCACTCACTACTCAGCCTCTTCACTAACACACACACACACACACACACACACACACACACACACACACACACACACGCACGCACACACACACACACACACACACACCACACACACACACACACACACACACACACACACACACACACTCACACACACACACACACACACACTCACACACACACACACACACACACACACACACACACACACACCACACACCACACACACACACACACACACACACACACACACACACACACACACTCACACACACACACACACACACACACACACACACTACACATCACACACCACACTCTCTACAACACACACAACAACACACACACACACACACACACACACATACACCCCCCGTACTACACGTATCATATATGAAAATGGCGGAAATATGCCTGCCAAAAGTTCATACAAGAAATTTATTCCCTTCTTTTTTGTTAAAGTAGAATGTCGGCCTATCTAGAACGCATCCAAACTGCACTCAAAGTTTGGACAGCTTCTTTTGCATGGCGGAAATGGTCCATCAACATTTCATCGCTTTATCGACGAGGTTTCGTTTGATCCGTGTCTCGTTCCTGGGTTTACGTTTTCTAGCTGCATTACTTCATAGCTTGTTTAGTCTCCACGGCCGATCTGTTCCTACCCTCCCCCCCCCCCCCCCCCCCCCATTTTCCCACCGTGTTCTACTGTCCCCGACTTTTCCCATCTGTCCTTTTTTAACTCTTACTGTTCTATCTGGGCTGTGGTTTTAACCTTTTCTCACTTTCCATAACCATTCCCAGCTTCTTCCTCGTTTGAAAGAAACTCCGGAGAGTGTTTCGGCCTTGAAGTCCTTACACTTTGAGAGGGCCGGGCCACACCCAGGTCATAACTCCTTACACTTTGAGAGGGCCGGGCCACACCCAGGTCATAACTCCTTACACTTTGAGAGGGCCGGGCCACACCCAGGTCATAACTCCTAGATGCTCCACTGCGAGCAACACCCCACACAAGCACACAAAAATGAATGTTGTTTTGTTTTGTTTTTTAATCGGCGCAGGCGGGATTCCAGCCCACAACACCTGGATGCGAGGGCGTCGAGAGACGTGCTTTTGTTGACGTATGTCTTACCCGTATATCTGACGAACACCTGTTGACAGCAGGAAAATTAAGTCCTCGATCTCCAGCTGGAACTTTGTTTTTCCTGCATTTTATCTACTTTTGATTTAATGCAGGGCAGTACAATGCAATACAAAACAATGTAAAGCAACGCAATGCGACGGAATACAATGGTACACAATGCCGTGAAATGTAATGAAATGCAATGCTGTACAATCATTCGCAACAAAACACAAAGCAACATGTAGTAGTATTGTCTGAAGATGTCTCTGGGTTTGTTTTTTTTCAGCAGGGGGATGGCAGCATCTGGCAGCTGCCGACCTAAGCAGAACAGGTCTAAGAGGAACTCACATCAATACAGCGTGGCGACTCAAGTGCTTCTGCACTCAGGATTGGAAGAAAAAAAAAAGACGATAAACAAATTAAAAACGAATTTGATCCCAATTCAAAGAAGTCTCGATGTTGACAAGTGAGCGCAGGTGGCGTCTGAAGAATTGCACAGACCATCAGTGCATCGGACCTTGCCGGACGAAAACGACAAAGTGCCAATACGATCACGACTCACTTAAGATTCTTTTGTTTCATTTACAAGTCCTTCAGTGTTGTCCCCACTCCCACCTCAACCACCCCTTTTTCATAATACACTCCTTCTTCTTCTCCCCTATCTCCCCTCTAAACGTTCCTAAACTCAGTTTTGTTTTGTTAGTTTGGTTGGTTGGTTGGTTGGTTGGTTTTTCTTTTTTTTTTTTTCTCGGGGTGGGGGGGGGGGGGGGGGGTCTTGAGTTTTCCCCTATTCGATGGAATACTTTAAAAGTGATCAGCGTGACTGTCTCTTGCACAGCCCCATTCGTCATGATTGACCAGATACTGCACTATCAGTCCACAGAAGACGTCGTCGACGTGGTGAAGCCATCAGACTCCCCAGCAGAGGACACCTTGCCCTGCTGTTGAGTCACTTCAGGTATGTTTATTCCAGTTCTCGCATGAGAAAAAAAACAACTCCATCTAGAAGGTTTGCTTTGGATGATTAGTGCTCAATAGCAAAAGAATTGATTCCTAACTGCCTCCACCCTAGCTCCCTCCCTCACCTCCTCCTTCCCCTCCTCCTTGTTTTTCTGCAATGGAGAACATAACACCGCCCTCGTTTCTTCAACCAGAGACTGCCAGACTTTGCCGACTATGACGTCATTGACACCATAAATTGAGAAAAGAAAAAAAGAGAAAGAAGAAGAAAGATTACTTTGAAAAAAACCCTCTCCTCCATCACCCCTATCCCCCCCCCCCCCCCCCCCCACCTCTTCTCCTACACATCTGTTCCTTTTTTGTGACGTCAGGTCACAAGCCACTCCATCCTACCCACTCCCGTCTCTTTTGCAATGACAGTCCTATCAATCTTCCGACATTCAATAGCCTGACACGAATGCAGCGTCAAGTATGAAAATTAAAAAAGGAATGGAAATCAATATATCATCATGAGAGAAGGACAACAGTCCCCGAAGCACGATGGTGATGACGTCAAGAATGGTAAAAAGATCCGTTCTGTGACAAGGGTGGTGTCTGTATTTTATATGGTGCCTCAGTGTCACCCAGGCCCGGGATTTACACACAATGGCTCTGTTGCCAGGCAATTTTATCGACGTTTCCAAAGATTGGCATTTCACTGCAACGTCCGATTCTTCTGACGTCACCTGAAGACACAACAGCTCTCGAAAGAACGTCAACCGTCAACCCCCTTCCTCTTCCCCTGCTATACCTCCCATTCTGTAGACAGACAAACAGACAGACAGATGCAAACACGCGCACGCGCACGCGCACGCGTGCGCACGTGTGTGTGTGTGTGTGTGTGTGTGTGTGTGTGTGTGTGTGTGTGCTGTGTCTGTGCGAGGGGGTGGGAGAGTTACATATTTGAATACTTAACAAGGCTCCATCAGTCATATGAGTGGTAGAACGGGGAGCCGGGCGTGGGGGGGGGGGGGGGGGGGGGGGGGGAGGTGGGAGGCAAAGCGGTCTTTCCCCCAGTGGGGCTAGACGGGCACATTTGCTATCAGGGGGTAAAGGGGAGTGTTGTAAGAACGTTAACTGACCCTCCCCCCTATTTCCACCCCCATTTCCGGCCGTCTTTACATACATGCATAGAGATTGTGACTGTCTATGCTCCTACGTGGCGCGCGCGCGCGCGCGCGCGCGGTGTGTGTGTGTGTGGTGTGTGTGTGTGTGTGTGCACGTGTGAATGTTCGAGAATTGTTTACGTGAGAGTGTGCGATAACAATCCAGCGTGAGTTGTCTCTGACAGACTGATACATAATGCACATGATGCTATTCATCAAGAACTGTCAAGCAGCTGTTTAGCTGTCAGCCTCTGAAACTTGACCGTTAGACAAGCCATATGCAACGGGAGTTAACTGCCTATCTGACAAACGATGTTTTCGGGCTCAGTATGCACATGGGCTGAAATATCATACCGTGTAGCCTTTGCCGCGGAATGAAATAAACAACGCATCTTCCAATCCTGATGCTGTTTGTCCCCCCCCCCCCCCCCCCCCCCCTTTTTTTTTTTTTTTTTTTTTTACACCACAGGATAAATACTGGGTTAAACTTCAAAATTCTAGGACTGTGGTTTACAAATAGTCTATCAGATATGACGGAAATTAATATGAAATATAATTTCTCACAAGTCCAAAACCTGTTCAAAATACGGTCAAAAACAACGATAACACCATTAGGTAGAGTAGCTGTGCTCAAATCATTAGTGCTATCAAAATTGGTGTACTTATGGATCCTTCTACCGAATCCTCCCGATTCCCAGATCGCTTCGTTACAGAATATGTGTTTCAAATTTATTTGGAACAACAAAAATGATAAAATTAAAAGAAAATACTCAATACATAGTATACAAAAGGAGGGATATGTATCCTCGACCTGAAAATATATATATCAGCCCCGTAAAAATCGCCTGGATAAGGAAGGTTTGCTTATACAACCACAAGTGGAAAATAATATTACATTCATTATGTCCCGAAATAAGTAGCATTGACGCATATGGACCTGACAGATTTGTTGAAAACAATATCATAAACAAATTTTGGAAAGAAGTCTACAAATTATATCAAAGGTTCTGCAAACAGGTAGAAATAAACGTAAGCACAGATTTAAGCACTGAACCTTTTTTACTGTAATGAGGAGTCCAACGTAGGAGAAAACCATTCTTTTACAAAAATTGGATGCAGAACAATATATTTTTAATTTAACATTTACTCGATGATTATGGTAAGTTTGTAAGCTGCCATGAACTTTCGGAAAAAATGGGATTTCAGATCAATTTTCTAAATCATATAAGTTGCGTGCGTTCGATCAAAGCTTACGTAAAGAAAAGAAGACTGAAATTAGATAGTAACATTGGTAATGATAAAACTTAAAGCACTTCAAAAAATTTGTAGTATTGATAAAGGAACACGTACTTATTACGATATTATGGTGAGAGTCAATGAAATTTTTAATATTAGTGCCTTCATCAAGCGGGAACAACGTCTTGATATACCAATTGACTGGATAGAGGTACTGGGAAGGATTAAGAAAATTAAAGAAACAAAACTGAAATGGTTCCAAATTAAAACAAGCCACACAATTCTGGTAACAAATAGTGTGTTGAATAGTATGCAAATTATTGATAGCGACAAATGTAATTTTTGTATTAAAAAGAAAGACTCAATTAATCATTACCTGTGGGAATGTGAGTTTACCCGTATTTTCTGGAAAGACCTTGAAAGAGTTCTGACAGTGAACTCTTCACACTGTAAGATTATCCATTAATGTGGAGATTATATTATTTGGTACGGATAATAAAACAAAAACCGACGATATGCTAGACCTGGTCATTTTAATGGGAAAACATTACATATATAAATGTAGAATTAACAAACAAAACCTACTCAACATGTTTTAGAAGGAGCTGGACTATAGACATAACATGGAGAAATATATGTCCTTAACGGAGATGAATCATGCAACCTACCAAACAAACTGGTCACATATTAAACTATTAGGGGACTAATGGTTATATTATGTATCATATGTATGTGTACGTAAGTGGGTGTATGCGTGTGCATTATGTTAATGATCAGTACTGTATACTCTCTTTGTTTTCTACTTAATGTCGTCCACAACCTTAGTACACAGGATTAATGCCAGTAATTGGAATTTATTCGGTATGTGTGCCCGTGTAAAGGATTACAAAAAAATTCTAGATTGAAAAAAATGCATGTACATCTGCATGCGTTAAAAATGTGCCACTGTGTATTAGTGTATTGCTTTATGTATGTTGGTTATCATTGCATTTTGGACAATTAAAAAAAAAACTCACGCACACACATAAACAAAACAAAACAAAAAAACCCAACAAAGCTTGATAGTTCTACATATAAAGGTATTTTCTAAATTGATTTAAACAATATAATTTATTTGTTTTCATTTTCTCTTAAGAAACTTTTCCCCCAGATAGACTAGGGACAAACGATTTTTTTTTTCACTGTGAGGGTCACAGGCACACTCTGGTTTTGGTAAGTCGCCGTGAGCTCGCAGAGAATGTGAAAAAAAAAATGTGTGGCTTTGCTGGGGCCAAACCAAGAACAGAACACTGTTTTATCTGCCTGTGTGGACCAGGACATTTTGTTGCCTAGAAGAGATTTTTGTATGGCATCGTATAAGACTAACTCGTAAATAAAAAGTATTTGAATCCGTGAAAATCAAAACAAAAAACAAAACAAAAAATACTGGGTCAGGTGGGTTAGACATGAGTGCCTGGTACTTTAGTCACTGCGGGCGATTCCTCTTAGGAACATATCAGCTGAAGCTGTTGACACAATGTTCTATTCCAAGAGGTTCCAGTCACAGACCGCTTATGCACAGAACAAATGTTTATACGTTGTCTCCAAAATATTTGAAAACAATAATATTTACTATCTAGCTCATTTTTTTTACAGTGGACAGTTTCTTTCATTGAGAAGTTAAAACAAATATGATATCAATATTGACTTTCTTACTTTCGCCGGGTACAAGTCCGCAGTACTTGATTCTATAAAGACATCTGGAATAAATATCGAAAACAATAAATATATCAGTTCTCCTCTTGTGTTGAGAAATTGTTCGCCACTTACAAAAGTTCAAAGATGTACTATGATATAATGATTGAAAATAACCAGAGAGTTCCGTGTTGCGATAAGTGGGATTTGAAACTGTCCCAAACTCATGATTGGGAGTCATGCTTCCTGAATGCTCATAAAATATCGGACGTAAAGCTCAAATCGTTTCAACTCAGAATATTACACAGATGCATAGGAACAAACATAATTTTAAAAGAAATTTGAGTCGTTAATAATTGTGACGGACCGTTTCCCGTCCAGTCACAAATTTTTATGCAACCGGGCTAACCGGAAGGTAGTCGTCCGGAAGCCGGTTGAAAAGTTTACCTGACTGTTGCTCACCTGCGCACTGTTAAAAGCCGGGTGAGCTGAAACGGTTAGGCAGTCTCTGCAGTGATTCCGGCAACGCAACTATCCAGAAGGCCGAAGAGGGACTCCAGCTGTTTTTGTTGGCAGTCAGGTATTATCATGCAATGTTTATTTATTAGCAAACCGAAACCGTATTCCCGTTTAGGAGCGACTGAAACTTCCTCGGCGCACTGTGAAGGTTTTGTTTTAAAAAAAAGTATTTGTTGTGTTCTGTTATCCTATAACTTGATAGGGTAACAAAACGAAATGGTTTCGGAAAACATGAATAGATGAAGTGAGTGTTGAAAGAAGTGCTCTTCAGAAAAAAAAAAAAAATTTGCTTATTCTGTGACTTAACTAGTTATGAACTTCATGATGAAAAAAGGTTTGATGTGGTTTGCGAGAAGAGGGAGAGTTTTGATGCTATGGATAGTAAGCTCCCAGAGTGTGCGACATAGACTATATATGCTGTTTTGATTTTTGATGTGGATGAGTATTTAACTCACTCTTGTATGATATTGAATAATTGTGTGTTGGTAAACAAGAGTGTGTGGAAATCTTTCCCTTGCATATATTGAAGTAAATGAATCTTTTGAAGAAAGAAACCTTCTAAAATGTGGTGATTATATGAAATGAACTTTCTTGTCGTGTTACAAGAAAAAGAAATGTAGTGACATTTATAGTTTGATGAAAAGTAATCATTAATTGTGTGTAATGAATTGTATTCATGTTTTATTGAAGAGGGTCTAGGTGGAAATCTTTTCCCCAATTTGGAAAAATAGATTCTGAAAGGTTTATATGGAAATACTTTCCTGTGTAGTGTTGTGATTCTGGAAAAAGAATGTTGTAGTGTTATGTTTTCGGAAAGGGAAGGTTGTAGAGTTGAGGAAAGAATATGCTGATGTTTGTCCCAAGTTGTAGTGGAATATGATGTGGCTAATGAATATGAATGTAGTCGTGATTGTAATGAATAGTAGCCATGATAATCAAGGTAGTTAATCAGTTTCCCCCAGGTAGAAGTGTTCCCTGGACTGAGGGGGACTGGTTGCCATTGTCTGAGGGTCAGGGCCGTAGCTGCGTCTACCCCCTTGTTCTCCGCCCTGTGTCGGCGTTGAGAGGCCGGCCTGAGTGCCGACAACCACCATACCTGCCACTGCGCCCGGGACCGACTACCTGCTGAGCCAGTTGGGCTGGAGACGCCGCTGCTGCCAAGCCAGAGCGCCGCTCCTGAGTTTGAACCAGCGATCTGTTGGCTAGGCCGTCGCTGCGTTGTGTTTGTGTGTGAGCCACAGCTCCTGTGTGAGACTGTCGCCCTGTCGTCGGCAGAGACGACGTGAGTGTGGTAGAGATTTTTGAGCCACAGCTCTGAAGTTCTTTAAGTCCTGGGTCGGACTTGACTTGACGCTGCAGTCGTCATCTTCATCATCTCGTCGTCTTCATCGTCTCGTCGTCTTCATCGTCTCGTCATCGTCGACGTCGTCGTAGGAACCAGCAGCGCTATATATAGATATATTTTGTGTGTACGCCTTATGGTTGGCGTGCCGACCTATTAATGATTTTGCATTTATTATATATGTTTGTCTGATGGCTCGGGCAGCATAAAACAAAAAGAAGTGTTGTTCTGTTACCTGGCTGTCAGTGTTCGGGTGAGTTGGTGTGTGTATGTGCGTTGGAAAAGTCGTGCATGCATCCATAATTTCTGAGTGAGATTCAGACAGTCAAGACACCTGCAGACACTACCCATTCTATCCGTAACAATAATGACGGGTGCAGCTTTAGTGGGCTGTGTAAGAATCGTATTGACCATATATTCTGGAGGTGTACTTATGCTCAGCGTTTTTTCTGGGACACTTTCACCGAGTTAATAACAGAAAAATGTACCAATGCCCAGAATATACGTCTAACAGAATCACTTGTTCTTTTAGGATTTGATGCAACAATTGTTATTGATAGTATTTTCTACTTCATTATTCTTTTGGCAAAACAATATGTATACACATGTAAACTGAAAGGCAGCTTTCCACATGTAACAGGCTTTCTGAATATATTAAAATTTCGATACCAAATTGAAAAACATAATGCGTACATAAACATGAACTATAAAGAATTCCATACTAAATGGTTAATATATGAATCATTTGTATCCTCTACTTAGTGGTCTGATGTTGCAATTTCTCTGCAACAAGCGAGCGATCGCTGGTACTTCTCTTTTTGTTTGTTTTTATTTTCATGAGATATGACAATGTGGTGAGGTTTTTTATCAATGTAACAAATCACTGTAACTGTTAAAAACAATTCATATTGTTTGCCGTATTTCAGCTCGTCAACATCCAACCCATCCGGTCAAACATTTCTGTTTTCTTAGTTTTATTTTTCATTTGTCCATCTCTCCCTCCCTCTTGTATATTTGTAATCATCTGTCAGTTCACCTATGCTGTATACTCCCTGGGCATGCATACACTTTAATATAATTGTAATATGCTTACCTTATTGAATGATGCCTTATTGTATATCACATTGTATTCATGCAAATGGATAGCTGCATGTATGAGCAATGCCTATTCAACATATCGTCAACAGCTTCACTGAAGGAGGGAAGGGGAAAGTGATTGGGGTGGGAGGGAACGGGAAATGTTTGAGTGTGGGAGGGCAGGTAGGGAGGTAATGTTTGCTTGTATGTTTGTTTGTTTGGTTTTTGCTTTTTGGTTTTGGATTTTTTTTTTTGGTGCTTATTTGTTTTCTTCTTTTTGTGGGGAGCTGTTTTATTTTCCTTCTGCACTGTAAAAACCATTGCAAAAGTTAATGAAAATGTTAAAAAAAAAACATTGCTAAAGAAAAAAATGTTTACACTGTTCTGTGTTGCGCATGCACACACACATAAACACACACGTATGCGCACACGCACACACATGGGCCCGTGCCCACACATCCATACACATACATGTGTACATTCACTACACACACATACAAAAAAAGACAACCAATGTTAGGTAGGCGCTCAAGGTCTGACCAGCGCATTGGACTAAGTCATAGCCACGAGACCCTCTCCTTCAATTCGCTCATCTTAGATGTTAGTTCATGTATCCATCAGCTTAAAATCATGCGTAGTGAGGTCTCAAAACTTAGCGGATGTGGTGGGGCGTATATGGACTAGCCCGTACGCAGTGAAGCCTCCTTGATGAAACTGAAACTGAAACGGTGTTGTAAATTAGCGCTTTCAAACCTCTGCTATTGTTGAAAGTGAATCTGTGGACTATATTATCAGTCACACGCACTCGATCGTTTTCTGTGCGTACTTGTCTTTTGTTGCGTTTCAAGGGTACTAAGAACTTATCAGGGGGCACAGGCGGCACCCGCCCCTCAACCCTCTTGTGTATACAGATCAGACGAGCTGTATCGGTCACTCCTGTAGGAGGAGGACGAACCGCTATTCCCGATTTGTCTGTACCCAGTTTAGTGATCCTAGTGAACTATTCCCACTTCGCCTTTGTTTCCAAAAAGACATAAACAAATCTTATATATATCAAACACAAATGGAGCGTTAGAGCGACATCAGAAGCAAAGTTCTAATTCAGATCAGTAGATTTTGCGGCCAGTTTGAGGAGATAGGTGATTGCTCGTTCTTCGTTTTCATTGTCATGAATGTTGTTTATCTTTCCTGAAGAAAACCAAACAGGTCGAAACGCGTCGTATTTTGTCTTGCAATTTGTTTTTCCCTTTTGTCCGGTGGAGCAATAATGATTTTTCTTTGAGATTTGTTTTAAGTCTATTCATAGAGACATATGAAATAATAAATCAAACATCCAGGGATTTTCTCACGAAAGTGCCGCGTAAAATTTGACTCAATCCCCAAAAGAAATCTGAAGACGTCAACATGATCAAACAAAGAAAATAACATTCAATCCAATCGGTGAAACAAGTTATTAACCGCTGACATTGTGAAGTGCGGTAGAGAGACGTCAACATGACTGACAATGATCGTAACCCTCACCCCATTGGTGAAGCAAGTCAATGTCTAAAAAGAAACAGGAAGTGTGGAGGGCAGATGCCACTATTACTGAACAAATCCTAACAGATACTGGAAATAAATCCGCCAGATTACACGAACAAAACGAATTTAGAAGAAAAACCACGACGCGTTTCGGCCTCTAATGTCTTCTTCACGCAAGATAAATAACACTCGAAAATGAGAACCGAGATTTCCGCCCGCAGTTGCCTCGCTTTGCAACGAACATTACTAAAAGTAACGCTCCGCTCATTGATGAAATTACTCAATGAGTAAAAGACATTTGAAAAGTAGTGGGTAGTGGTTAAGAGTAATGAACACACGGAAAGTAGTCTGACATGCTTTGGATGAAACGGGTCCAAAACTCAAATACCTCTGAAGTGTGGCGACTAGACGTTGACGTCACTTAACAAGGAAAGAAACATTCACCCCATTGGCGAAACAAATTAAGGACTAATATAAATCTAAGCCGTGTTGTGGTAGACGTCAACATCACCACACATGCAAAATAATGTTGATCCCATTGCAGGTCAATAACTGAATGAAATCTGCAGTGTGTCCGGTAGATGTCAAGAGAAACCAATAAAGACTGGACGTTGGTTAAGAGGCAGTGACTAAGAGAGCACTCAGGAGAACGCAGATCTCTGCCTAGGTCGTGAGAGGCTTGGACTCGCCCCATGCTTCAGCTCATGAGTAAAACTGAAAATGCCTTCCATGACGGTTATAGTCGGTACAGACTCAATGAGTTACTTCCCGTATGTACCTAACTCTATCTATCTCTCTATCTGTCTGTCTGTCTGTATAGCGATCTATCTATATGTATGTATGTATTTATAAGATATACAAAACTCAAAATGTTAATATTTGTATCATTATAAAGTTGTCAGTTTTCATGAAAACATATTTCTTCACAGATAGAAATTAACATCTCATTTGAGAAAAACAAAAAGTGAACAAACCTCAGATCCGCTCAAACCTCAGATCCGCCGTGTAATACTGAGCCACATTACGAATCTGCACCAAAATTGAACAGGTCCGCCCAACATCCATTCCTGACTACAATTGGTGGAAACATTTTCAGTACATTGTGTGTGATCCTGCTGGCAGACAGTGAAACAGACAAGCGGACACGGAAGAACACAAAACCGCCTTGGTCCAAGCCAAGCCACTAACCAAGGAGGAAACAAGCACCTCCCTTGATTATCATCTGAACGTTGTTCATTAAAATGTTGACAAAAACGGTGTTTTGAAACGGATCAATATTAGCAAAATACTGGTGGTATATGATGCTGTTTGCATTGTAACTGTTATCAGTGTCTATCTAGATCCTTCATCTGACCGATGTCTGTTATAACAACGAACGTTCCATTCGAAGATACTACAGAAAAAGAAGAAAAAAAGAAGAAGAAGAAGAAGAAGAAGAAGAAGAAGAAAGCATGTAGGTGATGTGATAAGTATTCAGTTTTCAACCCTAATTTAAGAATAACCCTGGCGAGATGTTTTGGGCAAGCAGACAACACATTCCGGTCCCCCCCCCCCACCCCCACCCCCCTCCCCACCCAACAAAATAACTAAATAAACAAACAAAAAGTGAACATATAGTTTAGATCTTTGGTACCGCACTTCATGAGAAGGCACGCTCATGCATATATCCACATCGTTTTCCATTGCCTCCTTTGTTACTTGTAATTTATGTACCATTCTTTTGTTTTCATAGTAAACTATCTGCTTGTCCATTCCACTTCATGCCAGTGTTGGGCATGTGTCGCAGTACATGGGAACACGACAGTAAATGACCATCTGGCAACCGCTATTCTCTCTGTCCATCAATGCTTTTCAATTGTCCTGATCTCTACGTTGTTAGTGATATACTTTGTCGGAAATAGTGATGTAGTTTCAGCATTTTACATTAATATTGATCTTTAAGTTTTGGCATTTTAACTTGTCTATAGTTCCGTTTTTAGCTTGCTTGCTACCGTGATGTGGGTTCTTTGGCCTCCTCGGCCATAAACAAAAAACATTTGCTGTCCGTTTTTGAGAAGAAGACGGCCAATGTAACATGATCAACGTTACAGCTGCCGCCAGGAACTTGACTACGGGGAACCATAACAGAAATGGATTTGATGATTGCCCTGTTCAGTTGACGTCATCGCTGAAAATGGACTTCCTGGTGCAGACATCGGTCATAGCTTATCATTCCGCACCCTGCGCTTTGGTGGACTTACTAATCAGCCGTTTTCAGTGCCAGAAGAAAGGAAATGGTGGGTGGGAGAAATACATACAAAGGCCTACATACGTCTGTGTCGGCTAGACGCACAGTATTGTATGTCAATATTGATCGATTTCAACACAGACAGGCAATGCTGCCCGAGATAAGTCTGAAAACATGCCGCGGACAAAAGCACCGTCGATGATGACTGAGAAACCGACTGAGTGACCGTGCTACGTCCCTCAAAATGTCCATAGACATACAATGGAGATGATTATGATATACAGCAGCTGAATGCAATGTCCCCCGTCCCAAGCATTTTTCCATAGATCCGAACGCGCTGACACCACGTAAATTAGTTTCTGCAGTCTGACACATTGTTAGCACTTGGCATCCGAACCTGCTTCATAGACCTTTTTTTTTTAAACTACGCTAAACCCACAGTAACTTGAGCAGAACAGCACATTATATTCTCAATTCAGAGGCCTATCATAGTAAAGAGTCATTTACGGGCTAATTGTGTGTTGTTTGCATTTGTAGCCAGGTATTATTTGAGTCTCATGTGTATGTATCGCCATTCAAGATATGATTTGTATAACGCTTTTTGACCTTATTTTATTAAAGAGACGTTTCATGCTGTGTATGGACTTACTCACACCTAGTGATGCCTCATCGACCACACTGATAGGAATCATCAGCTTTTTTGGATAGGCCAGGGTTAGTTTTGTACACCTCGTGTTGTAATTATTAAGAACAAATCAAACGAACATTTCTGGATGTGCATAAAACTAATAAAGATATAACACCACAGAGTCTGTATTTTTAATCGCATTTTTTTTTCTTCTTTTATTTTTCAATGGGGAAAGAGCAAAGATGAAGTTTGCACCCACTACAGAAATGCACTTTAAATGGATGAAAGTAAGAATTTGTTTGTAAGAGTACCTAAGTTAATTGTGCTCTTTGGCAGACTTTTTTTTATCATCTCTAGCTAACATTGAGGATTGCATTCGCTTCCCACGCGCATGTCGGTATATGCACAGTTTTCATCTCTCTATTTTGGTTTAATGTCCCCTTGCTATATTTCTAAGGGAGGGGGTGATAACAAAGTGGGTTACTCGCGTGAAAGAATATAAGTGTGTGTGTGTGTGTGTGTGTGTGTGTGTGGTGTGTGTGTGTGGTGCGTGCGTGCGTGCGTGCGTGCGTGCGTGCGTGCGTGCTGTGGTGTGCGTGCATGTGTGTGTGTGTGTGTGTGAAGAATATATGTGTGTGTGTGTGTGTGTGTGTGTGTGTGTGTGTGTGTGTGTGTGTGTGTGTGGAGAGAGGGCGGGGAAACACGAAGTATTTTACCAACGTTGGAAGAGAGCCAAAAGAGGACATAAACTAACGCTATCTCGTACTGCGCAGACAATTCTGTTCTATGCCTGAACTCCTTCAGTCTAGTTGCTGTAGGATGCACTGTTGAAATAAACTTATGGTTTGTAAGATAAGTATGGCTGTTTGTGAACACGCTCCTTTGAGACAATTCCCGAGTTTAATTGTGTGCTTTTTTCTTTGGGGTGGGGATGGTGGGGGTCAACATCCCTATTCAATATTGAGAGCTATCTCTGCTTTTGATCTGCATGTCCATATATGCAGTTTTCATCTCGCCTCTGTTCTGGTTTAACGTGTCCTTGTTACATTTGAAAGACAGGGGGTGGTAAAAAGTCGTTTACATTCGTGAAATTTTATATGAGGTAGTGTGTGTGTGGAAGGGAGGGGGGGGGGGGGGGGAGAGAGAGAGACACGAAGCACGTTTTGCAACATTGGAAGACAGCCAAAAGAGTACAGAAACAAACGCTGTCGTGCATTGGGCAGACAATTCTGTCCTGTGCCTGAATGCCGGAGCAATGTATTTGAACTGCCCTTGTGGTCAGAAATTGGTGAACGTGCGATCCCCTGAGCCCACTGAAGCCATCTCAAGGTTATCATAACTCGGAAAAGCACTTTCAAAGTGTTAGAAGTACACTCGCTGGGTGTGTTAATGTTATTCACTGGCCTTCCTTCGCCTGGAACGAGCTGAGATCACTGCTGCGGCCTGTATACCTTGGGCAACTTGACAACGGTAAACCGTAACAGAAATGGATTTGGATTTCCTAGTACATACTTTTTTTGTCGAATATAAGTTTATTATTATGCACCCCGCGCTTTGCTCGGCTTGCTGATCAGCCGTTTTTAACCGCCAGGGGCAAGGGATTGGTGGGTGGTGACGATACACACACGGACCTACGTGTTTTGCATACATCTATGCCGGCTAGACGCTCTGTATCGAATGTCAATATTGATATATTTTTTCAACGCACACGGGTAATGCTCCCTGAGATAGTCTGAAAACATTCTGCAGGCAAAAGCACTGTCAATGACCTCTGAGAAACCAGCTGCGTGACTGTGCTACGTCTCTCAAAATGTTTCCATCTGACGGCAGGCCAGTGGGAAGGGGAAGGGGGAGAATCAGGATGTGGGGAGGGGGGAGGGGAGTGCATGCATACGTATTCCAGGCATAAAACGGACTCTTCAAGCTTGCTGGGCGAGAAAAAAGAGGTTTGGGGGAAAGGGGAGGGGAGGTGGTGGGGGGGGACGGGAAGGGGGGGAGGGGGGGGGGGGATGAGTAG
>CM065731.1:53204603-53212103 GCA_033310375.1 Conus canariensis
CTCAGTGTGAGCAAAGAAGGGTCACATCTCAGTGTGTAAAGAAGGGTCACATCTCAGTGTGTGCAAAGAAGGGTCAGATCTCACTGTGCAAAGAAGTGTCAGATCTCACTGTGCAAAGAAGGGTCAGATCTCAGTGTGCAAAGAACGGTCAGATCCCAGTGTGTGCAAAGAAGTGTCAGATCTAAGTGTGTGCAAAGAAGCGTCCGATTTTAGTGTGTGCAAACAAGCGTCAGATCTTAGTGTGTGCAAAGAAGGGTCAGATCTCAGTGTGTGCAAAGAAGTGTCAGACCTCAGTGTGTGCAAAGAAGCGTCAGATCTCAGTGAGTGCAAAGAAGCGTCAGATCTCAGTGAGTGCAAAGAAGCGTCAGATCTCAGTGAGTGCAAAGAAGCGTCGGATCTCAGTGAGTGCAAAGAAGTGTCAGATCTCAGTGTGCAAAGAAGGGTCAGATCTCAGTGTGCAAAGAAGCGTCAGATCTCAGTGAGTGCAAAGAAGCGTCTGATCTCAGTGAGTGCAAAGAAGCGTCGGATCTCAGTGAGTGCAAAGAAGCGTCGGATCTCAGTGAGTGCAAAGAAGTGTCAGATCTCAATGAGTGCAAAGAAGCGTCAGACCTCAGTGTGTGCAAAGAAGGGTCAGATCTCAGTGTGTGCAAAGAAGTGTCAGATCTCACTGTGCAAAGAAGGGTCAGATCTCAGTGTGTGCAAAGAACGGTCAGATCTCAGTGTGTGCAAAGAAGTGTCAGATCTCAGTGTGCAAAGAAGGGTCAGATCTCAGTGTGTGCAAAGAAGTGTCAGATCTCAGTGTGTGCAAAGAAGTGTCAGATTTCAGTGTGCAAAGAAGCGTCAGATCTCAGTGTGGAAAGAAGCGTCAGATCTCAGTGTGGAAAGAAGTGTCAGATCTCAGTGTGCAAAGAAGGGTCAGATGTCAGTGTGTATAAAGAAGGGTCAGATCTCAGTGTGTGCAAAGAGGGGTCAGATCTCAGTGTGTGCAAAGAAGTGTCAGTCCTCAGTGTGTGCAAAGAAGTGTCAGATATCAGTGTGTGCAAAGAAGTGCCAGATCTCAGTGTGTGCAAAGAAGTGTCAGATCTCAGTGTGTGCAAAGAAGTGTCAGATCTCAGTGTGTTCAAAGAAGCGTCAGATCTCAGTGTGTGCAAAGAAGCGTCAGATCTCAGTGTGTGCAAAGAAGGGTCAGATCTCAGTGTGTGCAAAGAAGTGTCAGATCTCAGTGTGTGCAAAGAAGCGTCAATCCCACCTCTAACAGTCATCAAGAACATTGTTAACACTTTAACATGTCAAGGGCACATTCACTGGCATTGTTTTTCGATAAACAGCCTTTAATACTGGTTTTAAAGACGTTCTTGTATTGGAAGAGGTGTACGAAATAACATACCCTTAAGACCTTTGTCAGAAACACCCCGAAACGCAAAACAAACCCACCAGTTATCATTTTCCAACTACCCTACAGAAAGTTCTCTTTAAAAGGATAGTTATCTGAAAAGTGGTTTCAATAGGCTGGTGGTGACGGTTACAGTTTAGATTTAGAAAAAAAAAAAAAAAAAAAACGGGTGGAATATGCACCTCGCCCAGTATGACAAAACATGCACACTCTCACGGATGCAGCTCCAGCCTCTCTACATTGCTAAATGGCGTTGTCCGTCCGAGGGATGTTGAATCAAGGCAGAAAAGCCAACGCTGATTGGACGACGGAAAATCACGCAATGCAATGAACGGCTACAATTACTTCTTTCACGTGCGTGTCATACCCCCCGCCCCCTTCCTCCCCCCCCTGCACACACACACACACACACACACACACACACACACACACACACACACACACACACACACACTCCCCTTTTCCCAATTCAAACGCTCATGACCAGTTCACTGACTCGGTCTTGTGTCTGTCTCTTTGTCTACCTGCGCACGCACGCGCGCTTGTGTGTGTGTGTGTGTGTGTGTGTGTGTGTGTGTGTGTGTGTGTGTGTGTGTGTGTGTGTGTGTGCGTGCGCGCGCGCGCGCATATGCGTATGTCTGTGTTGCCATAGGTATGTGTTTTTGTGTGCATGGTTTTGTATGCCTCAGTGTGTATGTGCGTGTACACGTGTGTGTATGTGTTAGCGTGTATGTGTGCATGTTTATATTTGTTTATGCCTCCGTATGTGAGTGCGTGCGAGAGAGAACACAATTGAACACAATTTTAATGTTTCAGGCCTCCGGCCTATAACGATGTGAGGCGCAGTGCACACACAAAGAGAAAAAAAAAAGAAATGATAACAAAAGTATATTTTTCGATGTACTAATAATGCTTCTTTATGAGGGTAGCTAATTATTCATACTGTATGGGATACTAGTTCTTCTCTTTTTATCAATGCATAATAAATGTACATAGCAATATCTCTTGTAATATGCACATTTTCGTTTGCAAGCAATTGTTTTAGTCCAATAGAGTTCACGTTCTGAAATTGTCTGTGCTTCAGTATGTATTTTTCTCTGAAAGGCATATAAGCATTGCATCTTAATAGAAAGTGGAGTTCGTTCTCAAGTTGGTTACAAAAAGGACATGCTTTGATATTTTCTTTGTATCTGCTATTTAGATTCAGGTCGTTTAACCCAAGACGAAATCTGGTGGAATACATTTTAAATTTGTTAACCGTTAAATAGGTTAGATAAGGTTCTGGTTGTAAAAGAGACTTAAATGAATAATAGGTGTTGAAGCGATCACTTGAATTTAATTTGCTAACCCAATCTTGCTGAAAACAGCCTACCATCCTTTGCCTAAAAATCTTCTCAAACATATTAACATTTCCGACCCCACCCACTAACCACACTTCAGAAAATCCATATCTATCAAGACAACATTTTATATCATATGCCCAATTATTTTTTATCGTTCTGTCGTCAGTGCTATTCATAAAGCTGTTAATCAAGGAAAGATATGCTTGCTTGGGTATTCTATTCAGTTCCATCTGTTGTAAAGAGAACCAATAGCTAAGTGCTCTTAGTGTGCTGTCTATATAAAGACTATAGCGACCAGTCTCTCCATAGACCATTGCATTTGGTGTTTTAGGGCTAACACTTATGTTTTTTACAGGCAAATGATGGACCGCTTCGATCGTTTTATATTGTGTAATACCCCATACCTCTGCAGCATACAATAGCATTGGCTTCACCATCGTGTCAAATAGTTTTAAAAAGATAATTATGTCCATCCTACCCAAATTCCACATTGTTTTCATAATTTCTATTGTTTTATATTTGGCTCTCCTTGAATAGTCATCCAACGCTGCTACAAAAGATAATTTAGTAGTCAAGATGAAACCAAGATATTTGTAGCTCTTCACCACTTCAACCTGCTCTCCTTTATAGTACCATTTTTCATATTTGGACAAATGACTCCCTTTTCTAAAAAATCATAACTTTAGTCCTAGTCAAATTTACTTTTAGACCCAATTTATCAGACGCTATCTGCAAATTGTTTATTTGGTTTTGTAAACCTGAGGTGTAGATGAAATTAAAGCGATATCATCCGCGAAAAGCAAGAGGAAAATTTCTCTTAAAGAAGGAAGAAATTGAAAGCCGTGTTTTCCTTTACTATTCACTTCTCCTGCCACTTCAGTTATAAGTAGGGAGAAGATCAAGGGAGATAACAAGCACCCTTGCTTCAGACCGCCTGGGCATTCAAAGAACTCTGATATCTCAGAGCCCCATTTAACGCACGATCGAACAGATGTATATATTCCCTGCAGCATATTTAACATTTTAGTTGATGTATTAACTTTTTCTAGCACTTTCCATAAACTTTCTCGGTTGACTGTATCGAACGCTTTCATGTAGTCGATGAAAGCTATGTATAGTTTTCCATTTTTTGCGTTTCTCGTTAATACACGTATTGATCATTGTGATTAGGGAGAAAATATGGTCTATAGTCGAATATGATTTGCGGAAACCAGCTTATTCCTCAAAAATGTTTTCTTCATGTTCTGCCCATTTGTAGAGTCGCTTGTTTAATGGATGTAAACACTTTACTAACGCAGCTTAGTAGTGAAATCCCACGGTAGTTTCCTGGATTAGCAGAGTCACCTTTTTTAAATAGAGGAACTATGACTGAGTGTGACCATTCAACAGGATAATAGCCGTTATCGTAGATTCGGTTAAACAATTTTACTAAGAAGGGGGCAATGAAATGAATGGACGATTTTTAAAAACTCATTACTAATATCGTCTAACCCTGACGCTTTTCCTGATTTTGATTTTCTAATTGCTTGCTTAACTTCAGCGTCTGTAATTGGTTGGTCTAAATCTGGAACCTAGACGGGGTCTTCAGATTCTAGCAGAGTGTCGTGGGGATTCCCGTTTGTTTCGTCTGACTCACCAGCCTGTCTAAAAATATTTTCAAAATGATGTCGCCATGCGGAGATGGGAATGTTGGTTATTTTACGTGGTTTGTGTCTTACACTGCGAATTGTAGACCAAAATTTGCTACTGTTGTTTCTACTATTTAGCAGAGTATCCCTTAGATTTTTTTGTATTGCGTTCTCTTATTTCTAATTGTGTCGTTATAAATATTTCTTTTGACTTTATACTTAGCCTTATCTTTTGCCTTTTTCGTACGCGTGCAGTGTGTCAGAGCTCGCCTTGCAATACCTTTAAGATTGCGGCACGTAGCATCATACCATTCGTTATAATTTGGTCTTGCATGTGTTTTTTGCCAAGTTGTGCATTTCATGCATTCACCGGCTTCAAATAGAGTGTCGAGGAAAAGTTTAAGTCCGCCCTCAGTGTCGTTGTCAACCAGATTTACAGCTTTTTCAAGAGCCTGACTACTATGAGTGGATTCTAACTGAGCTAAAACTAAATGCTCTTTGCTATGCTCCCATTTAACTTTAGTTATAGGTACATCTTGCTTTTGTTCTCCCTTTCCTTTGTCAGTGACGGTACAATGAACAAATAATTTTACAGGCATGTGCTGGAACTCAATGCGTTTTTCTATTTTTAAAGATTTGGCTATCCATGTCAAATCTACAGAACATGCAAAAAAATCAATAGTGCTATTTCCTTGATCAGCAAGAAACGTAAAACTATCATCAAAATGGTTATCAATCAATCCATTTAGGAGTGACAGCTGAAACTGGTGCACAGTTCCATCAGTCTCTTGCCAAACCCATTAACCAATTTATCTTCTGAAGATCTGTACATTTCATTATAATCATCCAGAACAAGGTCATTCGCCAGTTAAATCCATAATTTCTAGCCCCCATTCTCCAATTCTAGCATTGAAATCCCCACAAACCAGAAAATAAAAGACTCTTTGTCTTCCTTCATAAAAAGTCAGCAAAATTTGTTCTAATTTGTCTAAAGTACATTCAAAATCCTTGTCATTGTAAAAGACACTATTTATAGGGTGGTTATACATATTAACAAATAATACGTCACTATCGCAGCCAAACAATGTTTTACAAAGCTGCAAACAAATAATATTAGCAGCATTTGTTTCAGTCTGTTTAACAAAAGTTGACCACTTTCTTTTCACTAAAGTAACAACCCCTCCTGATCCGCGACCCATCCTGGATAATTTGGTTGCAGGTGAGTGGAAAACAAGAAAATCTTTAAAGTAAACATAAAATTAAACGAACTGAAGGTAAAACGTTTCCTGCAAACAGCAGACATCGAAGGAAGTAATATAATTAACAAACTCAGGATCACACAACTTGGCGCTCAGCCCATTTACGTTCCAAGAAACAAAAGAAAGAGAACTTGATATGATGTTTGTAGTGTTTATTTGTGCGTGTGTATTTGTACTGTCGTTCTCTTCATCAGCTCCATCAGTTCCATCGTGTGAAATTACCACTTCATGATCACTGCCTTCAATAATAGGAGTAGGCCTAATGTGAGCAGCTGTATGAGTGTTTCTGTCCTTTTGCCCACTGTTTACTAAGCTATGTGTGCGTGCAGTATCAGCTAGGCTTCGGCCTGTTTCCTATGCCTGTGTGATTGTTTTGGTCTTTGCGCACGTGGCTTTCGTTTTCCATGAATCGTGTAGATTTGCCTGTCGCTCGGTGGAAGTTACGGTTGACCGGGTCTGGGATCCACTGCTCGCCCCTCGTTTGTTGTCCTCATTTTGCACACGGCGAGGGCTGCTCGGAGTCGCGTTCGTTTCGTCATTGCATTTTCCCGAGTTGCTGGTTGGTTGGCTGCTACCACTGGAATGCTTGACGTAACTGGCTGGACGTGAGGGGACTCCACCCGCGTCGTCGGGGATCCCGTTTTTCTAGTTTCACCCGGCCTTCGCTGCTGATCTTCTCGGATTTTTAGTTGACCTCTAACATAGAAACCGATCTTCCCTTGATCTCTTAGAGTTCTCAGTTGCTGGGACTGTCGTTTTGTCAGATCCTGACTCACTGTCAAGCCTTTCTCTTTCAGTTTGTTTCTGCCTTGCTGATCTCTCATCAAAGTCATCAGGTTCCCCCATTTCTGGAAACGAGCAATGATGGGGTGTGGCAGGGGGCTCTGGGGGTTAGGTCTGCCTAGTCTGTGAGCCCTCTGCACGACGTCATCATCCCACTGCACGTGAGGGAAATAAGTGTTCAGAGTGTCCTTGATCAGTGAGGCACAGTCTTCATTTCTACTGCCAGACTCAGGCAGGCCAAAGAACTTGACGTTATTGCGTCTGGAGAAACTCTCCAAACGATCGATCTCTTGCTGCATGCTATGGATTGTCTCTGACTTTTCTTCTTGCTGCTCAGCCATCTCACGAATATCTGCTCCGTTATCCTTCGCTAATTCTCTCACCTGATTGATGCTGTCACATAGATCAGACATTGACTGCTCCAGTCTCTTGATTGAGTCAGCTTGAATCTCCATAGCCTTCGTAACTTTATCTACACGATCGTCCAGTATCTTCTCAAAGGCGCACGTCATCTTTTCCAGAGTTTTGTCTGCATATTCAGAGTTCTGAGAATCCTGGGTGTTCCTTACAGAGGGAGTAACCGGACCCGGGTTCAAAGAAACATCTCCGGAGAGCCAGATTTGCCACATTGCCAAGACACAGTTTATCACCACAGCAAGCCCACACCCATCAGGGACAACACAGAATGGCTGCCACCGGGCTGTGACGTCACACGACTCAACACACCACGCTGTGTCATTTAACACTGCAGCTGAAAATCTCGGTAATTTCAACACAGGGTTTTGGTCAACAGGGTCAGAAAAGACAGTTTTCATGCTTGATTTCATTGCGATGGTGAAAGCCAGAAAGCACGCCAGCCACGCGTAGAGCAAAACAATGTCCCCCACACTTGCCTTGTACGAATGTGTTGTCATCCATCTTGCTGCACGAGATTTGTCGCTGCTTCGCCTTGACAGGTTGAAAATACCAACACGAGCCCTCCACGCCTCGATACTAATCATTTTCACCACGAAACAATGGCATAAAACTTACTTGTCAATTTCCAACACACATCTTTGAAAATTTGACACTTGGTATATTTGAAATTTGCAATC
>CM065731.1:53217103-53237103 GCA_033310375.1 Conus canariensis
AAGGTGCCACCTAAGAAGCTTACCACTTTCCGCGGTCACTGAGGAGAAACAATCAGGTTTCAAAATACCGGTATCTGACCAGAAGTTATATGTTAGTGAGTTTCCTCCCCATTGGAGATTGTCTCTCCCTTGGAGACTATAAACTTGCTGAAGGTTCATTTTGAGAAGCATTTATTATTCCCCATCCACCCTCCCAAGAAATACTGCTAGTTAGGCAGAATTAACTACCACTGCAGATATGTATGCTTATCTCCCCCTATTTCTTCAATTGAATTTTTTTTGCAGTCATTGCAACACCAAGCTGCTCTGTAAGTTGCTGGTATGGTGCTCGGCTACTTATCCTTGGAATTTATTAGTGTATTAATTATATATATATATATATATAATATAGAGCAGGCAATACAAATAAATGTGCCTTGAGAGGGATTACGATGGTTCCCTCAGGCAGCTAGAGAAGGGCTTCTAATATTTATAGTATATTCCCCCATTTTATTCATCTTCAATTTTTTTTTTTAAAGTTCAGATCTTTGCCAAGTCATTACTATAACGACTGAAGAATTGTTAACCTGCATTTGTTTTCCCCCACTACTTAATTGTTCAGCATTCTATTGTTTGGTCAATCAGTGGGAGATTGCATCTCTTAGGAGATCCAAGTAAAGGTTGTTCTGTACAATTCTTAGCCACTCACAATGCTTGGGTTATTGAACAGCAGAGCTGACCACTCAGACTGTTCCATATCTTTTGATCTCCCTTGCATCCTTGAATGGATCCTCAAGCATAGGCTCAAAGATTGTTCCTTACATTTTATACTGTTTGAATAATGCTTTTAGTTTTTCGGCAACTTTTTTTCCTCTCCACACTTTTGTTTTGTTCCATTTTACTACCCTTCGCTGGCTGCTTTGGGGATACTGTTGGACTCTTTTTTGAACCCTTGGTGGTGAAAACACCACAGAATTATGGACTGTGGTGTGTCTCTATTTGACACAAAGAGCACAGCACAATCAGTACGTGTCTCTCTGATGAGTCCGATCCAGCGGACGAAAGGCTTAGGAGCAGGCAATACAAATAAATGTGCCTTCGAGAGGTATTACGATGGTTCCCTCAAGCAGCTAGAGAGAGAAGGGCTTTTAATATATTCCCCATTTTATTCATTTCAATTTTTTTTTTTTTTAAAGTTCAAATCTTTGCCAAGTCATTACTATAACGACAGAAGAATTGTTAACCTACACTTGTTTTCTCCCACTACTTAATCGTTCAGCATCTCTCTCTCTTCTAAGATATCTAGAGAGAGAGAGAGAGAGAGAGCTGTATCTTTGACGCATACCTAACATGTCATTCGAAAATTCCT
This sequence comes from Conus canariensis, assembly GCA_033310375.1. Classification (NCBI taxonomy): domain Eukaryota; kingdom Metazoa; phylum Mollusca; class Gastropoda; order Neogastropoda; family Conidae; genus Conus; species Conus canariensis. Next base: position 53,218,452 of record CM065731.1, read on the forward strand.
ATGTTGTTCTCTGACTAATTTCTAGCTCATCCACCACTACCTTTCTGAGGAGTACATAACGTGTCGGCCTCATGAGTACTAAGAATGTTTTCTTACACATGCCTGAGATATCCCGTGACCACATTACCCTAAATGACCTCTGAAAATACATAACCACGTACTCATGTGAATACTGAGCATATTGTGTCATGAATGCTTCCCTTGCTCTTTGAAAAATACCACATATGTTCTTTGATGATTACCTAGCCTGTCCACGTATAAAAAAAAACCTAATATAATTATTATCGGAAAAATTCTTAACATGTCTCCTGCTGGAGATTGACTATGACTGATGATGGATGTGTATATAAGTTCATACTACTACTAATGGATAAATGCCTAACATTGTTATTCTGTAAAATATCTGACAAGTCCCCTGATCGTATTTAACACGGCTTTCCATGAATGTATGTGTGCCTGTGTGTGTTTGGGCGTGCGCGCGCACGTGTGTGTGCGCGCGCACGCGCGCGATAGATATTTTTATTTACTTATATATGAATACACAAATCGATTAAACATGGACAAATCTAATTTTAAAAAAAGAAAGGGAGACCATCCAAGCTCTTGCCGCCAGGACATCTTCACGAATACTAAACACCAAGGACAACTGTCCAGTATTTCCATTTTGAATTGTGTTACCTATTTCTCCAAGTGTCTGTTCAATCTAAGCAGGAGGAAAACGCGCGCGCGCGCGCGCGTGCACACACACACACACACACACACACATTCACACACTCACCCGCCCGCACGCACGCACGCACGCACGCACGCACACACACGCTGTGAGTGCACGCGCGAGCGCATGCATACACACACACACGCACGCACGCACACCACACACACACACACACACACACACACACACACACACCGCGAGTCGCGCAGGGTCCGCAGGCACACACACACGCGCGCGCGCGCACGCACCATACACACACACACACACACACACACACACACACACACACACACACAACATCTGATGATTTGTACTCTTCCATTGTTTACCAGATATTTTCTGATGCACGTGAAACACATAACTTAGAAATAAATGTTTATGGGACAGGCGAAAAAAACGTTGTAGGCGATTTTTTTTTTTCTGTTGAAGGCGAGAGTAGGGTTTGGGGGTTATTGCAAAAGAGTGCAGGGAGGGTGGGGTGAGCAAGAGAAATCTGGGTGCGGATGGGATGGAAAACAGTGGGTCGACCCGGACGACAGAGACAAAGGGCTGGGATTGGGATACAGAGATAGAAGAGGACGGTGCGGAGTGTTGAAGGGCAGAGGCGGAAGGCAAATACTAGAAATATAGAGAAAGGATAAAGTACAAAATGCAAAGAGAAAGGGTGGGAGTGGGATGTAGCCTACGAATAGTACAATAGGGAAGAAGAAGAAGAAGAGTAAAGTACAAAATGCAGACAGAAAGGGTGGGATGTACGGATGGTAAAATAGGGAAGAAGAAGAAGAAGAAGAAGAAGAAGAAGAAGAAGTAAAGTGCAAAATGCAGAGAAGAAGAAGAAGAAGAAGAAGAAGAAGAAGATGATGATGAAGAAGTAAAGTGCAAAGTGCAGACAGAAGAAGAAGAAAGAAGAAGAAGAAGAAGAAGAAGAAGAAGAAGAAGTAAAGTGCAAAATGCAGAAAGAAGAAGAAGAAGAAGAAGAAGAAGAAGAAGAAGAAGAAAAAGAAAAGAAAGAAGAAGAAGAAGAAGAAGAAAAGTACGAAATGCAGACAGAAGAAGAAGAAGAAGAAGAAGAAGAAGAAGAAGAAGAAGAAGAAGAAGAAGAAAAGTACGAAATGCAGACAGAAGAAGAAGAAGAAGAAGAAGAAGAAGAAGAAGAAGAAGAAGAAGAAGAAAGAAGAGAAGAAGAAGAAGAAGAAGAAGAAGAAGAAGAGAAAAGAAAAAAGAAGTGAAAAGAGGAAAAAGCGAAGGATATAGAGAGACAGGGGAAAGAGATTAGGAAGAAGACAGAGGGAGGGAAGGGGATGGGGGTAGGGGGCAATAAGCATGCAGGGAAAGGAATTGGGGAGGGGGGGGGGGGGGATGGGGGGAGGACGGGTCACTGAAAAGTAAAACAAAAAACAACTGTATATGCACTAAGTACGCAATGCATTGAATTTTTATGAGAATGCAGTTTCAAGTATCGTTAACTGTCTGAAAAAAAAACTATTTAAGAACAAGATCAGAATAAAAGGAAACCTCGTTCGAAGAGTTATACACATTATAAATCACAGGTAAGCACCATCGATACTTTGTCAGATTACGTAAAACTTTTTGAATTTAAACTTCAAATTAAAAAATTATGAATTTGGGTTAATCTATGAAATGATCCCAGGAAATGTGAAGGGTAGAAGGAGCATCGAATGAGGTCGCGGCGGTCTTTTTCTTTATTTTTTTGTTTTGTTTTTGTTTTTGTTTTACTGTTGCTACTATTGCCTTGATAATTTAGTCAGATCTGTAATTTGCCTGACAAGCTGTAGTGTCGGGGAACGGATGGGTGGGTGGGTGAAGTAGGTGTAAACTGATTTTTTTTTTGCCACGTTAATCAACTCAGGAAGGCGTGCTTGGGGGGGGGGGGGGGGTTATACTGTACTCTCTGTGTAGTTTCTGAACAGTGCATACAAGCATACCAGAGGAACACAGCATAGGCCAAAAATCGCAAAGAAAAGAAGGTGCCAGAACGAGAGCAGGAAGAAGAGATGTAGGTGTGGGGGCGGACTGAATAGAAAAGCAGCTGATACTGGGAGGGGGGGAGAGGGAAATATAATGAAAACAGGGGGGGGGGGGGGGGGGGGGGGCGTAAAAAAAAAAAAAAGAAAGAAGGATGTAGTCAGAGTGACAGAGATATGGGGCGAGGATGGGCCAGAGTGGCGGCTACGTGGGTGCGTGCGTGGTGTAACATATTGTCCAGAAGACGAAAAAAAAAAAAAGGTGGGGATGGAGGTGAGGAAGGGACAACATTGTGTAAGCACAGTTTTGACCATACTGACACACAAGGTAGAGCTGAAGAATGCCAAAATATTAGAAATGTACAGAAAAAAAATCCGGCTGTACAAGTGTCTATCTTGAATTATGTTTATATGAAGAAGACAAATACTTGAATTTACAAAAAAGAAACTGAAATGAAACATTGTTACTTGGGTAGAGTAAAGTAAAACAGATTCTCCTATGCACAATTTTACCGGTCCCAAATCACCAAAACACATCGTCCTCCCCGACCTCTCACGCCGACTAGAGAGAGAGACACAGAGATAGAGAGAGAGAGAGAGAGAGAGAGGAGAGAGAGAGAGAGACAGACAGACAGACAGACAGACAGACAGACAGACAGACAGAGATTCATCTGAGGACAACCCAAATGCATGTATGTACGGATGGATGGATGGATGGATAAGGATGGATGAATGGACGGATGGATACATGTTTGTACGTATGTGTGTATGTATGCATGAACGAATGTATGAATGTATGTATGCCTATCTGTGTGTATGTATATGTCTGCATGTCTGTCTGTCTGTATGCATGCATGCAGGCAAGTATGTATGTATGTATGTATGTATGTATGTATGTATGTATGTATGTATGTAACCATGTAAGTAAACACACACACACATACACACATACACACACACACACACACGCGCGCGCGCGCGCGCGCGTGCACACACACACACACACACACACACACACACACACACACACACACACACACACACACCACACAACATTCATCAAAGGCATTGATCAGATATTTAGCAGAAGACACGCTATATATTCCATGGAGAAAACATCAGATCTTTAGTCGATGGCTTGCACAGTGTTCATCAGAGGTCAAGACAGGCGTTCTTCTTTAGAAATGAATGACAGCCATCAAAGGACGTGCTATATATTCAACAGAGGACATATTAAGTATCCGTCAGAGACCGTGTTAACTCTGTTTTCACAAAATAGATGGGCGTGAGAGGTATTCATCGGAGTGTTCATAAGAGGACATGTTAGGTATTGTGACAGAAGATAGTAGGTATATCTGAGATGAGACATTTGGTATTATATGAGAGGGGATCTTAGGTGTTCGTGAGAAAAGATGTCACGAAAAGAGTTGATGGGGTTATGGGTGAGGTAAGGAGTGTGTGGGGGGAGAGGTGGTGGGGTGGTGACCACACAGAGGAAGTCTGGCACTGATGGAAAGCCTGCTGCAGCCAGAGACTGTAAGCACGCAGAAGCTGCAGGCTGTGTTGATTTAGCTTTCTTTTCACCCCACGACTGTCCCTTAGCAATGATAGACGCAAGAACCCAGTTCAAAAGCACGATGTCACAAACATTGATTGCAAATTCGCGGCATAGATGTCATGGATTATTTACATCCGCGGCCACATTTGATCTGGACGTTCTAGAAATTAATATTTTGCCCGTTGCTGATGGGGTTTTGTTTGTTTGTTGTTTCCTTTTAACGTCTCTCATATTTCATTCAGAGATGCAGCAGACAGATTTCCCCCTAACCCGATACGATGTGTGAAGGTCCCTCTTTCTCACAATGCATCTATGAATTATGCAACAGAACAAATTCCTGCCCTCCCTCACCTTCCTCCCTTTCAAATATAACGCTCTCTCTCTCTCTCTCTCTCTCTCTCTCTCTCACACACACACACACACACACACACACACACACACACCACGCATGCACGCACGCACGCACGCACGCACGCACGCACGCACCACACACACACACACACACACACACACATGCGTGCGCGCGCACACACACAGACACAGACACACAGACACAGACACACACACACAACACACACACACACACACACACACACACACACACACACACACACACACAAGCAAACACAGGTGCCACGCATGCATTCTCTCTCCTTCCCTCCCTCTCCCCCCCTCCCCCCTCTGTATCTCTCTTTCACAGAGAAGAGAGAGAGAGAGAGAGAGAGAGAGAGGAGAGAGAGAGAGAGAAAGAGAAACTCGCGTGCACGCGTTCTTCTTCCTTTCTCCTGTTTCCAAAACCAGTGCGAAGTCCGAATTCGTGTAACCTAATTTCTTGGAACACAATTACAGAAGCTGGCTATAACGATGTTTTGAAATCAAAGTTGTGGAGGCTATTTTTTTCCTTTTTTGTTTTTTGTTTATGTTTTGGAAGAAGTTAAGTATCACTTGACTATGATTTTGAATGAATCTGTATCCCCCCCCCCCCCTCCCCACCCACAGACACACACTTTCGTCCAAAAGACAACAGAAGCAATGATACTAGTAGTAGTAGTAGTAGTACTGCAGCAGCAGCAGCAACAGCGGCAGCAGCAGCAGCAGCAGCAGCAGCAGCAGCAGTAATAATAGCAGTACAGGTGGTAGAAATTGTTGATCTTGTAATTGTTGTTGTCGTTGTTAGTGGTGTTGTTAATGTCAGGGTGGTTGTAGTAATTGTTGTTGTTGTTGTTATTGTTGTTGTCGTTGCTGCTGTTGTTGTTCTTGTCGTCGTCGTTGTCGTCGTCGTCGTTGTTGTTGTTATCGTTATCGTTGTATTTTGTTGTTGTTGTTGTTGTTGTTGTTATCGTTGTTGTTGTTGTTATTATCGTTGTTGTTGCTGTTGTCGTCGTCGTTGTTATTTAGAGATGGGAAAGGAGGCGTTGTAGAAAGGGGGAAGGAGGTGCGGGTAAAATTGACGGACATGAGCAGGAGAAATAAAGAATATACGTTTCTTACTTTTTGAATTACTAGCGCTATTCCTAGTACTATCTTTACAATTACTACTACTGCTATTGTTGTTGCTGCTGCTGCTGCTGCTGCTACTACTACCACTGCTACTACTATACTACTACTACTACATACTACTACTACTACTGCTACTAAATTTGCTGCTTCTGCCGCTACTGCCACTGCTCTGTTGTTGACGTTGTTGTTCTTGCTGTTTATGTTGCTGCAGATGTTTTTTTGTTGTTTTTTTGTTTTTTTTTCCCCACATTTTATTCAATTAATAAGAGAGCTTACATGTGCGCAAAAAGAAGACAGTGCGCGGAGATGTTCACACATTCATAATAGGCATATCCATGCATGGCAAACATAAATCGTAATATAAAGCCTAATATCTATTCAGTTCCTGTTTGTAGCCTTGCTGGCTATGAGGGGTCAAATCGGAGGTTTCATCTTGTCATAATCAAATTCTTACAATGTTAAGAAAAAAAAATGCAAACACTGCTTTATGTTTTTTCCCTTCAAATCAGCATAGTAGTTTACTGCCTGGTGTCATGCGCGTGTTGGATCGACACAGGCACCAGGCGCTTCGAGAGCGTTCGGGCAGCAGCGCAGCGTCTCCATTACCGGGTTGCCTCATGACAACGTTAACCTTTTTTTTTTCTCTGTCTCTCCTTTTTCGTGAGAATTAAATCTCATTCCATCTCAAAAATATTTTCCAATGCATATGTAAGCCTCGTTAAAAAAAACACACACATTTAGTTAATCATGCAAGGTTTTTGTCATCAATGTTCATTTTCTTGATAAACATTAAATATTGCTTAAACAATTAACACTGTGAGTGGTGACCGTAGTAGGGAGATGAGGTACCTACACTGAGAAACAAAACAATACACAGATACGAGGGAGAGAGAGAGAGAGAGAGAGAGAGAGAGAGAGAGGAGAGAGAGAGAGAGAGAGAGAGAGAGAGAGAGAGAGAGAGAGAGAGAGTACCACCATTTAACGAAAGAAGTTATAGTAAAATGGCTCTATACGGAAGCCAGTATTTGTCGAATAGACATGGGTTTGAATTGACACTAGCAATATACTTTTCCAAAGAGTATCGATTAAGTAGACTTCTTCTGAAGTTACAAAAAACTGGATTAATATTTTGTAGTTTGGATTTATAAATGAAGAATTTGGCATACAGTATTAAAAAGTCCATCACACAGTCAGTCTGTATATCGTCTGTTACTCCAAATAATACTAGGTTCTTATCAATATTAACATTATGGCAGTGCTCAAGTTTATCAGTGATATTTTGCTGAAACTCCAACCAAAATGCCCGTACAATGTCACAATCGAAAATCATATGTTCTATGTCCTGTGGTCTTTGGTCACAGAAATTACAGTTTGGTGTGTTAACAATTTTACACTGATATAGGTACTTCTGTGATGGCAGAATTCTGTGCAACAGTCGGAATTGAAACCAGCGTAGTTGCGCATCATTAGTAGTTTTAAAACAGTGTAAAAATATAGCATTCCAGTTTAAATTTTCGAACGAGTTGCTCCATTTCAAAACCGCAGCTGGAACAGCTCCGCTGCCAACAAGTACAGTTTGTTATAAATTTACTGCCTTTCCTGATAGAAAACCATGATTTGGTTTCAAGAATTTTAAAGGTATTTGTAAGTTCTACTTGTAATTTATTTTGGTATCCTTTGATTGCGTTTAGGATTCCAATGTAGGACAAAAAGTTTGTTTTTCTTATGGTAGGGTATTTTGTTTTAAATTCATGATATGACATGTACTGCCCTGCTTCACTAACGAGCTGTCTGATGAAGTAGATGTTATTTTCACACCATTCTTTTACAAATATAGTTTTTTCACCTCTCTGAATGTCTTTATTGAAGTGAATGCATTCAGCCATAAATTCGTCAATGTTTCTAGGACGACATACTCTACAAACTCTCCCATAGTGCCTAAACACGTCATTCCAGAAAGGATTCTTAACAGACATGGTTAAAGTTTTGATATAATCTGCCCCTAAGAATTTAATATTTTTCCATTTCAGGGTACATATCAAAGAGAAAGTCTTTAAGCTTGGAGTTACCCTCGGACTGTATTTTATAAAGCCAGCTTTTCATAGCAGCAATGAAAGCTCTGATATCAATCATGCGCAGTCCACCACAGACGTATGAGCTACATGCAACTGGTTTCCTAATTTTACTATTTTTACCATTCCATAAGAATGTAAACAACTCTTTCTCTAGTTCAGAGATAAAAATATCTGATGGATCTGGTAGATTTATTAACAAATACGTTATTTTGGACAGGACAAGAGTTTTCACTACTGTTATTTTCCCTAGTGGTGTTAGCTGTCTTTTTTTCCAATGTGATAAAATCCTTTTCACCTGGATTAATTTGTCATCATAGTTGATGGTGCTAATGGACTTTGTATCAATTGAAAATTTAATGCCAAGTATCTTGAAGATTCCCGGGTCCCAGATGAAGTTTTTATCGCGCATAAACCTTAAATTGCAGTTTTTTCCGCTACCTATCCAAATGATCTGAGTTTTATCAAAGTTCATGTTTAGTTCTGACATTTCAGCAAACTGTGTCAGCACGGCAATGGCTTCATTAAGTGAGTTTTCGCTGCCGTCCAAACACAAAGCAGTGTCATCTGCAAATTGTGCCATAAGCTTTCCCTATTTTGAATTTTTATGCCCTTGATTAAATTGTTATGTCTGATCTTTAGTGACAGTATCTCTGCACAAAGAAGGTAAAGATATGGGGATGACGGATCACCTTGTCGAACACCACGTTCTATTGCAAACCAGCTAGAATATTGACCGTTGACAGAAACACAAGTATTAATATGTGAATGCAAAGTTTTGACCCAGTGAATCATATCTGGGCCAAAGTTGAAAAAATCCAAGCATTTGTGCAAAAACGACCATGAAATATTGTCGAAGGCTTTCTCAAAGTCTATTGACAGAAACATACCTGGGATGTTTTTTCTATCAGCATATACTAAGGTATCGTATAACATGCGAATATTCTCACCTATATAACGACCTTTCAAGAAGCCCGTCTGGCTTTCATGGATAATGGAAGGCAAAACAGACTTCAAGCGGTTGGCAATGCATGCTGATGCAATTTTATAGGAAATATTTAGTAATGAGATTGGACGCGCAGTTTTTCACAAAACGTTTTGGTTTGCCTTCCTTAGGTATGCATATAATGACACCTTGACGTTGTGTTACAGAAAGTTCAGCATCAATAAAACCTTCGTTTATAGATCTAACAAGAAAAGCTCCAATATCAACAAAGAAGAACTTACAGAACTCAGCTGTAAAGCTGTCAGGGCCAGGGCTTTTACCATTTTTCATAGATTTCAAAGAGGCCGCTGCTTCCGTATACGAAATTTTTCCTTCTATGCTATGCTTATCTGTGTCAGTTAATTTTGTTGCTTCCGGTATATGAGATGTTAAACAAAAATCACGCACAGTCCTGTGGGAATATAGTTGTTTGTAAAATTGTTGTACTTCTTTCAAAATGGTTTCTTGTTCTGAGATAATGTTACCAGACTGTTTCCAAAAAGGGCATCGTTTTATCGACAAAATTTTTTTCAAGGTTACAAAAATACTTACTGACCTTTTCACCTTCATTTATCCATCTGAGTCTGGAGCGAATTAGTTTGCCTTCGATTCGCATATTTCTTATTTCTTGTAGTTGTATTTTTAAGTTCTCTAGTTCATGCATGTTATTATCATTGACATTCTCTTCGATTCTTTTAATCTGTTTTTCTAAGTCATTCTCTTGCTGGTTTGTTGCCCTTTTCTTAAAAGTTGCATAAGAAATTGTTCTACCTCTTATTTCTAGTAGTAGAGTCTCAAAGAACAATTTATCACTTATTGTAAATGTTAAATCATCATTAGCAACATTGTCAATATCGGCCATGTTGTATACTGGTACAGCATATTGCTGTTTGATGTTGGTAATTACTTTTTTAATTTCTGCTATGTACTGTTCATCTTTTAATAGTGAATTGTTGAATTTCCAGAAAGGTCTGTCACGTTTTAATTCATCTATTTTTAAGGATAACTGCACCAGTGAGCGGTCAGATCGATAGCCTGGTTTGACATCAATACCCTTGACGTCATTCATTATATCCTCTGAACATATAAAATAGTCTAGCCTGGCCTGCTTAATTGTATTGAATTTACGCCAGGTATATGAGCGTTTGTCTGAATATAATGTTCTGTACATGTCGTAAAAACCATAACGTCCCATAATATCAATGATTTTCTTACGGGTCCTCTGACGGTTTGCTGTGCTCTTATAATTACGAACATCCAATTTTAAATTTAGTGCACAATTCCAGTCTCCTCCAACAATAACTTGTTCACTGTTGTTGGTTTCAATCAACTCAAAAATCTTGTCAAAAAAGGCTGGGTCATCTCCGCTACTTGGGCCATAAATGTTTACTATAGTAACATTCTTATTTGGCAATTGCACATTCAAAAAATATAGCAACCATCTTGATCTCTAATTACGTTAGTTATTTTGTATTCAAAATTGTTATTAAAAAGTACTGCAACACCGTTCTTGTTTGTATCCTCGCCACTAATCCATACATTGTAACCCCAGTTTGATCTAATAAAGTTTTCAGATTCAGTTTTCCAGTGGGTTTCTTGTAAAAGATAAATGTTGCAATTCTGTTGTCTCAAAAAATCAAAAACATCTTTTCTTTTTCTCATATCATTCAGACCATTACAGTTGAAGGTACATATCTTTAAAACACTATTTTCTTCCATCAGTAGCACAAATTAGTAATAGTGAATATCCATTGCCAATCTAGATAATGAAAAAAACATAAATCTGAAAATATGGCCAACGGAGAAAGGGATCATATTTGAACACACACTGAAATCTAAGTCAGTATTTCAGAACTGGTAACATCAGGTCAACATTATACACATACAAGGACATCGCACAAGTAGAGTATTTCAAAAGCAGATTTGTTTTGGTAGTTCTTTCTAAGTAAGGAATCATACGAAAGATAGTGAAAAGACTGAGTAGAAAGACAGCGGACAGGAGAAAGTTAGAATAGACCGACAAGAGATAGGTGTATCTTTCACACTCATACGTCCACACATTCTCACTTTAATACCCTGTTTTTACCTGACACCTGTTCATGACCATCATGTGGCGAAATCCAGGCTCCACACTATTAATATAAAACTAATAACACCAAAAGTGTGCCCTAAACACAACAGAAAGATCGCCAAGCATGTGGGGATTAATCAGAATATTCTGCACAATACCCTTGATCCTCTGAATCATCGATCAACCTAGGTACTTGCGGTTCTCCCCTTACATCCCCACTATGTGTGTGTGTGTGTGTGTGTGTGTGTGTGTGTGTGTGTGTGTGTGTGTGTGTACGCGTGCGTGCGTGCGTGCGTGTGTGCGTGCCTGCGTGCGTGCGTGCGTGCGTGCGTGCGTGCGTGCGTGTGTGCGTGTGTGTGTGTGTGTGTGTGTGTGTGTGTGTGTGTGTTGTGTGTGTGTGTGTGTGTGTGTGTGTGTGTGTGTGTGTGTGTGTGTGTGTGTGTGTGTGTGTGTGTGAGTGCGTGCCGGAGGAGTGAATGAGTGAGTGAGTATATGTGTGTTTGTGTTTTGTAAGTGTGCATGTGTGTGTTTGTTTGTGTGTGTGTGTGTGTGTGTGTGTGTGTGTGTGTGTGTGTGTGTGTGTGTGTAAGCGCGCGCGCGCGTGTGTGCGTGCGTGCGTGCGTGTGTGTGTGTGTGTGTGTGTGTGTGTGTGTGTGTGTGTGTGTGTGTGTGTGTGTGTGAGCGCGTGTGTGTCAGTGTGTTTATGACAGCAGCAGCTGAACAGTTATTCAGGTACTGCCAGATGGATTACCTAACAGCCCATGGCACGCCTAGCATGATGGTGACAGGCAAAGGTGGGCAGGAATGGGGGCCTAAAAATGTAATTGTCCTAACCTATTTGAAAACAGTACAGCAAAATACAAACTTTTAAGTCCAACTAGGAGCCAAAGCAAAAAAGGAAACCCTGGGTACTCTGGGTTTAACCATAGTAATCGTCACTGATATGCAAGGAGATGGGGTAGGGCATAAAGGGAGGGGGGGGGGGAATCGGGGGGGGGGGAGGACATCTAAGGGAGGCACTAGGCATTAGTCACAGGCTGAAACATGCACCTAAGGGGCGAGAGGACACAGGGGCCACAGTATGAAGGGTGAAAAAAAATGCTCTCTATCTGGGTATAAAGTATTTTACTTTGCCTTTAAGTAGCGCGAAGTAGAATGGGGGTGGAGAACGGACTGAGAACGGGGCGGGGAGCACGGAAAGGGGGGGGGGGGGGGTGTCACAGCAGCAAAAATCATACTGTACATACGTTAATTAAGATTCCACCGTTTCAGAGAAGGAATGATCCCTCACTCCGTTCAAGTCCATCTCATTATCAATATCTGTCAGTCTCTGATGGAAATCTTCCGGATTTGGCGACTGCTTTGAGGGTGAAGCGTCCTGCTTTCTGCTACTGTCAGCCTGAGAATCACCAATGCGAACAGTCTCTGCGTACGTCCTGTCAGTCTGTTTGGGGTCCTTTTGAGCACACTCCCCTCCTTTCCCACTCTCAATGTCACAGGGCTGTGTAGAGTGATGGCCAGAGCTGCCAGAGGTAGACGAAACTCCCACTTGCTTGTGGTCAGTCCTCTGCACTGTCCCTCCTCTCCCGATCCCTCCCCCATCTCCGGTTTGCTCCGTCCTCGGTACGTCTGCCTGTGACTCTGGGTCCTCCAGGATGGGGTTGAGGACTCAAATAGCCGTCTGTCGATTGTGCTGACATCCCCTTCTTCAATGTTCAGTACTTGCAGGTCGAGGAGTTTGCAGTATAGTTTGCCCTGGAAAGACCACGCAGAGATAACTGCCTGGTGTCGTTTTATCTGCATTAACCTCGGCGAGTTCAGTTTCGTCAGATCTTCGTTAATGTAGATTTGCGAATTTTGCTGTTTCAGTTTCTTTCGAAGCTTGAATATTTCCATTTTGATTTTTCTGTTAGTGAGGCGAACGATGATCGGTCTGTTCTGCCCCTGCACAAATTTGCCCACACGGTGCGCCACACTAATGTGGACAGGTAGAAAAGAAGGCACACCAAGCGTTTTCTGAATCAGCTCCACCACTTTATTTTCTGTCTGCTCTGAAGTCTCTGTTTGTTTGTCCCCTGGCAAGTGAATCATTTTCAAGTTGTCTTTTCGTGTGTATTGTTCCAGTGTGTTCCGAAGCTCTTTTTCTTGCTTAATTTGCTTTTCTAATCGCTCAATATGATCAGATGAGTCAGAGCATCTTTTCTCGAGCGATTCTATCTTTTTTTCTCAAGAAGGAATTTTCTTTTCTAATCTCAAAGTTTTCCGCAAGAACCATTTCTAATTGTGCCGTGACCCTCCCCGTCTCCCTCCTTCCATCCCCCATGGCTATCTCCATCCTGTTTAATGTGGTGATCACTGTATTGTCACTGTTGTTCTCTGTCAAGATTTCCGTTTCATCCCCAGCCGTCTTTTTTTCCGCTAGTCGCCTTATTACTTGCAAAGTCGGTTATTTTGTGTGGCTGGTCTGAAGTCCGTCTTCTTTTACTTAACGAGCGTTCTCTGCACCTGTCTTCTTCACCAACAAAACGAGAGTCACTGTGATCACTTGTAGTAGGGCTTTCGCTTCCTTGCGCCGGACCACTGTTATGTCTTTTATTGCTTCTAACTTGGCGAGTCGGTGTTGTTTATTTTAAGGACCCATGTTATTCCAAATGTAGACAAGGGGGAAAGAAAAGTATATTTCTTGAGGAATGCAGCGAAATGATCCGAGGGAGAAAGACAACAGCAGCAAAACTGTACGCGCAATGTTGACCTAAACACACTGATACAAACCGTCTTTTTCACGTCACAATCATCTTTAAAAAAAAAAACCCACTTCATTTCAATAAATTAACAAGCTCTTGAAAGAATATGGTCAACAAATACGAGGCACCGCCGTCCCTTCAAACAGAATTAACTGGGGCATATTTCTCATCTGCAGTATGAAGCCCGGAAAAGGAACACTCAGGTCATTGCGTGCGGAGCGCTGACAACACACGTCCGTCTCCGACAGTGAACAGCGGTCAAGTCCCGTTGCTGCAGATGTTGTTGCTACGTCTGCTGCTGCTGCTGCTGCTGCTACTACTACTACTACTACCACCACCACCACCACCACGGTATTCTAAAGACAATATTCTACAATTGCTCATTATAAGCGTCATTTGGCTTCTTGACCAATGGGGAAATCGTATTTTTCCACACACAGAACCTAAACGTAGACGGAAATTACGTTATCTCACTCTCCCCCCCCCCTCTCTCTCTCTCTCTTTCTCTAAGAGCTACTCCCTCCTCCGTCGTCCTCCTCTTCCTCCTCCCTTCTTCCTTTCCTACCTCTATTCCCTCCCCTCCCTCCCCCTCTCTCTCTCTGTGGAACATCCACCCCCTCCTCCGTCTTCCCCTCTTCCTCCTCCCTTCTTCCTTCCCTACCTCCATTCCCTCCCTCTCCCTCCCCCCCCCCCCCCCCATTTTTGTTCCTGTTCATACTCTCGATCTCTGTCTTCTTAACTTGTTATCATCTTTTCTCTATTTCAGACAACTTGTCGCCATGACAGTTATATTTACGTTTGTTCACGTTGATTTGTCGGAATGAATGATATGTTATTTTAAGGATGTGTGGGCTACAACAGAGATTGTAAAAATGAACCTCGGCCTAACCCTCTCTCTCTCTCTCTCTCTATTTGCGAGGCAAAAGAACGTTATACACATCACAATACAGGACTTGAAAAAAAAGAGAGAAAAGAAAAAAACAGGAACACGTCTCTAAAAAATGTGCTGTTTTTCTCATCCTTGTTTGGTGTCAATTAGGCTCTTTTTTATATTTGTATTTGCTTTTTGTAAATGGAACCGAAATAATAGAAACAAATTTTGGCGATTTGTCATTGTCTTCGTTTATTTGCTTGCTTGCTCGCATGTTAATTCTTTCATTCTCTCCCTTTTTTCGCCTTTCTTGCGTCCCATTTGTCACATAGGCCATCACTCATTCTGATCAAATGAAATAACCCCCCCCCCCACCCCCCTCACGACTCAGTGTCCTCCTTCTCTCTCTCTCTCTCTCTCTCTCTCTCTCTCGCTCTCTCTGTGAATGTGTGTGTGTGTGTGTGTGTGTGTGTGTGTGTGTGTGTGTGTGTGTGTGTGCACCATGTCATCCCCATGAACTTACATGAAACTATTCTGTTCCCATAAGAATATGTTTTTCATGTTCATTTCATGGGCCGTATTATGCTTGTACTTTGGACCTGGGATACCTGGAAATTTGCAATTGCTTTGGCTCAGACGTTTTGCTTAAGCTTTAGACTTTCCTTACGTTGTTTCCGTCGTGTATGTTAGCTTTTTATTTTGCGGGCTTATGTGCCTAGTACTTGACATCGTTTTGAATTTTTTGGACCTTTACTGATTTTGAATGACAAGCGTTTGGTATTATTTAATCCTTGTTGTGTTGCTGTTGTCTTAAAATATAAACTATACTTTTTTCGCTTCACTAGAAAATTTCTGTTAGATGTCATCTTCAATCATCATGTCGCAGAAGCCAACAAATCTCAAGTGGTTAACAAAAAAGGCTTTAAAGTAGGAAATGTAAATGCTTGCCAACTTTTAAACAAGATATCAGATGTTCCTTCTATTTTGTCTAATTCAGACGATTGTTTTCATGTTTTTGGTTTTTCTGAAACTAGGATAACTGATATTGTTTCCGACCATTTAGTTACTATTCCAGGCTATAATCTTATACGTAAAGATGCATCACGTTCAAATAAACTAGAAACAGGATTAGTGGCATATATCCATCAATCAGTGAAGTATAAGCAACTTAATGTGTTTGATAGACACTCTGCAGAATGTATATGGATTGAAGTGTGTCTAAAGGGAAATAGACCAATGTTAATAGGTATATTGTATAGATACCCTGACGAACGTACTGATTGGTTCGACCGCTTTGAGTCAATGATAGAAGAAGTAATAGACCATTCCAGTGAAATACTACTACTCGGTGATTTCAACATCGACTTACTAAAACCATACAACACATGGAAAAAGATTATTGATACATACAACTTAACCCAACTAATAAATTCCCCTACGCGCAAAACATTGAAAACAGAAACATTGATTGACCATATCTATGTTACAAATTCTTCTAATATTGTAGAAACATCTGTACCTATTTTTGGATTGAGTGATCACTTTCCAGTTTGTCTAACCTGGTGTAAGAAAGGCGTGAAAATTCCTAGATCCTACCATAAATATATAATTTACAGAAGTTACAAAAACTTCAATCCAGATCTCTTTTTGTTCGATCTAATTAACACAAACTTTTCAGAGGTATATCAGCATAGGGACCCAGAGGAAGCTCTGAATACATGGTATGATGCGTTTCTTGCAGTATTCAATAAGCATGCTCCATGCAAAAAGAAAAGAGTAAAACTCACAGACAAACCTCCATGGTTAAATGAAGAAATTAACGCAGCTAGAAATAACCGTGAATATTTACTTCAACAAACAGGAAACGATGTAAACTTCAAGAAACAGCGGAATAAAGTAAACTCAATGAAAAGAGCTGCTGAAAAGAAATACTTTAGCGAATTAATCGCTTCTAAATCTTAACACTAAATATATATGGAAAGCAGTAAATCAACTATCATGAAAAAACAAAACATCTTCAAACACTTCATCTACAAACCTGTCAAACGACGAATTGAACAATCACTTCTCAACAGTTTCTGATTCGATTGTCAAGGAAGACTACACTTATCAGAATGATTTGCTGTTACTTAAAGATTTTTGTGCGTTGAAAAATGTAAAATCTTTTCTTAAGTTTAAATTCATAAGTGTGCATGAAGTATACCATGAATTATGTTCCTTAAGTCAGTCTAAATCTCGCGGATTGGATGATTTAGACAATCGAATACTTAAAACGGCAGCACCGATCATTGCGGAACATTTAACCTATATTTATATTTTGTGTATTGAAAAATGTCATTTTCCTCAAGCTTTTAAGGATGCCAAGGTAATTCCTCTCTTTAAATCTGGTGACCCAAATGATGCTTCAAACTACAGGCCCATATCAATTTTATCTGTTCTGTCAAAACCATTAGAAAAGCATTTAAAGAAAATGATTCAGTCCCATTTTGATGAATATAAATTGTTGCATCCAAACCAAAGTGGTTTCAGAAAAAAATCATTCTTGTCACACTGCACTCTCAAACCTAGTAGAACAATGGCACACAAATATTAATAACGATCTTGTTTCTGGGGCAGTATTTGTTGACTTTGCTAAGGCATTTGATACCATTGACCACAATCTCCTTATAAAAAAACCCCTGAAATTATATTGTTTATCACAAGATGCAATAAATCTTATTTCATCCTTTCTAACCAACAGACAACAATTAGTTTTCCAGGATTGTAAAAAAAAAATCATCTTTTCAACCTGTAAACTATGGTGTCCCCCAAGGGTCAGTCCTAGGACCAGTTTTATTTTCTGTCTATATAAATGATCTTCCGTTAAACGTCTCATCTGATTGTGAACTATTTGCAGATGATAGTACAATGCATAACAAAAACAAAAACACAGACTCAGTGCTTGCAGATATACAAAACGACCTTACAAAACTGGAAACATGGAGTAAACTAAATCATATGGCTCTACATCCTAAGAAATCTACGTTAATGATAATTACCACTAGACAAAAACGCCAAAACTTCAAAACTGACTTAAGCAAAATAAAAATAAACGATAGTGTTATGGAAGAGGTTGACTCTCACAAACTGCTTGGTCTAACAATTAACAACAATCTTTCCTGGTCAGTACTCATTTCTGCACTCACGCGTAAACTTTCTAAGAAATTATTTCAGTTTAACAGAATGAAACACTTTCTCGATCAACACACTAGAAAATTATTTTTCCATGCATATTTACAACCAGAGACTATGCATCTACAATATGGGATATGGCTTGTAAAAACTGTCTTAAACCCTTAGAAAGCATTTACAGGCGTTCTATCAAACTTATACTTCTAAAATCATCTTCCCTACTAATTCATGACTACAAAGCATTACATATTCTTCCGTTTCAATTGAGATGTCAATTCAACAAAGCTGTATTTTTCTACAAAATAGTTAATGGACTTGCTCCATCATATCTCTACGAAAAGCTCCGAAAGACTAAACTACGAGAGAGAATACAACTTCCCCGTCCTAGAACTGATCTGTATATGACTTCTCTTATAGACGCAGGCGGTAAACAATGGAACGAAATTCCTGATGGCATTAAAACAAAGAATTCCTTGGCATCATTCAAAAGCTGCTACCAAGATTACTTATTCAAGCTATTATAATTATAATTCCATTCTTTATTGTTCATGTAAATGGCATATATTTGCAATGTATTCAAATTACCCAGATGATGACCCCCCCCCCTCTCTTCTCTCTCTCTCTCTCCCTCTCTCTCTCTCTCTCTCTCCTCTCTCTCTCCTCCTCTCTCTCTCTCTCTCCTCTCTCCTCTCCTCCCCTCTCTCTCTCCCTCTATCGTCTCTCTCTCTCTCTCTCTCTCTCTCTCTCTCTCTCTCTCTCTCTCTCTCTCTCTTTCAGTTGTACTTATATGTACAAGTAGGTAAGTGTACATGTATGCGTGTGTGTATATATATATATATATATATATATATATATATATATATATATATATATTATGTGTTTATTTATATAGTGTACACTGCCCCTTTGTTTTTATTTTGTTTATTGCATCCCGATCCTTTCTTTATTAATATTATTCCCTGTATTGTCATAGCTGATAT
>CM065731.1:53244603-53247103 GCA_033310375.1 Conus canariensis
TTCGTGTTGCCCACGTGGGTTAATTTTGAGGTGGGATTGATGCCTGAAAAAGGCGTTCGAAGCTAATGCACGTTCATCTCAAGAGGTTCAGAGATACATGGCTTGAGTTCTGAAATCAATCAAACATTTCTACCTTCCTTCTCCGCCTCCCCGCATACACACACACACACACACACACACACACACACACACACACACACACACACACACACACAGCACGCACGACGCACACACACACACACACACACACACACACACACACACGCGCGCGCGCGCGCGCGCACACACGCGCCACACCACACACACACACACACACACACACACACACACACACACACACACACACGCACGCACGCACGCCACACACACACACACACACACACACACACACACAATCACACACAGACACACACAACACACACACACACACGCACGGCTTGCGCGCGCGCGCGCGCGCGCACAACACACAACACACACACACACACACACACACACACACACACACAGACGCACGCACGCACACACACACAGACGCACTCGCACACACACACACACACACACACAACACACACACACACACACACACACACACACACACACACACACACACACACACACACACATACACAACACACACGCACACACACAGCACACCACCACGCACCACACACACACAACACGCACACACAGCACAACACGCACTAGCACGCACGCGACGCACAGCACCACGCACACACACATACACACGCGCACGCAACACGCCCACACGATGACAATATCATTGCAATCTTTTAGAGATACAGTCGTTAATCAAAGAGCACAGGATAGGATGTAGATAGCAATGACCTTGTGAACAGAAAAGGAATATAAGAGGTTCTCTGTCTGTCTGTCTCTCTGTCTGTCTGTCTTTCTTTCGTTTTTTTCTTCTTCTTTTTTGTAGTTATGGTTCTTCGAGTAATATGTTTTTGACTGAAACAACTTTTTCAGAAATAAAATCAGAGTAGCTACGTCAATGGCATGGACAGAACTGTGTTAAGAAGAATCTATTTTTCAAAGTGGACAGTAATAGAAAGCGGCCAAACAATCACATTCATCCGATTTGAAGCCGAAAGAACCATGTTTTTTTTTTTATAGTTTCGAAATTTGTACACACACAAAAAATCAGCTCTGCACATTAAGTTCTATAGGTTAGTGCTAGTGACATATTTTGTAGGATAATTTTCATGACCGTTGGTGGAATTCTGAATGTATGTGGTGGGCTGTCTGTAAACGTCGACGGACTGAGGGCAAAAGGTGCAACGTCAATATTCACATCTTGGAGATAGAACAGGATTGGCATTCCAAATAGAGTAACAGAATTGGGTGGTTTTCTTCAATTTGGGGAGTTTATCTGGAGCTGTAAACAGTGTCGTAGGGAAGAGCTTCCGGTACAGAGTTCAGCTTCAGAGAGTAGTTTAGTGTGAATTACAGTGTGCGAGTTGAGAAGAAAAGTTTCTCTGTCTTTTCTCAGACGCTTCGCAGAGGGAGAGTTCGGAACCTCCCCGGGGAGATTCAAAGTTCTTGGCAATGGACAGGGTCGGGCACTTCCAGGTAAGATTGTCCTGCGTGTCTACACAACATACAGCAGTGGTTTAGTTTTGACTGGATCAAGACTCGATCGGCGGATAGAACATTTAGTCGTCACTCTAATCGGTGTGAACTACAAAACTGGATAATGTTCAGAACACTTTGGCAGGGAGTTCATCCATGCTTAATGCAGCTGTAGATGTTTTTAGTCGACGGTCATCGCGACAATCTTGACTTTCTTCAAAGTTGAAACCTTGAAGTTAATATTCTCCGCCTTCTACTAAATACTGTTTACATGCAACTGGAGCTGATGCTGGACACCCCAACGCTTTCCAAAAGGCGGAGAGCGCAAAGTCTTCGACGAAGATTTGTCACCTTGTCAAATTCACTATACAATATTGTTAATTTCAATATAGAACAGTACAGAAGACAAAATGCATCCTTGGGGAACTCCTGGTTCCCAACCCTTAATATCTTACAAGGGAACCAAGAAGGACTTAGGTTTGCAAGGTGAAACGTGAAATGGAAAGAAACAGGGAAATTGAGATCGCGATGATCAGACAGACTTCTTAGTTCACGTGCAGTGTTGTTCGGCTTTTTAAGATAGTTTTGTTTAGAAATGGCTTTCGAATTGTTGTTCCATAGCTAATCAAATGGCCGACTGCAGTGTTATGTGACATAGACCGTTTAGGTTCCAGTAATGACTGGGGTACTTATCAGTTCATCAAATCAACATCCTTGTGTTCGATGAAATAGAGTGTTCATTACAATTTCGGTCTCTTGTTGACCCGGTGTCTGAAATTTTTTTATTCTATGATTTTCAAATGACAGCCTTCCCAGCCATCTGAATCACTTCCATTTGTTTAGGTTTGACAAGGCCTGTGTCTTTTTTTTCATCCCGACGAGTCTGGTTGTGAGTGTGGGATTTGTAGCT
>CM065731.1:53254603-53259603 GCA_033310375.1 Conus canariensis
TCCTTTGGTTGCGAGTTTGAATCTTTGCTGAGCTATTTCGGTACAGGCTTTATTTTGTTCATTCTGACTCTATTTCCTGAAAAATCGATCAAATAAGAGCACAAACCATGGTTCCATCTGTGACTGCACATATACCATTTTGTGCAGACGTAAACTTCCGCTTTCAGTTTTGGCCAGTTTGGCCTTGGAATGGATAACAGGTATACATATAGCATTTATTCTCTATCGAAAATTGAAACAAGATGCAAAGCATATAAACGTACTCCCAGCTTATTTTGGATACGCGTGAGATATTCCATAAAAGAGGAAAAACCGTTTTGGGCCGTTATAGCCGTTAGTAACGGCTATTCTGGTAAACATCGGCCATCTTCTGTGACCCAAAATGAACATACCTACAAATTTGCAGAGAGATCGGCCCAGTAGTTTTGTCTGGAGCGAGTGGAACACATTTTGACCACGGACAGACAGACAGACAGACAGACAGACAGACACACACACACAAAACACACACACACACACACACACACAACCACACACACACACACACACACACACACACACACACACACACACTGACAAACACACACACACACACACACACACACACACACACACACACACACACACACACACACACACACACACAGAGCATTTCTTCGTTCCCATTGTAAAGTACTCCCTGTTCGATAAGAACTGGGAGCACAAAAACTAAATTTGGAATGAATGACACGGGAAACGACATAATTTAGCGCCAACAGGTAGATTTCACACACACACACACACACACACACACACACACACACACACACACACACACACACACACGGCGCGCGCGCGCGCATCCACCTGCAACGACCACACCACCACCACCACCACCACCCACAGACACATGCGAACACATCCCCCCCACCCCCCCCCCCCCCCACCCCAGAAGGAGAGAGAGAGAGAGAGAGAGAGAGAGAGAGAGAGAGAGAGAGAGAGAGAGAGAGAGAGAGAGAGAGAGATCTGGTCGTTCTGCAGACGGAGAAGGCCTCTGTCGTATACCCCAGCTCCATTCGCACCGTACGGTAAAGTCTCATTCACGGAAGATTGGAACCTTACAGAATCATTCACGGAAGATTGGAACCTTACAGGATCATTCACGGAAGATTGGAACCTTACAGAATCATTCACGGAAGATCGAACCGTAAAGTCTCATTCGCGGAAGATTGGAATCTTACAAAATTATTCACGGAAGATCGGAACCGTAAACTTTTATACGCGAGAGATCAAGACCGTAAAGAGTCATCGGCGAGAGAACAGGACCGTAAACATTCAGTCTCTCCAGGCCCCAACCATACAGCCTCCTTCACGGAAGATTCGGGCTAGCTACGTCCCTCATGCGGAAGGACAGAACTGTTTCCTGAAATCTCATTCTGTCTTTGAGAGGTCTGTTCCAAGAGTCCTCTCGCATCACACAACACGTGAGCATTACGCCGCCGACATGCCCCAATCTCAAAGATAATGACTTCATCTACAACCAGTGGAATGGGACATTGTGTAAATCTTGAAAACAAGTTTACAGTAGTTAGAGCTGATTATTGACGATTACTCGGCTCTGAATTTCAAGGCCATCAAATTCATATAAGCTGCAACAAGTACACTGTGATCAACACTGAGTTCATTACCAAGGATTACCTCTAACTGCCTTCTTCTCTCCCATTTCATCTCCAGTTACCTGGAGAAGAATGTCCGACTAAAGACGTTGATTCCCCATCTGCCAGGCTAGGCTTGCCTGTACTTTCACAGGGAATCCATTTTTGCATTTCTTTGTCACATATGAGTTACATTTGGATTGTGACGTTAGTCAGTTCACGAAACGAAGGACTGAACGCTGAAGAAATTGGATTGAATCCCTGATTCAGTCAATCTATATCACGCACACACACACACACACACACACACACACACACACACACACACACACACGCACGCACGCACGTACGCACGCAACACACACACACACACACACACACACACACACACACACACACACACACACACACACACACACACAAGCGCGCACGCTTGGTCACTCTACGATGAATATCTGAGAATCCAAAGACCATTTTTTCACTCAACTGTCTGTAACATTCAACCCAGTCATCTTAAAACTCGTTTCTTTGACGTTTGACGCTTGACCAAACTGCAGACGTAATGGGCAGTGACGTCTCCTTAATTATGCGCCTTGGCAATGTTTGTTGGAAAAATTATTCCTGAAAAGACGTTTGCCCTTTTTAAAGTCCAACGGCGTGGCTTTTCATTTCTATTTTATATTGAATGGTTCCTCTTCTTTCGTTTGATTTAATGAAATTTAATTTTGTTTTATTTCATTTAATTCTGTTTGACTTTATTGTCTTCCACGTTCTATGAACGGCGATTTCCAAAAGTGGTGAGCTGACGCAACAGAAACGCCTGAAGCTCGCAATGTTCACCACTGATGACTATTGTATGAGTCATTCATGCGAACATCAAGGTAGCCACATTTCGTTTTCGTTGAAGGTGTGGAAACACATCATCATTGTGCACATGTGCGTGTGTGTGTGTGTGTGTGTGTGCGTGCGTGCGTGCGTGCGTGTGTGTGTGTGTGTGTGTGTGTGTGTGTGTGTGTGTGTGTGTGTGTGTGTGCACGCGCGCGCGCGATCGCGTGCGAGCGGCGCCTGCGTTTGCTTGGTTGTGTGTGTGTGTGTGTGTGTGTGTGTGTGTGTGTGTGTGCGTGCGTGCGTGCGTGCGTGCGTGCGTGCGTGCGTGAGTGTAAGCGTGCGTGCGTGCGTGCATGTGTGTGTGTGTGTGTGTGTGTGTGTGTGGTGAGAGAGAGAGAGAGAGAGAGAGAGAGAGAGAGAGAGAGAGAGAGACCCACACCACCAGCACATGAAGGCCTTCACTTCCTCTTTCTCTTTCTTTCTCTTTTTAATGATGCATTCCCACAGTCATTGAATCTTGTTACATTGTTATACCACAGAAATCTTCTTTTCTCCACTGATTCAGCAAATCCATGTACTACGGTCCTGGTTGATACCTGATGGTATGACGCACTTTCTTATTAGATGTATGATCCGTGTATCTGACGTTGAGTATATTGCGGTAAAATCTCACTTCCATGGCTTGTATTCCTCTTTTCATTTAAGGGTTGTGGAGGTTCATGTTTGACCTTGTGCTGGAAGACAGAGTACACCAGTGAACACAGGAGTCTTGTGCGTCCATACAAGCTATTAACTGGAAGGTGTTGTGGCTGTCTTTGCTTGCCCTTGAGGGGATTTTGGGTTCGGATCTCCCACTTTTCTCACATCAGCCACCAAAAGGAAGAAATGTATACCTTTCCTTTCTGGGGCTCTGAGGAATTGTTAGAACACTCGCTTAGTTTTCTTTTTCTGCTTCTTCCGCAATCCATGTAACCAGATATAATGCACGCTCGCGCTACTTCGAACACACGGTGTGTGTGTGTGTGTGTGTGTGTGTGTGTGTGTGTGTGTGTGTGTGTGTGTGTGCGCGCGTGCGTGCGTGCGTGCGTTGTGTGTGTGTGTGTGTGTGTGTGTGTGTGTGTGTGTGTGTGTGTGTGTACGTGCGTGCGTGCGTGCGAGCGTGCGTGCGTGCATGTGTGTGTGTGGGGGGGTGCGCGTGCGTGCGTGTGTGCGTGCATGTGTGCGTGTGTGTGTGTGTGCGTGGCTGAATGCGTGCGCGTGTTTGTGTGTGTGTATTTCTGTGTGTGCGTCTGTGGGGGGGGGGGGGGGGTGCGTGCGTGCGTGCGTGCGTGCGTGCGTGCGTGTGTGTGTGTGTGTGTGTGTGTGTGTGTGTGTGTGTGTGTGTGCGTGCGTGAATGCGTGTGTGTGTGTGTGTGTGTGTGTGTGTGTGAAAATGTACACTCTGATGTATCAATCACATGGGCACTTACCGACGCACAGCGCATGAGACACTCGCTGTACAATTCTACGTGCAGTCTGCTTCTTGACAGTCCAAAACCAACAGCCGATGTAGCAGTCACGTACTTCAACGTACTGACCCGCCTGTCTACAGGCCCTCGGCCTACTGCCGCTGAAATCATTGCGGGCCTTTCTGACCCTGTCTGAGGACACAGTCGACATCCAGGCCTCGTCGTCTCCACCTGAGGCCAGACGTCTGACGGACAACGGAATCAGTAGGCCTTTGTCTCCAGCTGCTGTCATGGTTCCTTCCTGTTCCTCTCACCACCATCCACACATTTTTCTTCTCTAAGTGTTCGTTCGGTAATTTGTGAAAAACGAGTGGGCCTGTCGTGAATTGTGCAGCTTAAGGTGTGTTCGCACAGAAATTCTTGTTGGGAAAAATACATACATACATACATGAATAAATAAATGAAAAAATAGATAAATAATGTATTGAAGAAATAAATAGATAAATGTATTAATAAAAAAAAACACATGAATAAATAAATACATAAATAAATAGATAAATGTCTTAATAAACAAATACATGAATGAATAAATATATTGAATAAATGAATAGATAAAGGTATTAATAAATACATGAATACATAAATATATGAATGAAAACAAATGTTCATATATACATAAACCATAAATCGTTATTGCCGTTTTTTTGACATCGCTTATATGTTTCCAAAGCCTGATTTCACTTATATTGTTTTTATAATCATTATTTTCGTCACGCCCTTCATGTCATGCGTAGGGTGTATTTAAACATAATCGTCGTATTTTAAGTTCTAATCATTTCTGTGCGCAGGGAGCGAGCAATATTCTCCACACAAGCATTCAACCCACGTCTCCGTTCCACTATGTTCAGCCAGGACATGTTTTTGTCTGTCTGGCTTATTTGGAATAGGTTCGTGCTGTCTTTTTTTTGTCTGTCTTTCCATTGTCTATTAGGTATTTTGTCTATCCTTCAAACTTAGAAGACATTGCATCCGTCCGTTGTCAGTTAAAGTGTGTTGTCGTTCCTTCAAATTTAGAAGAGTTTCTTCAAAT
>CM065731.1:53264603-53277103 GCA_033310375.1 Conus canariensis
TAATGTTCATTGTAACACGAGTCTGCTGAGCACGAAGTACATTTTGTTTTCAAATGCCCCCCGGTAGATTATTCTCATGTAAGTATAATTCAGATGAAATACCACATATCGGTAAAAGAAAAATAGCTTCTATCTGCTATACTATAAATACAAATTCTCCCAAATATCTCTCTCGGTTGCTTCGAAGCTACAGTCTGCCTTTGTCCCTCCGTCCAACAATAGATAATTGGATTCTGTCTATTCCTAAATCCAACAGGAAATTTATGGGAAAGTGTTTTTTTCCCCCAAGCACTGGGCCTGTAACTTGAAACAAAGTCTCCAGCTGTGGTCGCCATGCGCCAGTCTTCTCTCAGATCCAGGAATTCTTTGTCTTTCAAATGGCAGGTTCTAACCAGTCCCTGTAAGGTATGGGTTCTGTCTTCTACCGCGGATCGGATCTAAGTCTGCACGTTGAGTGCGTGTCCGTCTGCTTGCCTCTCTCTGTCTCTGTCTCTGTCTCTCTGTCTCTGTCTCTCTCTCTCTGTAAGTGTGTATGTGTGTGTGTTCGTGTGCGCGCTAGCTTGCATGCGTGCATGTGCACGAGCGCGCGTGCGCGCGCGTACGTGTGTGTGTGTGTGTGTGTGTGTTTTCTGTGTGTGTGAGAGAGAGAGAGAGAGAGAGAGAGAGAGAGAGAGAGAGAGAGAGAAAGATAGACGGACATATGTGTGTGTGTGTGTGTGTGTGTGTGTGTGTGTGTGTGTGTGTGTGTGCGTGCGTGCATGCTTGACTATGCGTGCGTGCGTGTGCTCGTGTGTGTTTGTGTGAGTGTGTGTGTGTGTGTGTGTGTGTGTGTGTGTGTGTGTGTGGTGCGTGTGTGTGAGTGTGTAATAGAGAGAGAGAGAGAGAGAGAGAGAGAGAGAGAGAGAGAGAGAGAGAGAGCACTAAGGAAATTATCGCTTCCGGATCGAATCCTTCAAAGCATCCCCTCGTTTCCTGACCCCGATTAGGAACACACATACAACACACACACACACACACACACACACACACACACACACACGCACAACACACACACACACACACACACACGCGCGCGCGCGCACGTGCAAACGCGCTCGCGCGTAAACACCTTAACAGATTTACACACTCTTACGGTGTGCATACAGACAGACAGACTCTAACAGACAAACGTACACGCGCGCGCTCGCGCACCACACACACACACACACACACACACACACACACACACGTGCGCGCGCCCTCAGACGTACACACACACACACACACACACACACACACACACACACACACACACACACACACATACACCATAGCTGAGCAGGGCAAGTGCAGAGGTGACTCATCCTGGGGATGAAAATAACTGGATACATTGTCAGATGATGGACCGACTCACTGCAAATAGAAAAAAGGACGGATGTGCAAGGGAAAAATTGATTTGTTGCTCAATATTGAAAAAAGCCATATGGATATGTTTTTTTACACTGCTTTCCAAGCAACACATCAGGTTTGATCACTGCTCTCGGCACATTTTAAAGTAAAAGCCACCAAGTTCTGTCCTGAAAAACGTAAACTACATACACACATATACATCACCCAAAACAAACACAATTCCTCACATGGTTTTGTTTATAAGGATCTTCAAGCAGAAACTACCAGACCGTGATGCTGGTTTGCTCTGTCCTTGTTTGTTTTGGTTTGATTTGATTTTTGTTTTTTTTTACTTCGACAATTAATTCAGTTTAAGAAAAATATATCAATACAGTTAGCATATCATATCGGTGGTGCATACAAATCAGTCTCAGGGACATGCCACAAACATGTTTGGTTGAACATGGGTAGTCAGTGTTCACATAGTCTCTCTACCTGGGCCTTAGGCCTGGGAAAAGCTGAGGCGATGTGAATTGTGAGTAAAGACCAAAGGGTCAAAGATTCTCCACATAAAGAAACCAAAGAAAACACAATCACAACAACGACAAGAACAATAACAACAACAACAACAACAACAACGGCGGCGGCGACGACGACCACGACGACGACAGGTGAATGCATTACAAATCCAGGAAAGGCATGGGCCACAACAAAAAGGACCAGGAAAAAAAATAGCAGAGTCAAAAAGAAAAAAAGAAGTAGAAGGTTCAGTAAGTGCATTCCTGGTAGGGATACAAACTACACTGAAAACCCTCCACCATCCACCCCGCCACCCTCTCCTCCCCTCTACTCTATGATGGTTCGGACTTTCCGACCTCGGTACATTTCGAGAGAGAGAGAGAGAGAGAGAGAGAGAGAGAGAGAGAGAGAGAGAGAGGTCACAACAGTGTACAGAATGACCAGAGCCAACGCCAAACAGCAAAAGAAGAGACCAAAACATAAAAGAATATGGCGAAAGAGAAAAAGTAAGGAAAGAAAATTGTGACAGGGAAACAGAGGAGAAAACAAAACAACGACAAATACCAAAAGAACGAGCCCCATACAGAAACAAAAATGCATGGAGAGAGAGAGAGAGAGAGAGAGAGAGAGAGAGAGAGAGAGAGAGAGAGAGAGCGACAGACAGACAGACAAACAGACAGACAGACAAAGACATATTGAGACAGACAGACAGACAGACAGACAGATAGATAGACAGACAGACAAAAACCTACAGAGAGAGAGAGAGAGAGAGAGAGAGAGAGAGAGAGAGAGAGAGAGAGAGAGAGTGCTTTTTTTTCACGTCGATTTTAAATTCACAAAAGGAGCATCATCACCGTTAATTTTACATGATGAGTTATCTTGCTATGATCTCCAGTGTATATCAAAACAAACAAAACAAAACAAATTCCTGAGCACCAACTTAACACACAGTGAAGGCCACAGTATCCAATGCACAGTTTCTCCTTCTCTCATACAGCAACCCACTGCATTTTAGTGTTTCTTGCTTGATAGATCCCAACTCCCAAATCCCTCCTCCACTCGCCCCCCCCCCCTCCCCTTCAGTATCCCCCCTCCCGCCCTCCTTGCTCATTAGTCCTCGATAACTCTCCCCCCCCCTACACACACACACACACATACTCCCCACCCCCACTTTTCCCCGTTCAATACTGATTTTTCTCAATAATGTCCCCACTTGCCCAAACTCCCTCCACCCATTCCACCTTTGTGAACTTGATACGCTCCTTGCTCCATATTTCGCAGTCCACAATTACATCACGAAAGGATTTTGATTGGTATACACCCGCTACGAACCATCACGTCCACCACCAAATTCCAAACACAACTTTTTTTTCAGTTACAGTTCAAAGTCAGTGTTGTTGAGAAAATATGGAAAACAAAATGCCCAGGTTCGCCGAGAAAATTTCGCACTGCAATGATCTGCCAACAAATCAATTTCTGAATTATACAGAAAAAAAAGAAACCTTGATCTGGGAGAGGAAAGTATAAAAGAAAATTGTTGTACAGAATTGTTGCACACACACACACACACACACACACACACACACACACACACACACACGCACGCACGCACGCACGCACACACACACACACACACACACACACACACACAACACGCACACACACACACTCACACAACACACACACAAACACACACACACACACACTCCATAGTTGTGGAGGAGGAACATAAATCTAGCACCTCCTGGGATGGAAAATGATTGGAGACATTCCCAGATCACGGACAGACAGACTCATCACAAATGGAAGGAGGACGTGCGCGCGAGAAAAGAAGTCGATTTGCTTCAATATGGAATAAAGATATCTGGAATTTTCTTACGCTGCTTCCATGCTGTCCCTGTAGAAAATAACAACAAAATGTATGAGGCCCAATTCCCTCAGCACTGGCGGCGCAATCATACTAGCTTCACGCCAGATATTTGTATTATTTCTTTCAATGATTCAAATGAATGGACAAAAATGGATAAATTAGAATGTGCAGGAGCAACAAGAAGAGCAAGACAAACCGGAGGCAGAATACACACAGAGAAATTGAAGGAAAAAGAGGACCTAAAAAGGAGGAAAATGATAATATAAAAAAAAGCTCATCTAGTTCATATGCGTTTCTTCTCATCCTGGAACTTGTCCCGTTATCGACCATTCAGGCAGAAATATGTACATATAGAGATATCAATAAGGGATGGCATAAAAGATGGGCGGCAGTTTCGCGCGCACAAATGAAGTGAACTGCCTCCTCTTTCTCTCTGACGTAGACTCCATTTGGGGACGAAACTGACTCTTTGTCCGGTGGCTTGTGTTCAAGGTCTGCGTTAAATCATTTGTGTTCCTTCCTTAACTGTTATATTGAACACACACACAAAGACAGACACACAGACAGACAGACACACACTGATGCACGCACGTATACACACACACACACACACACACACACACACACGCACACACACACACGCACGCACACGTACACACACACGCGCGCGCGCGCACACACACCACACACACACACACACACACACCACGCACGCACGCACGCACGCACACACACACACACACACACACACACACACACATACACACACAGAGAATGTGTGCGTGTGTGTGTGTGTGTGTGTGTGTGTGAGAGAGAGAGAGAGAGAGAGAGAGAGAGAGAGAGAGAGAGAGACGTCGCATAGGATTACAGAAAAACAGCCAACACCCAACAGCAGGAGAAAAGGCTAAAGCACAGAAAACAAAACAAAACAAAACAAAACAAACAACAACAACAAAAAAAAAACGACAAGAGGAACGAATTAGGAAATCAGATGAGACAGGGGGACAGAGGAGAAAACAACACAACTTGAACTACCAGAAGAAGGATTCTAAAGAGAAAAGAATGCTGGGAGAGAGAGAGAGAGAGAGAGAGAGAGAGAGAGAGAGAGAGAGAGAGAGAAGGTTTTTCTTTCAATTTTTTTTAACGTAGAGTTTGTATTCACAAAGAAGCATAATCGCCACTTGCATGGAAAAGATTTAAAGCAATGCTCTACAATGCTCATCAGAACTACCTACAGAAAACAAACAAACAAACAAACAAGCAAAAACGCTCTGGCACTAACGTAAAACACCGTGCCGGTCACATACTGAAACATTAATGAATAATTTCGCTTCTCTCATACAGTGAACCTCTCCTTTTTAGCATTTCTCAACTCCCCCTGCACGATAGACCTTCTCCCCACCCTATGCCTCCCGCTCAATTTTCACGGTGATTAATACCCCTCCCCCGCCCCCCTCTCCCCCCCATGCTGCTCGACTCTCCTACCCCCTGCCCCCCCCCCCCCCCCCCCGCCTCCCCCCATACACACACACTTTTCTATTCGATACTCCTCTTTCTTTATGATTCCTCCACTCCCCCATATTTCCTCCACCCCGGCTCCTCTCCACCCTCTATGCCCTTTCGTCGGTATTCGCCCAGTACAATTAGACAACAAGATGTCTTTCATTTGTATAAACCACCGCCATCACCACAAACTCCACCACCCCATTCCGACCAAGACTTTCTCAGTTACAGATTACAGTCAGCAATGGTGAGGAAAATATTTTTAAAAAATGCCCCGACTCGCCAAGGGAAATCGCACTGCCATTCGATTGCAATATATTAAATTGTAAAGCATACGGTAAGGTTAGAGAGAGAGAGAGAGAGAGAGAGAGGAGAGAGAGTGTGTGTGTGTGTGTGTGTGTGTGTGTTCCAGGAAAGGGGGTACGAAAGAAAATATTTCCCGTACCACTATTAAACACACACACACACACACACACACACACACACACACAACACACGCACACACACACACACACACCAGCAGGAGTATACAGGTGACTCCTTTTGGGGCGGAAGGTGATTGGATACATTCTCAGATGACGCACTGAACGATCACACATGGCGGAGGGACCGACGTCGAAAAACAGGCAATTGATTTGTTTCAATTCTGAAAACAGGCATTTTTGACTTTTCTTTTTTTTTCAGCATTCCTGCCATCCCCTAGAAAATAACAAATAGAAAATGTATGAGCCATATTGCCTGGAGTACGGGCCAGACAATTATTCTAACTGACCGCTTATTACTTGTGTTATTTCCCTCAGGAAATCAAATGAATGAAAAAAAAGAATGGTTGCATCAGGAGATGCAATAACAACAAGGAAGAAAACAACAAGATATAAACGTACTCCCCAGTAAGTAGTACAACAAAAAGAAAAAAAATATCACACACACACACACTACCTGTCCTGTTTCCCCTCACATCCCCCAACCGTCAATCTTTACGAAGTTATTTTCATGATGGAAAACTTGCTTGCTCGGGTGCTATTGCCTCCCTCCCCCACCTCCGTCCTGGCCCTCAATAAAGTAAAATACAAAAACCAAACAGAACTGAGCAAATACATTTGGAAGCTTAAAGATGCAAAAATAAACTACAATATATCCTGGAAAATCATAAAAAGGGCATCACCACACAACAAATATTTCAAAAAGATGCAACTTATGTTCAACTGAAAAATGGATAATACTAAGTAAACCACATTAGCAACTTTAAATACTAAAACAGAAATAGTGAAGAACTGCAGGCACAAATGGAAATTTGTTGTTAGTGAACACACTCCAAACAACAGCCTGAAAATCTTTAAAAAAACAAACAAACACACACTGAAATTAATCCGCACGTGAAAACAGTGACTACTGGGCCCCACACGCTGTATGACACCGGCGGTGGGTGACCCAAGCATCATCCTGATGAGAGCCTAGAGCTTGAAACAAATTTGTACATATTTTAAGATTCCTTTTAATATTTTGATTTTAACAAATATATATATATATATAATTATAAACAAAGTTTGCTCTTATGTCTTAGATTGAAGAAATAGGAGAAGATAAGCATATACATCTGCAGTGGTAGATAATTCTGCCTAACTAACAGTATGTGCTTGAGTGGGTGAATGCGGTAACATAAAATAAATGCTTCTCAAAATGAGCCTTTAGCAAACTTACCGTTTCTAAAGGGGAGACAATCTCCAATGGGAAGAAAATTCACTAACACATAACTCTGGTTAGATACCGATATTTCGAAACCTGATCGTTTCTCTTCAGTACCGCGGAAGGTGGTGATATGACTCTGCTGCCTTTCCGGTTTTAAGAAGAATGCTATCCCGAAAAAGGCTGGTGTGCAATACCATAGTATGTTTGTTGAGTTTTCAAAAAACCAACCAAAGGTGCCACCTAAGAAGCAAAAAAGCAAAAAGAAAGAGCAAAACAAGCTACATTTTTTTGTGAAAAGTTGAAAATATAAAAAGATAACCTCTTAAGACACAAGTGCTGTGGGCCAGTTCTTGGAATGTATCCTCAAGGGACTAAATACAATGAACTAATAAATTCCAAGGATAAGTACCGAGCACCATTCCAGCAACTTACAGAGCAGCTTGGTGTTGCAATGACTGCAAGAAACATTGAATTATAAACAAAGCTTGCTCTTATGTCTTAGATTGAAGAAATAGGCGGAGATAAGCATACATATCTGCAGTGGTAGATAATTCTGCCTAACTAACAGTATGTGCTTGAGTGGGTGAATGGGGAAAAATAAAATAAATGCTTCTCAAAATGAGCCTTCAGCAAGCTTACAGTCTCCAAGGGGGAGACAATCTCCAATGGGGAGGAAACTCACTAACACATAACTCCTGGTCAGATATGTGTTATGTGTTAGTACTGACACGCGCGCACGTACTGACACACACACACACACACATACCACCACGCACACACCACACACACACACACACACACACACACACACACACACACACACACACACACACACATCTACTACCTGTCCTGTTTCCCCTCACATCCCCCAACCCTCAATCTTTACGAAGTTATTTTCATGATGGAAAACTTGCTTGCTTGCGTGCTATTGCCTCCCTCCCCCACCTCCATCCAGGCCCTCAACCCCTTCACGCTTATTGTTTTTCTTATGTAGAAATATCTGCTCAAGAATAGAAGCTGATGTACACAGTGTTTGGCCTGGAGAATGCTTTGGAGCATTAAACAACAGGGACGACCTCTCTGACGTTTAAAAGAGTTTGATCTCCCTTGCATCTTTTTTGGAGTCGCAAGCATAGGCCTCTTGTTTTTTTTGTTTTTTTAAATTTTATATGGAGTGTTCTTTACTCGTTTATTTATGTATTTGTTTGCTTATTCACTTTTCATCTATTCATGAATTTATGTATTTTCATATTCATTTCTTATGTATTTATTTATCTATATATTTGTGTATTTATTATTTATAGCATCATTCCTTCTTTTCCATAATGCTGCCTTTTCCTATCATATTTATTTGTTTGCTTATTAACTCTTCATTTATTTATTTGTTTGCTTATCTATATTTATAGCACTATTCTATCTCCTCCACAATGCCCCCTTTTCCTGTTTTCCTGTTGGAGAAAGTCGTTGTCACTGGCTCCCCGCGATGGTTAAAAACAAAACAGAAAAACATCACAGAAACATTCTAGGGGGCCACAATCAGTACGATGCCATGGGATGGCCTGGCACAACCAGGCCAGCTCCTACTGACAGAGTTCACACAGAAGAGAGAGGGAAGTCGACTTCAAACAGACGTAACAATGCGGTTCTGTGTTATTAAGAGGACAATATCTGATGGCTGCCTTGCATCTTCACATCACCTGTCTCTCCCTTTGTGATGTTTGTCAAGCCATTTTCATAGTGTTGGGGAAAATTGTTTGCCCTTTTGTTTTGGTCCCAACTGTCGTTTAATCTCTCTCTCTGTCTCTCTCTGAATCTCTCTGAATCTCTCTCTCTCTCTCTCCTCTTTTGACTCTCTCTCTCTCTCTTCTCTCTCTCTCTCTCTCTCTCTCTCTCTCTCTCTCTGTGACTCCCTCTCTCTCTCCCTCTCTCTCTGTGAATCTCTCTCTCTCTTTCTCTCTCTCTCTTTCTCGCTCTCTCTTTCTCGGGTCACGTGGTTTGACACGAAGCGACAGGGCGCCATTCATTTCAGCTGCGGCAATTGTTTTTATTTTTCTTGTGACGATGCCCGTTACTGGACTTCCAGCGACTGCGGAGACGGCCCTAAACGCCCTGCTGACTGAAAACTCTGTGTCGAGTCTGGAAAATTACGGAGAAGGCAACAACACAGTTGTCGTTCTACGACTGAAGTCAGTCAGCCCAGTGTCAACAACAATGGCGGATCCTGTCCTGGAACCGGAGAACGCAAATTCAGTATTATAGGAAGAAGCCCCCCCCTCCCCTCCCCCCCTCCCCTCGCCAGGTGCGACGGGATCAAGAGAGAGCCAAGCAGCAGAACAGACGACCTGAACAGGTTGGTGCTGGTCTCGGTACCACTAGTGATGCCAGTGAAACCGAGCCTAACACCGAATCGGACGAGCACAGTACACAGCACAGTGCAGAAGAACACATCAAGCCGATTCGCGATGATGGTGACACGTCGCATGCTCAGGATGCGCTTCTGTCTTTGCGCTCCGATCTGTCGGAGTGTAACATTAGCGATCCAGAAATCCACCCGTCAGACATCGACGTAAGTCCAGAACAAGTGATCGACAAAATAGTCGCCGGTTTTGATACGGGAGTGGTAAAGAATTATGTCGCTACTCTGACAGATCGACAGGTACAGAGACGATTGCGAGATTCCCACAGAAAAACGCATTTAGGAAGGTCGTGTTTCATCGAACGGATGATGTGGGTGCGCTGCTATGTGAATCAGATGATGTCGTTCTGGAGTATTCCTGCGATCCGTGCGCGGAGGACGATTGTTTATGTTGGTACGTTAAGCAAGAAGAAAGACACATGTCATCGGAAGAATGTGTTCAACTGGCCAGCCTTCGGAAAGGACGACGTGTTGGCAATACGAAGCATGCAGAGACGCAAACACGTGCTCTACGGCGGCTGCATGCTCTCCACGGATTGATCCAATTTTACCTGGGATGACCGTCATCTACAGAACTGACAGTGAATGTAGACCAGTGACATTTTCTCGTTCGCGATTGTGTCATGTAAAGTGAAAGAAAAAGACATTGCTATGGTTTCCATGTCAGTGAAAATCGAAATCGAGTCGCGTTTTGTCTTTGTACATCGGGCCGATTTGCTAAATAGGCTGTACAGCTTAATAGCATTAAACTTCATTCATTCATTCATTCATTCATTCAGTCTCTCTCTTTCTCTCTCTCTGACTCTCTGTCTCTCTCTGACTCTCTCACTCTGACTCTCTCTCTCTGTGACTCTCTCTCTCTGTGACTCTCTCTCTCTCTCTCTCTCTCTCTCTCTCTCTCTCTCTCTCTCTCTCTCTCTCTCTCGTTTTAGGTATAAACCTTGTAATGACCGCGATTTGATATGCCCATTATGTCAGTTGTTTAGAAAAGACGAGCTACACTTCGTTCTTTATTGCCAAAGATTGAAAGAAATTCGAGAACAAATTTTGGAGCTTAAATATTTTCGAAAACCCTGTTTATTTAAACTAGGTTTACTGATGGCATGCGCTAAACCCGATACTATACGCAACGTTTTCTCTCCTTTTTGTATAAGACTTCTAAAATATAGAGAAATAGCTACTTCACAGTGCTGCATACGATTGCCATAGTCGTTTTTGATGTACTTGTTTTGAATTCGTATGATGAAGCGTGATGTATTGCACATTTACCCTTCATGAGGGGCTGAGGCCTACATGAATCAACTGTCATTCATTTATTCATTCTCTCTCTCTCTCTCTCTCTCTCTCTCTCTCTCTCTCTCTCTCTCTTCGCTTGCTTGCTCGCTCGCTCGCTCACCTGCTTGCTTGCATGCACTCCCGGCATCATTCCGGCTTGCTGAGCTGTGTCCAGTAGAGAAAGAAAGAACGAAGAGTGAAAAAAGAGATGTTGTTCATATACATCCATCACTGATATGAAGACGTAAGCAGCAGGCAAAGGGCGGCGACCGGAGGCGGGGCACAACGAAAGAAATCAGAACATGCCCGTTGCTAGACTACAGGAAACCAAATGCTTTCTACGCAAGATTTTTCTTGCACTTTTTTAGCAGCTTACCCCCCAAAAGAGGATCTCTCTCTCTCTCTCTTCTCTCTCTCTCTCTCTCTTATATATATATATATATATATATATATGTACATATAATTATATATATACACATATAATTATATATATCAATCTCTCTTCTCTCTCTCTCGCTCTGATTATATATATATATATATATATATAATATGATTTGTACGTCTCTCTCTCTCTCTCTCTCTTTATATATATATATATTAATATGTATATGCATATGTATATATGTATATGTGTATACACACACACACACACATATACATTGTTGTGTGTGTGTGTGTGTGTGTGTGTGTGTGTGCGTGAACTGAAATATTGACCAGTAATAAAAGCAAGCGCAGGGTATCAATCTTTCCGTCTGGGAAGATTTGCTAAGGTTAGGGAACCCTTAGAACGAATGAAAAGCAGCGAGATGGAGGCACCAGACTTTATGTCGTTCCGCGGTTTGTCGGGGCTTTAGATCCATCATTTGCTTCCTGCCCCTTAGCAAGAAAGTTATGAGGAGCATAGCGAATGGTTCTGAAAGACATAACTCATTCGTCAAAATCTGAACCTCAAACAGAATAAAACAGTTCTGGAAAGCAATACAAGTTGAATTTTTCAAGTTAAAAACTGCATAGAAATATGTTGCTAGATGTGATTTGGTACCAGGATGGAACTGAACTCTTTTATAAATCATGCAGAATTACGAACACTGAAAACACCTTTTTGTTTAAGGATAACAACGTAAAGAAAACCAAGGAAAATAACAGTTGATTTTTTTTTATAACTGAACGAGACACGCACGCCTGACATATATTTCTATAATCACATTCTTGCACTCTACACATTTTTTTGTGTGTGAAAGCATAATATCTGTGAACACACACCCACATACCCACTACCACCATCACCCCCCACCCCCGCGCACTCTCTCTCTCTCTCTCTCTCTCTCTCTCTCTCACTTTCTCTCTCTCTCTCTCTCTCGTGTGTGTGTGTGTGTGTGTGTGTGTGTGTGTGTGTGTGTGTGTGTGTGTGTGTGTGGACATTTTGCTTATGTGTTAAATGCCCTTGCATCTTCTTAACCTTGACTAAAGTAAATAAGTCTGTCTTTATATTTATTGTTTATCCAATGATTTTGGTTTTTACTTAATTGTGTTGATATGACTGTTATATTCTTTATGCGGATCTGTCGGATTTGTTTGATTATTTCAATGTAATTTGATGGAAAGAAACCCTTCATTGCAATGAAGAAAAGACATATGTTATAATACGCCCCGCGGATATCAAATCCCTCTATTGTACGCGTTGAAACTACTCATTACACCTAAGCAATAACCGGGTAGAAAAAGCCTTATTTTTTACGAAAGTCTGCAGACTAAAAACAAGCAATTTGTTTCTCTCAATGATTAGTTTCTGTTAATAAAATTATCATGTTACGTCTGGCTCTGGTTGTATTTCTGAGGGAACGCTACCACACAGACAAA
>CM065731.1:53289603-53302103 GCA_033310375.1 Conus canariensis
GAGACTTTACGGCTCCGATCTCCGGTGACTAATTTTGTAGGGTTCCAATTTTCCGGGAATGAGACTTTACCGTGTGGCCCAAGTGGAGCTGAGACGTACGTCAGAGACGTTTTCAGTCTGCAGAACAATCGGCTTCCTGTGTGTGCGTGCTGGCTGACCATGAACATTGTCTCTTGTGTGTTCTTCTTTGTTAAGGCTCCTGTCCTCTGTTTCCTTCCCTGTATGTTCATCTTTCCTATCTTCTCTTTCTTTCAACTCTCTTTCTTTTTTCACCTTTTTCTTTTTCGTTCGTTTGTTTGTTTTACATTTTGTTATGTTCTTATTTATTTGGTGTTTTTCATGTTGTTGTTTGTAGGTTGGTTTTTTTTTCATTAGTGTAGTCCCTTATTCTCCTGCGATGATAATTTCTGAATGATGAAAAAACCAATTCAAACATAGGGGGAGTAAGGGGTGTTGGGAAGGGTGAATAACACATGTCAAGACAGAAGATGGATGCTGTATGTTTTTTAGTTAACAACAGTCTTCAAATCTTCCAGCTTGCCACCTTATTACTCAGAAAGAGAAGAAAAAATGTTTGACGTTTATTATCCTAGGACCGAAGGCACAGTTCAGATGACTGTTTTTTTTTTCTTTGTTTGTTTGTTTGTTTTGATTCGTTTTGTCTTGTTTTTACAGGAAATACAATGCATAATTTCACAACAAATAACCCAACCTTATTTATCATTGACTGAACGGTTTTTAATACGCTGATGACCATATAACAGATTGTCTTTTATCCAAGAGCCATTGCTAGATTATGTTCTCTTTTAATCCTGCCCATATTCCAACAAACCTTGTTTGATTAGAGTTAATGCAAGAAAGTTACAAAAACACATATGTTAGGCCGACAGAGAATAGTACACACACACACGCACACACACACACTCACACAAACTTTTACTTGTTTATGTGCACACACATTCAGCGACAGAAGCATTCTCCTGTGCAGGCATATACAATTTCTAGCTGTAGTTCAGATGATATTCCAGGAAAGAGTGCGTCGTACGCATCATACAGAAGAGCAGCAACCAGTTCCAGCCATATTTCAGATTGATCTTTGCATTTATTTTTTGCAGGTGCCCGCGTTCAGTCTAGCAGCACACTTCCTATGAATGGATTTCTAAGGTGAAAAGCCACCTCTCTCTCTCTCTCTCTCTCTCTCTCTCTCTCTCTCTCTCTCTCTCTCTGTGTGTGTGTGTGTGTGTGTGTGTGTCTGTCTGTCTGTCTGTCTGTCTCTGAATCTCTTCTCTCTCTCTCTCTCTCTCTCTCTCTCTCTCACTGTGTGTGTGTGTGTGTG
Source organism: Conus canariensis (assembly GCA_033310375.1). Taxonomy (NCBI): domain Eukaryota; kingdom Metazoa; phylum Mollusca; class Gastropoda; order Neogastropoda; family Conidae; genus Conus; species Conus canariensis. The sequence continues at coordinate 53,290,940 of CM065731.1, forward strand.
TGTGTGTGTGTGTGTGTGTGTGTGTGTGTGTGTGTGTGTGCGTCTGTCTGTCTGTCTCTGACTCTGTCCCTCTCTCTCTCTGTATCTCTTTTCTCTCTGTCTCTGTCTCTGTCTCTGTCTGTGTCTCTCTCTCTCTCTCTCTCTCTCTCTCTCTCTCTCTCTCTCTCTCTCTCTCTCTCTCTCTCTCTCTCTCCTCTTAGAGGGTAGTTTGCACGTATTTCCTTAACGGACGGATGCTGAGGGCGGGGTGGGGGTTGGGGGGGGGGGGGGAGGCGGGGGGATTACTCGCCAGAAGTTCTTCCGTTTTCCTCCTTCATTACTGGGTGCAAAGGAGAGATGCAGCTTTCCTAGTACTCGCCACCTCTGCCATCCCGTCACAATCCTCTCATCGTTTTTCCTCGGCCAATCAGTCTCTCTCTCTCTCTCTCTCTCTCTCTCTCTCTCTCTCTCTCTCTCTCTCTCTCTCTCTCTTCTCTCTCTCTCTCTCTCTCTCTCGATGCCCCTGTTCTCTTTCTCTGGGCTATCCACGTTTTTGTTTGTTGTTTTTTTTTTCCATCGCCGTTCTCCTGCTAAAAGCCGTCTAGGAATGCCGTTTGGTGATTTTTTTTAATGTCTTCTGTATATGATGACTAAAGGAGATCTATTCGGCGAAAATTCAGGAAATAATTTCTTAGTGTGCATTGAAGAAAAGTTACTTTACACTTTCCCTTCTTGCAAGTTTGCTGGTATTTGGGGTGTAGCAGGAGTGAAGAATCATTTAACGTTAAAACTACTATTGATATCATTTCTCTTGAACTTCATTTCTTTCCACAAGCAAATTACAGAATATGCAGCATGAACATTTTGAAGGATTCTCTACAGTTCTGTAGATCCTTCTTGAGATTAAGAAGGAAATCTGAATTATTAGGAATCTATCTACTACTGGTATCTTTCGGGATAGACGAAAAACCGTTAACTATAGTTCTTTTAGGTTGTAGCCTACTTAGACTGTTTCAGGGTACATTTTATGTTCCCGTTTCTTTTTGTTGAATGCATATTAAATATCACTTCATCAATGTGGGAAAATATATCCAAAGGAAATTTATGGCACGTCGTGGAATTTAAATAAGAACGTAAGTTATGGTAGAACATGGTACTGCAACAAGTATTTGTCAAATGCATACGCAGCCTCTGTACTGATGGGGCTACAGAAAATGTATTATACTGTTTGCGTCCGAATGAAAACGCATGAGATTAAACAGAATATGTCACTGGTTCTGTGTCCAAAACAACAAATATATGACAATTAAGGATGATGCTACCTCTCCTGTTTTTTGTGTGAAGGGAAACTGTGCTGAAATGCTTTCATAGTACGTGAACAGTAATCCCAGCTGTGTCTGTGTTTACATCTCAGAAGCTATTCTTGATCGTTCAGCTCAATATCCCAAAGATAAGATACACAATCCAGAGCCCATGCTACGGAGGCATTTTCAAATCTCTCTCTCTCTCTCTCTCTCTCTCTCTCCTCTCTCTCTCTCTCTCTCTCTCTCTCTCTTATCTGCCCTATAATATGGGCCGGGGGCCTGCGCATCAACATTCATGCTCTCACCTGCATACATACATTGTGTGCCAGTATGCTTTGTACATACTTATATATGTTTGTTTATGCATATGTATATGTGTATGAACTATATGTATATGTATTTATGTATGTGTAAATATCTATATGTGTGTGTGTGTGTGGTGTGTGTGTGCGTAAATATATTCGGAATTTTTTTTTTCTTTTTGTTTTTTTGTTTTTTGTTTTGTGAGGGCATGGTGTGAGACAGCCATTATTGTTGCTTATCCATCTTGCCCTCAATAAAACATTCGTTCGTTCGTTCGTTCGTTCGTTCGTTCGTTCGTTCCAGTTACCCCAAACCTACCCCTTGGCTCTCTCTTCCTCTCTCTCCTCTCTCTCTCTCCTCTCTCTCTCTCTCTCTCTCTCCTCTCTCTCTCTCTCTCTCTCTCTCTCTCTCTCTCTCTCTCTCTCTCTCTCTCTCTCCCTCTCTCCATTTACCCCAAACCTACCCCTTGGCCTTTTCCTTTCCCGTTTCCTTCCCCTTGTTCGCTATGTTCACGCGCTTTTCTATTTGCATTCGTTTGTCAATAATATGGACAATAGCTAAACTTGTTTTGAACTGTACAAGATCTTGTTATACTTTGTTCTTTTTATATGTGTATTTGCATTAATTTGATCTTTAAATGCATTAATTTGATCTTTACATTGTTTCTCTTTCTTTTGCCCCAGGGCTGGGTGGAAAAAAGCATTTGTATCGCTTATCTCATTACCCTGGTAAAATAAAATTTCGTTCGTTCGTTCGTTCGTTCTCTCTCTCTCTGCAGCTATATACATACATATGCCTGCGTATGCGTACGCGTATGCGTGTGCGTGCGGGAGTGTGTGTGTGTGTGTGTGATTGATTTGATTGATTTAATTTAGAGTCTGTTCACAACGATGGTGATATTAGACTATTAAAAAAAAAAAAAATATATATATATATATATAAATGTGTATGTATGTAAGTGCATTATATGAGTGTGTGTGTGTGTGTGTGTGTGAGTGCGTGTGTACGTGTGCGTGTGCGTGCGTGCATGCCAGCGTGCGCACGCCCGTGTGTTTGTGTGTGTGTGTGTGTGTGTGTGTGTGTGTGTGTGTGTGTGTGTGTGTGTGTGTGTGTGTGTGTGTGTGTGTGAGAGAGAGAGAGAGAGAGAGAGAGAGAGTGGGTGCGTGTGTGTTGTGTGTGTGTGTGTGTGTGTGTGTGTGTGTGTGTTTTGTGGTGTGTGCGCGCGCGCGCGCGCGGACACAAATACATGAAAGTTTGCCTATTAACGAACATAACAATAATTATAAACTGATAAATCAATTACAACAAATGAATAATAACAGAACTTGATATAGCCTTTGCTGTATCAATCATTTTGGGGCTGTAAAGTATTTCATGTAAAGCCCCTAAGGAATCAATGTCTATCTTTAGAATATTATATAAAGATGTTAGAACTGGACATTCAAAAAGAATATGTTGAATAGATAATGGGAGACCACAAGCGCAATCTACATCCTTAGAAAATTTGGTTTTCCACGAGTTTAAACGCATTTTATAAATTATACTGGACAATGATCTTTGACATAATAACATTTTCGTTTTTGCAGGAAGTTTTTCATTGTTCATACAATTTTCTAATAGAGAACTGATTTCATGTTTATCCAATTTTAATCTACTATCTGGATTTTTTCTAAGAGCACCCTCTTTTGCTAATTTATCAGCTATTTCATTTCCATAGATACCACAATGGGATGGGATCCAGCAAAACTCTACAAAAGTTCCTTTCGCCATAACGGAATGTATCATAGATTTTATATCAAAAATTAAGTCTTTCCTTACATTTGCGTCCCAACTTCGTAAGCTACAAAGAACAGATTTAGAGTCAACACAGATTAGAATGCTGTAAATTGCCACATTAAGATCAGATATCCAAGATAAGGCCATAAGGATTGCATATAGTTCAGCGGTGAACACTGAAAAGTTCTTTCCTAAACAAAATGATTTCTTTACTTTTAAATCGGGGATTACAAATCCAGCTCCTGTATAAGATTCTAAAACCGAACCATCCGTGTAGATTTTAAGATGATGTGGATATGTGTTTTCAAGATGTTCTTTTGCTTCTACTGATATCAAATTAATATTGTCTTCTTTTTTTAGAGTAGTGTAATCTATATCAAAATTTGGAGAAATATGCTCCCATTGAGGAACTGTGTGTGTGTGTGTGTGTGTGTGTGTGTGTGTGTGTGTGTGTGTTGTGTGTGTGTGTGTGGTGCGCGTGTGTGTGTGTTTGTGTTTGTGTGCGTGCGTGTGTGTGTGTGTGTCTGTGTGCCTCCTGGCAGTTACACTTACTTAAGAAACCTCCAGAGATATTCAGTATGTAATTGAATGCATTACAAAGCAAGCCTCTGTACAGAGGGAACGTAAAACGAAAGTATGTCCCACGAGTTATACCTCACTATAAAACTTTCTTTAAAAGTAGGCAAAAAAATAATAGAATGTTATTAGCCTCTCTCTGCTCCTGGGATCTAATAAAGTCTGAGAGCCTATTCCAGTAGAGAAGGCATAACTATTCTGATTTCGGTGGAGATCCTGATGTATAGCTGATACTTTATGACGACATGCCACAATACACGTGACGCTGTCTGGACAAGTACATCTTTTTTCTAGCACGTGGTGAGCTGGGCAGAATTTATTGCGAATTTTTCCTTCCCGTGAAAAAAGAAAATTTCATGGACATGATGATGGCAGCTGGTATTGTGTGTGTGTGTGTGTGTGTGTGTGTGTGTGTGTGTGTGTGTGTGTGTGTGTGTGTGTGTGTGTGTGTGTTACGCACGCGCGCGCGTGCGCGTCCGTGCCCATGTTCTCGTCTGTTTCCCTGTATGTTCACGGAAAAATCATAGTTGTCTGCTGGTAGAAATGGAGGAGGGGAAGGGAGGGGGTGCGTGCGTGCGTGCGTGCGTATGTGAGTGCGTGTGTGCCTGCATGCATCCGTGAGAGAGAGAGAGAGAGAGAGAGAGAGAGAGAGAGAGAGAGAGAGAGACCCCCACAGAATGTTTGCAAGCTTGATAAAGATGAGGTGCTTGAGGTGTATCGCGGGTGTTCTACTTGTTTGACCGACACTTTGTCGTTCCTTACTCTAATATCACTTATGTGTTAGCTGGTTCATGATTAACATGTTTTACACTGATGTTCCCAGTAAGGTTGGGGTCAAGGGGCGGGGACGAGACCAAGTGGGACCAATAGTCTTCATAGTCATTGTCTTCATGTCCACGAGTATGCTGTAAGAAATCCGTCATTCCACGTTTGATTTCTTTGGCAATGGGATAGACGACAGTACGTTAATCAGTGCTGAGAGTACGCTGTCTGGATTCAAACAGGACGGTTCCAGGCGAAGGGACGCCATGTGAATGGCCATCCATAATCCTGTCCTCAGCAAGGCAGCCCTCCTGGGAAGACCACTCTTTCTCTGCCATCACTGAGCCTACACTGATACCCCCAAATTAATCTACACGGACAGGAAACATCACAGATGAAAAGAGGAACATGAAAAAAGACATTGGAAACGTTCCAGGATGGTGGACAGCCAGCTTTCTCTGTGAAGGCACCAATGGACATCTTTCGCTCTCTGATATGATCTTCTTTGTGATCGCAAACGGGCTAAAGGCACTTTCTGGAGACCAGTAAAGTGCCAAAAAACGCTGAGATGTGGAGTGAGGTTTTGCTGGCTGAAAGTGCATCCAAGGTTCATGGACAGTTGGTGATTAAATCAGCCAAGCCTGGGGACTGTCCATTCAGGGTTTCTCATCATAAGACCTACCCTGGAATTGCTCCATAGAATGTATCCAATGCAGAAACCTCAGGGGTGCTTCTGAGGCAGAATTAAAGTCTTTGCTGACTTTGCAAGTGGTTCGTGCTTTGTGTGAAAGGTCAACAATGTATGCCAACAGACAGACATTATAGTTACTTTTTACTAAGCAGATGATTATTGCCTCTGTCTATCGAAATGAGCTGTTGGTAGGTCAATGTCCCCCTGTATGTGCCATCGCCGTTATGTTGTTATAAGTGTCCAAAGTTTGGTCACAACCAGGAATGTCACAGAGAGAAAAAAAAGTGTGGTTTCTGTTAAAACCAAAGTTCCAGGGAAAGGGCGGTGCGTGTTACAGTCCAATCCTCTGTGTCAACTGCAGTGGCCACCTCTTATCCCCTTCAACTTCTCCATAGTCAGCCTGGCTATTAACTTCATGACTTGTGCGCCTCTTTGTGTGCGTAGGTGGGTGGCAGAAGGAATGTTGCCTGTCTCTCTCCCACTTCATTTCTTTGATGTCTTCAGGTATGGATTTTCTTTTTTAAATGAAACAATAAAGTGCCTATGCCTTTAACGATGGGTGAGGATCAATGTGTAGCACGTTTTTCACGCCATCACCCCCCACTCAGAATCAACCCACTTCAGCGACATGAAAGGAAATCGTTCCAGATCACTGCGTTTCCTGAGTACCGGAAATGGAATCCTTATTTGGGTTCCCACTCCGGATGAAGCGCACCAGAGAGAGGAAAGGCTGCAGAGTAGGTCGGCCACGAACTTGGCACGCCAAGAGGGCCGTCCATCTTGATCAGGCTTCCCACTGACGTCTGATGATTTCTTGGGATTTCTCTCCCCTTTTACAATGCGTGACCATTTCCGGCATAACAGGAAAAGAGGTATTGATTGTGACACAGGCTAATGACTGAGACACTCTATTTAGTCATTTGTAATGCTGTCTGATTAATGGTCACAACCCTGTCTGATTATCAATGAGAGTGGTCGTTGGATATTGATGTCACCACCCTTTTTGTCTAGTGCCTTCTAAATAAAGAACCCTTTGAATAATGACAATAATAATCTCTGATTCAAAACTGCTGATAAAGGATTAAATGAACGAATGAATAACTACTATATGGTAATGTGAATCCGTATGTAATATTTCTATGCCAATTAAGACAAAATGTGATAACACCGTATTTGTAGCTCTCTCTCTCTCTCTCTTCTCTCTCTCTCTCTCTCTCTCTCTCTCTCTCTCTCTCTCTCTTGTTTGAATTGTTGGAAAATTGTGTTGTCAGTAGCTTGATGTCCTTTGACGATATTGAATTAATAATTTGTGGCGACATGAACGCAAGAATTTCAAACTTCTGACGCTTGTATTTTCAGAGTAAATTTACTCCTAGCGTCAAGAAATGAAGGCGTTCTCTTTAATCTCGCTATGTACATTTATGAAGCGCAAAAAGGGCTACGTACTGTGCATTCTTAATATCATTGTAGGATGCATATGCACTTGCTTTCTTCTTTTTTCATTTTTTCATGATGACAATTGATATTATGTACATTATGAGTACCACCCCTTCAGTATGGGCTATGGCCTTAACCTGAATAAAATCTTCGTATTCTCTCTCTCTCTCTCTCTCTCTCTCTCTCTCTCTCTCTCTGTTCATCCACTCATAAAGTTGATTGAAGGTGGGGTGGGGGTGAGGGGAACCCTCACTGTACACCCAGAAGTAAATGAGTACCAGATCCAGTTCATGGAAGTTTGAATGCGAGGGGAAGAGAGAGAGAGAGAAGAGAGAGAGAGAGAGAGATAGAGAGAGAGAGAGAGTGGGCACTGCCATCCTTCATGCAATGCCCTGTCTACACACCGTCAGCTCTTAACACTTCACCGCCGGAATGCCCATTTAGTCACGTGACTCTTACCGGAAGTTAAACCTTCACCGTCTTCCTTCTAGACATTGCTTTTGGAGAAGAATGCATTTTCCACAATATTAATGAAACTCCAAAGGCTTTATTACAGGCAAGATCAACGAATTTGAACAAGACTGTACCTTGTCTTATAGCAGACTGTGTTTGTAAAACTGACTATGTTTGCCGAAAAATGTGTATTCGCAAAACAATCTAGTCTCGTCGTTAGAACTGCGTAGTGGCGGTGGCAGTAGTAAATGGTAGTAGTAGTAGTAGTAGTAGTAGTAGTAGTAGTAGTAGTAGTAGCAGTAGCAGTTAGAGAAGGAGGGGAGGAGGAGAGAAGAAGAAATTGTGGAGTAATAACTCTATCTATTATATGCTTTGTTTCTTCTTCTGCTCTTTTCCCTTGATTCAAACACTGCAGACTGCAGCCCTAATCCACTCCCCTCCTTCTCTCTCCTCCTCCTCCTCTCCTCCTTCTCCTGCTCCTCTTGTTCCTCCACCTCCTGCTCTTACTCCTCCTCCTACTATCATTGCTACGACTGATACGACGACTGCTACAACTACACCTCCCCCCCCCCCTCCTCCTCTTCATCCTCTCCTCCTACTTCTTCTCCTCCTCCTCCTTCTCTACCTCCTCCTTCTTTTACTACTACTACTACTACTATGACGACTACTACTACTACTACTATGACGACTACTACTACTATGACGACTACTACTACTACTACTACTATGACTACTACTACTACTACTACTATGACGACTACTACTACTTACTACTACATGACTACTACTACTACTACTACTATGACGACTACTACTACTATGACGACTACTACTACTTATAAACGACTGCTACTACACTACTACTACTACTACTACTACTACTACTATACTACATACTACTATGACGACTACTACTACTATGACTACTACTACTACTACCGCTATGACTATGATGGCTACTTCTACTACTAATACGAGTACTACGAGTACTAAGACTACTACGACTACTTCTGCTACAAGTAGAACTACCACTACTGCTGCTGCTGCTGCTGCTGCTGCTGCTGCTCCTGCTACAACAACCACTGCGACTATTACCACGTCCATGTGTCACATTTCTGAATATTCTATTGTCCCTTCTAGCATTTTCTGTTTAAAAAAACGCACTGCTTTTTTCTCGACATTGCAGTTTATCTGTGCTTAACCCTTTCATTTTTTTTTTCCGGTTTATTTGAGGATAACTCATTCTCCATGTAGGTCACATGCAGGACATGTGCCAGGAATAGCTGAGTGATATAGGACAAGAGGGCGGAGGAGGAGCTGGTGGGGGGGGGGACTGATGCGTTCGAAAGCAACGTGAGGTTATATTTCTCCCCCGGGACAGCTTTTACTATAAAGGGAAAATATGGCAGCCTCGTCTTTTTTCTTTTTTGTTGTTGTTTACAGATTTTATCAATAAGATTTGTTACTTTGTGCCAAGAACTTAGGTCATACGTATTCGGATATGGCATTGATTTTATTAAAGGAGGTGAAAAGGAATCGCGCCAGCACTTGTGTGTGTGTGTGTGTGTGTGTGTGTGTGTGTGTGTGTGTGTGTGTGTGTGTGTGTGTGTGTGTGTATGTGTGTGTCCGTGCGTGCGTGCGTGCGTTCGTGCGTTCGTGCGTGCGTGCGTGGGTGCGTGCGTGCGCGCGCGCGCGCGCGTGTGTGTGTGTGTGTGTGTGTGTGCGCGTGTGTGTCTGTGTCTGTGTGTTCGTTCGTGCGTGCGTGTGTGTGTGTGTGTGTGTGTGTGTGTGTGTGTGTGTGTGTGTGTATGCGCAGCGCCGGCGCGCCTGAGCGCGCCGCGCGCGCGCGCGTGTGTGTGTGCGTGGTTGTGTGGTGTGTGTGGTGTGTGCGCGCGCGCGTGTGTGTGTGTGGTGTGTGTGTGTGTGTGTGTGTGTGTGTGTGGTGTGTTTATCACACAGGGTGTGGGTGTGTGTGCGCGCGCGCGCGTGCGTGTTTGTGAGTGTCTGTCTGTGTCTGTCCACCTGTCTATCTGTCTGGGACTGATGGAATCGTTGGAAAACAGGGTAAACATGTGCTGTTGCATGATGCATTGATGCTTTGTCAGAAAGAGTAGCTTCACTATACAGAATTCTGTCTTCTGCATCTCCGAGTGGCATGTGAGAGATTAAAAAAGCAGCAAAAAACACAAACAAACAAACAAATAGAAGTCCCATGAGCGAAAACATTCATTTCCCCGACATCCGGGTCAAATGTGGCCAAGGTTATAAATTATCCATGGCATCTATGCCGTGAACTTGCAATCAATGTTTGTGACACTGTGCTTCAAATTGGATTCGTGCTTCCATAATTGTTTAGGGACTGTCTGTCGCAAGAGGGGAGACAAGAAGCTACACTGACGCAGCCTGCTACTTCTCTGTGCAGATAAGTAAAACATGCTATTTCTCTGTGCAGATTAACACAGCCTGCTACTTTTCTGTGCAGATAAACACAGCCTGCTACTTCCCTGTGAGGATAAACACAGCCTGCTGCTTCTCTGTGCAGATAAACACAGCGTGCTGCTTCTCTGTGCAGATAAACACAGCCTGCTACTTTTCTGTGCAGATAAACACAGCCTGCTGCTTCTCTGTGCAGATAAACACAGCCTGCTGCTGATTCACTGTGCAGATAAACACAGCCTGCTACTTCCCTGTGAGGATAAACACAGCCTGCTGCTTCTCTGTGCAGGAAAACACAGCCTGCTGCTTCTCTGTGCAGGAAAACGCAGCCTGCTGCTTCTCTGTGCAGATAAACACAGCGTGCCGCTTCTCTGTGCAGATTAACACAGCCTGCTGATGATTCTCTGTGCAGATAAACACAGCCTGCTGCTTCTCTGTGCAGATAAACACAGCGTGCCGCTTCTCTGTGCAGATAAACAGAGCGTGCGACTTCTCTGTGCAGATAAACACAGCGTGCCGCTTTTCTGTGCAGATAAACACAGCCTGCTGCTTCTCTGTGCAGATAAACACAGCCTGCTGCTTCTCTGTGCAGATAAACACATCCTGCTGCTTCTCTGTGCAGATAAACACTGCGTGCCGCTTCTCTGTGCAGATAAACACAGCGTGCCGCTTCTTTGTGCAGATAAACACAGCGTGCCGCTTCTCTGTGCAGATAAACACAGCCTGCTGCTTCTCTGTGCAGATAAACACAGCGTGCCGCTTCTCTGTGCAGATAAACACAGCGTGCCGCTTCTCTGTGCAGATAAACACAGCCTGCTGCTTCTCTGTGCAGATAAACAGCGTGCCGCTTCTCTGTGCAGATAAACACAGCGTGCCGCTTCTTTGTGCAGATAAACACAGCGTGCCGCTTCTCTGTCCAGATAAACACAGCCTGCTGCTTTTCTGTGCAGATAAACATGGCCTGCTAATTCGCTGTGCAGAAAAACACAGCATGTCGCTTCTTAGTTGCAGATAAACACAGCCTGTCGCTTCTCTTTGCAGATAAATGTATTCCTCAGACGATATCTTAGATAAGCTATAGCCGGGATATAAAACATCCATCAAAGGACATATTTGATATTGCACAAAGTACAGGTTGGTAGACACAAAAGGACATGTTAAACACTTGTAAGGGGAACAGGTAGGTTTTCGTCAAAGGATATGGTAGGTATGCTGGCACTTTGGGTCCTAGCACTTATCATCGTCGATGCAGCGCGCTGAGCAGTTGGCGCTGGTAGTCTTCCAGATAAGAACTCGATTAAACACCACCCAAGTGACTCAGCAGCACGGCAAGGTGTCCTCTGTCGGGGAGCTTGTTGGCAACATCACATTGACATCATCCCCTGTAGATTGACAGCTCGATGCTAGGACATTCCTGATGAATAGGGCTGTGTACGAGAGAGTCCGA
>CM065731.1:53307103-53309603 GCA_033310375.1 Conus canariensis
CGAGTCAAAGTCGTAATGAAGATAATAATATTACTGATAGGAATACTAATAATGGTCAAAATACTTTAAAAAAAAAAAAAAAAGGGACAAGATTACTACCAATCTTAGTGTCAATAAGTATGGGTATGGGAGAAAGGAGAGTGGGTTAGAGGATTCTTAAACAGCAGGGTTGCCGTGGCAACAGTCCCAGAGGCGAAGGCGATGGTGATGTCAATGCCAGTGGTAGTATCAATACTAGCAATAGTATTACTGAATGATACTGCTAACAACGATAGTGAAGGTTAAGGTAATGAAAGCATGATACAGAAATATATTTAGAAAATACATTTTTATAATAATCAAATAAATAAATAAATAAATGAAACATTAAAAATAATAATAAATTAAAAAAATCAGTAAATAATAATAATAATTAAAAAAAAAATAATAATGATAATAAATGCATAAATAAGATAGCTATAAGTTGTGTGTGAGGTGAATAGTGGGAGATAAGGTAGTATGTATGTGTGTTGTGGGAGGATATTATGGGCTGAGATTGAAGTGGTGGGTTGGTACATGTTACTTTAAGGTGTTGATGCTATGAGGGTGGAGGGAAGAAGGGGATGGGTTTACGTACTAACTGGGGGAGGGGGAGGGGCAACATATTCACACCTATACACAATCTCTCTCTCTCTCTCTCTCTCTCTATCTCCTCCCCCCCCCCCCCCTCACGACCAACGATAAAGGAGCCAGCATTCTATTTATTATGTGTGTGTGTGTGTGTGTGTGTGTGTGTGTGTGTGTGTGTGTGTGTGTGTGTGTGTGTGTGTGTGTGTGTGTGTGTGTGTGTTCCATTTGTAATATCAGCCTTATTCATTGGTTACCCCCACCTCCACCCCCAGCAACCGCCATATCCACCAACACCCCTACACACATCATTACTAGGGCAGGGGGAGGGGGGAGTAAGTCGATTGATGTAGCAAAGGGAGAGACTCAGAGAGTGTAGGAAAAGGGAAGATGATGATAGCTGCAACCTATGTCTGAGGTAAACAGAGGGAGGTAGGGTGGTATGGGTGTGTGTAGGTGGGGGATATTTCAGGCTGGAGCTGCAGAGATGGAATGGTACATACTACTTTTGGACGTTGATGCCATGAGGGTGGACGGTGCCCAGTTTGGCAATGAGATGAGATTCCTGCATAAGGCGTTCCAAGCTGTCACTCTTAGATTGCCAAAGTGCCAAGACTTTGACATGGTTGATGTTGTGTTGGGCATGGTTGAAGTGTAGAGCGACTGGTTTGGGCCGATGGTGGCGGATGTCGGCCAGGTGTTCAGAGATGCGCGTCTCAAGTGTGCGAGATGTCTCACCTACATAGATCTTACCGCACAGCTGACAGTGGATGGCATACACAATGTTGTGGCTCTGGCAGGAGAAAGTGCGTTTAATAGTGAAAGAGCCTGTGGGGCCATGTAGGATGGTGTCTGGTTTGGTGAGAGAGCAGATTTTGCAGTTGGGTTTTGAGCAGGGGAAAGTACCTGGTGGCTTAGGTGTTGAGATTTTGTTCAGCTTAGAGCGCACCAGTAGGTCGTTGAGGTTTTTGTCACGTTTGAAAGTGATCATTGGTGTGGTCTCAAAGGCAGGTTTATGATTTTCTACTATGTGCCAGTTAGACTTCAGGATCCTGCAGATGGGCAGATTGTGAGGATGGAAGAGAAGGCAGGCAGTGGGTCTGTCTGTCTCTTTGGGAGGTTTAGTTTCCAGAGTAGATGTTCTGGATTTAGCTGCAGTGCGGCTGAGAGCATCACTGATGACGGCACTAGGGTATCCACGGTTGGTGAAAAAATCAGACATTTTGGCTGCTTGTATAGTGATTTTTTCACCAACCGTGGATACCCTAGTGCCGTCATCAGTGATGCTCTCAGCCGCACTGCAGCTAAATCCAGAACATCTACTCTGGAAACTAAACCTCCCAAAGAGACAGACAGACCCACTGCCTGCCTTCTCTTCCATCCTCACAATCTGCCCATCTGCAGGATCCTGAAGTCTAACTGGCACATAGTAGAAAATCATAAACCTGCCTTTGAGACCACACCAATGATCACTTTCAAACGTGACAAAAACCTCAACGACCTACTGGTGCGCTCTAAGCTGAACAAAATCTCAACACCTAAGCCACCAGGTACTTTCCCCTGCTCAAAACCCAACTGCAAAATCTGCTCTCTCACCAAACCAGACACCATCCTACATGGCCCCACAGGCTCTTTCACTATTAAACGCACTTTCTCCTGCCAGAGCCACAACATTGTGTATGCCATCCACTGTCAGCTGTGCGGTAAGATCTATGTAGGTGAGACATCTCGCACACTTGAGACGCGCATCTCTGAACACCTGGCCGACATCCGCCACCATCGGCCCAAACCAGTCGCTCTACACTTCAACCATGCCCAACACAACATCAACCATGTCAAAGTCTTGGCACTTTGGCAATCTAAGAGTGACAGCTTGGAACGCCTTATGCAGGAA
>CM065731.1:53319603-53327103 GCA_033310375.1 Conus canariensis
CGACTACCCCTGATACATGTCCAACGCACGAAGCATCGCACAGCTGCCAAGAAACTCAAACTTTACCTGAATCAATAAGTCACCTACTGATATACATGTCTAAACGTATCGGAGATTTATCAGCACAGTCCTGACAAGACAGTTCATCTTTACCTGAAGAAAACGCTATGCACCTTTTGATGCATGTCCAAATGTATTGAAGCTACATCAGCGCAGTTCTGCCAAGACAGTTCAGCTTTACCAGAATCAACGATTTACCCGCCTGATGCATGTCCAAATGTATTGAAGCTACATCAGCGCAGTTCTGCCAAGACAGTTCAGCTTTACCAGAATCAACGATTTACCCGCCTGATGCATGTCCAAATGTATTGAAGCTACATCAGCGCAGTTCTGCCAAGACAGTTCAGCTTTACCAGAATCAACGATTTACCCGCCTGATGCATGTCCAAATGTATTGAAGCTACATCAGCGCAGTTCTGCCAAGACAGTTCAGCTTTACCAGAATCAACGATTTACCCGCCTGATGCATGTCCAAATGTATTGAAGCTACATCAGCGCAGTTCTGCCAAGACAGTTCAGCTTTACCAGAATCAACGATTTACCCGCCTGATGCATGTCCAAATGTATTGAAGCTACATCAGCGCAGTTCTGCCAAGACAGTTCAGCTTTACCAGAATCAACGATTTACCCGCCTGATGCATGTCCAAACGTATTGAAGCTACATCAGCGCAGTTCTGCCAAGACAGTTCAGCTTTACCAGAATCAACGATTTACCCGCCTGATGCATGTCCAAACGTATTGAAGCTACATCAGCGCAGTTCTGCCAAGACAGTTCAGCTTTACCAGAATCAACGATTTACCCGCCTGATGCATGTCCAAATGTATTGAAGCTACATCAGCGCAGTTCTGCCAAGACAGTTCAGCTTTACCAGAATCAACGATTTACCCGCCTGATGCATGTCCAAATGTATTGAAGCTACATCAGCGCAGTTCTGCCAAGACAGTTCAGCTTTACCAGAATCAACGATTTACCCGCCTGATGCATGTCCAAATGTATTGAAGCTACATCAGCGCAGTTCTGCCAAGACAGTTCAGCTTTACCAGAATCAACGATTTACCCGCCTGATGCATGTCCAAATGTATTGAAGCTACATCAGCGCAGTTCTGCCAAGACAGTTCAGCTTTACCAGAATCAACGATTTACCCGCCTGATGCATGTCCAAATGTATTGAAGCTACATCAGCGCAGTTCTGCCAAGACAGTTCAGCTTTACCAGAATCAACGATTTACCCGCCTGATGCATGTCCAAATGTATTGAAGCTACATCAGCGCAGTTCTGCCAAGACAGTTCAGCTTTACCAGAATCAACGATTTACCCGCCTGATGCATGTCCAAACGTATTGAAGCTACATCAGCGCAGTTCTGCCAAGACAGTTCAGCTTTACCAGAATCAACGATTTACCCGCCTGATGCATGTCCAAACGTATTGAAGCTACATCAGCGCAGTTCTGCCAAGACAGTTCAGCTTTACCAGAATCAACGATTTACCCGCCTGATGCATGTCCAAATGTATTGAAGTTACATCAGCGCAGTTCTGCCAAGACAGTTCAGCTTTACCAGAATCAACGATTTACCCGCCTGATGCATGTCCAAACGTATTGAAGCTACATCAGCGCAGTTCTGCCAAGACAGTTCAGCTTTACCAGAATCAACGATTTACCCGCCTGATGCATGTCCAAATGTATTGAAGCTACATCAGCGCAGTTCTGCCAAGACAGTTCAGCTTTACCAGAATCAACGATTTACCCGCCTGATGCATGTCCAAATGTATTGAAGCTACATCAGCGCAGTTCTGCCAAGACAGTTCAGCTTTACCAGAATCAACGATTTACCCGCCTGATGCATGTCCAAATGTATTGAAGCTACATCAGCGCAGTTCTGCCAAGACAATTCAGCTTTACCAGAATCAACGATTTACCCGCCTGATGCATGTCCAAACGTATTGAAGCTACATCAGCGCAGTTCTGCCAAGACAGTTCAGCTTTACCAGAATCAACGATTTACCCGCCTGATGCATGTCCAAACGTATTGAAGCTACATCAGCGCAGTTCTGCCAAGACAGTTCAGCTTTACCAGAATCAACGATTTACCCGCCTGATGCATGTCCAAACGTATTGAAGCTACATCAGCGCAGTTCTGCCAAGACAGTTCAGCTTTACCAGAATCAACGATTTACCCGCCTGATGCATGTCCAAACGTATTGAAGCTACATCAGCGCAGTTCTGCCAAGACAGTTCAGCTTTACCAGAATCAACGATTTACCCGCCTGATGCATGTCCAAACGTATTGAAGCTACATCAGCGCAGTTCTGCCAAGACAGTTCAGCTTTACCAGAATCAACGATTTACCCGCCTGATGCATGTCCAAACGTATTGAAGCTACATCAGCGCAGTTCTGCCAAGACAGTTCAGCTTTACCAGAATCAACGATTTACCCGCCTGATGCATGTCCAAATGTATTGAAGCTACATCAGCGCAGTTCTGCCAAGACAGTTCAGCTTTACCAGAATCAACGATTTACCCGCCTGATGCATGTCCAAACGTATTGAAGCTACATCAGCGCAGTTCTGCCAAGACAGTTCAGCTTTACCAGAATCAACGATTTACCCGCCTGATGCATGTCCAAACGTATTGAAGCTACATCAGCGCAGTTCTGCCAAGACAGTTCAGCTTTACCAGAATCAACGATTTACCCGCCTGATGCATGTCCAAACGTATTGAAGCTACATCAGCGCAGTTCTGCCAAGACAGTTCAGCTTTACCAGAATCAACGATTTACCCGCCTGATGCATGTCCAAACGTATTGAAGCTACATCAGCGCAGTTCTGCCAAGACAGTTCAGCTTTACCAGAATCAACGATTTACCCGCCTGATGCATGTCCAAACGTATTGAAGCTACATCAGCGCAGTTCTGCCAAGACAGTTCAGCTTTACCAGAATCAACGATTTACCCGCCTGATGCATGTCCAAACGTATTGAAGCTACATCAGCGCAGTTCTGCCAAGACAGTTCAGCTTTACCAGAATCAACGATTTACCCGCCTGATGCATGTCCAAACGTATTGAAGCTACATCAGCGCAGTTCTGCCAAGACAGTTCAGCTTTACCAGAATCAACGATTTACCCGCCTGATGCATGTCCAAACGTATTGAAGCTACATCAGCGCAGTTCTGCCAAGACAGTTCAGCTTTACCAGAATCAACGATTTACCCGCCTGATGCATGTCCAAACGTATTGAAGCTACATCAGCGCAGTTCTGCCAAGACAGTTCAGCTTTACCAGAATCAACGATTTACCCGCCTGATGCATGTCCAAATGTATTGAAGCTACATCAGCGCAGTTCTGCCAAGACAGTTCAGCTTTACCAGAATCAACGATTTACCCGCCTGATGCATGTCCAAATGTATTGAAGCTACATCAGCGCAGTTCTGCCAAGACAGTTCAGCTTTACCAGAATCAACGATTTACCCGCCTGATGCATGTCCAAATGTATTGAAGCTACATCAGCGCAGTTCTGCCAAGACAGTTCAGCTTTACCAGAATAAACGATTTACCCGCCTGATGCATGTCCAAATGTATTGAAGCTACATCAGCGCAGTTCTGCCAAGACAGTTCAGCTTTACCAGAATCAACGATTTACCCGCCTGATGCATGTCCAAATGTATTGAAGCTACATCAGCGCAGTTCTGCCAAGACAGTTCAGCTTTACCAGAATCAACGATTTACCCGCCTGATGCATGTCCAAATGTATTGAAGCTACATCAGCGCAGTTCTGCCAAGACAGTTCAGCTTTACCAGAATCAACGATTTACCCGCCTGATGCATGTCCAAATGTATTGAAGCTACATCAGCGCAGTTCTGCCAAGACAGTTCAGCTTTACCAGAATCAACGATTTACCCGCCTGATGCATGTCCAAATGTATTGAAGCTACATCAGCGCAGTTCTGCCAAGACAGTTCAGCTTTACCAGAATCAACGATTTACCCGCCTGATGCATGTCCAAACGTATTGAAGCTACATCAGCGCAGTTCTGCCAAGACAGTTCAGCTTTACCAGAATCAACGATTTACCCGCCTGATGCATGTCCAAACGTATTGAAGCTACATCAGCGCAGTTCTGCCAAGACAGTTCAGCTTTACCAGAATCAACGATTTACCCGCCTGATGCATGTCCAAATGTATTGAAGCTACATCAGCGCAGTTCTGCCAAGACAGTTCAGCTTTACCAGAATCAACGATTTACCCGCCTGATGCATGTCCAAATGTATTGAAGCTACATCAGCGCAGTTCTGCCAAGACAGTTCAGCTTTACCAGAATCAACGATTTACCCGCCTGATGCATGTCCAAATGTATTGAAGCTACATCAGCGCAGTTCTGCCAAGACAGTTCAGCTTTACCAGAATCAACGATTTACCCGCCTGATGCATGTCCAAACGTATTGAAGCTACATCAGCGCAGTTCTGCCAAGACAGTTCAGCTTTACCAGAATCAACGATTTACCCGCCTGATGCATGTCCAAACGTATTGAAGCTACATCAGCGCAGTTCTGCCAAGACAGTTCAGCTTTACCAGAATCAACGATTTACCCGCCTGATGCATGTCCAAATGTATTGAAGCTACATCAGCGCAGTTCTGCCAAGACAGTTCAGCTTTACCAGAATCAACGATTTACCCGCCTGATGCATGTCCAAATGTATTGAAGCTACATCAGCGCAGTTCTGCCAAGACAGTTCAGCTTTACCAGAATCAACGATTTACCCGCCTGATGCATGTCCAAATGTATTGAAGCTACATCAGCGCAGTTCTGCCAAGACAGTTCAGCTTTACCAGAATCAACGATTTACCCGCCTGATGCATGTCCAAATGTATTGAAGCTACATCAGCGCAGTTCTGCCAAGACAGTTCAGCTTTACCAGAATCAACGATTTACCCGCCTGATGCATGTCCAAACGTATTGAAGCTACATCAGCGCAGTTCTGCCAAGACAGTTCAGCTTTACCAGAATCAACGATTTACCCGCCTGATGCATGTCCAAACGTATTGAAGCTACATCAGCGCAGTTCTGCCAAGACAGTTCAGCTTTACCAGAATCAACGATTTACCCGCCTGATGCATGTCCAAATGTATTGAAGCTACATCAGCGCAGTTCTGCCAAGACAGTTCAGCTTTACCAGAATCAACGATTTACCCGCCTGATGCATGTCCAAATGTATTGAAGCTACATCAGCGCAGTTCTGCCAAGACAGTTCAGCTTTACCAGAATCAACGATTTACCCGCCTGATGCATGTCCAAATGTATTGAAGCTACATCAGCGCAGTTCTGCCAAGACAGTTCAGCTTTACCAGAATCAACGATTTACCCGCCTGATGCATGTCCAAATGTATTGAAGCTACATCAGCGCAGTTCTGCCAAGACAGTTCAGCTTTACCAGAATCAACGATTTACCCGCCTGATGCATGTCCAAACGTATTGAAGCTACATCAGCGCAGTTCTGCCAAGACAGTTCAGCTTTACCAGAATCAACGATTTACCCGCCTGATGCATGTCCAAACGTATTGAAGCTACATCAGCGCAGTTCTGCCAAGACAGTTCAGCTTTACCAGAATCAACGATTTACCCGCCTGATGCATGTCCAAATGTATTGAAGCTACATCAGCGCAGTTCTGCCAAGACAGTTCAGCTTTACCAGAATCAACGATTTACCCGCCTGATGCATGTCCAAACGTAGTGGAGACACATGAGCACAGTTCTAAGTCCTCATTGTCCCAGTTACACTGTTGTGGTAGTTGCAGGTTTTCGTTTCAATTTCTTTTACTGTGCAGAGACTTGACAATAGAGCTGAAATGTAAAACAAAAGTGTTGCAGTGTTAAAGAAAATCAAAGAAGTCCTAAATTTCCCGATTGATCCTAATCCACATGAACATTTGATAGTTTCCTTCTTAAAGAAAATCTAACGTTTCCACTGTTTTCCCAGGAAATGGTTTATTCATCTGTGCGTAGTCTTGAAGACAAGAAGACAAACTAACTGTATGGAATGAGTGACAACATTATGTGCTTGACAGAGGTTATGACAACGCCACTTGACCTGAATAGGAAAAATCGATGGGGCACTGGCTTTAACATACATGATTTCGTCCGTTTTGATATCTGTTTTAGGCATGGAAGATCCAATGTATTGAACTTATTTCAACAGACAGAATGCAAGAAGTAAATCACCCAACGAATAAGTCAAATACATTTAGTACCCTGGAACTTGTTCCTTGCTCAGTAAATCCGGCTTCACCATTTTTTTTTTTCATTTATTAAGACATTACCAAAATTCAAACATTGTTAAGGTTTTCGTGCACACAACGTGCAGAAGTGTTAGATTATGGAGAATCCATCATAAACGAAATTGGTCTCATGTGATGTCGTTACAATCTCTTGCAAAACGTTTCTTTCTAGGAGTGCCATCTTTTCTACCTAGTTCCTGCGTCGAAATTCGGTACGAGAAATAAAATTGAAGACAAATATGTCTCTGTTCAAACAATTGTTCGATACACATTGTTGCTGTGTCACTATCTTTCGGACGCTTTATTCTCACCTTGTTCTGTTTCCGTACCATCTGTGCCTTGGGTGTCAGTATCTGTCTAAAGATCTGAGGTAACGAACCCAAAATGGAATCTCGTTGCCTGAGGACTTGGACTCATCTGCTCAGAATATGCTGTGCTACTTCTGGAACGCACATGTGAATAACAAGACTCCTCGGTGGCTTCAGTTATGGCGACATACAAACTGATTGCTTTGGGGATCAACATGACCTTCCAAGCCATGAAGTGAAGAGGCTTCTTTGGCAGTGGTTTAAGAAAGGTCATTCTGCTTGTGGTCAAATTGTTTTTGCATGGCAGGTGCCGGCCACCATTTTCAGATCAGAGACCCTGTAGGCCTTAAGGCAGTATTCCTTTGTTGGAGGTTGCCATTCATCCCTTGGGAATATGTTCTGCTGAACTAGGAACACCAAAGTGCAAACAGCCCTGGGCGTGCTCCCAAAATATGACTTGACTGATACATAACTGGGCGAGAACCGAGCCGATTTTTTTTTTAAGCTTCACAACTCTTTCAGCTTCAACATCAACTGGCTGAAAGTTAGGTCACAACTGATAAGCAAGGGTGTGGGTGTCGTGTTAAGCAGTGTAGGACATCCATTTTGAACTCTCCGTTCCAAAAGCAGCAGACTATTTTCTGAGTGTGTCAACTGTGTCCTGCAGCCATTAGGAGTCTGGTTGAGGATCACCACCTTCGATCTAAAAATAAAGTATGGAAATGGCAGCGAATACAGATTGACTGGCTTGAGGTGAGAACAATTGATTCAACAAAGCTTGTTTTTAGTCGTAATGTCTTGGACAATGTTAACGAGCATTAAGATGCGGATATTTTTCTTTCTTCCTTCCTTCCTTTTTTC
>CM065731.1:53334603-53337103 GCA_033310375.1 Conus canariensis
ACACACACACACACACACACACACACACACACACACACACACTGACTGGACGGTGGGTTTCGCCTAGTCAGGTGTCTGCCAGATCTCATCTGCAGGTCTTCCTCTGCCATTTTCAACTGCTATACTCTGGCACTCATCACTTAGAAGGTGTGACACACTTCTGTCAAATTCAGTATGACTTTGTGCAACAGACTCTGGTTCTAATGATTTAGTATGTGTTACACAGTGTGTACGGACTAGTTCACACTCATAGTCGTCTATTGTGGACAGTATCGGACTTGTCTGGATGTTTTGGTAATGCTAAGGGGTCCTTTCTTGCTCATCTTATGTTTTCACCAGAAAGGAAAAAAATAATACAAGCGTACCTGAATGTGAGCAAACGGGGATAAAGGTATAGCGTCAGTGCTTTCATGTTTATGAATGCTTTTTTCCCGTCAGAAAGAAGAAGAAGAAGAAGAAGAAGAAGAAGAAGAAGAGAAGAAAGAAGAAGAAGAAGAAGAACAAGATGAAGGAATGTATACACTATACAGAACATTCATTTAAAAATAATGAATAAAAAAAAGGAATCTGCCCCAGCTCACTTTGTGTTTTCAACGTAAAGACAACATTTGGAGAAGGATGTGTGGATGTGCGCAAAAGGGTAATAAAGACCTAACATCACAGATTTCATATCAGTTATTGCGTTCATGATTAGCGTACATATTTGACTAAGTTGATCATTTTCAGATTTTACTTTTGAACGTTTACAAAGTACACAGAAGTGTTTCAGATGACCGTTGTTTGCCCATGGGCACATCTAGAACTCCAGACGCTTTTAGAATGGTCGAATAATGGTATCAATGCCTGTAAGTTCGTAATACCTCTGTTTCTATCATATTACACGTATTGTGTATGATTTTGCTCTATAGAACTTTCCTAAATCTTACTTAGAAACAAATGTAACCAGTAGCTGTATTTTTTAAGGAAAATTTATCTTTGAGCTTTTCTGGATTTGACAGACACGTTTCCATTTAAGACAGTATTTATGGTCGTGTAAAGATAGACGCTGTATTTTCTGCCAGAGTACAGATTTCACACTTACAAAAAGAGTTGGCCATTATATTTCAGCATGTAGTTCAACGAGAATTTAGAGCTAACTTTTGTTTTCATTCTATATAGCATCTACATAGTCTTCAAGGAATATGTGTGTTGTAAATTGTAACTATTTCTCTCTTTATAAATGTCTGTTGAGTATCCATTGTTTGTTCATTCTCGTAAATTTGCTTCCAAACCATTTGTTGGGCTTACTTTGTAAACTGAACTTTGTATAAAGAACAAGGGTCTTGACTGTCTCTGATAAAGATGAATAAGAAAAACAGTTTTATACCAGCCGCCATTACGAAGTGGTTGGCCTCGCGGACTCCCGGCTGGGAGGACGTGGGTTCGATTCCCATCACAGCCGTTTATTTGTGGGATTTGTTTTCCCCGACCGGCTCGTACACGGAGTTGAGTTTGCTACGGGCTCAGCTGGGAAGACTGGGACCACGCTCTCGAGTTTCATCGACTTAAACGATGCGTCTTTGAGAGTGTTGCTCAAATTTCCTAAGCAACACCGCAGTTGTCTGTTTCTCTCAGGCCTGTTTGACGCCGGGATATATTACTAAAGTAAGCGTAGACTACAGCCATGTCATGCAGTCTCAGACCGGACGGAAATCAGTAACGTCCTCTTTATTAACCTCTTCTTCATTGATCAACATGAAGAATGTCTTGGATTCTACGCCCTTTCATGTCCTTCTCTGATGGTGACTTCAGTATTGATGTGCTCGCTACGTCTATGGCCTTGGTTTGATTCTGTCGGGGTCATGGTATTGGCAAATTCATGGGGGCTGTTGCTGGACAGACGCGGTGGCGCCCTCTGGAGGGAGGTCTTACTCATGCCGGCTTCGTGACTAAGCAATTCATGTTGTCAGTAGGGGGCTTAGTAGGTGGTGGCCTGCGTATGTTGGATCAGAACAGGCGCCACTGAACACCACCGAAGTGATTCGGCAGCAGTGCAGTGTCTCCTCTGGTGGGTTGCCTCTTAACGACTTGACATTGACTGCTCCCTGTGGATTGCCGGTGCCGGGGGCTGTGGTGGGTTCGGTCTGGCTGTGGCTGTGGACAAAAGGAGTCGAAATGAGCGGCCTGGGTGCGATGTCACCGAAGTGGCACAGAAGATGGGGCAGCAAAAAAAGTGTTTTCTCTCTTGCATTAAACGATTTCAGAAATCCGTTACTGTACTTGAAATGAACCAAACGCTTTCTCCATTCAGACTGAAATGGCAATGAATTAGCACAATATTTGTCACGTTCGAAGTTTCAAGAAGAACGTAGAAATGAATTTGTGGTGTTGATATTTGTAGTGATTGATGCGGTTCGTTCTGGTCGCTTTTATGTTTTGTTATTTGTCATTGCTGTTGTTGTCGAATTGTGGTCATTGTCCGTCAAAGTTAATGAGAATGTGATTATTTCAACGATTTCCT
>CM065731.1:53344603-53349603 GCA_033310375.1 Conus canariensis
GCACAGCGTGGGCGGGAAAGGAAGAAATAGGTGGGTGGGGGGTGGAGGGGGGGTGCAAATACGTTTCCAACAACTCCTGAGGACATGCACAGAAAATATACATAATAGTCCTCAATTGCAGGGGCAGACGACTCGGCACCTTCTCCCTTCTGATTGTGTTGATCAGCCATTTCTTCAGTGGCTTACAGCACTACTGCCCCCACTGTTCCCCTTTATTCCCCCTTCCCTCTACTTCTCCATCTTAACTCAAACCACTTTCTCACTGCCAGTCAGTTTCCAGCCTCCCTCCCCTAACTCCCATATTCCTTCCAAAATGTCCTGATCTTGATCACTCCTGCTCTTTCTGCATATTGTGCAATAGCCACCTGTGTGCCTCGCAAGGCAAAAATTTCAACTGGGAGATTTTTTTTCCCGAGCAGTTTGATCACAGCAGATGGCGCAATTTTGTGTCAGAAAATTTTCAATACGCCGCACTCGAAAATGATGAGATGCAAAGCAACATCACTTAAACAAATTAATACACTTGATAATAGGGCAACATAATCAGCGTGTATTTCACTGACTTTGGGGCATAATGTATTAATGCTACATTCTGTTTCAGTATTCAAACATCAATTTTTTTATCAACACATAGAGGGTTCTTTTGAGATTAGTTATTTTGGGGCATTTCATGATGAAATAAAAATCACCTTCTATGATATTCACGCCACTGACTGTGCAGAATTCATCCTCTGTAGAAGTTCATACTTTTCTGTCTCGTTCCTACATCAAAATCTAATAAAGAGTATATACAAAATAGGAAGAAGAAGTGCTGTATAACCATGAAACATTTTTGTTTTACCTCTCATTTTCTGTAGCCTAGTTCCTGCATCAAAATTTCAAAAATAGGAAATACAGAACAAGGAGAAGGAGTACTATCAAATTATGAAGACTTTCTTCTCAAATACTACATCTGAAAAATGTGTGTCCTCATAAGATGTCTTGTTTTCATTGCTGCTTCCCTACCATTTGTACCACGGATGACGGCTACTATGTAAATATCTGTGATCATGAGCCTAAAACAGAGTATTGTTGACTGAAGATGTTGTCCATTCAGAATATATCCTGCTCCCTTTTGCATGGGCATATCAAAATCAAGACGTCAGTGTCTCAAAGGGTGTTGGTGACTCACGAACTGATGCTCTTAGGATCATTCCAACCTTCCCAACCATAAAATTGAAAAGGCTCGTGTATCAGAGCCTTAAGTTGGTTCCTTCTAAAACTGAAAAGGCTTGTGTATCAGGGCCTTAAAGATGGCTCCTTCTACCTCCGGGCAAGTTGCGTCTGCACGCTAGATACCAGCCACCATTTTTAGATCAGAAGTCATGTAGGCCTTGAAGAGATGTTTAATCAATTGGTGACTGGCGTCCGTTCAGAACACGTTCGAGTGAATTTGGAACAGACAGATGGTAACGGCCTCAGACTTTCTCCCGAAGTATGGCCAAGCTGCTACAATACAGGGTGAGGACTGACCCGATGCGTCAAGCCACACGACTAATTTCGTCCCGGTATTTCAAGAGGAAGGATCAGACCCGATAGCAAACGAAGCGTGCGTCATGTACAACAGCTGAGAATGGCCGTTTTGACCTTTGCGTTCCACACACAGCGGGCTATTTTCTGTGTCTGTCAAGTCTGTTCTGCAGCCAGCAAAACTCCGGTTTAGGCTCATGAGCTTTGACCTAAAAGCAGAGTATCGAAATGACAGCAAATACAGTTTGACGTGCCTGAAGCGAGGGCAAATGATGTTCTTCAGTCATGACGTCTTGCATGAATTTCAAACATTAGTGCTAAAGTTCCGCCTAAAAAACGTTGACAAACGAATTACAAGAAAAAGCACGGCGCGTTTCGACCTCTTGGTCTTCTCCAGGCAAGATACACAACACTCAGGAGAACGAAAGTGAACGCGCAATCACTTATCTTCATCCAATTCAACGCCTATCAGTCACCAAGTTGGATGAAGGTAAGTGATTGCACGTTCATTTTCGTTGTCGTGGGTGTTGTGTATCTTGCCTGAAGATGACCTAAGGGGTCGAAACGCGTCGTTTTTTTTTCTTGTGATTCGTTTGTCAACGTTTGTTTGGGCGGAGCTTTAGCAATCATTTTTCGCATTTGTTTATATTTCCGCCTGCAATCGCTTCTCTTTGCAATATATCTAGTCTAATATGAAGTAAATGGGGAAAAATTAGATTAATGTCTTCACTTGTCATGTCTTCCAGCCTACCACTTGCGTCGCCCATATCGTCTGACTCAGCCATTTTTGTTCCATTGTAGAGCAGACTTCAGATCTCAGACTGATTAATCTATTGTGAAACACATCAAAGGAACTGTGGACATTGAACACAAACAGCGAAACGAATGACAACAAATAAGTTAAAGATGAAATGAGTGGACAAAATCCATTTTTCAAAAAAGAACTGGAAAAAACACAACCTTTACATTTTGTCTTTAATATGGAGCTCAGTGACTACAAATACATTCTCTCATGGTAATGATAGTAGTAGTCGTAGTAGTAGTAGTAGTAGTCGTAGTAGTAGGAGGAGGAGGAGGAGGAGGAGGAGTAATAGTGGTGTTGGTGGTAGTGGTGGTAGCAATTAAGTGGCCGTGGTATTTACAATCACCAAGTGCACCAACAAACAA
The DNA here is from genome assembly GCA_033310375.1 of Conus canariensis. Classification (NCBI taxonomy): domain Eukaryota; kingdom Metazoa; phylum Mollusca; class Gastropoda; order Neogastropoda; family Conidae; genus Conus; species Conus canariensis. The sequence continues at coordinate 53,347,280 of CM065731.1, forward strand.
CACAACAAGCAAACGACAACGTACGGCAACACCCAACACACATACTGCAACCCAACTCTTGCACCCGATCCAACCATCAAACCACCCAACCTGGCCTTCTCACTCCCTCTCTCCATCCTCCACCTTTGAAATCTCTGTTGCCTGTTGCAGACAAATATTCGGATGAAAACTGATAATCAAGCAGCGTGATCAACGTCTTCAGAAAGCAGGATCTTAGTTCATCATAAATGAAAATAAAATCGTGAAACAATGTTGTTCATCCTCCACACCTTCGTGCGATTTACAACTCTTCTAATGGATGATTCTGAATGCTTGAGATTTGAACGACTACCCCAAACCGTTCGTCCAACCCCATCCTAATAGCAAAGCACGACATCCAAACAAATTGTTGTTGGTTCAGTTTGTTTGCTTTCTGTCGGATATTACCAGAATTATTCAGGGGGATAGGGAGCGGAAGGGAGTGTGATAAACATTGACGACTTTATGATCTTTGATATTTGTAGGTACACATGTAATCAGTGATATTCAGAAGTACTTAGGATACAACTACATCGAAGTACTGCACCTATAGTCGAGTTGAGCAGTACGGGTGTTGTGCTGAACTTCTTTCAAAGCAAAGGACACACACACACACACACACACACACACACACACACACACACACACACACACACACACACACGCACGCACACACACACACATATATGCACACACACCCACACGCACGCACGCGCACACGCACACACACGCACACACACACACACACACACACACACACACACACACACAGATAGAGAGAGGCACAGAGAGAGAGAGAGAGAGAGAGAGAGGAGAGAGAGAGAGAGAGAGAGTGACAGTGACAGAGAGGTGAGAGAGAGAAAGAAAGACAGAGGCAGACAGACAGGCAGACAGACAAACACAGAGAGAGAGAGAGAGAGAGAGAGAGAGGAGAGAGAGAGAGAGAGAGAGAGAGAGAAGCTTTCAAGAGTTCAATCAAATAAAAGAAGGTCAGAAAGAAAAGTATGTCCTCTCTTCATGAATTTCCGAATTTCCTCTGCTGCAGCATGAGCCCGTGTGTGTGTGTGTGTGTGTGTGTGTGTGTGTGTGTGTGTGTGTGTGTGTGTGTGTGTGTGTGCGCGCGCGCGTTCGCGTGCGTGCGTGCGTGCGTGCGTGTGTGTGTGTGTGTGTGTGTGTGTGTGTGTGTGTGTGTGTGTGTGTGCATTTGCCAAGTTGGGAAGAAGAAAAAGTTTCAGTTTCAGTTTCATCAAGGAGGCGTCACTGCGTGCGGACTAGTCCACATACGTTACACCACATCCGCTAAGTTTTGAGACCACACTACGCATGATTTGAAGCTGATGGATAAATGAATTAACAACTAAGATGAGACAATTTAAAAAGAGGGTCTCGTGGCTACGACTCAGCGGATGTCTGACCTATGCATTAGCCCAGCGCTCTGGTCAGACCAGGAGAAGAAGAAGCAGAAGAAGAAGAAGAAATATGCATACCCTTCCTTCCGGCAGTTCAGGCAGGGAGGTAAACACTTTGAGCGCATGAGTTATACATCATCCGTGCACCAGCAGTCTATTATGGACCACCCGTTTGAGACCGACGTTAGGCAAGCCACCATAGGAGATCCTGTATTATTTCTGAATAATGCCATGTGGTGATCAGCAGTTCTTATTTCGGTCAAACACATGAGGACATCACTCCCCTATAGACGACGGTAAATCTTTGGTTTGGGGACAAGTATGAATAGGCTGCGTCCCTCAGAAGGGAGATCACGCAGATTTTCTGGCAATAATTCCCATCAACTTGCTGACACTGTTGACTTTAACACAGACTCACCGTGGACATGATGAGCAGGTGAACTCAACACTGATATCACCGCAACATCAAGGTATGGAAGGCTACAGATTCTGAGACAGTCTTCCTTCTCTTTGATGATTAGTTATGTATGGTTGGAATGATAAATGTGGTGCTTAGGAATTCCAGTTTGCTCTGATACTACAGGGCAGAGCTGTATTCTACTTTTCCTTCATGATGTAATTCACAGAGAGAGAGAGAGAGAGAGAGAGAGAGAGAGAGAGAGAGAGAGAGGAGACAGACAGACAGACAGACAGACAGACAAAGTGAGTGAGAGATACAGACAGGCAGAGACAGAGACTTAGAGACAGACAGACAGACAGAGGCACATAGACAGACAGAAAACAAACAAACACACGGACAAGCACACAGACAGACACACTGACAGAAACAGACAGAGATACTAAGAGACAGAAAGACAGACATCTTCGATTGTTTTTAGTTTTAACACACTGTGCACG
>CM065731.1:53354603-53359603 GCA_033310375.1 Conus canariensis
TGTGTGTGTGTGTGTGTGTGTGTGTGAAATGGTTTATTCAGTCCTTGTAAGTTGGTTTATTCTACAGCTGGGCAAGTGGTCTGGGCCCTGATATTGCCTCTCGTGGTCAATTGGGCAATAAGCGACATGAATTAAATTTGTGCTTGCACTTGCATGCTAGGTCAATCCCCGACTAGAAGGTCAAAAGGTCATTCAGTGGCTCTTCTGACCAGTTGCAAAGACGTGTAGACAAATAGGAAGAAGCGATAGGGAGACGTTGACAGGAGAAGGCCTTCAACAAAGACACCCCTCTCAGACAAACATGACGGCCATGAACACACTTCATTCAAAGGAGACAGGGCCATATCCAGGTCATCATCATCATCTTTTTCTTCTTCTTCTTTTTCATGTTCTTCTTTTCTTCTTCTTCTTCTTCTTCTTCTTCTTCTTCTTCTTCCTGAACACTCAGATGGTGATGCCAGTTGCCCGCATGAAGTTGGCTGTCCTCCGAAGGTCCGCCAGGGCCCCGTAGAGCTTGGCCCTCAGAGCCACTGGCTCCGGTCATGTGTCCTGCCTGGCAGTAGCATGGAGGTGACAGTCCTGTAGCATGTATCCAGGTCATGACTCCTACATGCCCTTCTGATGTCAGATCTATTTCCCGTGGCGCCACTTGGATTTTAACCAGCAACTTCTGAATGGGTGAACGTCTCAGCGCATTGCTCTCTTAGACGGATGCCTTCTCTCCTCACCGTGGGACGGTTATTCCAGGATGGGAAATTCAAGCTTTCTAAACTTCATTTTTGTTCCCTCCTCGACCAGATCCAAATCTTTTCAGGTGCCCTCTGGATTCTGATCATTTTCTTCCTGGAAATTTCAAGTTCTTTCGTGAGATCATTGGGTGCCGAGTCTCTCTCTCTCTCTCTCTCTCTCTCTCTCTCTCTCTCTCTCTCCTCTCTCTCTCTCTCTCTCTCTCTCTGCGAGTGTGTGAGTATATATATATATATATATATATATATATATATATATATATATATATATATACACACACACACACACACACATATATATATATCTATATGTGTGTGTGTGTGTGTGTGTGTGTGTGTGTGTGTGTGTGCATACGCGCACACACACACGCGCACACACGCGCGCGCGCGCGCGCGCAACCCCACACACACACACACACACACCACCACCACCACCACCACCACCCACGACAGCGACCATAAAGACTCTCAGAATACTTATGTGTCTCTACGACCTAGCCGTCCAAATAGCCTTAAAGCAAAAATCAATAAAATAAAATGACTCTGAAACCCCGTTCCTTGTTTCGTTTTTTTTTTTTTTTTTTAGTTTTCTTTCTGAAGAAAAAAAAAACGTTCATTGATTTCTACTCCCTACTCTTCTTTTTTTTTTTTTGTTTAGAGTACAGTTTTAAAATAAATCGAAACTCGACTCCTCTTTCCTCTCCAGAGGAAAAAAAAAAAACCATTCAAAGTTAACTGCGCATGCGAGCCATCCCATCCATATGTCAGTTCCGCCGGTGATAGAGAGTTAAATCCCTTGGGCCCGGAAGCTGACGGAAGAGTTTTATTTGAACTGCCTCCCCTGTCTGATTTGTCTATTGATCCGGAGCGCTCTCAGGCTTTAGTGAGGGGCAAGCCGGACATTTAGTATTGAGTAAGAGAGAGGAAACGATTAGAGGATGGGGCACGCGGTAGCTTGGGGAAGGGGGAGGTGGGGGTGAGTGTATTTACGATGTGGGCTTGATACAAAGTGCTTTCTCTTCAGTTTTATTTACGATCCATTCTCACGGCATCCATTTTGGTTGTCTCTCTTCTATAACATTGCACTTCCTCGCTTGCGCGAGCAGAAAGCTGAATGGTAAACAGGTAATGAGAGGTGTGGGATGGGGTGAGGTATAATGGCGTTTGGAGGAGAGAGAGAGAGAGAGAGAGAGAGAGAGAGAGAGAGAGAAGAGAGAGAGAGAGAGAGAGAGACAGAGACAGAGACAGAGAGACAGAGAGAGACAGAGAGAGAGAGATAGAAGGGGGGTACGGTGATTAAAAGTGGGGGGGGGGGGGTTAAAGAGAGGGGAAAAGGGAGGTTGGGGCAAAGGCGGAAGGAGGTGGGGATGAGTAAATTGAGAGAAAAATGAAATAGAGAGCGTGTTGTTGTGGATGTGGACGAAGAACCGGGGATCATGGCTCGAAAGAAGAACAGACAGAGCCAGAGAGATAGAAACCACACACACACACACACACACACACACACACACACACACACACACACACACACACACACACACACACACACACGCACACACTCGCGTCACAGTGCGACAATCTGTCAATATGCCCCAAAAACACAGATGGAGGGAGACGAAGACATTGAACGATACCAAGATATGTATTGACCGGAAGGTGACACAGGAGATTGCAGAGCTCTGCCATGGTTTAACAGTTCTTTGTTCGCTCGATCTGAGTTATGATCTGTATCCGCATCAAACCTTACAAGTTTGTAGTTACTGTTACATGTTATCAGATTCAGGGGTTTTGTTTGTTCGTTCGTATGTTTGTTTGTTTGTTTGTTTGTTGCTTTGTTCGTTCATTCGTTCGTTCGTTTGTGTGTCTGTCTGTTTGTTCATTCGTTCGTTTGTTTGTGTGTCTGTCTGTTTGTTTGTTTGAGATCCACAAATCGTTTATTGAAAATGTTACCAAAAAATTGACACATGTCAGTTCGGTCATGGTGAAGAAGTGAAAAAAAAAAAACCACGGTCCTCCCTTTGAAATAGATCCCAATTTAAATTCAACACGTTCATCCTTGGGTCACGTTCCGTCTTTACGCCAAATTTTGTTCAAACAGTGTCGGTAGTTTTGTCGTGATCTTGCAGACAGATAGTAAGGGAAAAAAACTAACAGATGCAGGTTAAAAATATTAAGAAAAACCTCCTCAATAAACGTGATGATGATGTTCATGGAGGTTCAGGGCGCCTGGTCTGATCAGTTGATTAGAACACCCAGGTGACATTCCGATGCTGATACATGGACATTTCTCTGCCCTTTATGAGTGCTCATCTCGGCAACATGAGTGGTGTTAGACAGTTCCACTTCCCCAACTCCTGCAACATGGTGTTCCCTGTCTGCCATATGAATAATGTTATATAAACTTTGTCAAACACACCTTTCCGGAATGATTTATCCTGTTTGGTACATGAATAGTGTTATACACATTTCCTTCCCGACCCCCACTCCCTTCCCCCTCCCCCGCTCCCGGAATGGTTTATCCCTTTTGCCATATGAATAGTGTTATACAAATTCCCTTCCCCCCTCCCCCCTCCCGCTCCCGGAATGTTTCATCCCGTTTGCCATGTAAATAGTGTTAAATAAACTCCCCCCCCCTCCCCCTCACTCCCAGAATGGTTTCGCCAGTTCGCCATAATAATAGTGTTATACAAGTTCTCTTACCCCCTCCCCTCCCCCCTCCCCTTTCGGAATGGTTTTCCACGTTTGCCATCTGTGTAGTGTTTTACAGCCCTTCCCTCCACTCTCCTGTAACAAAACATCAAACAAAAGCGCTTTCCCTAGAGTTCAGGAAAGGTTGTTTTGTTTGCAATACATCATGACTACTGTTAGGCAAAGACCCATTCTCCCACTCTTTTGGAATATTTTTTGCCGTCTGTCATAGTATTCAAGCATGGGGACGTAGAAATCTGAATGGCAGAAAAAAGGTTGCTATGAGGATATCAAGTGCGCACCATCTCAAACGAGCCCTGGGTGCTGAGAGAGAGAGAGAGAGAGAGAGAGAGAGAGAGAGAGAGAGAGAGAGAGAGAGAGAGAAAGAGAGAGAGAGAGAGAGAGATTTTGTATAACCCAGCTGGCACAAACTAATGAGCAAGTTACGCATTAGACAATTCTATGCAGCCAAAACACATCAAGACTGAAAACACAACCAATGCAGATACTCGCACCAGCTACGATCCACCTACGCATACATACAAGGGCGTGTGTGCATGCGCCCGGGCTTGTACACACATACAAACACACACACACACACACACACACACACACACACACACACACACACACACACACACACACACACACACACACACACAACACGCACGCACGCGCGCGCGGGCGTAGACGCAAGCACGCTCGTATCTAAAAACTTGCTGTACCAACTTTAAGAATTCTTTTGAGATATGTCATAAGTGCAATCTATGCATAGAAGGGGGGAAAAAGCATAGCTTGACGGTTTCACCATCACTTTTTTTTTTTACAATTATCAGACTTCCGACAGTCTACTTCTGGTGCTTTCTCCTCTCTGCCTTCCCCTCTCCCTGGTTTTTCTTCTTCTTCCGCAGTGCTCAAAGTTCACTTCCAAAGATCCAGTGTCTAAAGGCTAACCGAAGATCCGGTGTCTAAAGGTTAACTGAAGATCCGTTGTCTAAAGGCTAACCGAAGATCCGGTGTCTAAAGGCTAACCGAAGATCCGGTGTCTAAAGGCTAACCGAAGATCCGGTGTCTAAAGGTTAACCGAAGATCCGGTGTCTAAAGATTAAAAGGACATTGGAATGGCTGCACAAGCTATGTCAATAACTACGATTGCAGCGCAATACTTGTGTGTGTGTGTGTGTGTGTGTGTGTGTGTGTGTGTGTGTGTGTGTGTGTGTGTGTGTGTGTGTGTGTGTGTGTGTGTGTGCGGTATGTGTGTGTGTGTGTGTGTGTGTGTGTGTGTGTGTGTGTGTGTGGTGATGATGGTGGTGGTGGCGGTGGCGGTGGTGGTGGTGGTGGTGGTGGTGGTGGTGTGTGTGTGTGTGTGTGTGTGTGTGTGTGTGTGTGTGTGTGGTGTGTGTGTGTGTGTGTGTGTGTGTGGTGTGGTGGTGGTGGTGGTGGTGGTGGTGGTGGTGGTGGTGGTGTGTGTGTGTGTGTGTGTGTGTGTGTGTGGTGTGTGTGTGTGTGTGTGTGTGTGTGGTGGTTTTGGTGCGTGTGTGTGTGCGTGTGTGTGTGTGTGTGTGG
>CM065731.1:53364603-53367103 GCA_033310375.1 Conus canariensis
CAATAGCAGTAACATTAATAGAAGTAGTAGTAGTAGCAGCAGTAGTAGTAGTAGCAGCAGTAACAGCAGCAGCAATAGGAGCAGCAGCAGCAGCAGCAGTAGCAGTAGTAGGAGTGAGCAGCTGCAGTAGTAGTCGTATAGTACAGCAGCTGCAGTAGCAGTAGTAGTAGTAGTAGCAGCAGCAGCAGCAGCAGCAGTAGTAGTAACAGCAGCAGCAGCAGTAGCAGTAGGAGGAGGAGGAGGAGGAGCTGCAGTAGTAGTCGTAGTAGTAGTAGCAGCAGCAGCAGCAGTAGTAGTAGTAGTAGTAATAGTAGTAGTAATAGTAGTAGTAATAGTAGTAGTAGTAGTAGTAGTAGTAGTAGCGACTGCAACAGAGCGGCAGCAGCAGCAGCAATAGTAGCAGTAGCAGAAATAGTTTCAGTAACAGTAGTAAAAGTGGTAGCTAAAAAAAAAGAAAAAAAAGGCAACAGTAGCCACAACAATAATGCTAGCAGCATCATCAACAGCAGTAGTAGTAGTTGTTGTTGTAGTGCTTGTAGTTGTAGTCCCAGTGGGTCCCAGTTCAAGTAAGTTGTCACCACTGCCACAGAAAGACGAGCTTGGTGACCTATCTTCTCCGTGGACATTCGTCAATGCCCTCGTTGACCCAGGAGGAGATTATCTCCCTTGTGACGTTGACACGGAACTAGAAGACCAAGGAGGTAATGATTAGAATGATACGGTGGAATGGTTGATAGATCCCTTGGCTGGTTGGCTGGCTGATTGGTAAGCTGGTTGGCTGGCTCGTTGGCTGGTTGGTCGGTTACTTGCTTGGCTGGTTGGATGCGAGGCTGGTTGATAGACCAGTTGGCTGGTGTTTGTTTGTGTGATTGAGTCACTGTATTGGCTTGGTGGTTGGCTGGTTGAATGAGACGGTAGACTGGATGTACGGGTAGATGGTTGCTTAGTGGTTTTCTTCGTTGGTTGGTTGGTTGGTCGATTCAAATGCGTGATACCGTTTTTAGATTGTCCAGCAAAAACTTGTTATATCTGTCATGACATTCTGTCTTATTCAGCGCTTCATTTCCAATGATTGGGATGATCGATCAACGGTATCTCACAATCTCTCTCTCTCTCTCTCTCTCTCTCTCTCCTCTCTCTCTCTCTCTCTCTCTCCCACCACACACACACACACACACTTACACACACACACACACACCACACCCCAAAACTGTACACACATGTAGCACGTACGCACGTACGCGCGCGTACACACACACACACACACACACACACACACACACACACACACACACACACACACTCGTGCGAGCTAACGTGCTCGCGCGTCTCTCTCTCTCTCTCTCTCTCTCTCTCTCTCTCTCTCTCTCTCTCTCTCTCTCTCTCCATATAATTTGGTTCTCTCCTCTTCTTTAAGACGTCAATACCAACCCCTCTTCCATATCTCGCCATTTTTGCCTCCCCGGTCCCATCCCTTCTCCTCCCCCCATACACACACACGCGCCCACAGAGAGAGAGAGAGAGAGAGAGAGAGAGAGAGAGAGAGAGAGAGAGAACACACACACACACAATACACACATACACACACACAAGACAGACAGAGACAGACAGACAGAGACAGACAGTCCGACAGACAGCGAGACAGAGAAAAGAGACAGAGACAGACAGACAGACAGCCAGACAGACAGACAGAGACAAACAGACAGACAGAAACGGAGAGTCTGAGCGACATCCCATCCCTGCTGCCCTCCCGGTCTTTCTGTCTCTAATGGGAGAGAGACGTCTTTCTGTCTCTAATGGGAGACAGACGTCTTTCTGTCTCTAATGGGAGACAGACGTCTTTCTGTCTCTGATGGGAGAGAGACGTCTTTCTGTCTCTAATGGGAGAGAGACGTCTTTCTGTCTCTGATGGGAGAGAGACGTCTTTCTGTCTCTAATGGGAGAGAGACGGTGCAACCCCATGAAATCACAAATGTGTGCGTGTGCGTGCGCGCGCGCGCGCGTGTGTGTGTGCGTGCGTGCGTGCGTGCGTGTTTTCGTTAGTCCTTGTATTGTAAAGCGCTTAGAGCTAATCTAGGATTTGCGCTATAGAAATATTCATTATTATTATTATTATTATTATTAATGGGAGAGAGGCGTCTTTCTGTCTCTAATGGGAGAGAGACGTGAGGCGTCTTTCTGTCTCTAATGGGAGAGAGACGTCTTTCTGTCTCTAATGGGAGAGAGACGTCTTTCTGTCTCTAATAAGAGAGAGACGTCTTTCTGTCTCCAATGGGAGAGAGACGGTGCAACCCAACATAATCACCACCGAGGCAAAAACACTACCAAGTGAAGTTATCTAAAAGCGTTTTAACAGGAGGCCTCCGTCACAACACACACACACACACACACACACACACACACACACACACACACACACACACACACACACACACACAAACCCTTAAGATAATCTCCCTTAGAAAGAGAGCGTCTTTCCGTGAAATATTAATGTCGGGTT
>CM065731.1:53374603-53384603 GCA_033310375.1 Conus canariensis
CTTTTCTCTTTCCTTCTCTTCTCTCTCTCTCTCTCTCCGTCTGTCTGTCCGTCTGTCTGTCTTTCTCTCTCTCTCTCTCTCTCATCACTCCCCCTCCCTCTCTCTCTCTCTCTCTCCTTTTATATTTGCGTCAACTTGTGGTTTTCTCCCCCTCCTCCCCCTAACCGCTATGCATCTTTCCAACCCCGACTCCAACCTCCTACCCCCCTACTCTTCGGCTTTCTCTTAATTAACAGAAGGTAATGTTTCTCGAGGAAACACAATGCCAGAAAATTGCGTCTGACAAGAGCGTCAAGAGGAACGGGGACAACAACAGATGGCAACAATGGGGGGATAGAATGGCTTCCTGGTTCGGAGGCCAGAAGGCGATTATGCCTGATGCAGGAGAATCAACAACCTTTTTCAATAAACGAAAAGAGTGTCATTTTCATGGCAGGAGTTTCAATATAACGTTGACAGCTCTGACCAAAATGTAGCATGAATAAAATGCTCATAATAAGATATGCGTAGCTCTGACCGAAATTTAACTTGAATAAAATGTTCATAATAAGATATGCGTAGCTGTGACCGAAATTTAACTTGAATAAAATGCTCATGATAAGATATGCCTGGCTCTGATCGACACTAGGCTTGGATAGAATTTGATGCTCATAGTAAGATACGTTTAGCTCTGACTGAAACTGGGCATGAGTAAAATGCTTATAGTAAGATATGCGTAGTTCTGACAAAAATTTAGTTTCATCAATGAAATGTTCATAGTAAGATAGACGTAGATCTGACCGAAATTGGGCTGGACTCAAATGCTCATTGTAAGATATGCGTAGCTCTGGCCGAATGTTGGCTTGAATAAAATGCTCATAAATAAGATATGCGTAGCTCTGGCCGAATGTTGGCTTGAATAAAATGCTCATAAATAAGATATGCGTAGCACTGGCCGAATGTTGGCTTGAATAAAATGCTCACAGTAAGATATGCGTAGCTCTGACCAAAAGTTGTCTGGAATAAAATGCTCATAGTAAGATATGCAGATAGTTACTTTCTTTGGTGAAGATGCGAATACTGAGTAGTGGAACCAAGCGAAGTCGATCCACAGTACTATTCCACCGTCCATACAAAGAAAGCGGCGACTTTTCACTTCATGTCTGGATAGCATTTCTCTTTGGCTCCAGCATCAGGCCATCGAGCCCTTTACTGACGACACTAAATGCTTGCAGTGCCGACGAGAATGCGTCTGCCCTCTCCTGAGGGTGCGACCACGCTCATCCATCGACAGTCCCCTAGAGCTTGCCGGTACCGGTGACACTGACAAACTCGGCACGCGTAGGGTCGTAGACAGGAAATCGAAACTAAGGTCACCACGAGAGCAAGGAACGAAGGGCCACAGGGAAACTCTTTTACGTCATGATGATCGAGAATGAGGATGATGAAGATGATATGATACAGGTTTATTCTTGTCAGAGAAAACGTGACAGGACTGTGCTCTACATTTTTATTTTCATAATGTATTCCGGCGTCAATCAGACCCGAGAAATACAGACACATGCAGCGTTGGTCAGAAAACTTGAGTATCATTCTCAGACACACATCCAATGAGTGCTTAGTTTTTAGCTTAAGGCTCGCTACGCTCGGGGCTGGAGGAGACAGACACTGAAAGAAGTCACATAAATAAATCACGCAAGTCAGCAACGCTAACCACTGTACCCTCTCGTCTGGTAGCCAGCCAGATTCTATCGTATAACAGATGCACGAGAGAAAAAAAAGGCCATCAATGTGGGGGAAAAGTCATGTTCACCCTCTGGAAGGGGACTTTCACTCACGCTGAGTCGACGTCTAACCAATTATCGTCTCAGTAGGGGACATAATAAGATGGTGTCCTGCCTATGTTGGATCAGAACATGCACCACTTAACGCCGCTGAAGGCCGTCGGCAGCAGTGCAGTGTCTCCTATGGTGGACCAGAACAGGCACCACTGAACACCGCTGAAGGCAGTCGGCAGCAGTGCAGTGTCTCCTATGGTGGACCAGAACAGGCACCACTGAACACCGCTGAAGGCAGTCGGCAGCAGTGCAGTGTCTCCTATGGTGGACCAGAACAGGCACCACTGAACACCGCTGAAGGCAGTCGGCAGCAGTGCAGTGTCTCCTATGGTGGACCAGAACAGGCACCACTGAACACCGCTGAAGGCAGTCGGCAGCAGTGCAGTGTCTCCTATGGTGGACCAGAACAGGCACCACTGAACACCGCTGAAGGCAGTCGGCAGCAGTGCAGTGTCTCCTATGGTGGACCAGAACAGGCACCACTGAACACCGCTGAAGGCAGTCGGCAGCAGTGCAGTGTCTCCTATGGTGGACCAGAACAGGCACCACTGAACACCGCTGAAGGCAGTCGGCAGCAGTGCAGTGTCTCCTATGGCGGTTTGCCTCAGGACCACTCAACATTGACTGTTTCCTTGTGGATTGCCGGGGTGGTGCTGTTGCAAACCGGGATGTCGCTGCGGACAGGGAACCAAAATGAGCGGCTTGGGGGTTGCACCACTGTGATCGCTCGCACGCACGCACGCACACACACACACACACACACACACACACACACACACACACACACACACACACACACACACGTACGCTCGCACGCACGCACACACGCACGCACGCACGCACGCACGCAAACACACAGACACAGACACAGACAAACACACACACACACACACACACACACACACACACACACACACACACACACACACAGAGTCAAGTTTTCTTTTTTGTTTGAATATGGTTTATGTTTCTGGAAGAGACAAATATCCTAGGCAAAAGTTTCCCTGACTGTAATTTAGTCTGAAATGGTCAATATCTGGACACTAAGCTGAAATAGAAGTCATTAACTGAATACCAGCTCAACGAAAATACACACGTCATTCCTGTTCTGGAATAGTAGTGCCATGATCCCCCCCCCCCCCCCCCCCCCAGCTCCCAAAGGGAAGAAACTGATTTCTTTTGGGGACTGGCGTCATAGACTGGTTGAATGGCTGATATGCAATGAGGTCATCCAAACACACACACAAACAAACAAAAAAGATTGTTTTGAGAAAGCTGACGTCAAAGGCTTAAAAATCCAGAGAAAGGGAACTGTTTTTTTTTTTTTTGTTGTTGTTGTTTTTTATAGCACAGGAGTGGTCTGTCTGGCGTTAAAGAGATTAACTCTGCTTATCATAACCTGTTTCATTGCAGTTCTTCTGCACAGTGACCATTTTATATCCTAAAAAATGTTTTAACAACCATTGTTAACTGGTAAGATGGATCTGAAAAGCGCCAGCTTTTGTGGTTTGAGATTTAGTGCATGTGTGAAAGGACGAGTCTAAACTCGGCCCACAGTGCGAATTCCAATGTGAATGAAGTGATTGTTCCCCCGAAGGTATTCGTGTGTGCATGTGTGGATGTATCATAGACTACAGTACATACCGGGGTCGGTGCATGCGTTATGTGACACACAGCGTAAGAGAAGAAAACAAAATTCTTTTGTATCAGGGCCCCATTCTGTACAAACTCCTCCTTTCGTCGAATATCAAGAAGAGAGATGTCGCAGGAAATCTTGAGAACGGTCTTTGATGAGTAGAGACCGTACGATGTCATCAGATTCTAGTCGATCAGCTTCAATATTTTGACGGAAACAGAAGGGGCGGGATGGGGGAGGGGGGGAGGGGGGGGAGGTTGAAACGTACTCCCGCATCGGATACTTTGCAAGCTAGAGAGCCGGGAGATGGAGATAAAGGTGGGGGGGGGGGGGGTGTCAAATGAAACAGGCGTGCCATACTCAAGAAAACAATGTTTGCGCTTTTTGATACCGAACTTTTGCGTTGGGTTCTTTACAGTTATTCCTGTTCTTCAGCGTTTGAATTCGCGCTTTTAGGCTTTTTACGTGTTTACGTTTGGGTTCGTTTGTTTCTTTTTTTGTTTTAGCTATTCGTGTTTTTCTTTTAAGTGTTCGCGCTTTGGGGGTGTCTCCGAACAGGTCTGAGAGATGGGTTGGAAGTTGAGTTAGAACAGGTCTGAGAGATGGGTTGGAAGTTGAGTGACTGATGGCGTGAGTTGTGAAGCCAGGGAAGAAAAGTACAGTGACCAGACCTCAGAACAAATGGGACAAACAGTTGACAAAACAGACACAATGCCTTTGAACCTGCAAGTCTTCCACGGACCGACCGAAACAAAGTGACTGGCATTTACCAAAAGTTTAGTCTGAAATGGGCTTAGACAGGCCGACTAGAACCACACAGTCAAGTTTCAGCCTCTTGATGGAGGCGTCTTTGTGAGTGTTGGTCAAATTTCCTGATCAACTCTGCAGGCATCTGTGTCTCTCGGTCCTGGTTGACGCCGGGATATACCATAAATGTAAGCGTACAGTACACAATTGTCATGTTGTCTCTGTCCAGAATTACACTCCTTCATGTCATCTTCATCATCTTCATCCTCGCGTATCAGCATAAAATAAACAGTCACAAATTATGTGGACCTTCATGCTTTGCTGTCGTGTTGACTTCAGTTTTGCGATTTCTTCTCCGTTTCTAGGCCCTTAGTAAGTTCGGGACTTGGTTGTTGGTATCGACGAGTTCAGGGGGTCTACAGCTGGACACTCCCTCACGCTGGCTCCGCGACTATGCAAACATTGTTTCCACGAGACCCTCTTCTTACTCATCCTGTTCATCAATTCATTGATCCATCAGCTTTAAATCATGCATAGCCTAGTCTCAAAACTTAGCGGATGTGGTGTAGGGTATATGGACTAGTCTGCACGCAGTGACACCTCCTTGATGAAACTGTAACTGATACTGTTGTCAAAAAGAGGTCTTAGGAGGTGGTGTATGTTAGATCGTAACAGTCACCTCCTTGATGAAACTGAAACTGATACTGTTGTCAAAAGAGGTCTTAGGAGGTGGTGTATGTTAGATCGTAACAGTCACCACTGAACACCAACGAAGGTGACTCAAAGGAGCGCAGTGTCTCCTTCGATGGGTTGCCTCATAACGATTTAATGTTGACAGCTCTCTGTGGATTGCTGAGGGCTACTGAGGGACGATCCAGTGTGAGACTTTAAACGAGAAGACGGACTGGGCGACGTGAAAGTAAAGCCACCGAAGAGGCAAGGAAACTGGACAGTACAAAAGTGACAAATAACAAAAAAAAGACTCAAAACGTTTTTGTAATAAATCTGCCAAACACGAAAAAACAAATCACAAGACAAAACACGACGCGTTTCGACTTCTTAGGTCTTCTTCAGGCAAGATAAGCAACACTCAGGACAACGAAAATGCAGAAAGAGCAATCACTTATCCGGTCAAATTCGGCGCAAGATGAGCGTTTACCTAATAACAAAAACAAGGTTCACCTAATAATAAAAACAAGGTTTATCTATGCCTGAATGCGTTCTTGATTTGCAGGTGAACGAGTGGCGCGGCCGGGCTAGTTTTCTTTGGGTAGTGTGGTAATTTGTTCGAGGGTATGCCAACAAGTGAATACCGACAACTGTTTCTACCAATCGGCAGGCAATTTAGGGAATTTACGAATCATATGCCTTGGCATATACACAATCCAGTTTCTGATCCACCCTTCTTCCGTCTGTAATCCTCTTCATTTACAACATAAATGAGATAAATGTAAAAATACTGTCGTTAGGGGTTAAAGGTTAAAAAAGCATTTTTTTTCTTATCTCATAATGTTTTGTCATTATTGTATTCCCCGTGCATCGAACAGTGCAGTGATGTCCCTTGTTAAGTAGAACAGCCTTAGGGACTTTTACTGTCTCTTGTCCCGTAATTTGTTTTTTTAATTCAATCGTCTGGACTAGAGATAGGTAGATCCCTTTTATTCAACCCATTTGCATTCAGACAGGGGATGTTCTAGGGCTTTAACTATACTAAGATAGCTTCTGTTTTAAAAGTTGAAAAGGCCAGGAGACACACTTAAAATCAAATGCCGCCATCATACTATTTCCAAACAGGGACAGACGGTTAGGAAACAAGTTAGGTTTAGTTCGTAGCTATCCTCCGATGCAAAATAAAAAATAAATCTGGTCAGATAAGTCTACAAACGGACTATGAACATGGACCAAATGGAATATCCATGTGTCTGTGGAAAGCGTTTCGCTACCACCCGTGGCATGAAGATCCACAGAACAAAAATGGGATGTGTGAAGACTCATCTGAATGAGCGGCAGCGCACTGCATCAGCAGATAAGACGTCGGATTTAAACCACAGTGCCAAGGACATCCACGCTGTTGGTTCGGATGAGGAATTTGCACAGGCCCTCGATGCCAGGCGCCTGAAACTCAACCTGCCACGAGCAAACGAAACTGAAGATTGGGAGAAACTGGATGCAAAAATCGTCCAAAGACTCGATGCACTGATAGGGAAAAGCACCCTGGAACACAAACTAGCCACATATGGGGACATTGTGTATGCCACATGTAGAGACGCCTATGGAGCAAAACTACCCAAAGAGAAAACACCTCCAAAGAAATCCAGACGCCAAGAAAAGATGGACAAGATCAGGGTCCAAAAGAAAAACCTCAAGATGCAAATGAAGACCGCACTGCCAGCTGAAAAACAAGGCTTGGAAAAACTGTGGAAAGACCTGAAAGAAAAACACAGTGCCCTCAGCAAAGCGGAATCTGCGAGGAAGAGGAAGAGCAAAAAGAAGAAGACACAAGAGCGCTTCTTCAGAGACCCCTTCCAGTTTGCCAGAACACTGTTTGAGCAGCCAAAATCTGGGACCCTAAGTGTGGACAAAGGAGTTCTTGAGCAGCATCTGAGGAAAACATACTCTGACCCACAGAGCAAAGCACCACTCGACATTCAAGGTCTGGTGTGGCCAACCAACCCTGAGGAACAGTTCAATGGCAAGCCTCCAACGTTGGCGGAAATCAAGAAGGTGGTCGACAAAGCCAGAGCCAAATCATCACCAGGGCCAAACGGAATACCTTACCAGCTTTACAAGAAATGTCCCAAGGTGCTGGAGTGGCTCCACAGGCTGCTGCGATCGGCTTGGAGAAACCAGAAGATCAGCGGCCAGTGGATGACGGCAGATGGTGTGTACATCCCCAAAGAGCAAAACTCAAGTGACATTAGCCAGTTCAGGCCAATATCACTACTGAACGTCGAAGGGAAAATCTTCTTCTCTGTCATGGCAGCAAGGCTGACCAAGTACCTGATGGAAAACAAGTACTTGGATGTGTCAGTCCAGAAAGGTGGCATCCCAGGCGTGGCTGGCTGTGTAGAACACGTCACAATGATCTGGGACGCAATCCAAAAAGCAAAAACAGAAAAGAGAGACCTGGACGTAGTATGGCTTGATCTGGCAAACGCATATGGATCTGTGCCCCATGAGATGATACAGTTGGCTCTTGAGATGTACCATGTGCCAAAGAACATCCGCGACATGCTCAAGAAGTACTTCAATGGCTTCTCAATGCGGTTCTCTACCAAGGAGTACACAACAGACTGGATCAACTTGGAAGTGGGTATTGCAATGGGCTGTGCGATTTCCCCAATACTGTTCGTGCTGGCAATGGAACTCATCTTGAAAGCAGCAACAAACAACGCGAGACAAACAGACCTTGGCGATGGATACAAGATGCCTCCTCTCAAGGCCTTCATGGATGACACTACAGTGATTTCATCCAGAGAAGACGAGACACGTCATGTGCTGGAGAGGCTGGACGACATAGTTGCCTCATCCAGAATGAAGTTCAAGCCAAAGAAATCACGGAGTCTCTCACTGAGGAAAGGAAAAGTGGCTGGATCTGTGGTCTTCAGTGTTGCCAACCAGGCCATTCCAACAGTCACAGAAGAACCAGTCAAGAGCCTTGGAAGATGGTATGATGATACGCTGAAAGACACACAAAGAGCAAAAGAAACCAAGCAGATGGCGGAGGAAGGCTTGGAGACCATTGACCAGTGTGGGCTCCCTGGCAAATACAAGGTCTGGTGTCTGCAGTTCATGCTGATACCAAAGCTGCTATGGCCTCTGATGATATACGACATCTGCACCAGCATAGTGGAGGCAATGGAAGTCAAAATCAACAAGTTCACAAGGAAATGGCTTGGTGTCCCACCCTGTCTGACTGACATAGCGCTGTACTGTCGCCAAGCAAAGCTGAAACTACCCTGAAATCCATCCTGGAGGAATACAAAGCAGGGAAGATCAGACTTCAAAGCATGCTGGAGGACTCAGGAGACAAGGTGGTAGAAGCAATCAAGCCCCAGCTGAAGACAGGCAGAAAATGGAAAGTTCAAGAGGCGATGGATTCTGCAAAAGAAAGTCTCAAGATCAGAGAAATAACAGGACACACACAGACCAACAGACAAGGACTGGGGGTGACCAAAACTGAATGGTGGTCAAAGGCCAAAGGAAAAGCCAAAAGAGACATGATGATTCAGGAGATGAGAAAAGAAGAAGACCAAAAAAGACTCCAAAAAGCAGTCCAGCAGAGAGCCAGCAAGGGCAATGGACAACGTGGGAGAATGCACTCCAAAGAAGTCTCACTTGGAATGACATTTGGCACATGGCCCCTCTCAGGATCAGCTTCATTCTCAGATCTGCATATGACCTTCTGCCCTCAAATGCAAACCTGGTGAAGTGGGGGAAAACAGACGATCCTGCATGCCCCCTCTGCCATGAAAAACAAACAGTGGAGCATGTCCTAAGCTCATGTAAAGTAGCCCTGGCTCAAGGAAGGTACACATGGAGGCACAACCAAGTGCTCAAAGAAATTGTACAAGTAGTCTGGGCTAGTACCAACACCACAAAAGGGAAAATCAGGACTCCAAAAGCACCCGCAACATTCTTCACGGCAGGAGGCAGCAAATCATGGCCAAGAACAACAGTGCCACTCGAAACATGCAGGCAGAGTCTGCTGGACGGGGCAGATGACTGGGAGTGCACTGCAGACCTCCCAGAATGGAAGAGTCACCCAGAGATCATCAGCAAGAGTGGCATGAGACCAGACATAGTAGTCCACTCTAAGTCAACCAAGCAGCTGATCATGATCGAGCTCACGGTGCCATATGAGAACAGAATGGAGGCAGCTCAAATCTACAAGACTGAAAAGTATGCTGATCTGGCAAACAGCCTGAGGAGAGAAGGCTATCAGGTCAAAGTCCTCACTGCAGAAATTGGAGCTAGGGGGTTTGTAGGAACGTCTGCATACAGCCTCATGAAACAGCTCTCAGTTGCAGGGAAGGAAAAAACCAGAGCCCTGAAAGCAATGGCAGAAGCGGCAGAGAGGTGTTCAAGCTGGATCTGGTCAAGGAGGAACAAAAGTGAACTTCATAAGGCTTAATTTCCCTACAAATATCATGTGTCCCTGTGGCTCAGTGGTTAAAGCGCGTCATTAAGTGGAAAATGAGCATGTCCAGAGGGTCATGGGTTCGAATCCCAGCCATGGCTCGTCCCAAGATGGGAAAAAAAAAGGGGCAGCAGAGGGACATCCGGAGTCATGAACCGGGTGTGGCCCAACCCCCC
Organism: Conus canariensis; assembly: GCA_033310375.1. Classification (NCBI taxonomy): domain Eukaryota; kingdom Metazoa; phylum Mollusca; class Gastropoda; order Neogastropoda; family Conidae; genus Conus; species Conus canariensis. The sequence continues at coordinate 53,384,120 of CM065731.1, forward strand.
TAGGTGTCAGGAGATAAGGGCCGAAACACTTGCTTGAAGGGGGCTTCTCTTCTGAGGACTCTCTGCTGCCACGCTCTCCACGAGTTTCTTTCTACTACAGTTTGATTCCATTTGATTGCTCTTGCTCACGCTACAATACATTATATGTATACAATAGCATTCACTGGCTCCACAAAGAATTGATTCTAGCGAACAAACATTTTGTGTAGAGGTGTCTCTTACTGACGAGGCCATTTTCGTTGCTTGGTATGTGTTTCCTGCATGTTTCGTCTCTCTCTCTCTCTCTCTCTCTCTCTCTCTCTCTCTTGTTTTGTCTTGTTATCATGCTCAATGTGTAATTGTATCTAATTTTTACAGACGCTACGGATGATATGATTCTACTCCAACATAGCTGACTTCGAATACGTGAAGTGGTTACTGAGTAGATATCTCCTGTTGTTGCTATTATTGTTTCCAAACATGGCTTTGTAGCGCAAACGTAATG
>CM065731.1:53389603-53394603 GCA_033310375.1 Conus canariensis
CTTCTCTCTCTCTCTCTCTCTCTCTCTCTCTCTCTCTCTCTCTCTCTCTCTCTCTCTCTCTCTCTCTCTCTCTCCCCGTCCGGACATCAAGTCAGTATATCTCACTCCCTGTGTGACTCGGCGAGAGAACACAGCAGTGTTAGCGGGTCTGCGAGGACGCACGTGACGAGCGGTCTACTCATTCTTCTCGATCTGGGCCTTCAGAAGTACACCTTGGGGAATGCCTATTGCCCGCTCTGCATGCAGCAGACGGCGTGTGTGCACTTGTGGCAGTGGGTAGTCTGCCTTTTTGTTTTAAGCAAGGTTTGGTTTTATTTTGTTTATTTTTCATTTCTTTTGTTTGTTTCGTTCGGTTCTGTGTTCTTGTTCAGTGGACCTTGTCTTGTGGTTTTTATTTTGTTTGCGTAGGGTTGTTTTTGTTCTCTGTGCTAGTAAGTGGCTCAGTTTGTTGTTTTTTTTTTGTACATTAATTTGTTTATTTGGATGCTTGTGTTTGTTTGTTCGACTGATTCTTTTACAAAGTTGCGTTGGCTTAACTCTTATACAGTAAAAAGAAACTTGTTTTAATGGTTGACTACTGTATATTCTAACTCTGAAAAGCAGGTGTTAATGTTTAAAAACTTTCTGTCCGCCCATTTTTCCCATCCTCGTCATTTGCGTTAGCTCATATGGACACCTACGCATGCATAGACACGCACACACGCTCACACACACATGTACACACATGCACACACACTCACGCACGCACGCACGCATGCACGCATGCACGCACACACACACACACACACACACACACACACACATACACACACACACACACACACACACACACACACACACACACACACACACCACACAGGTCGGGGGGGAGGGGGGGGAGGTATGGAAGGCGAATGTAAGCAGCAGGAAAGAGGGGGGGGGGGGGGGGGCAAAGGGTTTTGTCATCGAGCTTCATGTTTTGTCCAAGAAAGTGTGCAGGTGGTTGTTTCATGCACGCGATGAAATAATTCCATATTGGAGACAATCCATGGCAAGAAAAAATAACTGAAAACAAAAGCAATTTTCTTTGTCTTCTTTTTCTTTGGGACATCCATAATATCGTGTCTTTCTTTTCAATTTACTTTTATTTATTATGTTTGACTGTCCACGGTGCGAAAAACTTCATGAACATATGTTTACTTTATACAGAGATGCACGCACATCAACACACACGCACATCAACACATACACACACACACACACGCGCGCGAGCGCGCGCGCGCGCATGCACGCACGCACGCACGCACGCACGCACACACACACATACACGTGAGCTCGCACGCACGCACGTACGTACGAGTGCGCGAGTCACACACACTCATACACATGCGCGCGCCCGCGCGCACACGTACACGCACGCGCACACACACACACACACACACACACACACACACACACACACACACACACACACACACACACACTGAGAGAGGGACCGACAGAGACAGAGAGACAGAGACAGACAGGCAGACATAGGGCCGGAGTGGGCGTACATACGCAACTACGCATAAATACCCCCGCTGCACGCAAGCACAACGATTACATCTCATATTCGTTCTTGCTCTTAGCTTCAGTTCCAGAATCACCCGAAGAAAAGTGTCATAGCCAGCCCCATACACAACGCAACATCTGCGTAATAAATAGGTACTTTATTCCGTCCATGGAAGCTTAAAGGTGGTGAAAGGAGAGAGATAGGCTCCGTCTTTCATCATGCTATGCCTCAGCCTCGCTAATCTCTGACAGTTGACTGGCCTACGGCTTTCAGACTATGGGACATAAACGCTTCACCTTTGACTTTAAATCGAACTCGGTGCTACGGCGTAAGGCCGATTACACAAGTAAATTACGTAGTGAATAAGTGACGAAACAGAAGATCGTTAGGACACCCCAGACCTCCGCGAACTTCGAATGCATCGTGGATCCGACTTTTGAGGCAGTTCATGAAGGATGCCAAACATTTTTTCTTTTTTTTTGCTTTTTTTTTTAATCTCCTGGCAGGGGAAGTAATGGCAGGTAAAAAGTGAAATAGTTAATTCCCTTGCAATTTTTCCCTTCAAGAGGAAAACGGAAAATGCGAAAGATCCGACGTTTACATTGCCACAAAGATTGAAATTTGCTATGAAAATACATTGATTCACGAGTAGTTGTCAATTTAATTGAGGGTTCCGGACTCAAATAATCAGATTGCTTGCCAGTAAAACCTACTCGTGGTGTGTGTGTGTGTGTGTGTGTGTGTGTGTGTGCGTGCGTGCGTGCGTGCGTGCGTGCGTGCGTGCGTGCGTGCGTGCGTGCGTGCGTGCGTGCGTGCGTGCGTGTGTGTGCGTGCGTGTGTGTGTGTGTGTGTGTGTGTGTGTGTGTGTGTGTGTGTGTGTGTGTGTGTGTGCGTGTGTGTGTTTGTAGTTGTGTGCGTGTGTGTGTGTTGTGTAGTTCGACTGTTGGTGTGTGTATGTGCTGCGTGTATGTGTGTGTGTGTGTGTGTGTGTGTGTGTGTGTTGTGTGGTGCTGTGTATGTAGTGTGTGTGTGTGTGTGTGTGTGTGTGTGTGTGTGTGTGTGTGTGTGTGTGTAAGGATTAACATCTGGCTCTGTCGCGTAATGGGTACTGATGTCAGTGGTGAGTGAAAGGTGTGGGAAGGATTAGAATTGCTCTGTCCACCCAGTAAATGGGTACCTGATCAGCAGGATGATCAAAGTCTGGCCGCACGGGAGTCAGGGCCCCATCTTTCACCCATACATCTTTCGAACATGTACTCCTGCAGGTCCATGCTCCTAGGGAAGTGTTCAGACCAATATACTTAAACACAACTAAACAGTACCCATGTTTTCCAGTTGCAGTCGGAATCTGTATCCAAAATGATAGAAGGCATCAGGTCCCATTTGTCAAGGATTGCCCCGGATCTAGTCCAAATACTAGTCAGGTAAATTCATATCGTCAATTTTTTGTGTGTATGTGTGTGTGTGTGTGTGTGTGTGTGTGTGTGTGTGTGTGTGTGTGTGTGTGTGTGTGTGTGTGTGCGGCGTGCGTGTGTGCGTGTGTGTGCGCGAGAGAGAGAGACAGAGAGAGAGAGAGACAGAGACACAGAGAGAGAGAGAGAGAGAGAAATATTGGTGTCAGACAAACAAGCCAAGCAACCGACGCAGGTGGAAGCATCTATTTAGCGGAGGCGGCAGGAAAAAGAGGTGGTATGGAGGCGCACCTGGTGGACTTGAACAGTATGAGCCTGTTCTCCGCATTAATCGGGTACGTCGGCCAGGCCCTTAGCCCATCTGTGTGGCAGGTGCTCGTTCATTTATTTTTTTTAAACACAAAGTGTGCTGAACCTTTGTTAAAATGTTCAGAAGGTTAAGGTCCCACAGCCTATTGGTCGAAGGGCAGTGAACTCATACTGGGGGTACTGTATCTTTCGTACGCCGTGGACGGAAGGCGATGCTCGTTGCTTCCATGCCGCAGCCTTTGACCTTTTCTGAAGTCGGCCAGGAACTCATTTATATGTTAGGTGGACAGTGAGGGTTTCCACGCCTTAAGAAGAAAATCTGACCCCACGAGAGATTCGAACTCACGACCGCCCGCTCTGTAGGCAAATGTTCGAATTATTTCGGTCTCTCTGATGCTTTTAGAGTGTGTTGCATAATATACACTTAGATATTCCTTTTTGATATGTGTCTTTTAAACTGTTTCATTCTACGCGAGGTTAAAACGATGCCATGTTGCTTTTTGTTTTGTTTTATTTTATTTTTGTTTATCAGACTGTCTACTTGTCTGTTTGTTGAATGTTTATATCACTGAAGAGTGGAATGGGACGAGATCAATTGTGGCTGAACTGGCCCATCAAAGTCATTTTATTCTTTAACTACGGTTTTTTTTTCCCCAAGATTTTGTTTTCTGTGTCTGTCTGTTTATCTGTGTGTTTGTTTGCTTGCTATTTTGCAATTTTATTCATTACAAATTCCAGTTTCAAAGGTTAAGAGAAATATCAAATGACTAGATCCAAAATATCTTTCGGTGTCTGGCTTCTACTCCGGCTAAAGAGTAGGTGTGGCATTCACTGGTTTTCAAGTAGTACAGTGATCAAATTCCCCCATTTAGAACCCGTTTGAACGGTCTGCAAAAGGAGCGTGTTCATCCACTTTCCCCAAATACTTTTCCATGAATGGTAAACTTCTTCAAAGCCTCTTTAGGTTCTTTTGAAAATAGCATTTCTTACACCAAACTCACCAAGGCAGTCTAATTCCAAACATTTTCATCCCATTTCTTTTTTTTTTTTTTTTTTTTTGTATTTCTCCAAAACAAGTCTAACAGTTCACATATCCATTGCATTGGTTTTATTATTGTTGAGAACATCTCGGAATTTTAAACCAAAATTCCGACTATCATTAGTTTTGTTTGTTTGGGGGGGGGGGAGGAGGTGGGGACGGGGGAGGGGGGTATGTGGGGGGTGGGGGATGGTTGGGTGGGTTAGAAGATTACGGAAGGGGGAGGGAGGTTGGGGGGAGACGGGACTGAAAGAACAAATAATTAACAAGGACGAGTATCGTTTTTTTCCCCTTTTAAACTCGGTGATTCATTTTAACCTGACACCCTGATTTACGCTAAAAAAAAAAAAAAAAAAGGTTGTGGGGGTAATGCTGTGATACATCTAAAGCCTTCTAACCTTAAAGAAGTCTACAACGATCAGACACCCAGATTTACACTGAATAACGGTTGCGGGGGTAATGTTGTAATACGTCTAAACCTTTTAACCTTACAGGAGTCTACAACGGCCAGTCGAGGACCTGTTTGCTATGTGCGATTAGTGCAGGTAAAAGATCCCATGGCAAAGGTCTACAGGAAAGCCCAGCTGGACAAATCTTGAATAAATTTTCATTTTCATTCAACGCCTATCTTGCGGTGAAGTGATTGAAGATAAGTGATTGCTCGTTCATTTTCGTTGTCCTAATTGTTTTGTATCTTGCCTGAAGAAGA
>CM065731.1:53399603-53404603 GCA_033310375.1 Conus canariensis
ATATATATATATATATATTATATATATATATATATATATCACTAACACGCTCGTGCATGCGAACTCGGAGCGGAGGGAGACAGAGAGAGAGAGAGAGAGAGAGAGAGAGAGAGAGAGAAGAGAGAGAGAGAGAGAGAGAGGAATCGTTCATTCAACAAAATGGCTTTGCCCTATGTAATGCTAAAGGGGCATATGTGTATAGCTTCAATTCAAATCAATTACTTTGGCGATTCTGAATGACTGTTCAGATTATGAAAGAGAGAGAGAGAGAGAGAGAGAGAGAGAGAGAGAGAGAAGAGAGAGAGAAGAGAGAGAGAGAGAGAGAGAGAGAGAGAGAGAGAGAGAGAGAGAATAAGTGGGTGTGTGGGATGGTGGAGGGAGAGAGAAAGAGCTCCAATAACGGAAGAAATCTTTGCTAGCCTTCTCTCTGCCTCCACCATAGTAACATTGACAATGCGAAGGCTGGGAACTGTCTCTATTGTCATGAGAGCCAGCGCTAAAAGAAGGATGGATAGAGAGTTACGCTGACAGATGGTGAAGAGGCGGGGGGGGGGGGGGGGGGGGGGGGGGGGGGGGGGGAGGGGGGGGGGGGGGGGGGGGGTGGGATAGGAGGGAGGGTAAGGGGAGAGGCCGGGGTTTGGGGGGTGGGGGGGTAGACGCGAGGAGGGGGGTGGAGGGGAAGAGTGGCGGGTTTGAGAGCGGTGGATGTGGGTGGGGTGGGGGGGGAGAGGGAAGAAGAGTTGCATTATCTCAAGGTTGGAGAAGGATAGAATGACAGCCAGTCAATGATAACGAGAGAGTCACACAGCGGAGAGGAAACAGGAAGAGATTTTGAACAAGGCCTTGAATAGACTCTGGGAAACGAAAGGGAAAAAAAACCTTTAGAGAGAGAGAGAGAGGAGGAGAGAGGAGAGAGAGAGAGAGAGAGAGCTCGGAATTTTAATGGAGGGGTTATCGACCTGTATGTATTTAGATTTGTCCTTAACCCTTCTCCCATCCTCTCCTCACACACACACACACACACACACACACACACACACACACACGATTCACCATATCTAGCACTCCTGCGTCTCCTACCCCCCCCCCTCCACTTCAACCGGTCCCCACCCCTTTCATCTTCCCCATTTCACTGCACCTCTCCTACCTCTTCTTCTCTTGAGGAATGAGGTCAATTATCCTTAAAGTATTCTTTACCGAGAAATGAGCACAGTACAGATTTCGACACATTTTCGGATGCATCCGAGTTATGGTTCTTGACATAACCTCCCTCTCGTCGTCGCTGGACGAGAAAAAGCATTGGACGATAATCTGAATGAAAACTCTTCCATGCTACCGTTTCCTTACCTCACGTACAATCCCATCACCAACTTTCGGAAGAGAAGGCCAGTCTCGCCGTTGGTATGGACGACATGTTACAAACAGCATGCACCCTGCGTAAGAAATGGAAAGAATGAAGAGAGTGAGGAGACTGAGTGAGCGATATTGACTAGATGACACAGGGAAACGACTTGATGAAGCTCCGGCTGGCAGCTCTTCAGTCGGCACTACCCAGGTAGGCAGCCCGTTGTGTAAACGAATTTGGATTGTAAAGCGTTTAGAGCTTGGTCTCTAGCCGAGGATAGGTGCTAGATAAGGATTCATAACAATAATAGAAATAATGATATTAATAATAATAATAATGATAATAATAATAATAATGATGATAATGATGATGATGATAATGAAAACAATAACAATAATGATAATGATAACAATAATAAGTAATAATGATATAATAATAATAACAATAAAATGACAGACATTCCTTTTATTTTTATATTGCTTTAGAAAGTACGTGCATGCAATTAAAACAAAACAAAACAACATAAAAAACAAAACAAAAAAAAGGTAACTCCCCACCTGAAAACTTCCATAGATGTTACTTCTTTCACAGATAATACACTCCTTGCAAATCTGTACGGCGTTGCAGTGAAATATTATACCAAAGTTTGGTTTTCTTTACCATTAGGTTACTTGCTAAATGTATCAGCAGGGAGACGGCACACCTTACGAAAGAAAAGGAAGGCTACCAGATCTCTACTGTCCCTTTAAAATGGGAACGATTAATCTCAAACCGTAAAGGATATTGCTTGTAGAGTCTTGCTGAAATGAGTTACACACACACACACACACACACACACGCACACACACACACACACACACACACACACACACACACACACACTGACTGACTGACTGACTGACTGAAACCATTTAATGTCAGATTAACATAGTGTTGTACTGACAACACTATGTTAATCTGACAGTAAATGCGAATACACATACACACACGCACACACGCACGCACGCACGCGCGCACACACGCACACGCACACACACACACACACACACACACACACACACACACACACACAGACACGCACACGCACACACACACATACGCACACACACACACACACACACACACACACACACACACACACACACACACACACACACACACACACACGCCTCTGTGGTTAGATGTCAGCGGCACTAATGCGGGATGTGAACCTTGACATATCCATTTAACACCGACAAAATCTTCCAGATATTGAGAAATAAAAGGTCAAAGATGGAGTGTTCTAGTAAGTGAACTAAGAAAAAAAGAAAGCGAAAAAAAAAGAAAGAAAGAAAGAAAGAAAAACTTAGCACACACAGACATATACACAAAGTAGCAAAGAATTGAAGGAAGAAAAAAAAAGCAAGCCTCGGAGAACAGAAAATTTAAAGTTAGGGAGAAAAGGGCAGAACCGAAATAGAGAAGAATTTACTGACTAAAAGCCATAGAGCTAGGAAGGACTATTGTAAAACACGTTAAATAATGTAGATCTCATAATCCGTACATATGAATGTAAAAAAAAAAAAAAGCACGGACACAGTATCGCACTGAATCCTTTGCTTTCCTCAAGTACGGCCACACAGCTCAACAGAAACAACTGAATAAAGTGGACTACTAATTTGTACTTCCTGAGCAGGAAAAGAATAGCTGACACTGAACTCAGTAACAACAAAATAAGCATTCACGAGCCGCCGTGGCGAAGTGGCTAGCGTCGAGGACTCCCGGCTGGGAGGTCGAGGGTTCCATTTCCATCAGAGTCATGTGGGATTTTACTGCCCCGACCGGCTCCTACCCAGAGTTGAGTTTGCTACGGGTTCAGTTGGGAAGACTCGGAGCATTCAGGAGTTGACGAGTATGTTGGGATGGAAAGACAGAGAAAGCTGATGCTAAGAAGAGCAAGTTGAGGAGAGAGAGAGAGAGAGAGAGAGAGAGAGAGAGAGAGAGAGGAGAGAGAGAGAGAGAGAGAGAGAGAAGGAGGGAGGAAAACAAACAGAATGAAACGCAACAAAAAAAAAGAAGAAGAAAAAGACAGACAATGGCAAAGAATGCAGTCAGAGAGAAAAGAAACCCAGAAACGGCTCCCCGAGGCAACCAACATAAAGCGGGTCATTTAAACAGAATCGTTTAAAGACTATCATTGAAATGGAATCATGGATCGTTCCATCTCCCACAACAATGGAACGAAGAGAGAACACCTCTGACATGCGGGCGGTGAAAGAAGAAAGAAACGGACAGAAATGAAAATAAACCTTGCAATGGATTGTTTGATTTCGAAAGAAAATAAACCTTGCAATGGATTGTTTGATTTCGAAAGAAAATAAACCTTGCAATGGATTGTTTGATTTCGAAAGAAAATAAACCTTGCAATGGATTGTTTGATTTCGAAAGAAAATAAACCTTGCAATGGATTGTTTGATTTCGAAAGAAAATAAACCTTGCAATGGATTGTTTGATTTCGAAAGAAAATAAACCTTGCAATGGATTGTTTGATTTCGAAAGAAAATAAACCTTGCAATGGATTGTTTGATTTCGAAAGAAAATAAACCTTGCAATGGATTGTTTGATTTCGAAAGAAAATAAACCTTGCAATGGATTGTTTGATTTCGAAAGAAAATAAAACAACAATTTAAAAAAAAATAGAGAAGAAAAAAAAAAAGGAAGGAGGTGAAATACAAGAGATCAAAATATTGAGGGAAGAAAAGAAAGAAAAAGAAAACACGAGAGAGAGAGAGAGAGAGAGAGAGAGAGAGAGAGAGAGAGAGAGAGAGAGAGAGAGATAAGATAAGATAATGTTGCTTATAGCCCAGCCGGAGAGAGAGAGAGAGAGAGAGAGAGAGAGAGAGAGAGAGAGAGAGAGAGAGAGAGAGAGAGAGAGAGAGAGAGCAAACCTAAGAAAGGAAATATGTACAGAGAGAAAAGAAAATAGCCAAGCAGGGGAAAAAAAGTACAAGGTACATACGTTAACAGATAAAGGAAGCAAAAGCCGAAGAAAGAAAAACGAAAAGAGAAAGAAAGAGCAGAATATCTGTGGCGAAAAGAGGAAGACATGAGCGGCATTATCGTCGCACTGACCATGGAGGAAGACAGACGGACAAAGAAGCTAATGAAGAAGGAAAGATTATCAGCTAGACTGAACAAAACAACAACAACAACAACAGCAACAACAACAGCCACGACAACAACAACAACAACTCCTAAAGAGAAAAATACAAAAAGACTTTTCTGAATTCACCACAATACATTCTCTCTCTCTCTCTCTCTCTCTCTCTCTCTCTCTCTCTCTCTCTCTCTCTCTCTCTCTCTCTCTCTCTCTCTCTGTTGTCACGTCTCTACTCTTCCTTTCTTGAGTTCTTTTTAATCCTCCTCTTTAATTCACTTGTACTGTTTTTTGTCTTTTCCATTCAAGTCTTCATTTCCCTTGGTGTTGTATCTCTGTCTTCGTGGCCTGCGTTCATCTCCGTTTACTGTTTTGAATTGTTTTTCGTCTTCGTGTTTTGTTTTTCTACCTCCCCTTCTTCTGTCTTTGTGCCCTATATGTTTCTGCACCTCTTTTTCTCTCTTCATAAATCTTTCTTTTTTTCGTTTCGTTCTTTCTTTCCTTCCTTTTTTTCTTTCT
>CM065731.1:53417103-53419603 GCA_033310375.1 Conus canariensis
CGTCCCTCTTGAACATCTAAAATAAGGACTGTATGTTCAAGGCAGTGTTTGACATCGTGGGCGCCTGATTTAAGGTAACTCGCTTCTGGTTAGTTCGTGGTGGCAATCCATTTGTCGGAATATTCTCTTCAATCACATGCATAGAAACAAAGTCAGTCTGAGACGCCAAGTGTTAGAGGAGCACTAGTGTTCATCGTGTTACATCTGTCTTCTCTTCAGAACTCCTTCTGCGTCTGCCGGAGCTTGTGTCTTGAAGGTGCCATCAGTGTACCTCCAGCTTCGGGCTTCCTGTTCCTCAGAACCGCCGGGAACCCCCGTGGAATTAGCCTTAGACGTGACCAGGCTTCATCACTATTTAAACTACACGACAAAGAGTTGATTAAAAGGATGGACGTGCCACGGCGAGTATTTTCACGCCCAGGATCGGCCGGCTGCTTCATTAAAAGGGTACAGGCAGCTTGTCAGGAAATGAAGAGGTAAAGGACCTTTACCAGGAAATGACGTGCCTTCAGCGACGGAACTCCCGACAGAGGGTTTTATGAAGTAAATTCTTGGAACCTCTGTGGCGTAAAGCCTTCAGCCTGGCTCTGTCCGTCGCACGTGACCGATTGGTTACCAGTACATTGTGACGGGTGATTAATCTCTTGCCACCTGTGTCTTCCTGTGAGAGGTTATTGATCTCTTGCCACAGTGTCTTCCTGCGAGCTGGTTGTTTGATCTTGGATAAGTGTATGCAGACAAAAAGGTGATAAGACACTCCAGGTTCATTCTTTTCTATGGGATCGTTCATGGACATTCAGAGACGTCAATAATAAAAACGGGACCAAACCCAGAGAGCTACAGCTGTCTTATGAACTCGTTACCCCAGTCAATACCATCACACAGCAATAAAACATCAGCGGCATCAATGGGATAACAGACATAGCATCAATAGAACGCTGTTTTTTTTGTTTTTTTTTTTTACGTCAAATCAAAGCATAAAAGAACCAAGGAAAACATCGGGAGAAAAGCAGCAATGATGACAATGAAAGGACATTTTTACTTAATTAAAAACAAACAGAAAAGAACAACAGACAAAGACAATACGCATAAGTAACTAATACACAACATAAAAAATGACGTCAACAATCATTACAGCAATGAAAGACAGACACAAACAAAACTAAAACAAGGACAGCACCAACAATCAAAGCTCGTGACAGAAACGACTGCCATTACCCTCAGCAACAAAAATCTTATAGAAACATCATCATCTCCAGCGTTAACAACCGAAACAACAGCAGCAGCATTCAGCCTACCAAGACATCAACGATGGGCGAAGAGGCGTATGACCTCAGCACACTGTACGCCGTGCACAAGTGGTACGCCGGAGTGCACGGCTACCTCAGCCTGCTGGTGTGTGTCTTCGGCATCCCCATGAACCTCATCAACATCACCGTGCTCACCAGACGCCATATGCGCACCCCTATCAACTGCATCCTCACCTGGCTGGCTGTCTCCGACATGCTCACCATGGCCAGTTACCTCCCTTTCGCCCTCCACTTCTACTGCATTCATTCCCCTTGGGAACTCTCGCCAGAGAAGAACAGGTTACGTATATGCCTTTTGGTTTATTTGTTTGTTCTTTGTCTGATTTGTTTGACAGAATCGGGCTTTTTAAAGTTATTGATTTGTTTGTCTATTTTACCATCTTGTATATTTTTAATCATTATAATTAATTAGGTTTTTCTTTGTTGTTGTTGTTGTTGTTGTTGTTGTTTTGTGTGTGTGTGTGTGTGTGTGTGTGTGTGTGTGTGTGTGTGTGTGTGTGTGTTTAATGAACGCGTACATTGATTCGTTGTTTCCGTCTTTGCTTCTCTTTTTGTTTGTTTGGGAATTTGTTTGTAATGAATGCATTACCAAACTCTAAATTCAATTCTTGAATTTATTTTTGTTGTTGTTGACTTTTTGACTGATTAATTTCTTTTTATACTGTTTTTATTCGGATACAGTTATACTTTGCCTTTTTACCTTTCTTTTTGTTTGATTAGATTTATGTCTCCTTTGTGATACATTTTTGTTTGTTGTTTTACGCAGAATTGTCTTCTGTATTACGCGGTATTTCTTCTGTAGTGCACACATTTATCTTCTGTTTTGAAGATGTCATATTAGCGATTATTTTAGCAGCCCAGTTAGCTCAGTCGGCACAGCATCAGACTTTTATAAGTCAGAGGGTAAAGGATTCGTTGCCCCTATAGAGAGCTGCACTCCCCCCCCCCCCCCATCCACCCCCCCCCCCCCCCCCCCCCCCCCCATTCTGGTCAATGCGTTAAGCAAATGCGCAGTCAGACGTCTAGTAGCTCCGCAGATGTGATGTTGCGTATATGGACTAATTTGCACACGGTGACGCCGCCTTGACGAAATTCAAACTTTTATATCTTATCTTATACATGTTTTTTTTCCTAATCTTCTGATTCACCCATGTTCTCTTTTCTTTCATCTTGATATGTGTTTTGTTTGA
>CM065731.1:53424603-53444603 GCA_033310375.1 Conus canariensis
GAACACACACACACACACACACACACACACACACACACACACACACACACACACATGCGTGCATGCATACAGAGAAAGAGAGAGAGAGAAGACAGACAGACAGACAGACAAATAGACAGATCGACAGACACACAGACACACAGACAGACACACCGACAGATAGACAGACAGGCAGATGGCTCTTACTCGGATAAATGTCTTAATTGCAATTCTTTGCCATTTCCATTTAACGGCGTTGTTCTCCTCTTCATCAAATTCATGTTCGCATGGAGATAAGTTTGTGTCGCATGGGACTGGTCATAAGGCGTTGGTGTGATAGCTTGACGCTGAAGGAAGTTTTGTTTTCCGTACGTGGACTGCCTCGAGACAAGACTGTGCGCATGCTGTAACGTGGAGAATGAAGGATCGGAGTCACCAGACAAGCCAACGAGATTTGACGATCCAGAATACGGCCTTGACCTCAAGCTAATTCATGGATGGGTTATACGCTGATTCCACTGGCTGGCTTCTACGTGGGCCAAGACGTCTGCGGCACTGCAATGATTCGGCTGATTAATTATCGCTCATAAGTCTGATTTGGAGTGTCTTGACGTTTGGAAAGGTCGCGTCTGGCCTAAATTGGGTACCGGATGTCACGTGTTCTTCATTGTAGGCCAGTGAGCTCAACGTATTGACGTCATGCTGTCACAAAATAATCCCATACAGAAATCAATAAGACAGACATCATTCATATATAAGATTTGTGTGAGTGGATCGCGTTTTGTTTGTTTGTTTGTTGTAGTCAGACTGACTTACGATTATCTCTCTGATCGAATTTACATAAGTGTGTGCGTGAGAGTAGTTCGTTTTCGCAGAAGATACCAACTCACACAAGATCATCTTACAATGGATTGTAACACGCTGACGTGAATTTGCGAGTAATTGGTTCGTTCTAAAACAAGTATAGGAGTGATATACGCCCATCCGACCTGTCCACTGTGTTACTATAATGCAAATCGGCGTGTGAGTGATTTGTTTGAGCACCGCACTGCAACTGGCCAGTAATGAATCCCCACTTACTGTAATAGTGAATGTGACTGGCTCATCTCACACTGCAGTTTGACCAGTTTGACATTTGATCAGTCAGGTATATATTATCTTGACGTAAGTACATGTGTGGATGGGTCATTTTTCTGCGAAAGTGTTGACTTTATTCATGGACCACTTGACCTATCGACTGGCATAAAATGTAAGTGTACGTGTGAGCGATTCATTTCCATGCTGAGGTTGGACTGATTCGCTATCGTTTGACCAAAAATCTGTTTCTTAAAAAAAAAACCGTAGTATATACCCGATTATGTCGTCCTTGCACTGTGGTTAAACAGGTTCTTGATCATGTGACTAGTTGGAAGTGTCATTGTATGTACGCCTGTGTGTGACTGGTTCCTTCTCACGGTGTGGTACGATTGATTTCCATGATCGTACCAATCAGTTACATTCTCCTGTTCCGTGCCTGCATGCAACTGATTTGTTCGTGCGCAGTAGTTGAACTGGTTCCAGCTACCTGACTACTGAGATGTATTTTTGTTCCCTTACGTTTTGAGCAAGAATAAATTTTTGTTGTTTTTCTTTTCCGGTTATACTATTATTGTGGCGTATATGGTTCAATGTTGTCACCTTTAGATGTGTTTAAACTTTAAAAAGCCCTCTGTCGTCTCCGTCTGGCGGCCATTCTTCCTACAACATGGACAACAGATCAGTCACTCTTCGTTCTTTGTTTGTACTGTCCTAAATGTTAAATGTTATCTGTTTTTGCCTGAAGAAGACCCAAGAGGTCGAAATGCATCGTGTCTTGTCCTGTGCTTTGTTTGTCAATGTCCTTGGCGGTAACTAACCCCCTCTCTTTCTAAATTTTGCTTCGTTCTTCGCCATCAGTCACTCCAGTTTGAAACTTTAAAAAGCTAAGTAGTTTCTATGTTACAGGTATTCAAAGTGTATGGAGGCTTACTGCTGACTGAGCAAAACTTTCGAATTGTTTATGAAAAATCTGACATATAACGTGTCGGCAAATACGTACAATATCATAGTAACCTTTCACGTTTCTGACGTGACTCAGCAAGGAAAATAAACTTTTTGTCGGAAATGTCCGCCTCGAAATGTGATTAATGGGGGAAAGTTCTTGGACTGTATGTTTTTGTCTGGATTGATGAAGTGGGCTCGCTGCACACGTCCGCTTGTCTTGTCACGTAAACACGAGATAAATTACACATGAAGAAGAGAATCGGTGAAGCTGGGACGGCTACACTTAAGCCAAATAATCACTTATAATGTGAACTTTAATGTGATAAAAAAAAGAAACACTTTGATGAATGCCTAAAGAAAATGAATGACTCATGTCTTTAACGTAAAGAGAAATAAATATCTCAAATGTTTTGTTTACTCGCTCTTGGGTGAAAATTCAACATACAATAATTGTAATGATAGATGCTGCTGGTTCTTCTGGTGATTAACTTTTTTTGTAATCTGCGTTATTCGACAGATTTAGAGAAGAGGGTGATACATATTGATTAGCATTTGTATGGGTATGGATTGGTTGACATGAAGCTCTTTGGGTTAGACATAGTGGCAAACCTTGTTTCCCGTTTCCGTCATTGTCAGGTTCAGTGGAGAGAAAGATAAAATGTCTGTTCTAGATCAGCAATCTTATTTCGCCCGCAAACCCCACTTTTCACATAATCAAATTCTCTTAATAAAAAAAATAGCTAAAACCCTACAAAATTAAACAAATCTAATCGCGTGAAAAGTGGGGTTTGCGGGCAAAATAATTTTCCTGCTCTAGAACCGCACATTTTATCTTTCTGATTAACTAATCGGCACCGTGTTTGGTGGGACAACTTGCAACTCTTCGCGAACAAACGATCTTTTAGGGGCAGGCTTTTTAGACGTAGTAGCACCGCTAGAAGAGAGAGTTTCTCTTAAATAATACACAGGAGGGGTTGTTTTCATAATTCTTTCAACTTCATATACATCTACGCTCCATATAGGGTCTGTGGCTCTAATTCTAACATCGCCCTCTGCCTCTCCAGGCGCATATAAGTATCTTACTTTTAGTCCAAAAGGTAAGAGTTTTTGATTACTTTGGATGTCTTCAGTAATGCTAATTTTTTTTAATTTGATCGCATTCACAGGTTTAAGGTCCGTTGCTTTAAATTCTTCGTTGTTCATGGCGCGTAAGACTGCTGGCAATCTCCTAACCCATTCTGTGTTGCGTGTTTTGTCCATAAGGTCTCTATGATATTGATAGGTAAACAGCCGCTCAGCCAGATTCTTATTAAAGTTTTCTACTAGAGCCTGGGAGCGATGGTTGCCTGGAATCCCTCTCTTAACTGTAACCCGATGTCTTAAAAACAGTTGGTTTACAGCTCCTTTAAACTCTTTTCCATCATCAACCTGAATCAACCTAGGATACTTTAATGGACCTCGCATGTATATTTGTTGTAAAGCCACAGCCACAGCAGTTGAGCTTTTATCCGTTAAAGGCTCAGCATCTTTATACCTCGAAGCCATGTCAACAACAGTCAGAGCATACTTTTTTCTTCTAACTTTGTCATGTGGAAGGTACAACAAGTCCATCTGGTGGGTGTCATTAGGAACTGAGTTAACAAATCGAGGCCTTATTATTCTTTTTGGGGCAGGCAGATATATTTGCCAGATCGCTTGTTTTGAAAGCCAGTCTTTTGCTTCTGATTCAGACACCCTAGCAGCTTTACTCAGTTTATCAATAGCGGCCTTTCCTTTCCAATACCCTCCAGGTGAATAATATATTTTGTACTTTGTATGGTCCATAAGAAGGGACTGTTTTTATTACATTTTAACTATATTTTTTTAGATTGAATATGCAAGAAGAAAGATTGCTCCCATAGCGCCTATAATAAAGCCTATTTCTACCATTTTCTGATCCTCAGACGGTTCATAAAAGTCAGACAGCTCTGGCGGTGACGATGTTAGAAACTTCTTTCCTGTCACTAAGTAATATTCATTCATTGCGTCATCAACGTCTGTAAATGTATGCTCTGCATGTCCCTGTTCTCTTAACTTTTTATTAATAAAGTCTAAGTGAGCAATTCTCCTTTTCTCGTAAGCGTCTCTTGCCTTAGCTAAATCTTCCATTGCCTTGTTATGGCGTTCTCTCTCTTCATCAGACCGCAATTTACTAAACATATAATTGCTGCCAGAGAAGGCCAATGCATTAACAATAGCTCCCCCCACCATCAGAACTAATCCGGACATCTTTTTATAAATGAATGAATCTTTTTTTTAAATCAATCTTTTTTTATAAATCAATCTTTTTTATAAATCAATCTTTCTATGCATTGATGTTTTCTGGGATAATCCCCTGTGCAACAAGAAAGTCTTTTGAGGCAATCCCCGCCGTTATTACAGCTATAACCTTAACAACATCCTCAATGTCTAACCTTCCTAGATCAGCCGGCCTCATCTTAAACATGTTTCTTGCTAACATGCTGTATCCTATACTAAGACTGCTGATTACAGCAGAGTGGTAAATCGTATTAATAATCTTTTTTTCGCTCATGTTTTTTTATTAACTAAAAAAATAATTAAAATAATCATAATATGAAAGACTGTCTATGTGCTTTTTAATCAGGTAATCTTTTGTTGCTAGAGCTAAGAATAAGGTTGTGCCTAGTTTCGGCGAATCTTCTATCTTTCCCATGTTGGGCGGTTTTATTCTTAACAAACATTTTGCTAGGGTTGAATAAACTATAACACCGACAATGGGCACTGCATAATTAACCAGCGTTAAACTCATGGTTTTATTATTTTTATTGTTTTTAAAAAGAGTTTAAAAATGGATTGCGACGAGCTATTAAAGTGTGAGGAGGCAGCAGACCTCTGTCATAAAGAAAGATTATACTCTCTGGCTGCGTGCGGGAAAACCAGGCAGTATTTAGGCGTTGAACTAAGTATCGAACAGATTCAGCAATTGTCTACATCAGACGTTGAGAAGTATTACGCTAGGTACGAAGCACAGCTAGGATCAAAAATGGTTAGATCGGTGGGGCAGACAATGATTAGTTTATATGCTAAGTTAGTAGGCAAGATAGCGCCGATTGATTCAGAAGAAGATTTAAAATATGACTTAACACAAGATCCGGTTTTAACCAAGTCCCTAGAATCTCTTGCATGTGACATGTATTATAGATTTGGGACGTTGCTATGCCCATTCATCATGGGATTAATTACTTTCAATCATATTAATTTCAATCATATTAATTTTAATCGCACTAAAAAAAATGAGCGAGCAGGAGAAGACTCCACAGGCGAGTGCCCCACAAGTGAATTCTCCACAAGTGAATTTACAGGCGAGTGCCCCACAAGCGAATCCACAAGTGAGTGTCCCGCAAGTGAGTAGTGTTACTAAAGCTAAAAGTGCTGGCCGCGTTGAGGCCGGTCGTAAACTAGCTGAATGGAACAGACTGCAAAAAGCAAACCAAGCTGCAAAACAAAAATTATTAGATAGTAATACAACATCAGCATCAGCACCGCCACCACCAACAACACAATCAAACTATAAGATGTATTATTATGTGCTGGGGAGTATTGTTGTTGGTGGAGGGCTTTTAGCATACAAGCACCTAAAGCCATACTTAGCAGCAAAGTCACAAACCCCCACAAAAACAGTAAAGGAACCAGCGTCTGCAAAAAAAGTACAACCCCCTGCTGTAGACCCATTTTTAATAAATTAGTTTTTTAATGTGTTGTTAAGTACTGGTTAAGTACAAGCTAAGTACTGGTTAAGTCAGTTATAACAAGTTAAGTGCAAGTTAAGTGCAAGTTAAGTGCAAGTTAAGTGCAAGTCATGTTAAGATCTTAAGTTAAGTACTAGTTAAGAGCTTAAGTTAAGTACTAGTTAAGTACTAGTTAAGATCTTAATTTAAGTCGGCCAAGTTGGCTCTCCAATGGCCTACAGCATATGAAAACTCAGGGCTAACGTAAGTTCTCTTGTTATTGTTAGAGACTATGATTTCTTATTAACTGCAGTTGTGTTTACTTGATGAAGAGTAGAGCGCAGATTAACATTTGTGTGATGAAATACTTTGTTTTCAAAGAGAGTCTGCTTGTAGTTGTCGTGAGTTATATTTTTTTTGACAACTTCTTTACTTATACCCTTAGCTTTTTTCGTTACGGAAGTTTGGCTGGCAACGCTATACATCTTCGACCGTAAGCCAACATATTCTTGTATAACTGCTCCATTAAGTTCATCCTTCATCTTTCCAATCACTTTCTTGTTCACAGTTGAATGTAGAGGACTGTCTTTTGGGTAGTCACATGTGTCATACCATCCATCAGCCCCTTTAGCTACTTCTGTTTCTAAATCCTTATAGAAGTCTTCAGTTGGGATGTCCAGAATAAAACTATCGGTGTCTGTGTAAAGGACATTTGATTCTGGGTACAGCGGCTTAAAGTAGTCGTATAGAAATTCTAGCATTAATAACTTTGACAGCTCTAATACAGTGAAGCCGATAAACACCGGCTTATCCAACTTCACATTCTGTTTCTTCATCATAATGCCAACCAGGCTGTCGCTAAATCTTCTAAAGTCTTGGTAGTTAGGTTTAGAGACCAGCTTAATTGCTTGTTTTTCTTTTGTAACTAATCTTACATCTTTACGCTTGTGTGGGTTTTCCATGGTTTTGCCAAAACAACTGTTGTTCATTAGTTTAAAAAAGTCTTTTTCTGAGGCATCAGTGGCTTTAGTCCTAAGATCAGTATTCTTCATGATGTATGGTCTCATAAAGGGCTCTTGTTCAAATTCTATAATTCTATGAACGGCAGTAAGTTTCAGTCCGCGTCTTAAGTAAAACTGTAGCAGTCTGTAATGACAGACATACTTTCTCTTGTGTCGAAGATTAGGCACAAGCTTAGGCGGTTCGGTGGGGCTCATCTTTAATTTTTCTGCCGCTAGGGGGAAATCGTTATGAAGGTCATGCAATTCTGTGGGATATTCTAAGTCTACCTCTAAGATTGGTCCTATTGGATAATCAGGCGTAAGACGCGGTAGATAACTCAACATTTTATTAACGTCATGAGGCCCGTTTATCATTTTAAAGTTTCTTAATGGCAGTGTCTGGCTCATGGCCCACCCATACAGATTGTTAGCGTCTAAATACATCAGATAGTTGGATGGTTTGGTGGGGTCATAATCATCTAAATACTTATTGTTGGCTCTGCGGTAAGGATGGCAGGCCATGCTAATGCCCCCCCTCAGCCCGTCCTCAATCATCTGGAGTGTATCTAGATCAGAAATTAAGTCAATCTGAATGTTTGTAGACTTCAAGAATGCATCCCAAGACAACCCCGGGGCAGAGATGTACTGTGATGAATCTAGGCCGTAGTGTTTTATGCAAGTAGCTCTGTAATTCTGAAAGACGTCAGCTAATAAACACACGTCGGCCATTAGATATTGATCGTGATAATCACCCATCGTTTGACAGTGTAATTCTGTCCAGGCTTTCTGTGCGTGTTCATAGTCGGCGTCAGATATGCCTCCACCTCTAAGACGGCTGTAAAAGTCGTCTTTATGTGGCAGCGCTGGCTCGTCAAACCTGTCCCACGAGTCCATGTATTCATAGGGATAGACGCCTTTACGGACTAAAGATGGATTGAAGTATTTTTTAGTGATTGGATAGTCTTGCAGAGATCCCGCTAACTTATCTAAACTTCCCATCAGATGCTGGGCAGAGTCATAGAAGGACAAACAGTCAATAGTAAAGGTCATGTACTTTTCTGATGACTGCGCAATACAGCTAACCCTCTTATATTCAGAAGTCACTGCTTGCATGATGAAATGAGAATCATAGCCTCGTAAGTTATGAAAGAAGATAGGCAGTTTCCATGTCTTGGGATCAACCTTAAGTTGAAGATTACAGCTATTATGCGCTGCCCCTCTGAATTTTCCAGTAATGTGATCATGGTCCCTTACTGTTGCGTCTTTACTGTTAGGTGTTAGCTCTAAGCCGCAAATCCAGCAGTGGGCGGCCGATTTATAACGTTCTTCATCTTCGGGAGTCATCTTAATGTCTGAGAGATTCAGCTGATTGGAGAATTGATTGCGAAGGTGTTTCATCTGCTCCAAAAATCGATCGGCCGCGTTGGGACCTCTGTAAATCTCCGGCTGTGTGTGTGCCCCATCTGATCTAACAACGACGAAAGCATAAGAACAGATCTGATGGCGGGTTAATAAGGTTGTTTTTTGTTGTGTCCGTTCTTGAGGGCCGTAGTACTGTGGCAAGATTGACTCAAAGTCAGCATAGACTACGTATGGCCTCATCTGCAGTTTGTGTACATTCTTAAAACTAACTTTAGACCCGGGCGGGGGCGTAAGAAGTTTAATTTTACAGTCTACAAAACTTTTACAATGTTTCTTATGTTCAGCAGCTGCCTGTATAGATGGGACTCTAACCAAACACCTTCTACAAAGCTCTTGTTTAGCTGTATTGTTTGTAGTATAAGCCAGAAGTCTGCTTATTGCTCTAATTAATACATAATGCCTCTTGGAACCGTCTGCAAACAGAATCAGGGCTACATGATTCTCAAGTGACTCACCTAAAGTAGGGGCTTCGGGAGAAATCCTTAGAGGGACTAGATTATCTACTGAATTCCATGTGTATACGTTTACGGTTATTGGTTTGTTTTGCCCTTCAAACTGGTCAATACTTTCTACACTCACTGGAAAGGTTATGTTATCAAAGTTCAGCTCATTTATATACTGCCTATAATTAGATACTCTGTTTGCATTATTTTTAACTGGGTGTAGATGCGCTAAAACGCACCACATGAAGCACATGTTGTCAGAATTATGTATGTTTAATACTGCTCGTTTTAACTCTAGCTCTCTTGGGAGAGGGATGTAAGAATTGCCGATTATAGGAGAGTATTTGGCCTGTCTTAATCTGATTTTAATGACTGTTCCTTCAGACCAGCCAGAACCCCTTAACTTAGCCTCCTCACTTGCATGGTTAAACTGTGTAAGCATGTAATCAGCCCAGTCAGAGTTAAAGTCGTGATAGCTAATAACTTCTTTCTGTCTAGTTGAAACCCAGACTAGTATACTATAATCATCGGGGGTTATATATTCAATCTGAATGGTCAACAACACTTTTACTGGCGGGTTAAATTGAAGAGACTCTGGGATTTTAGAAATGGCATGTGTTACGCTTTCCTGAACGTTTGTGGGGTTAATGATGTCCATGTCTAGTACTCTGTTCATATTGCCCGACGGGTTGTCATCCATCGCTTTTGTGATCGTCATTTTTAAGATCAAATAAATAGGTAATACAAAAAAATAAATACTAAAATTTAGCTAATATTTACTAATTTGAGGTAATACAAAAAAATAAATACTAAAATTTAGTTAAATTGAATAGCCGCTCCTTCAGAGCTAGTAAAAATAGACAATTCGACGTCATCAGGAGCCATAATATTAACTAAAATTGCAATACACTTTATAACTGGGTTGGGCCAAGAATCTGGCATTTTACTGATTACGTTAGTTACACTTTCACGAATATCGGTGTGCTCAAAAAGATCCGCAATTAATTCGTCAAACTTGTTTCTTAACTCTTCTTCATTAGCCCCCCGCTCCATCATTAACTCTAGGGCGCAGCATATATTTTTAAGTTCTGTAACTACTTTGGTCGTCATTTTAAGATCAAATATATAAGTAATACAATAATTAAATCATGCTCGTTTTTGGGTTTGCAAGGTTCTGCTTTGCAATGTTCTTTCTGATTGCCTCAGCGTCTACCTGTTGTGAAGTAAAAGTCTTTCTCCATTTCTTTTGGAGGTCGATTTTTTGTCGTCTGTAATCATCACCGTCAGCCATGGCTCGTTTAAATTCTTCGTCTGTTACTTTTCCATCCAGCAATGTATCGCTTATAATCAGCCTTAATGAATGAAGTTTTGCTGTTGCTAGGGCTACAATGGCAGTGTGCTTTTGTAACTTAGGCGCCAGTTTCTTTAAAACCGCACTTACAATCGTGGACACAGCAACTAAACCCAAACCAACACTCCCAAAAGCTATGGATATTGGTGCCCCAACTCCAGTAGCTAAAAGAACGACACTAGACCCGGTGCTTAAGCCGGCTACAACTGATGAGCCGGTGATTATATAAGAAAGGACATTTAAAGCTTTAGCATATTTCTTTCTAGTAACCCTATACTTGTTCAAATCACTTTCTATTTCCTCTTCAAGCTTAGTCATGTGCTTTAATCTAAACTGCTGACCGTCTTCCATTTTAAAACAAGATTATTTTTTTAATCCTGTACATATCTTCTTATTAACCCTTCTGGCAGCACTTCATCAACAGAGTAAAACGCAATAAAATCAACATACTTAATAAAAATAAAATCAAGCACTGTTAGTTTGTCTTTGTCAACCATCACAGTAACTTTGTCAGAAGATACAAAAGTGTTTATTTGATCCTCATTTTTAGTAATAACAATAACAAGCCTAAGAGGGCCGCCCAAGTTTTCAGACTTTATTTGTACACCCTGATTAACGTATGCTCTGGCAAACTAGGATCAGACTCCCTTGGAGTAATAAATAAGCGAAAAAGCATTGTCATTTTTCTAGGCAGTGATTCTAGTTTTGGGTTAAACTCTAAGCCGACGGTGTCGCCCCCCACTTCAGCTAAGGACTTCTTTCTCCGCAGCATATATACAGAGCCCTGCTTAGTTATTTCAATCTGCTTTTTCTGTTGTAATCCTGGGACTAGGCTAGCAAGAAGGCGTCCTTCATTCAAAGCTTTTCTAAAATTGTATTTCTTATCAAAGTATACATAGGGGCTTCGTAGTTCAAACTTTAAATCCCAGTTAATGTCAGGAAGCAACGCCCAGGCATTCTCTCGTTTATGAAGTTTGTATTCGTGTTTGCCAAAATCGTTTGCCCTTAGATTTCTTATCTCTTCCAGGGCAGGATACTGCTGTCGTTTTTTATCTTCAATTTCTGTTCGTTTGTAAACCCCATCATCTGTGTATTCAAATCCATAAACATTTCCTGGCACTCCTATTAGATCAAAGTCCGTTGTATCTGCTAGATCTTTTAGCTCTACTGCAACGCATTTAGGAGCTAACTCCGCTTTTGATTCTGGCCCTCGAGACATTTTTTTAATATTAAAATTATAATAAACAATCTACAATAAACAAACGTATTGAACTGGGGGTCAGTCCGTAAGCATAGCTTAGCGTGCTTAGATTTTTCTAACTGCTCTTTTATTTTTTTTAGCTCATCTTTGTCCCTTATTATATAATTTTCACTTAAACATTCTTCAAAACTATCTTTGTCCTTAGTATAGAATAAGATGACTGATTTTAACTGCGATCTAAAGTCTTTTAAGACAGCATTGTATTTTTGAGTTAAGAGCCACACAGAAACTAAGGCGTGGCGTCCACTAAAGGCTAGCTTTGATAGAGCTTTTCTTTTTTTAACAATGTCTTGTTCGGCTGAACAGTCATCAATAATAAACAGCGTTTCGGTTCCCTCAAATAGCTTATAGTAATGTTCTAAACAGTCGCTTAGCTTGTCAGTAGGATCAACTAAAAATATATTCTTGTCTGTCCAAACAAACTGCCTTTCTTTGTAAGACTTGTTTTGCTTAATGGTTGTGCAGAATATAACAATGTACTCGTAATGAAATCTGTAGACTGTTTGTAACAAATCAAGTACGAAGACAGTTTTCCCACACCCAGTAATCCCACAAATAAGCGAACAGTGCGGGTCTTTGGGCAAAAAGTTCAAACTATCCATCTGTTTTAATAGGCTATTTCTTTCAGTCTATTTTCTTCAATGTTCAGCTGGGCGTCATAAACCACAAAAACGTGCATTTGTATCTGACCATTCTCCTCCTCTTCCTTATTAATCTGTATGAGTATGCCATCTGACCCTACTCTTCTTCCACTCCCGTGCAGTCTGTTGTCATACGTGGATCTAAAATCCAGCCATAGCCCATACTTGTCTGTTAGATAATCTTCAAGTCTTACATCGTGAAGGTGAAGTTTTTTACACACATGATCGGCTGTGGGACTTGTCTGTCTGCCTCCAGCAAACAATTTTCTTATTTCATCAAAGTGTTGGTCGGGTAAAAGTCCGGCCGAATACAGCTGAAAAGGCTTGCCATCTACTGTGCAAGACAACTGCTCAATTTTTGGGTTGTAAAACACCTCAGATTCTCTCTGAAAAGGAGCTGAGGGTTCAGTAAATAGCAAGAGAACCCCCTTTAGGGACCTTAAAGAATTGCTTATAGCTATTTCCCAGACGGTGTCTTGCTTGTTTTTAATCGCTAGACTGTGGTGTAAAACTCTTTCAAAGTAAACAACTGTCCTACTTTTATACTGGTTTAAGATTGTTCTAGCCAGTTCGGGGTTAGTAACAACGTCAAAATTAAGAGAGATGTTACTGACAGTGTATCTGGCTTGAGGGTCATCTGATAGAATAACAGACCCGCTGTCATTGAATGTCAGTTCGTAAGTAAGTTTGTCTCTTAGTGCGCCTTGGTAATATGGCTGGTGGGTTTTTAACAGTTCAAAATCTAGAGGGATGCAAAATCTGTTCTTAAATGCTCGCGCTATTGCCTGGTCTCCCTCGTCTTCCTTTGCATCTGCAGCATTAAGCCTGTGCTTAAGACCGTTTGGACTCTGGATTCCTTGAAAGATTTTGTCTTTCCTTTCTGTTCTAGGCAGCCACAGATCAGAATAGAGATTAAAAATGTCTGCGCTACTTAGTGAGAAGACTTCTCTACCTTCCAGTTTAATTACCATATTTTTAATGATTGCCCTGCCCAGGTTAGCAACGACAGTAGCATTAGGATCCGTCGACTCAATATCTATTTTGAATGACAGCCTGGCAGTGCCCGGCATTATAACATCGTCAGGCCCGAGATCACTAAATCTTACTGTTAACATTTCATTAGGCTCAATTGTTGATGGATTATTTACAACGCGCACAGTCTGTCTTATGCCTTTTATGCCGTGGGGCTCCTTCGCTTTTCTGAATGGATCAAGGTCGCAGCCGTATGGGTTCATTTTTTATAAAACAAAAAATAATAAATATATAAATATGGCTGATGATGAAGATTTTGACGCGATTGATCCTATTGAAGAAGAAGAAGATGAAATAGAACCAGGCCGTTCAATACAAGATGAACTTGAGGGAGCAGAAGCACGTCCTTTACTCCCTAGACAGCCTCAAGATGTAAGTTCTGTACTCCTTAGAGCACGTCAAGAACTTGTAGGAGTAGGCTCTTCACTCCCTAAAGCCCGTCACGAACTATTGCGACGACGAATTGAATCATTCTATGAAAGTATAGGACGGGGGCTGCCAGAAATACTTGATCTTAACGATTTTGAAGAAGATGGCGGCCATTTGTATATTAGGACTAGTGAAGGAGGCCGCGTAAGAGTTACTACAAAGCCAAACGCGGCCAAGTTTTTAAGTCTAAGTACAATTAGGCGAGACCTCCCTATTGCTGATGCAGAACGATTAAACATTACACTAAGGTCTGATGCTGTTAGACTTTTACATAAAATGGGGCGGTTGTTGCCAACACGATCTGAAATAGAAATCGCCACTATTCCAGAGGTAGGTCAAAAAACAGATAAAGCAATAATAGAACTTGAGACGAGTCTTATTGAGGAGACGAGTTTTATTGAGGGGCCAATTGGCGGTTCGCCTAGGCAAAGAGAAGGTGAGCTGAGTCCTGAAGAAGAAACAGCTTTAAAAACAATTGTTGATCCTCCATTGTCTACGAGTGAACTCAGGGATATTAGAACTGCTCTGCGTGAACTCTTGAATATTAAGTCTGCTTTAACAACTACGAACGAAGAACTAAAAAACAACTTGGTAAAATTTAATGAGCTAAAGAGAGAGATAGACGAAGAAAAAAATAAACTGGCTGATGCAGATGATAACAATTTAGGACAAGAAGAAAAGGCTAGAATACAGGCGAAAATACAGGATTTAATGAAAGAAAAGGCAAACGTGTTAGCAGCGTTGTATATTAACAGAGAAAAAATAGCAACCCAAATAAGCAGAATCAGAGAAACTATAAACAAAATGATTTATGAAAATACTACGCTAGCAGAAAGAATAAGGACTCTGTTCAGAGAGCAGGGGATTACAATAGTTAGTATATTAACGGCCGTTGGGTTTGCTATCTCTACACTGGTTTATGCATTAACTGGCAGTGCGCCAACAGGGCCAGTAGCGCCTCCAACGCCTCAGCCTGGTAAAAGTTGGATTAGAAAACAATTGCGCCATCTAGCAAACTTATTAAAGAAGTTAGCTGCCAAAGCGCTTGGTGCACTGCCTGGCATAATAGGCGGTGTTGTTAGTTGGGTTTTGTCTACAATAGGCAAAGTGGTTGGTTATATGGCTGACCATCTGTGGACTTTGGGGGTGCTGGCTGCCGGTTTAATTTTTAGTAAAATAAAGTATGACCAGTCCAGTAAAAGTTAAAAACACAACGAGGGCCGTCTTTTCGCTAGTGTGTCTGTCGGGGTGAGGTACATCAACGGGGGGTGGGCTGCTTTCTGGGCTGCTTATAACTGGCGGGGGTCGCTTTCTGCAGGTTCTGGGCTAGATACTTTTTTTTCAAAATGGCTGGTGCGGGCCTTGTGTTTAAGCCTTGATTGTGTCCTAAGTTTTGGTCGTCTCCGGCTATGAGGATTTCATTATTATAATTCTGTATCATGCCAATCTGCAGTCTGAGGTCAGAAGGCAGCATGTATAATCCATGGCCCACAACAAAGTCAACCTTTGACCTAGCATGTGAAAGAACGTTTTGGTACCTTTGTATGCTGGAAGGTAAATCAACAGCAGAGTTAATAGCATCTTCTAAATTGGCTAGAAATTGTTTTCTGGCGTCAAAGCCTGTAGACTGATCCACTATGCTAGACTTGGTCTGTGCTTGCGCTCCTAAAAGGCACCAAACGTACGTGCGTATGGAGTCATTAAGTCTTTGCACTCCTGGCATTGTTAGGCCTTTACTTTCATCTAAGATAAATGCTGCCCAAGCATTGGGGTGTTTTTGTTCTATGGCTCCCAATCTAACTTGGGAGTTTGGCTTAAAAGAGGTGTGGCCAGGCCAGTAGTCAAAATTATATTCTCTACGCTGACCCCACAAATACAATGTGCCCAACCCGTGATTGCGGTCTAACTTTTGTCTAAAGTTATGTGAAGGGTTAATGTTAAATTCGTTGCAGATTCTTTCATATGCATTATTGTCCATTGAGCTGAGAAATGGATTAAACGCGTTGTCGTTGGGGAGGCGTACTTGTAGTTCAGTTAGTATGCGCCTATACTGATAATAAACATGAAAGTTATATACTGACCTTACTAAGAGGTTGGGGTGGTTTAAATGGTTTGCATATGAAACACCGCAGCCAGTGGTTGAGCAGTAAACTGCAAAATTTAACTGATTCTGGTAAAAGGCCATAGGATGAGTTGACCATGCTGATGGCACTCTATCACTCTTTATTGGAGGATTTAAATATCTAGTTAGTGGGTTTACAAGTCTGACTAGAAAGCCATATGATTCATCCACTGCGATGGTTAGGTTACTAAAGTCCAAAGATTTGGGCTCATAAACCCCTCCTACGTCGTAAGTGGCACTTTCATTATATTTAAAAGGTTCCATTTTTAAATAGATTTTTTAAAAAGGATTTAAAAAGGATGTTCCTTTATATAACCAAGCAAAACCAGCGCGTGTTTTTAAAGTATTCAGTTGACAATAAAGGCGGGAAGTGTAGGGCTGCTCTTAGAGAACTTAGGTTTAAAATAAGGTGGTTTAACATATCTGAAAAGGCCCAAAATAATTGGATAGATATTTATGATGAGGGGGGCAATCGCTTAAAACGTTTAAAAATACCTGATGGTTACTACAGCTTTTGTTCTTTAAAAGAAGCATTTAACAAATTTGACATACGGTTAGAAATTAATGAGGCAAGTCTTATAATTACTATATTTTTACCAAAACATAAAGACAAAAGGGAGTACGTTTTTCCCAAGGGCCTTGCTCGAATTTTAGGCTTTTATGATAGTGGTAAAACCTATCGTATTAATACACACGCGTATATAGAAAGCGGTCTATATGAATATGTAGGCAGTAGGCCATCCGATTTTCTAATTAATCCAATGTTGTATGTTCATTTAAGCGAATTAAAAACAAACACTAATTTGTATAATGGCCAGCCATCTACAGTTCTAAGAGCACTCCCATCAACTAAGGTGGGGTTTTGCGATTATCAGTCATATACATTTGGTGAAAACAGTCAATTTAAAGAATTAGTTGAAGGGCCTATAAATTCAGTGTGTGTAAAAATAACTAATCAAGATGGAAGGCCGGTTGTTTGTTCTGATTTGTTGGTAGTGCTTGAGATAGAAGATTAATCAGAGAGAAAGTTTAAATGTGCGGTTCTAGAGCAGGAAAATTATTTTGCCCGCAAACCCCACTTTTCACGCGATTAGATTTGTTTAATTTTGTAGGGTTTTAGCTATTTTTTTTATTAAGAGAATTTGATTATGTGAAAAGTGGGGTTTGCGGGCGAAATAAGATTGCTGATCTAGAACAGACATTTTATCTTTCTCTAGTGGATTGAAACCAGTTGCACACGGCGTGGCGGCGAGGTTGCTTTTCAATTCTAATCAGTGCAATGGGCGGGGGGTGTTGCTCTCATGTGCACAAATACGACTGGGAGATGTGAAGTTCTCTTCCATCGCTTGGATGGTTTGCAATGCATGGAATCGCTGGTGATTTAGCAGGACCTGAAACATTCTGTGTTGTCGTGGGCTTACAACTTCTATCAGAAAGGGCTGAATAAAGAAATAAAGGCTGCCAGGAATGCTGCTGGCAGTGTTGAGGCTTTGGTAATGGTACAACAATAAGGCTGTGGTAATGGTGCTACAATAAGGCTGTGGTAATGGTACTACAATAAGGCTGTAGTAATGGTACTACAATAAGGCTGTAGTAATGGTACTAAAATAAGGCTGTAGTAATGGTACAACAATAAGGCTGTAGTAATGGTGCTACAATAAGGCTGTAGTAATGGTACTACAATAAGGCTGTAGTAATGGTACTACAATAAGGCTGTAGTAATGGTACTACAATAAGGCTGTAGTAATGGTACAACAATAAGGCTGTGGTAATGGTACTACAATAAGGATTGTAGTAATGGTACAACAATAAGGCTGTGGTAATGGTACTACAATAAGGCTGTGGTAATGGTACTACAATAAGGCTGTAGTAATGGTACAACAATAAGGCTGTAGTAATGGTGCTACAATAAGGCTGTAGTAATGGTGCTACAATAAGGCTGTAGTAATGGTGCTACAATAAGGCTGTAGTAATGGTACTACAATAAGGCTGTAGTAATGGTGCTACAATAAGGCTGTAGTAATGGTGCTACAATAAGGCTGTAGTAATGGTACAACAATAAGGCTGTAGTAATGGTGCTACAATAAGGCTGTAGTAATGGTACAACAATAAGGCTGTAGTAATGGTGCTACAATAAGGCTGTAGTAATGGTACAACAATAAGGCTGTAGTAATGGTGCTACAATAAGGCTGTAGTAATGGTGCTACAATAAGGCTGTGGTAATGGTACTACAATAAGGCTGTAGTAATGGTACAACAATAAGGCTGTAGTAATGGTGCTACAATAAGGCTGTAGTAATGGTGCTACAATAAGGCTGTAGTAATGGTACAACAATAAGGCTGTAGTAATGGTACAACAATAAGGCTGTAGTAATGGTGCTACAATAAGGCTGTAGTAATGGTGCTACAATAAGGCTGTAGTAATGGTACAACAATAAGGCTGTAGTAATGGTACTACAATAAGGCTGTAGTAATGGTACAACAATAAGGCTGTAGTAATGGTGCTACAATAAGGCTGTAGTAATGGTACTACAATAAGGCTGTGATAATGGTACAACAATAAGGCTGTAGTAATGGTACAACAATAAGGCTGTAGTAATGGTACTACAATAAGGCTGTAGTAATGGTACAACAATAAGGCTGTAGTAATGGTACTACAATAAGGCTGTAGTAATGGTGCTACAATAAGGCTGTAGTAATGGTACAACAATAAGGCTGTAGTAATGGTACTACAATAAGGCTGTAGTAATGGTGCTACAATAAGGCTGTAGTAATGGTACAACAATAAGGCTGTAGTAATGGTACAACAATAAGGCTGTAGTAATGGTGCTACAATAAGGCTGTAGTAATGGTACAACAATAAGGCTGTAGTAATGGTACTACAATAAGGCTGTAGTAATGGTACAACAATAATAAGGGACGTTCAAATAGCACACATTCAAGATATATACACTTGGCGTCACAGAATTCCATTATGACATGCATTCGTCAGCTCATCTTCAAATCTACAGTGACATATATGTAAAACAGAAAATTCATACAAACTGTACATGTAAACATGCCTCTATTGCGCATTCTTATTATAGAAACATGCTTTAAGACTTTTCTGAAATCTAATAAGAGAATCGGCCTATCTAGGAGCAGCGGAAATGACAAAAGCTGTGAAAAGAGTCGACTCGTTCACAAAGGGCACTGGTGATGACGTACAAGGACCCAATGTCTCATTTGAGTGGACGTACATGACGAGGGTTTACTTTTCTGACACCAGGGTTGCTGTTGTCATAGGATGCCAGACAGACTGGCAAGTTTCTTCAAACTGGCTGTCTCAGTAAACCGGGTCAGAGTTATGACCACTGGAAGAATAAGGATCCCAATAGCATAACAGTATGAGAGTGGGAGGCAACACGCCATGTTTAGGGTGTTTCAGCTCCTGAGAGCAGTTCTGGTAGCATAAAAAATGTCAGGGATTTTTGTTCCTCAGTTTGTGGAAGAATATATACAGCAGATTTCTTGGATATAAAGACACCAGTACATTGACGAAGGTGTTTGATGATAATGCATTATGGTAATACACTTCCTGTAGAAAGGACTGAGTGCGTGGGCCACGTGTAAAAGAGATTAGGTGCGCGTCTGCGAAATCTCAACACAACGTGTGGACGAGACCTCTTGCTGAAGATAAACCTATTGGAGGAAGGGCAGACTGACTGGTGATCAAACTGACGAAACCCAGGCTTATCATGCTGATGCAGTTACAACCGAAAAAGCTTAGTGGAAACGAGAGCGGCCGTATGGGCCATCTGTTGTAACAAAGGATCGAGTGGTCATAATGTAATTCATAATGTATTCTGCATCTGATATATATTTACAAGCAAGCTGAAGCCATATATGGCGCTGCAAGCTACAAGATCAGTATAAATCCATCTGCTACGGTGATAGGTCTACTGAAGCGAACTTAGAAGACGTAGAGGAAAAAAAAGCAGCAGCTGCTAGAAAAAACAAAAATCAATCAGTTTGGGATAATTTCATTCAATAACAATTATTCGCGACGATAATATATTGATTGAAAGCTGGCTTGCTTGAAAGCTGGTGCGTACATTTGACTCTGAAGGAAAAGACCTCAATGTCTCAACGAACTTATATTGTTTTCAATGAGGCTACAAAAAAAGTCCGTTTTGCACATCAAGGGTCTGGTCCAGTCTGAGGCAATATGATTCGCAGACAATTCATTTTCTTTATGACCAGGGTGATGTGATTCTGTCAGTATGAAGACAGAAGAGGAATATAAGTGTTTTTTTTTAATATGATGCAAAAACACACAAAGTGTCATACTGTGTAAAACTTTTTTTTTTAAATAATTGTTTTTAAAGAGTGTTGAGTGCCACACATAAATAGAGCTTTTTTAACCTTAGGAATACTTCTAGATCGGTGTAAACGTGCAGGTAAATATCACTTTCAACAACGCTGTTATGACAGGATATAAAGTGTGATTCTTAGCCAGGTGGTGCTGCGTTCTCTCTCTCTCTCTCTCTCTCTCTCTCTCTCTCTCTCTCTCTCTCTCTCTCTCTCTCTC
>CM065731.1:53472103-53482103 GCA_033310375.1 Conus canariensis
TGTTTCTTTTTCATTTTCTGATGTTACTGTAGCTTGGTATACAATGTTGCTGTGAAGACATTTATTGCTTAGGGGGCACTGTTCTTTTTTAGTACAGTTGCAAGATGTCCTTTCGGCACCCTTCTCTTTTATGTTGCTTTTCATTTTGTTAGATGAGTCAATCATGTTTTTGAGGTTGGGCATACATGAGTATGATAGTTTAATGGTGTTTTTTGTTGACTATTTTGGACAGTTTGTGTTCTTTTGGGAATGATGTTGCCAAGATTTTAAAGAATTCTTTTCCTACATTTGTTTTTACTTGTCCATCGTATGGTGGGTTGTACCATATGATCTTTCTTTTCCTATTTTTCTTATTTCTGTTCGTGCTGTTGTCTGGACTGTATTGTAGTTTGTAATTGTAACCACTTTTTTGTAATGCTTCTTGATATTCTGTTGCTGCATCATTGAATGCGTTTTTATTGCATGACAGGTTGGATAGTCTCTTGTTTATACCATTGGGTATTGTTTTTAGTATAGATGGTGGGTGGTTGCTTTTGATGTTTACGTAGACTGGTATGTCCTTGGGTTTTTGTATGGTTTGTACACATGGTCATTGAGGTCTAATGTTATGTCTAGGTAATTCACTACTTTTTTGTTTGCTTCTATTGTGATTTTTAAGTTGTGGTTTTTAAAGATTTTACATAATTCTTTTTTCTTGTTTTCAATGGTTCTTGGATTATTGTTCAATGCAGCGAGGCCGTCATCTCTGTATAAACCGGCCTGTTTTCCAAGTTGTTTTTGGATGTTGGATAGCATGAATAGTCCGACTAGTTCACATGTTTCGGCACCATCATACGATCCCATGGTTACATCAAATGTGGAGTTTTTGCTCGTTTTTTTAATCCAAGTTTCATTTCTGCAATGGAGTAAGTTTTTTTGGTGTGGAAAATAATCTCCATTTCTGACTCTGTTACATTTGTGTATTTGCTGGCAAATTTCAAAGCTTTGTTGAGTAGTTCTTCATCTAAATCACAATAGAAGCAAACAAAAAAGTAGTGAATTACCTAGACATAACATTAGACCTCAATGACCATGTGTACAAACCATACAAAAAACCCAAGGACATACCAGTCTACGTAAACATCAAAAGCAACCACCCACCATCTATACTAAAAACAATACCCAATGGTATAAACAAGAGACTATCCAACCTGTCATGCAATGAAAACGCATTCAATGATGCAGCAACAGAATATCAAGAAGCATTACAAAAAAGTGGTTACAATTACAAACTACAATACAGTCCAGACAACAGCACGAACAGAAATAAGAAAAATAGGCAAAGAAAGATCATATGGTACAACCCACCATACGATGGACAAGTAAAAACAAATGTAGGAAAAGAATTCTTTAAAATCTTGGCAACATCATTCCAAAAGAACACAAACTGTCCAAAATAGTCAACAAAAACACCATTAAACTATCATACTCATGTATGCCCAACCTCAAAAACATGATTGACTCATCTAACAAAATGAAAAGCAACATAAAAGAGAAGGGTGCCGAAAGGACATCTTGCAACTGCACTAAAAAAGAACAGTGCCCCCTAAGCAATAAATGTCTTCACAGCAACATTGTATACCAAGCTACGGTAACATCAGAAAATGAAAAAGAAACATATATAGGGATTACTGAAAACACTTTCAAAACCAGGTACGCAAACCACAAAGTCATTCAAAAATGAAAAATACAAAAATCAAACAGAGCTGAGTAAATACATTTGGAGACTCAAAGATAAAAAAAATAGACTACAACATATCATGGAAAATCATAAAAAGAGCAACACCATACAACAATATCTCAAAAAGATGCAATCTATGCTCCACAGAAAAATGGTTAATATTATGCAAACCACACTTAGCAACTCTGAACACAAAAGTAGAAATTGTAAACAATTGCAGGCACAAGTGGAAATCTTTGCTAGCACATTCCATCTGAACAGGCCCCAATAAGAACCACAGGCCGCACGTGCAGCAAATGAGATCCGCCTGCACACACAGAGTTGAAATCAAGTCCCGGACGCCATAAAAGATCGTTGGCGTGCCCCAAAAGACATCCTGAAGATAGCAACGCTAGAAACAAGCTTGTAGATTTTAATACTTCATTTTTTAAAATATTTTTAACAGATATTGCTCCCCAAGGGGTTGAGCACCTTCAGATTTTTTAAGGACTTTTTTATATTGTTCATAATATATATATATAATATATATATATATATATATATATGCACGCACGCGCACACGTACACACATACATACATACGCAAGCACGCGCGCACACACACACACACACGCACACACCACACACACACACACACACACACACACACACACACACACACACACACACACACACGTATGAAGCATTGTTTCACCTACTCTACGAAATGTAATATGTCTATATGGACGTGTGTACGTCCATTTTTTGTTGTTGTTGTTTAAATCAAAGGTGTATTTCACGCCTGTTTCGGATGCATATACATCAAAGCTTACATAGACATGACCTTTTGATTAACTTTCTGTTTCATGACATGTTTATATAAACGTATTAGACATAGCATTTATTTCGGGTGTCGCTTTTAACTTGATTCTATACGGCACATACTCCTGTACACTCACAACACACGCATACAATGATTATAATGGCACAAACAATATAATGTAGGTACTCAAGGTCTGACCAGTAGGTTGGGCTAAAGCGCAGGTCAGACACCTGCAAAGTTGTAGCCACGAGACCCTCTTCTTAAATTCTCTTATCTTAGTCATTAATTCATTTATCCATTAGCATTAAATCATGCGTAGTGTGGTTTCAAAACTTAGCGAATGTGGTGTAGCGTATATGGACGAATTCGCATGTAATGGCACCTTCTTGGTGAAACTGAAACTATACGACAAAAAGAAATCACGCCTTAGCTTTCTTGTTGAAAAAAATAGAGCTCCGTTGATGAGTAAATTGATCGTTTGAATGCATGAATTGTTGGTGGCAATATCTGGAATAGAAGAAAAAAAACACACACACACATCTAACAATAGGTATGAAACATAAATTTTCTTGACAGCTGTTTAATGGGAATGAACGGCAGTTAGAGTGTGTGTGGACATCTCTCTCTCTCTCTCTCTCTCTCTCTCTCCTCTCTCTCTCTCTCTCTCTCCGTGTGTGTGTGTGCGTCTGTGTGTGTGTGTGTGTGTGTGTGTGTGTGTGTGTGTGTGTGTGTGTGTGTGTGTTTGATTTGTGTGCATGTGCATGTATGTGCGTGCGCTCGCGCGCGCGCGCGCGTGCGTGTGTGTGTGTGTGTGTGTGTGTGTGTGTGTGTGTGTGTTTGTGTGTGTGTGTCTGTCTGTCTGTCTGTCTGTGTGTCTGTGTGTGTGTCTGTGTGTGTATGATTTTTGTTGTTGTTGTTGTTGTTGTGTGTGTGTGTCCCTGTGCTTGTGTGTGTGTGTGTGTCTATGTGTGCGTGTGTGTGTGTCTGTGTGTGTGTGCGTGTGTGTGTGTGTATGTGCGCGCGCGCGCGTGCGCCAGCAAGTGTGCGTCAGTGTGTGTGTGTGTGTGTGTGTGTGTGTGTGTGTGTGTTGTGTGTGTGTGTGTGAGCGCGTTTCTATTTTTCTTTTTTTCATTCTTTGTTTTCTGTGTTGCTATTAATCTGTGCATTTACTATTTTATTTCATCTTTTTGTTAGGCAAAAGGAGCAAAGTACAGAAGTATGGAACAGGGCGGGGGGGGGGGGGGGGGGGGGGGGGGGGGGGGGGGGGGGGGGGGGGGGAGCTGAGGCAGAAATGCTCAGACTTCGATCAGGTCTCAAATGACCTGGAGCATTAGCAGACTCACCAGTATTGATTTAGGCAAAGCCACCTGACAGTGTGCGTAAAAAAAAATGGTACGGAGGAACGTAGCTTTAATTTTCAACATGATAGTGAACAAGAAAAAGATATCTGTAGAAGACACTGGTCGAGCGGTAGATGTAGAACAGCAACAAAACAATGCAAAACAACTCGCCGATAGGTGGGAGAGGGGAGAGGAAGGCAGAGGTGGGGGATGAGGGGGAAAAAAAAAAACCTTTGTTTTTGTCCTGGAGATTGACGTCACAGACTGCATGATCACGTTTCACACGTGCCTTGTGGTCATTAGACAGCAGTTGTTGGCTACGTGCCTTGTGGTCATTAGACAGCAGTTGTTGGCTCACTGGCAAACCCTGCCCAGGAAATCAAAACAAAACCAAAACAGGCGAGTCTTGGCTTATGAGCGACATTCAGGTGACGACCTATGTATACTCGAACAGGAAAATATGGCACGCCACAGTGTGTGTGTGTGTGTGTGTGTGTGTGTGTGTGTTGTGTGTGTGTGTGTGTGTGTGTCAGTGTGTGTGTGTGTGTGTGTGTGTGTGTGTGTGTGTGTGTGTGCGTGCGTGCGTGCGTGCGTGCGTGTGTGCGTGCGTGTGTGTGTGCTATAGTATTAATGATTTCAATGGTTATTCAATGACTGGCTATATTGCATTAAAAGCCAATACAATTCACGTTTAACACACACACACCACACACACACACACACACGCGCGCGCGCGCGCGCGCGCGCGCGCGCGCGCACGCACGCACGCACTGGAAAAAAATACCACGGCTTGTATTTGCTATTGCTAACATAATGTATACTACTAAAAGAACGTAAAGACAATATATATTTACCTTGCTTTATTGTTACTATCGTCATCATCATCTTATGATAAAAAACGATACTTATTATTGTTAACATTATTATCATTATCATTCTTACTATTTTATCGTTTTTTTTATTGTTATCATGATGATGATGATGATGATAATGATGATGATTGTTGTTATTATTATCATTATTATTACTATTATTATCATTATTGTTGTTGTTGTTGCTGTTGGTTGGTTGGTTTTGTTGTTATCATTATCATTACTATCACCATCGTCATCATGATGATCAATATGATCATGATCATCATCATTATTGAAGGGCCTATATTAAATCATTAGGGACTTTACCTGCAGAGCCGATTCACCTTAGTTCGAACAATTCATCGAGTGTTGACAGCTCGAAAACCCTCTCTGTCCACTCAACAGAAAATGGGTACCTGATTCCAGCCAGAGAAGGTAAAAGTGGCGGAAAGAATGAATGGTCTCTCTCCCAGACACCTTTAGCTTCTACTAGTTCACTACTATTTTGACCATTAAGCTATGGATGTTGCTTTCAATAACAATAATAACAGTAATGATAACAGTTATAACAACAACAGCATTAATGATAATAATAATAACAATTATCATCATTATTGTTATTATCAATATCAGTATTGTTGTTGTCGTTATTGTTATTGTTATTATCATTATTATTATTGTCGTTATTGTTGTTGTTGTTCTTGTTCTTATTATTTTTTTCATTTTATTACTATAGCCTGCACGGCATAAAAGACAACTAATCGTCCAAAAACCTACACGATCCGATAATGACGACTCTAGTTCGCAGATGTTTGGAAGAAGGGCGGTCAGGAGGTGCAGAATTGTCCAATGTCGACGGATCCCTGGATCTTTCCTCATATCCGGATCCGCACCACATACTCACATAAACATTTTGAGGTTCTTTCTTGGGATACATTCAATCTTTCCACAAAAAGTTGTCAACATCAGTTGAACAGATTTTGCATTATCTCGCCAGTGAATCTCGAATCCCATCTGTGATTCAGATCCGCATCAAAATTCAAGGAGTACATCTTTGAGTCACAATCCCTCTTTCTATGAAGTTTTGCTTAAATTGGTTCAGGAATTTTTCGGTTGTTATGGTGACAGTCTGACTGCCAGAGGAAGAGATACGGGTGACAGCAGTAGGTTAATCTTTGTTAATGGGGAAAAACAGTACAATGTTTCTCTGGAAAACGCAGGCTTCCACTAGCGTCAAATGGAGGCGAGGACCGTGGGGGCGTGGCATTTCGTCTTTTGGGCTTTCATCCTATGGACTTTGATCCTACGGACTTCCAACATGAGGACTTTTGTCAAACCGTCTCACTGTATCACAATGGAATATACGTCTAATTTATATGTTTGATCATTTCACCTGCATATAGCCTCTCAAAATATGTTCTATTTACCACACACACACACACACACACGTGACCAAGATGGCGGAAAACGCAAGTCTCTGATCTTCAACTGTCAGGGTTTAACGCAATCTACAAAAGAATGGCAAGGACGAGAAGTATGTGAAGTGTCCACACTCCTCACAAAATCACATCAAAGAAATCGGGGAGCACCAATGGTAAAAAATTGGGCAACAAAAGCGAGGACGGCCAAGATCTGACAAAAGGCGTCGAAAGAGTTTCGGAAGCAGAGAGAACAAATCAGTCCGATGAAGCCAGCTATAGAATGGAAAGTCGATGCCCGACGGAATCTGACATGCACATTTTGTCGCAGCTGAAACAAATGACTGAAGTCATCTCGTCATTATGTGGGAGAATTTCAGCACTGGAAATGACTGTTCGGGAGCAAACAGAGGTGCAGGCAACGAAAGCAGCTGCATCTCACGATTTAGATCTGAACGGCACAAAAAAGGTTAGTGACGCCCAAACACAAACTGACTTAAAAAATAATTTCAATTCATATGCCGATACTGCTAAACACAATCTGGCAACAGGGCAAAATAAGAATTACGAAGAAAAACATCAAGAAAATGTAAGAAACCAAGCAAAAACAAGTAAAGTACTGAATTGCAGTACTCACAAAACATAAAATTTCTGGGTGTGAATTTAATAAACTTAACTGGCGTTTTTACATTGAAAGCTTGATAGCTAAAACAAGGAAACGTTTAAACTTATTGAAAATTATTTGTATTCAACCGTGGGCTCAAGATACAAAAATCCTCCTGCACCTAGCTGTTTCTCTAATAAGATCAAAACTAGTGTACGGACAAGAAGTTTATTTTTCAGCTCCTCAAAGTCTACTGAAAAATTTGCAAAGTATAGACAGCAAAGCTATCAAATTAGCGCTTGGTGTCCCAGTGCACACAAACACATTGAAGGTGTACAAAGAAATTAATATGCTATCACTGTCAGTTCAACGTAGATTAGCTGTGGCCAAATATGTCGCAAGAAGTCTTTCAGTACCTAATTCAGTCGAAAACGAAGTGTTGATGGATTCAAATGTTGAATATCCCAAAAGAGCTCAACAGCTAGGTTATCTTTGTCCCGTTCGAAATTACACGAAAGATTCTTTTGAAAAATGCAATATTAATGCCACTTCACTCTCACCTGCTCCTGTTGTCCCCCCCCCCTCCCCCCCCCTCCCGGTGCCTCCATGGGAACATAGACAAGCTATCTTTGATGTACATTACACTGATGTCCGGAAAAATGATAACATTAACATTTCAACTTCTAAAGTGAGAGAAAACTTAGAAAACAAATATTCAAATCATTTAAAAAATTTTACGGATGGTTCCGTTTGCCAGTTAAGTGCAGGTTCAGGTTTTGTTATTCCGGCTTTAAAAGTTCAAAAAGCATACAGCCTTGGGAAAGGATTTTCTATTTTTACGGCAGAATTGTATGCTATTCTTATGGCATTACTCTTTATTTGTGATAGTAATCATTCTTTCTGTAACATTTTATTTTGTGTTGATTCTAAGGCAGTGTTAGATAGTTTGAAAGTTTGGGATGTTAAAACAAGGAAAGATGTCATCTAATCAATTGCATTATTTTCACAGGAGTAAATATAGTCTTCGGCTGGGTCCCTTCACACTGTGGTATTTATTGGAATGAAATAGCAGATAAACTAGCCAGACGCGGGGCAATGGGCAATGCTGCAAAAAGTAATTTGAAGTTATATGTATGTGAAGTACATTCGTTATTGGAAAGCTGTTTCCGAACTGAGAAGTCTCAAGATAAATGTGTAATGGAAACATATCCTACACATATTTCTAGTTTAATGTACAAGATACGCTTGTACTCTTGGAAGACCAAATATTCCCAAAATATAGCGTGTACATGTTCTAAGCCATTATCTGGTGAACATATACTTTTCCATTGCCCCATTTTAAATGCTCTTTATTCAAAAGCAAACATAGAAATTTTGAAATCTAAACCGGTTCACGCTATTTCCTTCAGTTCAGAAATTGTTGAGGTTGCAAAAATTATCTCTCAATCTCAAATTAGCATATTGTTATAATTATGATAGTGTAGTTTATATTCAAATTTGTACTGTTCTTGACATTATTTCTTACCTTTTCCTCCCCCCTGTCCTCCTCCTCCACAACACACACACACACACACACACACACACACACACACACACACACACACACACACACACACAGCACTCACGCAAGCACGCACCCACGCACGCACGCACGCATGCACGCACGCACGCACGCACACACACACACACACACACACACACTCGCACGCGCGCACGCATGCACGCACGCACGTGCACACACACACACACACACACACACACACACACACACACACACACACACACACACACACACTCACCATGGTCTTTTTTAATAGCATATAGTTAAAGACAAGCAGAAGATCAGTGTAATTTATTTGGGGTTCACATTTCGTAAACCAGTAAGTCAATACATACTGATCTTTACTTCTGATCAGCCACCACGAGGAATAGAAGAAAAAAGTAATCAGACTCTGATGAGTTGAGAAGTCGCCCCTATGATGTAACTGGTGCAATGCCAACGTCATGAATATTGTCAATCTCATGGAGTGAAATTCCACAAAGTGAAAATCCACAAAGTGAAAATCCACAAAATGAAAGTTCACAAAGTGAAAGTCCACAGAGTGGGAGGCATCGAATCCGGATTTTGATCCCCATGATGTGTACTCTTGTTTACGAACAGATAAACAAACAAGCCGGCACTGGTAAAAACAAAGCTTCCTTAGCTAAAGTAATCATACTTGTCAATGCTTTCATTGGATACCTTTTCACCATGGGCGGCTTTTCTTTATAAAGGGAGGACAGGAGTGTGAAAAGACGCGGGGGGAAAGCGTTGGGAGCAGGAAGGGTACTGCACAGGACATTAGTAGTTTAAGAAAATGAGAGCTGACACAGTGGCAGGCAAAGCAATGATAAGATAAGGACTACAGCTTGGCCAGTCTGATGTGATAAGAAATCTAAAGCATTACCTAAAACAAAGAAGAAACGAGAACAAAGCCACCATACCATAGACCACCTTTCAGATCTAAACATCAAGAGAGGAAGTGATTGCACGTCCAGACATAAAGGAAGAGTGAGAAACATCTCCAGATAAACAAACATCGGAATTATCTCAAGACCAACACAGCAAAAACTCCTAGAGTTTGGGTCAGACTCATACTGGGCCTTTCCAGTAACAGACACAAAAGATCAAACACACGTCCACTGAGATAAGAATTGGAATCTCCCTGGGACGCCGTTGTAGACCGTAGACAAGTGTATGCTGGTTGTAGTACATGGGTAGGGAGATGCAGGTTATGTAAATTGGACACACACACACACACACACACACACACACACACACACACACACACACACACACACACACACACACCATATATATATGCACATACACTCACGCACCACATACACTGGCAGACACACAAGGGCCCGTGCCCACATACCCATGCACACACACCACACACACACACACACACACACACACACACGCACACACACACACACACACACACATACACACACACACACACACACACACACACACACACACACACACACACACACACACACACGTGTACGCTCACCACATGCACATACAATGATGATAATGACACAGGCAATGATAAGTAGTTTACTCAAGGTCTAACCAGCGCTTTGGGCCAATACGTATGTCACACATCTGCTACTTCGTAGCCATGTGACAATCTTCTTAAAGTCGCTCATTTTAGTCATTAATTCGTTTATCCATCAGCTTTAAACCATGCGCAGTGTGGTCTCAAAACTCA
>CM065731.1:53487103-53489603 GCA_033310375.1 Conus canariensis
CAAAGACCTGCTATCTTTCCCGCATCTTAGCCTATGCACTGATATGTCAGAAACACCTAATCTATACATTGTTAAAGTGCGTTGTATACATTGTTAAAGTGCGTTCAATAGATCTGTTCATTTCTCTTCCTATGTATTGTTCTGCTGAATGATTCATTAAGTTGTCTATACATAGAGAATCTGTCACCACTTTGGATATGACAATCCCAATCCTGCCGTCTACAGTCTATCATGAGTTTCTTAAAACACGCAACAAAAAACCCAACAACTTTGGGATACAACCCACACCTTGATCTAACCATACGAACGAAACTCTATCATGTAAGTCATACTATGTTTTGTATGCTTGTGCAGGTAGTCTTTCACCATGCATCTGATTTATTTTGATCCACTATTTAATGCACTTGAAATATGAATTAATGTAAATGGGAAATGTTCCAAGATCGCCTTAGACCAAATCATTCGGGGTACGTTTGTAAACAGAAGCAAATCGTTTCATGGCAAAACAGTTCAATTTTTCAAACGCCAAAATCTCTGCACCATACTTGACTATTGGCTGAACTCGCGCATCAAACAATTTGAAAAAATAATTCAGCTGAACCATTGTCAAACTTGTACAATACAATCAACACACTCATAACGGCACGTGTGCTTCTGCTCACAAGGTCTTGACATACAAACGTAAAGCTGAGTTTCGTAGAAAAATGTATTCCCAAACACTTATATGCATTTACAACTGATATTTTTTATGTCCCATAAACCCATCTCTCACATGCAGCCAAGTAAACACCTCTATGGAAAACTAAGTCACTTGTTTTATCTATTACCTAAAGCTCAAGTCTTTGTGCATCAGAGTATAACCTGTTCA
Source organism: Conus canariensis (assembly GCA_033310375.1). Taxonomy (NCBI): domain Eukaryota; kingdom Metazoa; phylum Mollusca; class Gastropoda; order Neogastropoda; family Conidae; genus Conus; species Conus canariensis. The sequence goes on from CM065731.1 coordinate 53,487,972, forward strand.
GCTGAGTTTGCAAACAGTTTCAGACAACAACACAATATCGTCGGCAAGCAGTAAAACAATTAACTCAATCAAATTAATTGTAACACCGTGCCTACCCTTTTCGATAATCTCAAGAGCTAATTCATTAATAGATAAGGAAAATAAACGGGGCAACAAACATCCCCCTGTTTAACCCCTTGCGTACGTTTGATATAATCACTGAACCTTGCTCCATTCTTTATTTTAACTTTAACTTTCTCATGCATACTTCTCATACAACTATAAAGCTTACCCTTCATGGTATATTTAATGAGAATTGACCATAACAGTTTCCTTGAAATGGAATCAAAAGCTTTCTCAAAATCAACAAAAGCAACATTTTCTTTCTGTTACTAGCAAACTGTATCTGGACAGCAGCCAGCAGAGTGAATATATGATCTACTGTGCTATAATCTTTTTGAGCCAGGTTGATATTCACCTCGAATGTTGTTTAATTTGATCTACTCTGTTAGACTTTCATTAATCATGGAACGGTATAGTTTACTTGCTATATTACATCATGAAATTTCCTCTGTTTATTGCTTGGATCATTTGCATTCCCCTTGTTATACAAAGGAAGAATGATCGACTCTATCCAGTTTTCATGACATATCCCCTTTTCAAACAAAACATTAACAAATCTACAAGAAAATGTATAGCATTGTCCCCTTAATTCATCTTTTAAAAAAACTCACTATAAGTCCATTAAGCCAGCAGTTTTGCCATTTTTTAAACTTTTTTTGTATTGCAGATAAGGCCTCCTGTTTTGTGATGAACCGATCTAAATGCTCTGTGCAGTCTTCGCCTTCTGAAAACCGATTGGCATAAGTGGCAGAATAATGGTATTTTTTTCCAAAATATTAATAAAGTGCTTAAGCCATTCATCCATTGTCATATTGTTCTGATTCTGCACCTGCTTTTTTGAATACAAACTTAATATTTGCCCGGAACTCCTGCTGTTTATCTATAGATATTGTGAACATCCTCTGAATTAATTTAGATTACAAAAACCAATTCCATACTCATTTCTCCACAAACAAATAATCCACAAATTCTGTCTTATTTTGATATTCATCTTCAGATACACCTTTTTTTTAACCAAACTGTCTTCAATTTGACTAATTCCGTTATCAATAATAGAACCTGCACAGTATGGTGATCCCTCTGGGGGAACATAGCAACACACATGTAGTACATTCTTTAACAAATAAAACAACTTTTTATCGAGGATAAACATCAAAACATTAGCAAAGTTTGAACCGTTTTTTAGCGTATGGTAAAGGTTTATTTCTAATCAAACATACTACACCACCTGATCTTCTACCACGCTCTGTAAATTTGAAAGCAGGTTTGATGAAGACAATGTGTTCAAGAAAAGCCATGGACTGAAATTCTTCAACAAAAGTTTCTACTAAGCAAACTAAATCAAAAGACGACACATTGTTGATAAAATGAAATGAAATCAACAATTCTTCAACAAAAATTTCTACTAAGCAAACTAAATCAAAAGACGACACATTGTTGATTAAATGAAATGAAATCTTCAAGAGTAAACCGCTAACATTCCAGTGCAAGAACGAATATTTTGTAGCATTGATTGACTTGCTGGAAAAG
>CM065731.1:53494603-53507103 GCA_033310375.1 Conus canariensis
TCCCTGTATCTAACAAATTATTAGCAGTTCGAGAAAAATTATACCTCATTCAAAAAAGGCAGACGAAACTCATGTTTAATCATTAGCTAAGAATGTTGTGTTGTATTAAAACGATACTCAGAAACCCTGCAACTGTACCCGCTTTTAATGTCCTGAAAAATAAGTTCAGAAATAGAAGATAATGTATCTATACAGTTGCATAACGTAGAGAGAAAAAAAATTAAAAAAAGAAATTGAAATGTACTCCTCTAGTTAGTATGCTGCATGTCCCAACTGAAATGTGTTGTTGTTGTTGTTGTTGTTGTTGTTTTCTCATAATCTTTCTGTTTCTTGTTTGTTTTACCTCTGCATATCTGCAATATGTGGTACATACAAAATGAAAGCAAAAACAGATGATTTCATACTTTTGCATCTAAAACTCTGTGCTTGATAAGACTTTCCACAGGAGACGTATTAGTCCCATCATAAAGTGAAATAATCTCAAAAACACACTTTTTAAAGCAAATATTTACAACCTCAGTTAGTCTTCTCTCAGGCTGTCCGCCCTCTGTTGCTTTTTGTACTCCCAGTTCTTATAGAACAGGGAGTACTTTAGAATGGAACGGAGAAATGCTGTGTGTGTGTGTGTGTGTGTGTGTGTGTGTGTGTGTGTGTGTGTGTGTGTGTGTGTGTGTGTGGTGTCCTTCCGTGGTCAGAATGCTCCACTCGCTCCAGACAAAACTACTGGGCCGATGTTTCTGAAAATTTGTAGGTATGTTTATTATGGGTCACGGATGATGCCCGATGTTTTACTTTAGCGTTATAGCCGTTACTAACGGCTGTAACGGCCTGTAACGGTTTTTTCTTCTTTATGGAATATCCCAGAAAGTACTCGGCCGATCTTTGTGAAAATTAGCAGGATATTCATTATGGGTCACGAATGATGCCCGATGTCTTAGTTTACCGTTATAGCCGTTACTAACGGCTGTAACGGCCTGTAACGGTTTTTCTTCTTTATGGAATATCTCAGAAAATACTTGGCCGATCTTTCTGAAAATTTGTAGGTATGTTCATTATGGTCACGGATGATGCCCGATGTTTTAGTTTACCCTTATAGCCGTTACTAACGGCTGTAACGGCCCATAACGGTGTTTCTTTTTAATGGAATATCTCAGAAAGTACTTGTCCGTTCTTTCTGAAAATTTGTAGGTATGTTTATTATGGGTCGCGGATCATGACCGATGTTTTATTTTACCATAATAGCCGTTACTAACCGCTATAACGGCCCATAACGGTTTTTTCTTTTTTTATAGAATATTTCAGAGAGTACTTGGCCTATCTCTCTGAAAATTTGTATGTATGTGCATTATAGGTACGAATGATGCCCCATATGTTACTTTTTACCGTTATAGCCGTTATTAACGGCTATAACGGCCCATAACGGTTTTTCTTCTTTATGGAATATCTCAGAAAGTACTTGGCCGATCTTTGTGAAAATAGCAGGTATATTCATTATGGGTCACGGATGACGCCCGATGTTTTAGTTTACCGTTATAGCCGTTACTAACGGCTGTAACGGCCTGTAACGGTTTTTCTTCTTTATGGAATATCCCAGAAAATACCTGGCCGATCTTTGTGAAAATTAGCAGTATGTTCATTATGGGTCACGGATGATGCCCGAAGTTTTAGTTTACCGTTATAGCCGTTACTAACGGCTGTAACGGCCTGTAACAGTTTTTCTTCTTTATGGAATATCTCAGAAAGTACTTGGCCGATCGTTCTGAAAATTTGTAGGTATGCTCATTATGGGTCTCGAATAATGCCCGATGTTTTAGTTACCGTTATAGCCGTTACTAACGGCTGTAACGGCCTGTAACGGTTTTTCTTCTTCATGGAATATCTCAGAAAGTACTTGGTCGATCTTTGTGAAAATTAGCAGGTATGTTCATTATGGGTCACGGATGATGCCTGATGTTTAGTTTACCGTTATAGCCGTTACTAATGACTGTATCGGCCTGTAACGGTTTTTCTTTCTTATGGAATATCTCAGAAAGTACTTGGCCGATCTTTCTGAAAATTTGTATGTATGTGCATTATAGGTCACGAATGATGCCCCATGTGTTATTTTTACCGTTATAGCCGTTATTAACGGCCGATCTTTCTGAAAATTTGTAAGTATGTACATTATGGGTCACAGATGATGGCCAATGTTTACCAGAATAGCCGTTACCAACGGCTATAACGGTTTAAAACATTTTTTCCTATGTATGGAATATCTCACGCGTATTGAAGATAAACTGGGAGTACGTTTATATGCTTTGCATCTTGTTTTCTTTACTGTTGTCGAGTTAACTTTCTTATTTACTGAGAACAAACACGCCACAAACTGAAATCTCTGTCTCTTTCTCTGTCTGTCTGTCTGTCTGTCTGTCTGTCTGTCTGTCTGTCTCTCTCTCTCTCTCTCTCTCTCTCTCTCTCTCTCTCTCTCTCCCAAAGAACAGTGGTTAGGTTATAACTTTCCAAGCCTGCTATTATTGCAAGCGGGGTGTCAGTACCTTTCTTCTGACATTGTACTGTACTTAGTACGTGGAAGAAATGAATTACGAGCTTGGTGAACATCACAACCTGCAAAAAAAAAACCCAGTTCAATTCCCTCCTTCAAAACACATAAATTCTGTCAAACTGTCAGCTTGACAGGTCAACACACAGGCATGCACACAGATGCACATGCGCTCACGCAGAATCTCTCTCTCTCTCTCTCTCTCTCTCTCCTCTCTCTCTCTCTCACACACACACACACACACACACACACACACGTCCTCACACATACACGCACACACATGCACGCGGACGCACACACACACATACACACACATACATATGCATTCGTGTGCAGGCATCCACACACACACACACACGCACGCGCGCGCGCGCCACACACACACACACACACACACACACACACACACACACACACACACACACACACACACACACACGCACGCACGCACGCACGCACCCATGCACACACAAACACACACACACACACACACACACACACACACACACACACTCACACGCACGCACGCACCCATGCACACACACACACACACACACACACACACACACACACACACACACACACACACAACACACACACACTTTCTTCTGACATTGTACTGTACTTAGTACGTGAAAGAAATGAATTACGAGCTTGGTGAACATCACAACCTGTAAAAAAAACCAGTTCAATTCCCTCCTTCAAAACACGTAAATTCTGTCAAACTGTCAGCTTGATAGGTCAACACACAGGCATGCACACAGATGCACATGCGCTCACGCAGAATCTCTCTCTCTCTCTCTCTCTCTCTCTCTCTCTCTCTCTCTCTATCTATCTATCTCTCTCTCTCTCAACACACACACACACACACACACACACACACACACACACACACACACGTCCTCACACATATACGCACACACATGCACACATGCACGCGCACGCACACACACACATACACACACATACATATGCATTCGTGTGCAGGCATCCACACACACACGCACGCGCGCACGCACACACACACACACACACACACACACACACACACACACACACACACACACACACACACACACACTCACACGCACGCACGCACGCACGCACCCATGCACACACACACACACACACACACACACACACACACACACACACACACACACACACACACACACACACACGAGCCTGTGGGTGTGCGCATGTGTATTTACTAATTTTCTGCATAAGGGTCCTTTAGTTTGTCTCTGTTTATTTTTGTCTAGTTCGCAAGATAGAAGCTATTTGTATGATCGATAAGACTTGTGTAACATTTTGCCTTCCACAATGAGTATCTTGGATGCCTAAGTATTGACAGCAGCAGGAGTAGGACTTACACTATTGTAATCAAGATCACTGAAGTTCATGAGTCGCGTCTTTGTAGTGAACTCTCTTTTCTCTCTCTCTCTCTCTCTCTCTCTCTCTCTCTCTCTCTCTCCTCTCTCTCTCTCTCTCTCTCTCTCTCTCTCTCTCTCTCTCTCTCTCCCCGATCACTTACATTGTTTTGTGTTTTTTTTCCCTATTTTTTATTGTTTTGTTTTGTTTGTGTGCTTGCTTGTTTGTTTTCCAAAGCTAATATGAGGGTCCACGTTTCACATGCATACAGGAATATGAAACATATAAGCGCACACAAGGATCTGATCTATCTATCCATCTATCTATACATCTATCTACCTATCTATCTATCTATCTCTATCTATTTGGTCTGTCACTAGGGAGTCTAAGACACGTGTACGTATTTCACCCAGAAAGTGGGGGGTAGAAATACTTATACTTGCCACTGGAAAAGACTATCTACGTCCATCACACTTGCGGCATTCTTGAGTAGTGCCAGTGTACTGATCAGCACTTGTAGTACAGCTCGTATCTCTTAATGATGTGGCACTGAAAGCGTTCATGTTGCACACAAACTCAATACACTTGGCTTTCAACCACAAGGACATGTACATTGTTTTCTTTTGGTGCATTGTCCCAGCTGGTTTTCGTTAGGGGACAATTTGCTTGCTTTTGAATCAACGACCCACATGTTCAGCACAAAGGTAAGTAATAGGACTAACACAATTGTAACCACCTTCAGTGCAGTTGTTGTATTGTTTCTGTTTAGTGACGTTTGGAGAGAAAAAAGGCACCCACACGTTTTACAATGCTTATCGCGTGCACCCGTGCAGATGCGCTCTCTCTCTCTGTCTCTGTCTCTGTCTCTCTCTCTCTCTCTCTCTCTCTCTCTCTCTCTCTCTCTCTCTCTCTCAATGAACAGTCACTGGAGTACAGAACTGAAGAACTATACTGTAGATTCCTCTAGTTCTGTCGGTTATGTACAAAAATCTCGTTTTCAGCTAATATATTGCATGCCCATTCTGCAAGACTGCCAAACCCTTCTCTTTTTTCTTTGTCTTTCCATCCGTCTTCATATCTTAAAAGTTTCCTTGAGTATTGTTCTAGCACAACCATTTGATCATGGGCATACTAACATAAATGTAGGTGATGTGTCTTTTTTCAGTTATTTTCAGAAGATATTCATATGGTTTTGCGTGTTGTTTGGTGGTTTGACGCACATATAGTGTGATGATTTACTCAGTATATCTGATGTTCAATATATCGCGGGTACCCTCATTCCAGGGCTTAGATTGGTCTTTTTAGATTTGCTGTATGGATCCAAGTTCTCCACACATACAGGAAAGTGAAATATTCTACTGGACACAGGAGCCGGAATAGCTCAGTTGGTAGAGCGCCGGACTGGTAATCTTGGGGTTGCAGGTTCGAATCTCCGCCAGGCCGTTTCGGTACAGGGGGATTTTTCCCTCGGAGTTAACATTGGTTCTGACTCCATTTCCCATACAGTCCTTGTCACGGACAGCCTTTTCTGCTCTGCTTTGAACGCAGGATGTGTTTGTTTGTGTGCTGCAGGGCACACAAACTTCAATGTATACGGATGGCAAGGATGCTGATCCCTGCTCAGTTTTCTCTGGTTAGGAGTACTGTGGCAGGCTTGTTCTATTTTTCTGTGTTCGCCGTGGCTGTTTAGCTCGTTGTTCGGTTCAGTCTTTGGTTTCACCTTATTTTCAGTGTCGTGTTGCATCAGGTACCATTTTTTAATAGTGCCGTTTCCTTGGTGGGTTTTATTTGGAACCGAACTGTTTATTTCTGTTGGTGAGGATGCATATCCTTTCCAGGTTTTATCCTTGGTTTGTTCACTCTGTCAGAGGCCAGTCAGTCCGTGCCGTCCGTGACTTCAGTTTCATCACCCCGCCACTTTAGTAGGGGCCTGTTGGCTGCCTGAATGTTTGGCTGCCTGTGTGATTCACGTGCTTTTTGTCTATGTCGCCCATTTTTTTCTTTTTTTGAGTAGTGTTCATGCTAGTGTTGGGGAGCCATCTGGTCATCCTGCCCTGTCAGTACGGTACTCTTTGGATCTCAGTCCAGACCCAGGGTCACGTTCCTAAGCCTCGTGGCTGTATTGCCCTTCGCTGGGCAGTGTATTCGTCAGTCTGCCTTTCAGTGGGCAGTGGTGTTGGCCGTCGGCCTGGCCTACCTTCGCTGGTACAGGCCAGGGTATATAGACGCAGGACTGAAGAACTGTATACTGGGTACTTGCAATTCTGTCGGCGACGGTGTGCAAAAATCTGGATTTCTGCAAATCTTATCCATTTCCATTTCCGTTTCTTTTCTGACTTCTTCTCCATCTCCAGTATCGACAGTTCCATTGAGTGTTGATTTAGCATGGCCATTTGACATGTTGCATGGCTGTATCAACGTAGTTATCGTTTTCATCATTGTTGTCAGAAGATCGTATGGTCCAGTATTTTGCTTGGTGATTTCATATAAGCGTACTTTGGTGTTATGGTCACTATATCTCATGTTTCCTATGTTAAGGTCACACCTCACTACGATCACGTGGATTGTTCTGTGTGGAGTCGGTGTGAGGGTCCACGTACTGCATTTATACAGGAATATGGAATATATAAGCGCAGATAGAAATCTAATCATGTATTAAATAGAGATTTTATCCTTCCATACAGATTGCAGGCTGGAATGTGTTGATGTAGTCTTTAGAGCCCCTGAGAGGATTTATGGCTTGGATCCCCATTTGCTCACGAAGGATCCCAGCTAAATGTCTTAAGACAGTATATTAGTAAAAATGGTAACATAGTCATAGGCCACAACCTGCTTCTTAGCTATGATTTCATGCCATATCTTGTTGATTTCTCCATCGATTCTTTTAACGAGCTTGGTTTTGTCATCTTCACTGCCAGCTTGGCCATCGATGTCATTTGTCTCCAACTCTGTCTGTACTGATCAGCATAGAAAAATTTCACTCCTCTGTATTTTATGGTTATGAAGTTTATAGTAAACCAGCCAAGAAGCTCGCAGCTCCTGGTTGACACTCGGATAGTTTGTTGTGTCTGGTTAAAAAAGAGCGTTGCTCATTTGTAGAAGTCTTGAATATTCAGTCGGATAATTTCTTTGCCTTTATTATTGACAAATCTGTATTCGGTACTGCTAAAAAATGTATCATATGTGTGTGTGTGTGTGTGTGTGTGTGTGTGTGTGTGCGTATGTACCACCTGTGGATTCTCCATACTACATGCCCTTCAGTCTCGAAAAAAGGAATATGTTCATTGTTTTGGTTTACATATCGAGGGTTGACTGCCAGAACCCAGTATCTCGTACACATATATAGAAGAGAGAGACTGGGTTCTGGCAGTCAACCCTCGATATGATTGGTTGCTTTCTTTTGATGACGTGTTTGTATTGATTAGTGGTGCCCACAATGCCAGAATTGTAGATTTTTCAAAGGATTTAGGAGAAGATATCTTAGATTTTGGAAATCAGCATTCTAGCGGTCCATTATACACCGACATACATTCTGAGGATAAAAATCTTAATGATTATGGCAAAATGTTGCTTAATATGTGTACAAGTCTATACTTATGTATTTTGAATTGTATGTGTAAGGTCGACCAGGAAGGTTGCTACGCATACGTATCTGAAATTGGAAATAGTGTTGATGATTATTTTTCAATGTCAAGGGATATGTTTGCTAGTTTTCTGTGTACTTCATGTATATGAGCACAATGAGTCTAACCATATGCCTATTGCTCTGACCGTTAATGGTAACAAAGATTATTCAAATCAACCCAAAGACAAGAACATGAAAACAATTTTGTGGAAAGATTTGTTTGAATGATTATTACAAAGGTCAGTCTACAGAAATGACGTTCTCATCTAAAATCCAGCAGAGTCGAAATGGCTATCAAACTAATTGATGTAAACGTAAATGAAGCGCTCAGTATTTTCAATTCTTGCTTAAAAGGTGCTGCAAAATGTATGACAAATATATATATATATATATATATATATATAAATATATATATATATATATATTGTGTGTGTGTGTGTGTGTGTGTGTGTGTGTGTGTGTGTGTGTGTGTGTAGATGGGCTTAGGGTATATGATGACTGGTATGACACTGAGTGTCGCCAAGTAAAAGGAAGGCTAGAAGATTACTAAGTAAGTCAAATCGTACTCAGCATTGAATGGATCGAGTTTGGAATTGCAGTGATAGTGTGAATACAAGCACGTTTTTTTTAACAAAACAAAGGGTTTTTAACAGGGCACTGTTAGAAATTAGTAACATCTATAAAGTCCTAGAAGGATTTCTGGAACACAGTACAGACGATTAGAGGTGGTGAGAAACAACTTTTAAATGATATTACTTTGGAGAACTTGTCTGAACATTTTAAAGGACTGCTTGAAAGGAATGACGATGTTGGTAATTTTATAGCACAACCATGTAGCGATGAAGAAAGTGCTGGCAGCGATAGAGCTAACTGTCCTTTAAATCGTCCAATCTCAAAAGAAGAAATTCTGTTGGCGTTAAGAAAATTAAGAACATGGCAAAGCTGCTGGTCCTGATGGAATAATTGGAGAGACAGTTAAATGTACTTGCAAATCTGAACTGGTTGTTTGTTTCCTAAAGAATTTCTTTAATGCTTTGTTTGACAGGGGTCTTTTTCAGAAACTTAGTCAGAGACAATTTTCCTTCCATTACATAAACCAGCTGATGCTGATAATCCAAATAATTGTAGAGGAATCTCTTTGAGCAACAAATGCAGTGAATTATATAGCACTGCCATTAATAGAAGACTTCAGGAGTGGGTCAAGTAAAATAAATGGTGAATTTCAAGCAGAGTTTAAACAGAATCATTCAAGACTTCATCATATGTTCGCTTTAATGCCGTTTGTTGAAAAGCAGTATGGATTGAATCGTAAATTATATGTGGTCTTTATAGAATTTGAATAAAGCCTTTGATTCTGTAAATTGAAGCATCCTTTGGCCTTTTTTTGTGCTTAAGAATGGTGTTCATGGCGTAAGTGTATTATCAGCATGTGTGACTCTGTAAAAGCAAGAGTGCGATGTGGAGGGTCTCTTACAGATTATAAACACTGTACATCCAGGATAACACAAGGAGGTGTTGGTAGCCCTGTTTTGTTCTCATTATTTATCAACGAATTAACGATGGAAGTTATTAATTCTGGAAGACATGCCGTGGCGGTTTGTAAATGATGTCTTAGAAATATTTGTTCTCCTATCAGCTGATGATGTGTTTGTAGCCCTATTTTGTTCTCATCATTTATTGACGAATTAACGATGAAAGTTATTAATTCTGAAAGACATGGCGTATGGTTTGGAAATGACGTCTTGGAAATATTTGTTCTCCTTTTAGCTGATGATGTGGCATTGCTATCTGAAACCATCGTTGGTCTAGAAAACACAGTTGAATAGTCTAGCAAGAGCTGCTGCGTCATTTCAGCTAAACGTAAACATGGCAAAAAGCAGCACAATAGTCTTTAGAAAGAAAATTTATGTCGCTGCTAGGGAAAGATGGAGACATACTGGACATATCATGCAAGTAGTAAATGTTTACAAATATTTGGTATATTCTTTTAAACACGCTTGAGCTTTACATTTGCTTATAAAGATCTTGTGATCAGAGCTAAATACGCCGTATTGTATATCATGAAAAAACTGACAATATTGAATAAGAATTCTTTAACACTATTTTCACAATTGTTTGATCCAACCAGTTGGGCAATATGGTGCTGAACTGTGGAGTATTAGCAATGCTGCTTTTGAGGTAGAGAAGTTACATTTATCTGCGCTGAAGAAGTTTTTTGGAGTATCTATATACATACTAAACGATTTAGTCCATGGGGGAGACAAATAGATATCCCATATATTTAGTATCCATTGTCAGTTCTGTTCGTAACTGGTTAAAGTTAACAAGAATGCAGTCACGTAGATTACCCCATAGAGCTTACAATATGTTAGTTGAGTTTGATGCCAGAGGCAAGACAAATTGGGCTTTGTTGGTAAGATTAACATTGTACGAATATGGATTTGGCTGTGTATGGGAAAGTCAGGGTGTTGGGGACACGCGTGGTTTTCTTCGTGAATTTCGTCAGAGATTAATAGATTGTCGATGGCAAAGCTGGCATTCTCATGTTCAGGAAAGTGACAGATATGATATCTATCGTATGTTAAACGCAGTGCATAGAGTGCCAGTCTATTTTTCTGTAAACTTAGACAAACATTTGAGATACATCTTAAAATTTAGATTTCGTATCACAGAAATAAGTAGCCATTTTAATCGTGATAGAGAACACAGCGATGATCATCTTCTTTGCCCATTATGTCACGAGGTTTTTGATAATGAAGTTCATTTGTATTCTCGTGCCAGGACCTTCATTATATTAGGCAAGAGTTTATTCCAGAATACTTTAGACAACCATGCATGATTAAGCTGATTACACTAATCACTTCAAATAATGAAAAACTTGTAAAGCAGTTTATACTGTTTTTGTGCAAAGCATTTGAGATTCGGAAGATTGTTACAGCTTAGGTATTTTTTCTATCAGTGAATGCTTGAATTTTGTTTATATGTTTATATAAATGTGTGTTTGTGTGTGAAACAGTTGCAATATAATCATTAATGCATTGCAGGCTTAAGCATGTTACAATGCGATCGTTGTGGACTTGTTTTTGTAAGTTTTTCTTGTCATTTTGATATTAGAATATCATCTCAATTATTGAATCCTCATTCTGAGGCGCTGTGGCTTAACAGAATAAAGATCTGAGTCTGAGTCTGAGTCTCCTCTCTCTCTCTCTCTCTCTCTCTCTCTCTCTCTCTCTCTCTCTCTCTCTCTCTCTCTCTCTCTGCGTGATTTTTTTTCCTTTATGGTGTATCTGGAGACAGCTCAGACATATTTCAGTCTGTGAAATATGTCTTAATCGATGAGATGGTAAACATCTAGCATCACCTGAGCTAAGATACAAAATGGCTGTGAAAGTTGTGGAAGTTGACGCTGTTATCCGATCTTGACAGTTTTTTTCCCGTCAGTACATAGGTCTATAGGTACTTCATTGTCAAGTACTGTGAAATTCAAAAGACAATCTGTGCTGTAAATTACAAAAGAGAACAAACAAACAAACAGTCTGAAAGCCAGTACTGAACTGCATCCAGCTACTGTCTGTTTCCAGCCTCCTGAATGAAGAATCCAGACCGTCTGAAACGGGATGTTTGGGATGATCAATATGAACTCTTTAAAAAAGCATCTTACCTCATCTGGGAAATTGGAACTCCTACTGTGCTTGTATTTGGATTTTTCGGAAATTTTATGATATTTATCATTATGCTTCGCCTTCCTGCATCACCTCTCAATGTTTTCTTCCAAGTTCTGGCTTGGTCTGACCAGCTGGCTTTGATAACTTGTCCATTAAATATATGGCTTGCAGTGGTATTTGATATACCTTACCTTAGAGACCAGGGTGACTGGCAGTGTAAAATTGTTCAGACGATGACATATGCAATTTCACCTATATCTGCTTGGATGCTCGTGGCACTCACTATATACTAAGGGCAGCTTCTGTGCTTTGGCCACTACGTGTCAGCTCTTTGTGGACAACAAGAATGTCTGTAACTATTGCTGGAATATTGATCTTTGTTAACATCCTGATAAATTGTCACTTTCTGTATGGATATTATATTGATCAAGAATGCTCTTGCTGTACCGTCCCTGTTTCAGGAATATACATTAATTTTTTTGAAATGATCTTACCTTGGATAGATCTGATTCAGTTTTGTTTGTTACCTTCCATGCTGCTCATGGTCAGCAACAGTGTTCTTCTCTGGACACTTGTCAGATCTGTCACAACAAGCAAGCAGCTTTCTGTACAACAAGACACCCAGCATTTCAGACAACGGAAAGTGTCTTCAGCTACAGTGACTTTGATTGCTGTGAGTGTAAGTTTTTTCCTCCTGACAACACCAATCTCAATATATATGGCTCCAAACCCAGACATCGATTGGGACGACCCCATTACATACGGACAATATAGACTCTTTCACACAATCAGCCAAATCATATGGTACACCAACAGTGCCATCAACTTTTACTTGTATTGTTTAACTAGTGGCAGGTTCAGAGCAGAGTTTCAGAAGTTAATATTGGATGTTTTCTGCCTATTTTGTAGGACAAAACACATTGGTGAATCAGTGAGAGTGAAGCCATCTAGTGCCGGTTTTACAGTGGACGGAATGATGCAACGTATCGGGTGAGAGCTGCCACTTACGATAAATTTTCCAGCAGGCTTTACACCGCTCAATGACGATGACAACACCGATAGGGATCTATCTGATTTATCTCTGTCAAATGCTTTACAAATAAGAAACACACAGGCGACCTGCTGCATCTTAAGCCCTCTTACTCCAGATATAAACTACATAAGGGATGATTGACTGAATATCTAGATAAATGATTGGAAGAGTGAATGACGGAAGGAAGGAAGGAATACAATGAATGAATGGATAAATAAATCGGTAACATAGATAAGAACAAATGAAAAATAAATAGATATATCAATT
>CM065731.1:53514603-53524603 GCA_033310375.1 Conus canariensis
TTCAAAAGATAATAGTAATGTTCAGGTTTTGGAAAAAGTTTATATGGGACGAAGCCCACAGCAGTATGTTCACAGACAACATCTGTTCAAATGAAATGCAAATTCAGTTTGAAATGGCGATCACCTTGATTGATGAAAATATTAACAAGGCACTTGAGCTTTTTAATGATTGTATAAAAAGTGCTGCAGACTTTATGAAGAAACAGGTACACATTGGTAAGGGCGTGAAAGATGACGACTGGTATGATGATGAATGTCGTGTGGCCAAAAGAACTGTACGCAATTTGTTGAAAAAAATTAAGCGTACATTGTCTCCACCCGATCGCACTTCTTTATGTATAGCAAGGCGTAAATATAAACATTTGTTAAAGAGAAGCATTTCAATGACACTTTGTTAAATAATTTATTAACTTCGGTAAATAGCCAACAGGAATTCTGGAAATCTGTGCGTAAAATTTCCAAGACAAGAAAGCAGCCTTTGAATGATATTAGCATAAACGATTGGTATGTACATTTTAAAGAATTGTTAGAAAGAAAAGACAAATTTGATAATGATTTGATTCAGGGAGAAGATATTAGTAACCAACGTGCTTTTGGAAATCGTTATAGTGCTATAAACAATGACGATTGTTATGATGACGATGGTGATGAATTCGACGATAGTGATAGCGAAAGTGATTTGAATCAACCTATCTCAGCAGAAGAAATTTTGAGCGCTTTAAAGACACTGAAAAATCGCAAGATGGCTGGACCTGATATAATCATAGGGGCATTTATAAAAAATGCTTCCAAATCAAACTTAGTAATGGTATTTTGTGTTAAATTTTTCAATTCCCTGTTTAATAGAGGCATATACCCTGAAAGCTGGTGTGAATCAATTGTTTTACCATTATATAAAACGGGTGATGTTATGAATCCAAACAGCTACAGAGGAATTTCGCTGTGTAATGAATGTAGTAAATTGTATAGTACGATTATTAATAAAAGACTTCAAGTTTGGGTTGAGGATAATAACATTACAGGTGAATTTCAAGCTGGATTTAAACAAAATCATTCCACAATAGACCATATGTTCACATTATTAGATTTCGTTCAAAAACAGTTTTGTCTGAATCGTAAACTGTATGTTGCTTTCATCGATTTTGAGAAAGCCTTTGATTCTGTTAATAGAACTATACTTTGGCCTGTTTTGGGAAATGAAATGAGGCAGCGAACAGTAAACGATACACAGTAAACAAGTGGGGTATTTTTTGCTCCCATAAGAAAACCTAACACAGAGTAACTTTTATTCAAGACTGGCACAGCCTTTTAAACTTGAATAAAGTCAGACAAATACATAGACGAACAATCTAATAGTGGGGGAAAAAACAAGCGCAGGCCAACAACTGAACTGTCTTCATAGTAATGACTTGGCAAAGATTTGGACTTAAGGAGGCGGGGAGGGGGGGGGGGGGGTTGAAGATGGAGAAACTGGGAACATGAAATAAAGAAAATATGTTACAGATATGAAAACTCTTCACTGGCTGCATAAGGGAACCATCGCAATCCCTTTTGAAGGCAGATATGTTTGTATTGCCTGCTTCGAGGCCTTTCGTCCGCTGGGTCGGAACTCATCAGGGAGACACGGCTGGTTGTGTCTGCGCTCCTGGCGTCAAATAGAGACACACCACAGTCCATAATACTGTGGTGTTCTCACCACCAAGGGTGCAAAAAAGAATCCAATAGCACCCCCAAAGCAGCCAGCGAAGAGTAGTAAATGAAACTAAACGAAAGTGTGGGGAGGAAAAAAGTTGCTGAAAAACTAAAGACATTATGCAAATAGTATAAAATGTAGGGGACAATCTTTGAGCCTACGCTTGAGGATCCACCCAAAGATGCAAGGGAGATCAAAAGACAAACACACAGACGGACAGAAACAAATACAAATAACCTCAATTTAATCAAAACAAAATGGGAAATGAAATGAGGCAGGGAACAGTAAACGATACAGTAAACAAGTGGGGTATTTTTTTGCTCCCATAAGAAAACCTAACACAGAGTAACTTTTATTCAAGACTGGCACAGCCTTTTAAACTTGAATAAAGTCAGACAAATACATAGACGAACAATCTAATAGTGGGGGAAAAAACAAGCGCAGGCCAACAACTGAACTGTCTTCATAGTAATGACTTGGCAAAGATTTGGACTTAAGGAGGGAGGGAGGGGTGGGGGGAAGTTTGAAGATGGAGAAACTGGGAACATGAAATTAAGAAAATATGTTACAGATATGAAAACTCTTCACTGGCTGCGTAAGGGAACCATCGCAATCCCTTTTGAAGGCAGATATATTTGT
The DNA here is from genome assembly GCA_033310375.1 of Conus canariensis. Taxonomy (NCBI): domain Eukaryota; kingdom Metazoa; phylum Mollusca; class Gastropoda; order Neogastropoda; family Conidae; genus Conus; species Conus canariensis. The sequence continues at coordinate 53,516,936 of CM065731.1, forward strand.
ATTGCCTGCTTCGAGGCCTTTCGTCTGCTGGGTCGGAACTCATCAGGGAGACACGGCTGGTTGTGTCTGCGCTCCTGGCGTCAAATAGAGACACACCATAGTCCATAATACTGTGGTGTTCTCACCACCAAGGGTGCAAAAAAGAATCCAATAGCACCCCCAAAGCAGCCAGCGAAGAGTAGTAAATGAAACTAAACGAAAGTGTGGGGAGGAAAAACGTTGCTGAAAAACTAAAGACATTATGCAAATAGTATCAAATGTAGGGGACAATCTTTGAGCCTACGCTTGAGGATCCACCCAAAGATGCAAGGGAGATCAAAAGACAAACACACAGACGGACAGAAACAAATACAAATAACCTCAATTTAATCAAAACAAAATGGGAAATGAAATGAGTAAACGATACACAGTAAACAAGTGGGGTATTTTTTGCTCCCATAAGAAAACCTAACACAGAGTAACTTTTATTCAAGACTGGCACAGCCTTTTAAACTTGAATAAAGTCAGACAAATACATAGACGAACAATCTAATAGTGGGGGAAAAAACAAGCGCAGGCCAACAACTGAACTGTCTTCATAGTAATGACTTGGCAAAGATTTGGACTTAAGGAGAGGGGGGGGGGGGGGTGAAGATGGGAGCAAAAAATACCCCACTTGTTTACTGTGTATTGGCCTATTTTGTTAAAAATGGAATTCATGGAAAGATGTATAAATGTACTATGAGTATGTATGACCATGTAAAGGCAAGGGTGCGATGTGGTGCTGCTTTAACAGATATGAACTGTACATCTGGTGTTAAGCAGGGTGATGTTTGTAGCCCAGTTTTGTTTTCGTTATTTATTAATGAGTTGACTTCCAAAGCCATAAGCTCTGAAAGGCATGGTGCCCATTTTGTAAATGATGTTCTTGAAATATTTATTTTACTTTTTGCTGATGACGTTGCATTAATATCAGAGACTGTATTAGGCCTCCAAACTCAGTTGAATAGTTTGCAAAGGGCAGCTGATTCACTCCAGTTGAAAGTAAATATGAGTAAGAGTAACATAATTGTTTTCAGAAAAGGCGGTTATCTCGCTGCTAGAGAGAAATGGACATATAATGCAATATATATGCCTGTTGTAAATGTATATAAGTACTTAGCTATATATTTCTCTAAGAGATTAAGTTTCACTTTTGCATGTAAAGATATTGCTTGCAGAGCCAAACATGCATCGCTATGTATTATGAAGAAATTGTCGATGCTTAACAATGAATCTCTTGCCTTGTTTTGAAATTATTTGATGCTAAAATCCTGCCAATATGGGGCTGAACTGTGGGGTCTTGATGCTGGAGCTGCACAATACGAAAAAGTTATTTATTTGCTCTAAAAAAGGTGTTCGCTGTCTCACCACAAACACCAAATGATTTCGTGTATGGTGAGACTGACAGATACCCCATATCTTTGCACTCCACTGTTAAATGTGTCAGGTACTGGTTAAAAGTAACTCAGATGGCTGAACATAGATTGCCTCACAAAGCGTAAAAAATGCTGTTAGAACTAGATAATAGAGGCAAGATGAACTGGGTGTCGCATGTTAGAATGAAATTACACGAATATGGTTTTGGGTATGTATGGTTTACCCAAGGTGTCGGAGATATGAACAACTTTGTCCGTACGTTTAAAGAAAGACTTATCGATTGTAGATGGCAATACTGGAATTCCCATGTTCAAAATAGTAACAGGTTTAGTTTTTATAGAACATTTAATGATCTGCATTCTCTCCCAATGTACATGTCGATGCGTATGGACAGGCACCTTAAGTTTATAATGCCAAAGTTTAGAACTGGAGTGTCTGATATTTTTGTTCATCATTATCGTTATTAACAAATCAATAACTCTGATCTGCTATGTCCATTATGTCGGCAGTCAAGAGAAGATGAAGTGCGTTTTGCATTAACTTGTCCAGAATTACAAGATTTAAAAGGAAAATTCATTCCACGGGAATTTCATACAAGACCTTGCCTGTTCAGGCTTGCCTTGTTAATGTCATCTGAGAATGAAAGCATTGTTAAACAGTTTGCAGTTTATCAATATAAAGCTTTCAAAAGGCGAAGCGTTTATGTAATGTAACTATTATATTGAATCTGGTGATGCGGCTTTATTATGTTTCATGTATTATCCCCCTTCTGGAGGGCCAAGGCCTATAAGAATAAAACATCTGAATCTGAATCTCTCTCTCTCTCTCTCTCTCTCTCTCTCTCTCTGACTCACACACATACACACTCTCTGTCTCTCTCTCCCCTCTCTCTCTCTCTCCCTCCCTCCCTCTCTCTCTCTCTCTCTCTCTCTCTCTCTCTCTCTCTCTCTGATCTCACACACACACACACACACACACCACACACACACGCACGCACGCACGCATGCACGCACGCACGAACGCGCGCGCGTGCACACACACACACACACACACACACAACACACACACACACACACACACACACACACACACACACACACACACAGATCACAAAACAGTCCCATATCCCCTGCAAACAGCTGTCTTGATGACTTCATATTCTCCCCTCTCTCATTCATGTTAACATTAGTATTTGATTGGTTGATTGTACACGGCAATGGAGCAGACAATTCAACCAGGAATATTAATGGGTACATTACACTAAACTACATTTTCTCAAAGGTACCAAGTACTCACATTTAAAGACAAAGACATTGCTGCTCAGAGTTATTGTTTCATCTAATCAGATCCAGGTCAATTATAAGAAGGAGGATGAATGGTCTGGGAGTCTCTCCCGATGGAGGTACAGCGTGCGACTTGCCAACAATCCCATTCTGCCTGCAAGGAAGGTGATGGGGGGAAGGGGTTCAGAAAAGGTTAAACAAAACCTCGGACCCTTACCCACACCCCCTCTTTTCTTCTGGACCTGCTACTCTTACCTCTCATGTAATCTACTGTTCTTGATTGCTGATCATCCAGGTACACAAGGCATATAACCGGACAAAATTACAGGAATGACAACCAGACAAAATGCACCATGCTGCTTCATATTAGTGGTTAAAAATAACGACGTGTTCATTTGAGGAGAATTACAGTTTTCAGCATTGTTCTTATTCTACTGCACTTACCTGAGGCTCAACCAATGTGCCAGTCAGCACAGGAATTCATGACATCTTCATTCAGCCTGTCGTTGTTGTTAAAGTTGTTTTTGTTGTTGTTATTTTTGTTCGTGTTGTTGTTGTTGTTGTTGTTTCATCTGTGTCATCCCAGTGCAAACCGACTCTGCTTTGCCTCCAAGATTTGTGCCAGCTCACTGTTGACTTATTCTGATTGTGGAATCCATGTCAGCTCAATGATGATCGATTCTGCTTGTCTGTGGGATATCATGCCAATCCAGTATTAACTTTTTCTGCCTGTCTGTAATCCACACCAAGCCAGTGTTAATTCATTCCACTTGTCTGTGTGATTCATATCAGCCCAATAGTGATTGATTCTGCCTGTATGATCCTTAACAACCCAGTGTTTGGTTAATTCTGTCTCTCTGAGTGATTCATGTCAACCAAAATGTTGACTGACTGTGCTTTCCTGATACCCATATCAGTCAGATTCTACGCACCTGTCTGTGTGTACCATGTCAGCCATATGGTAACTGATTCGGTCTGTCTGTGGGACCGTTTCAGCCCAATATGGACTGAATCATGTTAGAATAATCTATGTCGGTTCAGTGTTGGACTGATTCTGGCCATCCATGGAGTCATTTTCAACAAAGTGTGGAATAATTCACCCCGTCTCTGGGATCAATGTGAGCGAAGTGTTGACTGATTCTTTCTGTCTGTAATTATCCATGTCAGCCCTATGTTGATTTATTGTACTTGTCAGTAGGATCCATGTCAACCCTGTATTAACTGATTGTGCTTGTTCCTGTGATCCTGTGATTCATGTCAGCTCAGTGTTGACTAATATTAACCGTCTGTGGACTCTAAGTCAGCTCAGTGTTGACTGATATTAACCGTCTGTGGACTCTATGTCAGCTCAGTGTTGACTGATATTAACCGTCTGTGGACTCTATGTCAGCTCAGTGTTGACTGATATTAACCGTCTGTGGACTCTATGTCAGCTCAGTGTTGACTGATATTAACCGTCTGTGGACTCTATGTCAGCTCAGTGTTGACTGATATTAACCGTCTGTGGACTCTATGTCAGCTCAGTGTTGACTGATATTAATTAACCGTCTGTGGACTCTACGTCAGCTTAGTGTTGTCAGCTCAGTGTTGACTGATATTAACTGTATGTGGACTCGAAGTCAGGTCATTGTTGACTGGTATTAACCGTCTGTAGATTCTATGTCAGCTCAGTGTTGACTGATATTAACCGTCTGTGGACTCTATGTCAGCTCAGTGTTGACTGATATTAACCGTCTGTGGACTTTATGTCAGCTCAGTGTTAACTGATATTAATTAACTGTCTGTGGACTCTACGTCAGCTCAGTGTTGTCAGCTCAGTGTTGACTGATATTAACCATATGTGGACTCGAAGTCAGCTCATTGTTGACTGGTATTAACCGTCTGTGGATTCTATGTCGGCTCAGTGTTGACTGATATTAACCGTCTGTGGACTCTATGTCGGCTCAGTGTTGACTGATATTAACCGTCTGTGGACTTTATGTCAGCTCAGTGTTGACAGATATTAACCATCTGTGGACTCTAAGTCAGCTCAGTATTGACTGATGTTAACCCTCTGTGGACTCTATGTCAACTCAGTGTTGTTAGCTAAGTGTTGACTGATATTAACCGTCTGTGGACTCTACGTCGGCCCAGTGTTGTCAGCTAAGTGACAGCTTCTGTCTGTCTGTGTAATCTATGTCAGCTCAGTGTTGACAGACTCTGCCTGTATGTGGACTCTAAGTCAGCTCAGTGTTGACTGACTCTGTCTGTCTTTGGGATCCATGTCAGCTCAGCATTGACTGACAGGGCCTCTCTTTGTAATCTATGTCAGCTCAGTGTTGACTGACTCTGTCTGTCTGTGAAATCCTTGTCAGCTCAGTGTTAACTGACTCTGTCTATCTGCGTAATCTGTGTCAGCTCGGTGGACTGACTCTGCCTGTCTGTGGATCGTATGTCAGCTCAGTGTTGACTGACTCTTCCTGTCTGTGGATTCTATGTCAGCTCAGTGTTGACTGACTCGGTCTGTTTGTGGACCCTACGTCAGCTCAGTGTTGACTGACTCTGTCTTTGTGGACTCTACGTCAGCTCAGTGTAGACTGACTCTGTCTGTCTGTGGAATCCATGTCAGCTTCGTGTTGACTGACTCTGTCTGTCTGCATAATCTATGTCAGCTCGGTGGACTGACTCTGCCTGTCTGTGGATCGTATGTCAGCTCAGTGTTGACTGACTCTTCCTGTCTGTGGATTCTATGTCAGCTCAGTGTTGACTGACTCTGTCTGTGGACTCTATGTCAGCTCAGTGTTCACAGACTGTCCTTTTGTGGACTCTAAGTCAGCTCAGTGTTGACTGACTCTGTCTGTGGAATCCATGTCAGCTCATTGTTGACTGACTCTGCCTTTCTGTGGAATCCATGTCCAACTCAGTGCTGACTGACTCTGTCTGTCTGTGTAATCTATGTCAGCTCAGTGTTGACTGACTCTGTCTGTCTGTGTAATCCATGTCAGCTTCGTGTTGACTGACTCTGTCTGTTTGTGTAATCTATGTCAGCTCAGTATTGACTGACTCTGCCTTTCTGTGGAATCCATGTCCAACTCAGTGCTGGCTGACTCTGTCTGTCTGTGTAATCTATGTCAGCTCATTATTGACTGACTCTGCCTTTCTTGGAATCCATGTCCAACTCAGTGCTGACTGACTCTGTCTGTCTATGTATTCTATGTCAGCTCAGTGTTGACTGACTCTGCCTTTCTGTGGAATCCATGTCCAACTCAGTGCTGACTGACTCTGTCTGTCTATGTATTCTATGTCAGCTCAGTGTTGACTGACTCTGCCTTTCTGTGGAATCCATTTCAAATCAGTGTTGACTGACTCTGCCTGTCTGTGGAATCCATGTCCAACTCAGTGCTGACTGACTCTGTCTGTCTATGTATTCTATGTCAGCTCAGTGTTGACTGACTCTGCCTTTCTGTGGAATCCATTTCAAATCAGTGTTGACTGACTCTGCCTGTCTGTGGAATCCATGTCCAACTCAGTGCTGACTGACTCTGTCTGTCTATGTATTCTATGTCAGCTCAGTGTTGACTGACTCTGCCTTTCTGTGGAATCCATTTCAAATCAGTGTTGACTGACTCTGCCTGTCTGTGGAATCCATGTCCAACTCAGTGCTGACTGACTCTGTCTGTCTATGTATTCTATGTCAGCTCAGTGTTGACTGACTCTGCCTTTCTGTGGAATCCATTTCAAATCAGTGTTGACTGACTCTGCCTGTCTGTGGAATCCATGTCCAACTCAGTGCTGACTGACTCTGTCTGTCTATGTATTCTATGCCAGCTTAGTGTTGACTGACTCTGTCTGTCTGTGTAATCTATGTCAGCTCAGTGTTGACAGACTCTGTCTGTCTGTGTAATCTATATCAGCTCAGTCATGACTTACTCTGTCTGTCTGTGTAATCTATGTCGGCTAAGTGTTGACTGACTCTGTCTGTGTAATCTATGTCAGCTCAGTATTGACAGACTCTGTCTGTCTGTGTAATCTATATCAGCTCAGTCATGACTTACTCTGTCCGTCTGTGTAATCTATGTCGGCTAAGTGTTGACTGACTCTGTCTGTATGTGTAACCTATGCCAGCTCAGTGTTGACTGACTCTGCCTGTTTATGTATTTTTTTCTCAGCTCAGTGTTGACTGACCCTGTCTGGTTTGTAATACTATGTCAGCTCAGTTTTAACTCCCTTTGCCTGCCTGTAGAATCCATGTCAGCTCGGTAACGACATTGTTTGTCTCTGGAATCTGTGTCAGCCCATTGTGGTCTAATTGTGCCCATCTGTGTAATCATGTCAGCCCAGTGTTGACTGTTTCTATCTGTCTGTGTGATCCATGTCAACCCATTGACTTTTCTGCACGTCTGTGTGAACCATGTCAGCCCGTTGTTAACTGTTTCTATCTGTCTGCATGATCCATGTCAACCCATTGTTGGCTGTTTCTATCTGTCTGTGTGATCCATGTCAGCCCAGTGTTCACTGTTTCTACCTGTCTGTGTAATCCATGTCAGCCCAGTGTCGACTGTTGCAAAACGATGACAGCGAGCTGACCACGGGCCCACAGCTTTCGTGTCATATCATTGATAAGACGACTGGTTGAACGTCACACACACACACACACACACACACACACACACACACACACACACACACACACACACACACACACACACACACACACACAAGGCCATGCTATGCTCAAACATGAAACCAATATGATAAAAAAAAATTGGAAAATGAATGGTAATGCCAGTTTAACAAAATTATTAAATGAAACAACAAACTTTCCCAATTCCTTCACAAGAGAAGGGAAGAATGACAAAGGCCATCAACAGATAGTTAGAAAAATGAAGATAAAAGATAATCAGAAGAGTAACATCAGGATGCAGAAGTAATAAAAGGAACCCTAAATTGTCAATGAGATTTCGACAAAATCAATAAGAAATATAGCCACAAGACGCACGCTGCGTGC
>CM065731.1:53529603-53532103 GCA_033310375.1 Conus canariensis
ACAACTTATATTCAGTTTCATTTATTCTAATTCCCCGAATATCTTGGTTTTCCCTAATCATGTTGGCTAATATTTCAACACAAATCACAAATAAATAAGGAGAAATGGGGTCTCCTTGTCGACAGCCTTTTTTTAATATTGAACCAATCTGAAACCTGTCCGTTAACAATAACGCAAGACTTAATATTTTTATAGAAAATGTTTATCCATCTACAATTGTCTTTTTGGAAGCCAAACGCTTTATGGACTTTAGACATGAATTCCCAAGAAATCGAATCAAAGTTTTTTTCGAAGTTTATATTCAGCAACAACCCAGGCAGATTATTCTCGTCTAAATACGAAATAGTGTCAAATATCAGTCTTATATTGTCGCCGATGTATCTGTTTCTAATAAATCCAGTTTGATCTTCGTTTATGATTTTCGGCAACACACTTTTTATTCTATTTGCAATGCAAGAAGATCCTATCTTGTAGACTACATTCAACAGAGAAATAGGTCTCCAGTTTTTAATATACTGCCTAGGTTTATCACCCTTTGGTATACATGTAATGATTCCCTTTCTTTGTACACATGACAGTTCTCCTTTTTTTAAACTTGCATTTAATGCTCTGACGACAAAAACACATATCTGTTTCCAAAACACTTTAAAAAAATTTGCAGTAAAGCCATCAGAACCAGGGCTTTTATTATTTTTCATTGTCTTTAAGACATATGTAGCTTCTTCTAATGTAATAAGACCTTCTAATTCAGCTGCTTCTGTTTCATTCAAACTGAGGATGTCCTCAACTAAGTTTTCTATGTGACAATTTTCCACAGCATTGTCAGTGTATAATGATTTATAAAAATTGTGCACTTCTTTAAGTATGTCATTTTGGTTTGTTAAAACATTATTTTGTTTATCAATTAGTCTGGACATGTTTTTACTAATGTAGTGTCTTTTCTCAAGATTGCAAAAATAACTACTAACTTTTTCTCCCTCTGCTATCCATTTAGCCCGTGATCTTAATAAAACTTCTTCTATTCGTTTTGTTCTGATTTCCTTTAGTTGCTCTTTCTCCTCATTAATGACTTCGATATCATTTTCACTTTTCCTCTCTTTTTTTCTAATGTACTAATAACTTGCTCTATCTGGTTTTCCTCTTTATTAGTCTGTCTTTTTTTTTCAGTAGCGTATGAAATTGTTTTCGATCTTATTTTCATTAGCAGGAAGTCAAGAAACAGATCATCTGCGATTGAGATTGTACTTTTTCTCCTGATTTATCATTATCTGTTTTATTTATCGAGTATTCTTCTTTCACATTTTCAATTACAGTATTTATTTCATCTAAATATGTTTTATCTTTCAAAAGAGACGAGTTAAGCTTCCAAAAAGTATTGCGTTTTAAGTCTTCATTAAATTTTAGTTTCAACAATACAGCAGAGTGATCCGTTCTATAACCAGACTCAATATCTACATCATCAGCATAAGAAACAAGTGTGTCTGATATCAAAAAGAAATCTAACCTGGCCTGTTGAAATGGATTAGTTCTTCTCCACGTAAAACGGCGACACTCTGGGTTTAGTTCCCTCCAAACATCATTCAGGTCTAAATTTTCGATCATATTTTCAACAGCTTGTTTTTCCTGAGGATTATTTGTGTGTTTATAATTGTGATAATCTCTAGCCGGGTCTAAGACCAGATTGAAATCCCCGCCTATTATAACATTTTCTAAACCAAGTCCAACAATCTTTTGTTTCAGACTGTTATAGAATTCTGGGTCATCTCTATTAGGTCCATATATATTAACAAACAGGAAGCTATTCTTATGTGTCTCAACATGTATTAAGATAAAGTTTCCAAACTCGTCCTTGATAACTTGTTTAACCTTAAATTCAAAGTTATTGTTAAACAAAATTGCGACTCCTCTTGCATTTGAAGAATAACTCGAAAAAAAACGCCTAGTAGCCCCATTCAGATAAGATATACTTTTCCATCTTTTTTTCAAAATGAGTATCTTGCAAAAAGTACACAGAGTATTTTTTACATCTCAGATAATGGAAAACATCACGTCTTATCTTTAAATTATTGAGGCCCTGGCAGTTAACTGATAAAATAGACATGTTACTATCCATTTTCTTTAACACAATATCAGTAAAAACGACGATGTACTATTTCTATCTGTGTAATAAATCAAGCCGAATGAGGTCATGAACCTCACATACAACAGATGGCATAAGATATGCCTTTTTAGCCCACTCGAAAGAAAAGACTTATAGTAGTCCTTGACGAACAAACATACATACCATGATTTGATAGAGAAGACCATCGAGAAGAAAAAAACAAAAGTCCATCATCATCACCTTCAACAACAACAATATCAAACAAACACAAAAATGTAATAAAAAATATATTTCCTTGACCACCGCGAGCGAGCAAGGGGTGCACACAACACTATTAAACTGTAGGGCCTAATGTCATGTAAGTGATTTCAGAATTCAAAACTTGAGGAATAAATGTCC
>CM065731.1:53534603-53542103 GCA_033310375.1 Conus canariensis
ATACATATATATACATACACATACATACACATATACATATATATAAAAAAATACTTGATACATGATAAAAAGAAGAAAAAAATAGAAAAGACAAATTGGTTAAGTACATGAAAATGGGATGATTTATGCTTTTGAGATCACTTGTTGGTATTACTTATGTTTTTTTTTTTTTTTTTTTTTTTTTTTTGTTTGTTTTTTACCGCAGAAGATGGGTAAGGTAAGTGTTTTTGAAAGTTGTGGTACAATGGATTTGTTTGATGGCTTCTGGAAGGGAGTTCCACAAAGAGGTTCCCGAGTACGTTAGACTTGATTTAAATAGGTCAATTCTGGGGATTGGCATATGGAGTTTGTGGGAATTTCTCGACGAGACTTTTGAGAATCGTCTCATTAAAGTTGTTGGAGCATTCCCGGTCAGAATCTTGTGCATCATTAGCCCTTTGTTGTATTTGAGTCTCTGGCTGAATGGAAGAATGTGAAGATGTTTATAATCAGAGCTTTCGAGGCTAGTTTTCTTCAGAAGGATTAATTTGAGCGCTCGTTTATGTAGGCTGAACAATGGTTTCAGTGTGTTTGCACTTGCAGAATCCCATATAGTCGATGCATAATCAACATAAGACTGAATATGAGCATGGAAAAAAAGTTTTCGTGAATGAAGGTCAAGAAAGTGTTTGATTTTGGTGAGCTGATAGACTTTCTGGGAGAGCTTTTTGCATAGTAACGTTATGTGGGGATTCCAGCTGAGACTATTGTCAATTATTAGTCCTAATACTTTATGATGAGTGACTTGTTCCACAAGTACATTATTGAAGTGTATAGGAGGGAAATCATTGGTGAGCTTTTGTCTTTTTTGCCTAGTTGTAATGTACATCAGTTTTGTTTTTTGAGGGTGAAGTGACATGTGATTTAGTTCGGTCCATTTTACAAGGTCATTGGTACTCTCTTGCAAATGTTTTGAAAGACTGGAAGGATCATTATGGCTGGTGTGAATTGTGGTGTCATCTGCAAAGAGGTCGCATGCAGATCTCACATGTAGGGGTAGGTCATTAATGTAGATTGAGAAGAGTAGCGGGCCTAAAATGGAGCCTTGTGGAACGCCATACTTAAGAGTTGTTATAGAAGAGACAGTCGTCCCCGATAAGACGCATTGTTGTCGTTTTGTGATGTATGATTTTAGAAGGATAAGGGCGGATTTTGAAAGACCGTATACCTCCAGTTTTCGAATAAGGAGATTGTGGTCAATGACATCGAATGCTTTTTTAAAATCAACGAATAAGACACCACAATATCTGTTGTTATTAATATTATTAAGCCACACATCTACAAGATTGATTAATGCAGAATGGCAGGAATGTTTCTGTCTGAAACCAGACTGTCTGGGATGGAGCAAATCGTACTTGTTGAAGTGATGAAGGATGTGTTTATTTAAATGCTTTTCTAGAGGTTTCGAAAGGATAGATAAGATTGATATTGGTCTGTAGTTTGAAGGATCAGTATTATCACCAGATTTATGAATGGGTATAACTTTTGCTTTTTTGAACGCATTAGGAAAATAGCTTTTATCTATGCACAGATTAAAGATATACGTTAACGTGTCAGTTATAACTGGAGCCGAGAGTTTCAGAATTTTGCCATCTATGCCATCTAGTCCACGTGTTCCTGACTGTTTGAGATGAAGTAGGTACTGATACACCTCGTGCACAGTCATGAGTGGAATGTGTAGTTCAGACGTGATTTTTTTGTCGTGACAAAATTGATGGAGAGAGAGAGAGAGAGAGAGAGAGAGAGAGGAGAGAGAGAGAGAGAGAGAGAGATACAGATATACAGAGAGGATGAGAGGGAGAGACAGATAGATAGCAATAGAGACGAACATGAAAGAGAGAGAGAGAGCGAAAGAGAGAGAGAGAGAGAGAGAGAGAGAGAGGAGAGAGAGGATTCAGAGAGACTAAGAGGAACAGACAGACAGGCAGATAGACAGACAGTGACAGAGACGAACACAAGAGAGAGAGAGAGAGACGGGGCGGACCGGGGGGGGGGGGGTTGACCACTGTGACATTACATGCACATATCCATATAGTAAGAAACACAATCTTTTCGAAATATTATCTTATCCATTCTGCAAACAATAATTATGTTTTATGACATTAACATAGAGCTTTCCCTCCCCCCCTCCCCCTCCCCATCCCTCCCCTCCCCACCCCCATCCCTCCATCCAGCACCACCCCCACCCCCACCCCGCCACCCCCTCCGAAACTTGTATTAGAACACAACATCCATGATTTCAATTGCACTTCACTTTCATATAAATAGAAATTCATTTCAAACGTTGTAAACATATGTATGTCTGGTAAGACAAACAGTATGATAACATTCCGTGACATAATAAGATGGTAAGAATGAGGAGAAGAAGAGGCGTGATGTAATCAGATGAGAAGAAGAAGAAGAAGAGAAGAAGAAGAAAGAGAAGGATAGGGGAGGGGAGTGAGAGAGAGAGAGACAGACAAAACAGACAGAGGGAGAGAGAGGAGAGAGAGAGAGAGAGAGGAGAGAGACAGAAAGATAGGCACACCTGAAGAAAAGAGAGAGTGAGGAGAGAGAGAGAGAGAGAGAGAGAGAGAGAGAGAGAGAGAGACAGAGAGAGAGAGAGAGAGAGAGAGAGGCATGTTGGCATTTATGCAAACATTCAAAATGACAAGAAACATTTTTATCAACTCTAAAAACAGCAGATGATAATGATTCGTAACTGCTCTCTCTCTCTCCTCTCTCTCTCTCTCTCTCTCTCTCTCTCTCTCTCTCTCTCTCTCTCTCTCTCTCAACAGTTCCTCCCCCATCCCCAACCCCCACACCACATTCCCAACAAATGAGAAGCTTCCATTCAAATACAATATCTGTGATGTCAACCACTATTCCCCTCAATTCTTCTGAAAAGTCATTTGTAGCACTGCAAAAGTACAATTCAATTCAAGAGGATAATGAACATTTAAATGTTCCATGAAAAAACAGAGAGAGAGAGAGAGAGAGAGAGAGAGAGAGAGAGAGAGAGAGAGAGAGAGAGAGAGAGAGAGGAGCGAGGAAAGGAGGAGTGGAGAGAGGTGGGGAGGGAGGGAGATACAAAGAGAAGGAGATATAGAGACAAATAGACACACAGGCAGATAGGCAAACAGCCTGCTGGGCAGACATAGAGGTAGACAGTAAAAACAAAAAGCTGACACCATTTTGATATTATATACATATGATATACATATACATCTTTTATTACAATATTTTCCCTTGAAAGATGGTTATGTCCATTCAATAAAAAGTTTCGCAAAACATATCCAAACAAATAAACAAATAATGGAAAACAAAAACAAAAAAAGGAAAAAAAAGATCAGTCGCATTTACCCTCTCTATACATGAACAGTCATTTTAGGCATTGCATATGTGTATCGACAAGACAATCGACGCATAATTGATGTATGCAAATTAGGCTCCATACCGTCACTACCATATCACCAACATCAATATCAATATCAGCAATAGAAGTAATCGCATCGATGTTAACATTAACGCTAATAACCGTTGTGGTGTCCATAACCAGCAATGGTACTCTGATAGTTCTCTGATAGTAACAAGTTTATGTTTAGGGTACATGATATGAATACAGTGGATACAATAAATACCATGCCAACAGATTTCATCAAACCAAACTTATGCTCTGTCTGCAAAAGCTCTAACAGTGATGAGAAAAACAGAAGGCGGAGGGGGAAGAGGGGCGCTAGAAGGATGACTACAATTTTTACATTCACACACACACACACACACACACACACACAGCTTTCATCCATCAAATTACTACCTGTGACACGTCTGTCGAGTTACGTATCATTCTAGTACGTAATTTGTTTTATATTACGTCATATTGAAATATTTACGTCTCTTCCCTCACTACCTTACCTGCTGGCACTCAGGGAGGATGTCATGTGCTGACGAAGGCAAATAAAGCCGAAAATTTCATTTAGAACCACGACAGCCTGTTGTTCTTGTGCCTTTTTTCTTTTGGAGAGAGAGAGATATATATATATATATACGCATACATATATTCATATATATACATTTATATTGAACATGATATGAGTCCAGTGGACACCATAAATATGCCAAATGTATTCCAGCAAATGAAGCTTATTCTCTGACTGAAAAAAAAGTCCAGCAGAGCAGAGGGAAAAAAGGGTGGAGAGGGAGAGGGGCACCAGAAGAATGATTCTACAATTGTTACACACACACACACACACACACACATACACACACACACACACACACACACACACACACACAACCAATGGACTGACAAGTTTACACACACATATGCGCACGCGCGCACACACACACACACACACACACACCGCGCGCGCGCGCGCGCGCGCGCGCGCGCACAATCACACACACATACAGGTGTAAGCCTACACACACATATAAATGATATTTAGATAGCATGGAGAGAATAATTAATAAACAAACAAATAATTCAAGATGAAAATAATGTTGAAAAACTCCTGATGGGGGAAAAAGTAATGATAACAATCCTAGTGGAAAGGAAGGAGGAGAAGATGATCACGTGCGGTAAAGGACAGGGTTGGGGCAAGGTCACACAGTCCAATGAGAAAGGGTTGAGAAAGGACATCCTGCCAAAATTCTATTTTCCTTTCCCTTTTTCCCTTTAATATTGTTCATAAAAGTGAAATGCTTAAAATACAAATATGAAATTAACATATTACACCAAGTATGAAACACATGGTAAACACATACAATATAAATATACAATGAATCCATCCACCACATTTTAACACACACAAACACACACATTTCTACCTTTCATTAAGCCATGGCCTTAAGGAAAACCGCATCCAGATTAGTGTTAATGTCCAGTTTCATTGCCACGCCATTTTTGTGTTTGGCCACCACTTTCCCGTTAGACGACCACGCAGAGAGAGTTGCCGAGTGTTTATTTACTTTCATTAACAAATCATAATTAGCCTTCGTCAAGTCCTCAGATATAGACACTCCGGTTTGCTTCAGTTTCTTCCGGTTCTCCAACACAGACCCCTTCTTCTGACGGGAGAAGAACCTCACCAGTATGGGGCGTGGTCTACCGGTGCCGGGTCGACCTGAGCGGAGCGCCATCTCGATGTCCTCAGCAGACACAGGAACCCCAACTCGGCTGGTGAAGATCTCTGTGCACTTTTTGACACAGTCCGCCACAGTCTCTGCCTTTCCCTGTGGCTCCTCCTTCACACCATGGACCCGGACATTCCAGAGGCGTCCGTGTTGTTCAATGTCATTTTCAACTAATCTGCTTTTGTTCAGCTCCTTGTTTTGTTGAACCAACTGCTGCCGTAAATCTTCATTTTCTTCTTTTAGACTATTTATTTGCACATGTAGATTATCTCTGTCAGTCTTCAGTTCAAGCACAACACCCTCCAGCATATCGACCCTTTCCATCAGTTTCACATTTAGTTTATCAATGTCCAACCGTATTTGTTTGATATCCTCCGGAGCTGAAGTTAATAGTCCGAGTTTGCTATTTATTTCTTCTAATTTGTCCTGCATAGACATGTTCGTCTTCTCACTAGCACCACGCTCACTTGATTTTTTTCTGTGCAGTTTGAATTTGTTTTACTTTCGCGGTTTCTGGACTTCCAGAAATATCACTAGGCCTAACTGAAGATGAGCTAGCATATTTTCCCTTGGACCGCGTCTACACAAAGTGTTCAGTGAAAGGGGTGCTCATACTGGAGTCCTACTCATACGAAATTCTGCAATTTTTTTTTCAGATATTATGTTGAAATTCTCATTTTCACAAACTCCACATAGCACATCACAAAGGTCACACACAAAGTGCTGCACCCCTCACTCGCTGGTCAAACAAGTTCAGTTGTAAAGTCTATTGCGAACTGGTGACCGGGCGAGCAAGCGGGACGGAACAAAAACACGTCTGCTCAGCTCGACGAGCAGAAGTCAAGTCCCATATACTACTGATTTAATGACATATATAACACCAACCATAACGGAAACAATCTGCTCGCAGACAATCGATGAAGGAAAGTTTTCCCCGAGTTTACAGATAGTACTCATTGAATTAAGAGTGGCGTGAAATGATTGAGATTTCTTATATTTGATATGGACCACAGACCGGTGCCTGTTTGTATATTATGGAAACCACTGCTGGTTAAACCGGTTTCAAAACTTTCAGTATACTTATGTACACACGCGCATCAAATGCTTCTCACACAAGATGAACTAATATGTTGCAGCTGGGTATCTGACATAAATATTTCTTTAATCAAATCTTTAATATTTCTTTAATCAAAAATTGATTTAATGTTGTTTGTATTACTCAAGACAGGGAATGAAAATGCATCTTTATTAGAATGCAGACAACATCTTGATTATTGTTTTCAATGACACCAGTGTGTGAAAACAAACAAACTACGCATGGTACAATATTCTTTGAAAGACACATCAACCCAAGAAATTCATCAATAAAGTAACATATCAACGGCACCAGATAACGTGGCAAATGTTGTAGCAAAGCCTGGGAATGTATTCAAACAGAAGATGGTTTCATACTGTTACACGTTAGACTGCTTACTTCCTCAGTACACGGCGAGTGAACATGTACAGGTAAGTGCAGTAGCTTGAAAGAGTTCCTTGTAGATCCTGTGGTGGTTGTTCAGCTTGCAGACGACAATATACACTGGGCTGTATTGAAACGAAGAGGATCCTTTTATTTACAAA
The DNA here is from genome assembly GCA_033310375.1 of Conus canariensis. Lineage (NCBI taxonomy): Eukaryota > Metazoa > Mollusca > Gastropoda > Neogastropoda > Conidae > Conus > Conus canariensis. Next base: position 53,541,378 of record CM065731.1, read on the forward strand.
CGTTGGAGAACATAGCAAAAAACAAACAGCAATCAACCGACTTGCAAGTTCAATGAGTCGCACAGGAACTCAATCGTACATGCAGCAGCCAAGATTCAACTAATGGTAGCTTTTCATCGACTAGACGCAAAGTCAGTGAACACTCAAACACCTCTGTGTTCGACAACGACTGGAGTTCTTCAACCACTCTTTCTCTCTCCCTCACAGTCGCACACCTCTCATCCTTTTATACGTTATCTGAAGAATATTCTCGAACGTTTTCTAGATTATTCTGCATATCGGTAAGCTCAACCGATGAAATTGCGATAAACTTATGCGAATGTGATTCGATCAGCTTCTACAACATTTTCGAAGCTTTGGTAATGCACTAGCAACTTACGGAAACCTGGTAAACATTCTAACATAATCTCAAATATACCAATCGCGTTATCAATCGATTCGAAAACAAAACTGAGCAGTTACGCATACGTTCACTTTCCAACTGTTTAAATAATTCAACAACAGCACTACACTGACCGTAAATACAGAGATCTTGAAGCGATAAGCAAAGGAAGGCTTGCAACTCGTCGTTATTGTTATGACATCTTTCGCGAAAGTTCCTCCTCTCTTGTCTCATTTTTACATTGTGACAGATACAAATGTTTCTGTTAATGTAAGGTGTCCTTTACGTTACAATGGTGTTGAAGACAAAGGTCACTTTCTGTTTGACTGTGATGAATATGATGC
>CM065731.1:53549603-53624603 GCA_033310375.1 Conus canariensis
TAAGTGGTACATGTGTAAACAAAAGACATAAATAAACAAACAACATTCCTGAAAACAAATACATATACTTCAGAAATCCCCCTTACCTTAACCTTGCCAATGTTCCATGTATTTTTGTGCGTTTTTATATTCTGTGTGAAAGGTTTGTATGTTCTTCTTTTCTGTGACTCTCATAGACGGTCTCTTTTACCTTTGTCGGTTTTTTTAACCGTCGTCTTTTACTTTGTGCATTTGTGGATCGGTATTCCGCCATCGTCCTGGAAATTCTTATACACTCATTTCTGGTCACAGTTTATGACATGCCAGCTTTCTTGCTGTAATCTAGTTAGTACGAACTATCAACACTGTCCAAGATGAACAATAGCAGTTCATTAGGCTGTTTTGGTTTACCCACGAGGCTTTTATGTTTATTTGTTATTAGATTTAGACGTTTTGATGTCTTTTCAATCTGGGGACAATAAATCAAGTGATAATGCTTGATACTCATACCACGGTTTTCTCGTATTCAAAGTGTAAGGATGGGATACAATATTTTGAAGATTATAAACTTCTGGAAATAATTACTTGAATTTCAACTAAAAGATGACTAAAATCGGTTTTACAGCCAGTTGGAACTAGCTCCAAGCTCAGTAGACTAACACTATATCACAGTCGATGACCAAGGAGCAATATTTTACAGATCACGTTCATGTCCCCACACGGGAAGATCGTTGAAACGTCAGTTAAGAATCAAGTCTTCAATTCGACAGTATTGGCGGACTTAATCGTGGATCAATCGGGCTTTTAGTTAGGTGAGAAACTGTAACTCATCACTACCTCACCATTTAGACACAGGACTCTGTCGTTCGTTCAATAAAAAGGTCTACATATGAAACCCACAGACAAGTCTAACTCGTGCTTTGTTATGCTCTGTGGTGGCGATTTGTTACTGCTGTGCTGCTTATAGTGCATGCCTGTGTGTGTGTGTGTGTGTGTGTGTGTGTGTGTGTGTGTGTGTGTGTGTGTGTGTGTGTGTGGTGTGGTGTGTGCGAGTGTGTGTGCATGTGCGTTTGTATGTACATGTGTGTGTGTGTGTATGTGTGTGTGAGTGTGTGTGTGTGTGTGTGTGTGTGTGTGTGTGTGTGTGTGTGTGTGCGTGCGTGCGTGCGTGCGTGTGTGTGTGTGTGTGTGTGTGTGTGCGTGCGTGCGTGCGTGTGTGCGTGCGTGCGTGCGTGCGTGCGTGCGTGTGTGTGTGTGTGTGTGTGTGTGTGTGTGTTGTGTGTTTTGGTGTGTGTTGCTGGAGAGTGTATGTTGATTTGTTTACGTTTTTATTTCGTGTTTTGTGTGTGTTTGTGTTTGTTGTAATTTCTCTAAATCTGTCCATTTATCATTTTCATTTCCAGTTCATCTTTTCGTGCGGCAAAAGAAACGAAGATAAAGGAAGAAGAGGGGAAGGGTTTAGGATGGAATGAAAGATATGGAGGAGAACGGATATGCAGCCCAGGCTACTTCATTCCGGTAAAAAAAGAAACAGCGGGAAATTCAATGCAGAGCAGCAACAAAACAAAACAATTGATTGAAAATACCAACTTACCGACAATGGGAAAAGGGAGAGGGAAATAGGGGGTGGGTGGGATACAGAAAGCATTGGTTTTGTCCAGGTGATTAACGTCACAGATGCATGATCATGTTTCACACCTACACTGTGGTCGTTAGACAGCAGCTACTGCTCACTGGCAAACCCTGGCAAAGAAAACAAAATACAGCAGAAACAGAAACAAAAACGACTTGACGAAACTGGTAAAACAAGCATGCCTGGGCTTTCGCCTTTTATTTAGGCTTCGTCAGAAATCAGTACAACTGTATTGCCTTGTTTCACATTGCACACTGGTCAGTGAATTAATGTTAATTTTATTATTAGTAACACACACACACGCACGCATGCACGCACGCGCGCGCGTGCACACTGGTGTGCGCGCGGAATGAAGTAGCGCGCACACCAGTGTGCAATGTGAAACAAGGTAATACAGTTGTACTGATTTCTGACGGAGCCTAAATAAAAAGCGAAAGCTTGAAAAAAACATTAAGAATGTGTGGTTGGTGTGCCTGCTTTTATTTTTGTATTCTGTGACTGGCCAGTTTCTGGATCAGCAGTGCACCCACACATCACTAAGTGGTGTCCAGCATATTGTAGGGTTTTATCTTCTATTTATATATATATATATATATATATATATACTTGTTAAAAAGTAAGGTTTAAAATTTTATCTACAACGTTGTTTCATGCGATTGCAATCGTCAGAATGTGATGGGTCTGTGCTGTCGGTGTTTTATAACTGCTTGTGTTGTCTGTCATCACGTGCTGTCTGTGTTTTTCGTGTGTTTCTGATTCTTGTTCACTGATAGGAATTTCCACTTGTGCCTGCAGTTGTTAACCATTTCTATCCTGGTATTTAAAGTTGCCAGTTGTGGTTTGCATAGTATTATGTACTTTTCTGTTGAGCATAGGTTACATCTTTTTGAAATATTGTTGTATGGTGCTGCTCTTTTTATGATTTTCTAGGATATATTGTAGTCTATTTTTTTCTCTTTAAGCTTCCAGATGTATTTACTCAATTCTGTTTGGTTTTTGTATCGTTCTTTGTTAAATGTTTGTGGTTTGCATATCTAGTTTTAAATTGGTTTTCAGTAATACCTATGTATGTTTCTTCTGCGTTCTCTGATGTTACAGTGGCTTGGTACACAATGTTGTTGTAGAGGCATTTGTTGTTCAGAGGGCACTGTTCTTTCTTGATGCAGTTGCAAGATTTCCTTTCATCACCCTCGTTTTTCTCTATACTGCTTTTCATTTTGTTGGTTGAATCAATGATGTTTTTAAGGTTGGGCATACATGAGTCTGATAATCTGATGTTGCTTTTGTTAAGTATCTTGGATAATTTGTGCTCTTTTGGGAATGATGATGTTAGAATTCTAAAGAATTCTTTCCTTATATTTGTTTTTACTCTTCCGTTATATGGGGGGTTGAACCATATGATCTTCCTTTTCCTGTTCTTCGTGTGTCTGCTCATGTCATTATCTGGGTCATATTGTAGTTTGTAGTTGTAGCCACTTTTGTGTAACGCAAAAGTGGCTACAACTACTGCTGATCCATAAACTGGCCAGTCACAGAATACAATACCCAGAGGCATAAATAAGAGATTACCTAACCTGTCATGTAATGAATTATCTTGGTCATATTGTAGTTTGTAGCTGTAGCCACTTTTGTGTAACGCTTCTTGATATTCAGCTGCAGCGTTATTGAATGGAAGGACAGTTTACTCTCCCCCTGCTTTATCATCATCATCAGCAGCAGGAGCAGCAGCAGCAGCAGCAGCAACAACAACAACAACAAAAACAAGAACAGCAGCATTATCCTTATCATATTTATTTTTATTTTTATCATTATTACCATTATCACCATCATCATCGTCGTCAGCTTTCTTGATGACTTCATATTCTCCCCTCTCTTATTTATGTCTACATTAGTATTTGATTGATTGATTACTCATGGCAAAGAAGCAGACAAAAACAATGATGTTATTGAACACATTACACAAGACTACGTCTTCTCAAAGGTACAAAAACTCACACATGGGAATAAAGACATAGGTGCTTAGAATTCTCACTTATCTACTCAGGGAGGATCAAAGGTCTGGGGATTCTTCCCCAATAGAGACACATTGTGCAATTTACCAACGCAGCCAGTTCACCTGCAAGTATGGTGAGAGAGGTCGGAAAGGGTTCAGAAACTTCGGACCCCAACCCCCACCCCACCCCATCTTCTCGTCTAGCACTGCTACTCTTACCTGTCATGTTTTCTACTGCTCTTAGTTGCTGATTAGCGGAGTACACACAACACAAAGCTGGGCGAAATTAAAGGAAAGATATTCAGAGAAAAATGCAGCATGTTGCGTTTTGTCACTGATTGAAGAAGAAAATGTTTTCATATCGAACAGATCACGGCACTCAGTATTGTTATTCTGCTGCACTTATATAACACTTTTGCGTTGTGCAAATCAGCACAGGAAGTCATGAGTTTCCAGTCTAATTCATTCTGCATGTCGTTGTTGTTAATGTTGTTATTGTAGTTGGTGGTGATGTTCTTGTTACTGTTGTTATTTTATCTATGTCATTCCAGTGTGAACTGATTCTTTTAGCTTACAAGAATTATGTCAGCCCAATGTTGACTGATTCTGCTCGTCTGTGTGATTCATATCAGCCAAATGTTGACTGAGTCTGCTCGTCCGTGTGATTCATATCAGCTAAATGTTGACTGATTCTGCTCGTCTGTGTGATTCATATCAGCTAAATGTTGACTGAGTCTGCTCGTCTGTGATTCGTATCAGCCAAATAATGGCTGATTCTGCTCGTCTGTGTGATGCATATCAGCCCAATGTTGTCTGTTTCAGCTCGTCTGTGTGATTCATATCATCCCAATGTCGTCTGATTCTGCTCATCTGTGTGATTCATATCATCCCAATGTCGTCTGATTCTGCTCGTCTGTGTGATTCATATCAGCTAAATGTTAACTGAGTCTGCTCGTCTGTGTGATTCATATCAGCTAAATGTTGACTGATTCTGCTCATCTGTGTGATTCATATCAGCCCAGTGGTGACTGATTCTGCCTGTACTATCCATGTCAACCCTGTATTTGGCTAATTATGCCTGTCTGTGTGATTCATGTTAACCAAAATGTTGACTGATTGTGCGTGCCTAGAATTCACATCAGCCAGAGGTTAACTGATTCTACGCTGTCCAGGACGGGGGAAATCGTGATGGTATTGCTTAAGTGCACTAAGTTGATGTATTATTGGTCAGGCTTAACACACCAAGGTTATCTTTGCACTCATACACGCATATGCACACTCATGCGCTCACCAAACATTCACCTCTCTCTGGGAATGGGATGTCACGCATTCGTTTCTCTCCTAACACGACTGAGCACAAGAAATCCAATTTCTATGCTACTATAATCAAACATGAAAAATCCAATTACACAAAATGAACAAATCAACACATAAAAGATCAATACTACCTAATCCCGGGTTATAATAAAAATGACTTCTTACCTGGCCAGGTTTTCACACACACAACCACGCTTTCACACCACACCACAGTTCTTGAAAAGTCTCTTCACGTCTTCTTCAGCACTGCTTGATGGTGATGCCCTTGGTTGACTGGCTCCAGGTTTCAGGACTGGGTCTTCGTGGTCGTCTCTGGGATCTCGACGTAGAACTCTTCTTCTTCGTCTCTTTCACCCACCTCTGGGTTCAATTTCAGTTTGTCTGTCTTCACCCACCTCTGGGCTTCAAACTTAGTTTTCTTCTCTTCCAGCTTGTCTTTCCCTAAGACTTTGCTGTCTCTTCTATCTCCCAGACCACGTTGCTCTCGACCCGTTCTCTGTCCTGCCCACCCTTCTCTCTTCTCTCTCTCTCTCCTCTGCCTTCTCTCTCTCTCTCTTGGTGTTCTTCCCCTTCTCGTTGTTCTCCCTCACTTTATATAGGAATGGAAACAAAGGATTCCCCTTCGGGCCATGCCTTTGTCCATGCTGCTTCTCAAACCCCTAGTTCACAAGTGCTGTGAATTCTCCATTCGCTACATTCTCCACACATCTGCATTTACACACATCCCTACCTAATTGATTAGCAAACAAACACTTGGCACCAGATGGACATCGAAAATTCCCGCCGACTTCGGAGGCCACTTTAACACAGTAATTATCTTAAAGAGGGCTACGATAACAACATCCACGCGCGTTCAACCAGCTTGACAATAGAACCAACCCAGTGACCCACGGCAATACCATCCGAACGAGTCCAAGACTTCTGCTCTTCACTGACTGTTTACACAAGAACCTCAGCTGACTGAGTATTTAGCACTCACTTGGTGCACCGAGGTCCTAGTGGTTATGTTCCTCTCCCCTTTCGCTGTCGGGCAGGTCCGAACTCCTTACTACCTTAGGTACCATCTGTTACCTGACCGCTTCGTCCTCCTTGACACAGTTCGACCGTGTGTGATGGGTAAGGCATACTTGTTAATGGTTCTATTACCTATTTGTATACTATGTACAACGCCCCTTTTGCCTCTAAGCGTTTAATGCCTTTTGTGAGAGGTTTCACGCACTTGACAAATTCCCCCCACTTCAAGACAATGCCCTGCATTGGCTAAAACACATTCAAGGAGCTGAAACTCTCACAATTCTCTCATTTAAACCAACTCTAATCTAGGCCTCTAATAAGCCTACTTACACCAGAGAACGCACACAAGATTTATTTTGCAACAAAATTAGAGAAAAATCAATACCATACGCACTAACCAAGCAAATATCAACACAAGTCTGAAATCTCCACCAGCTCAAAGTCGTGTGGCCATATATAGATAAACATTATGTTTCTACGGAAATTCTCTCCCTTTCTCTTCATACACGTGGCCCGCAACCAACTACGTCATGCATACACGACACTGCAAAAGACACACGCACCCACAACCCGACTTTTCGCCCGACCATTTTATTTTGGCCTACAGTCCCGTCACTCTTTCTTCACTCTCTAACCCACGTTGTCGTACCCCGCGACATGTGTTGCAATGTGAACAGAAACGCCTGATATCACCTAGGATACCGGGCCAGTAGTACTCCCGCGTCACAACCTTTTGTGTGGCCTTCCTACCGAGATGGCCCGAGGCTGACGTCACATGTCTTTCGGACATCACCGCCTTTCTGCGCTGCCTAGGAACGACAACCTGCTTCTTCGTTTTCCCCGAACTCATGTGAGTGAAAGTTCGGTACAATACCCCATCCTTTATCTCAAAACCGATGGTGCCCTCCTTAACACGTTTCTTCTGCCTTGTGTGAGCGAAACCAAACAGTTTACTAAGAGAGTAATCGCCCTTTTGTTCCTCCCGTAAGTGAGTGGGGTTAGTCTCACCGGACACGCTCCAATGCTTTCTGGAGTGTGTGACTGCCTGGGGCCTTTCTCTCCCCAGAAATCTTTTCCCTGATTCAACACAGAAATCACGGTCTGGGTCTCCATACCCACGTGCTCATGGAATGTTTCCAATTACCAGATCATACGGCGGCTTTGGAACAGCCAAAGCCTGTACGACTCCACTATAGAATGGTGTATCAATGAACACCAGGGCCGTTTTGAATTCTGCTACTGTTCCATCTATTTGTCTACACCTCTGTGTTTTACCTGTGAATTGTCCCTCCTTAACCAGGGATTCCTTCACCATTACGCCAGTGCACCCAGAGTCTCTAATGACATTAACCACATTGTCCCCTACTCTGCCTTTGTGCACATCCATGTTATCGCCTGCATCTGTGAACACACAGCACAGTCCAGACAAAATAACACTGTCATCTTTTTCATCTTTTGCTGCCTGCCTTTCACTTGGCCTGACTCTCATCGCTGCTGCCTTCTGTGACTTAAATATACAATCCCTAGCCAAGTGCCCTGTCTTATTGCACAGGAAGCAGGCACGCTCATCTACAGCCTTAACCAGCACGTGGGCCTTCACCCTTGTTTGCTCACGTGATGCCGTGGGCCTTCGGGCGTGCAATACTGGCCCGTTGCGTGAGATATGTGCCGGCCTGCTATCCTCTGAATATGCTTCCGGGCTTTCCTCTTGTTCAGGCAAATCACGCCTCGCTTCCCGGTAAGTCTCTGCTGTCTCAAGTACTTCAGCTATTGTGGTTGCACCTTTTTCCTTAATGTGGATTGTGAGGCCCGTCCCACAACCATCAAGTATCTGTTCCTTCATCACCAGTGTCTTGAGGCCTTCAAAATCACTGTCTACTCCACTAAGTTCCACCCACTTGTTGAAATAGTGATCTAGTCTAACTCCGAACTGTGTGTATGTCTCACCCTGTTCGATTCTCGCCTCGCGAAACTTACGTCTAAAACCTTCTTCAGTCAAATCATATGCCTTTAGTACTGCTTGTTTCACCTTGTCGAAATCCTTCTGATCACCTTTGGGTAAGGTGGAAACAGTGTGTAACGCACGACCTGTCAACAAGGCAGACAGGTTTATTGCCCAGTCGTCTTCGGGCCAGCCCTCGTGCTCGGCAAACGATTCAAAACGACTGATATAGGCATCAATCGAATCAGTTTCTTCTCTGAAAAGTGGGAGTTTAGGCCTAGGCCCGGAATTTAGTCTGCGGCCTACTGACTCAGAACTGGTGTCTATTTCACAACGATTTTCAGATTTTATTCTTTCCAACTCAATTTGTTTGGCAACGGATTCAGTTTCAAGCCTAAGTCTCTCAGCCTCAGCCTCTGAGTTTCTTTTGACAGCTTCGAGCTGTTCTTTTTCAAACTTCCTTCTTTCAGCCCTTTCATCTCTCTCAGTCTTCTGCTGAGTTTCTATGAACTTACGCAGTTCATCTCCTGTATATCCTAGTTTCTCCCCTAAACTCATCAGTTTCTCAATGGGGGTAAAACTTTCTTCAGCCATTTTGTCGTTTTAGCACTACTAAAACAGTTACTCGTATAGACCCGGAAAAAGTCAGTAAACAGTTTATCGACCAAACGTTACGAGTACACCAACCAGTGGTAGTGTTCCCAACACAAAGGAGCCTTAATCTTAAACCACAGCCTCTGTGAGAGTTAAGACTAGAACCTCGTTCTTCGTTTCTCTGAACGACCTTGATTAATACAACCACCCTACACGCAAGTCAACACTCAACACTCAAAGAACCAAAGGAAATAATTAGAAGAGCTAATTAAAATTGCCTTTAGTGGACGCTTCGCCCCAGTACTACTCTAGTACTTACTTTGTTTCCCGCCTGAGACTAATTTGGGCCATGCAATCCTGGCAGGCTCGCCACTTTGTCCAGGACGGGGGAAATCGTGATGGTATTGCTTAAGTGCACTAAGTTGATGTATTATTGGTCAGGCTTAACACACCAAGGTTATCTTTGCACTCATACACGCATATGCACACTCATGCGCTCACCAAACATTCACCTCTCTCTGGGAATGGGATGTCACGCATTCGTTTCTCTCCTAACACGACTGAGCACAAGAAATCCAATTTCTATGCTACTATAATCAAACATGAAAAATCCAATTACACAAAATGAACAAATCAACACATAAAAGATCAATACTACCTAATCCCGGGTTATAATAAAAATGACTTCTTACCTGGCCAGGTTTTCACACACACAACCACGCTTTCACACCACACCACAGTTCTTGAAAAGTCTCTTCACGTCTTCTTCAGCACTGCTTGATGGTGATGCCCTTGGTTGACTGGCTCCAGGTTTCAGGACTGGGTCTTCGTGGTCGTCTCTGGGATCTCGACGTAGAACTCTTCTTCTTCGTCTCTTTCACCCACCTCTGGGTTCAATTTCAGTTTGTCTGTCTTCACCCACCTCTGGGCTTCAAACTTAGTTTTCTTCTCTTCCAGCTTGTCTTTCCCTAAGACTTTGCTGTCTCTTCTATCTCCCAGACCACGTTGCTCTCGACCCGTTCTCTGTCCTGCCCACCCTTCTCTCTTCTCTCTCTCTCTCTCCTCTGCCTTCTCTCTCTCTCTCTTGGTGTTCTTCCCCTTCTCGTTGTTCTCCCTCACTTTATATAGGAATGGAAACAAAGGATTCCCCTTCGGGCCATGCCTTTGTCCATGCTGCTTCTCAAACCCCTAGTTCACAAGTGCTGTGAATTCTCCATTCGCTACATTCTCCACACATCTGCATTTACACACATCCCTACCTAATTGATTAGCAAACAAACACTTGGCACCAGATGGACATCGAAAATTCCCGCCGACTTCGGAGGCCACTTTAACACAGTAATTATCTTAAAGAGGGCTACGATAACAACATCCACGCGCGTTCAACCAGCTTGACAATAGAACCAACCCAGTGACCCACGGCAATACCATCCGAACGAGTCCAAGACTTCTGCTCTTCACTGACTGTTTACACAAGAACCTCAGCTGACTGAGTATTTAGCACTCACTTGGTGCACCGAGGTCCTAGTGGTTATGTTCCTCTCCCCTTTCGCTGTCGGGCAGGTCCGAACTCCTTACTACCTTAGGTACCATCTGTTACCTGACCGCTTCGTCCTCCTTGACACAGTTCGACCGTGTGTGATGGGTAAGGCATACTTGTTAATGGTTCTATTACCTATTTGTATACTATGTACAACGCCCCTTTTGCCTCTAAGCGTTTAATGCCTTTTGTGAGAGGTTTCACGCACTTGACAAATTCCCCCCACTTCAAGACAATGCCCTGCATTGGCTAAAACACATTCAAGGAGCTGAAACTCTCACAATTCTCTCATTTAAACCAACTCTAATCTAGGCCTCTAATAAGCCTACTTACACCAGAGAACGCACACAAGATTTATTTTGCAACAAAATTAGAGAAAAATCAATACCATACGCACTAACCAAGCAAATATCAACACAAGTCTGAAATCTCCACCAGCTCAAAGTCGTGTGGCCATATATAGATAAACATTATGTTTCTACGGAAATTCTCTCCCTTTCTCTTCATACACGTGGCCCGCAACCAACTACGTCATGCATACACGACACTGCAAAAGACACACGCACCCACAACCCGACTTTTCGCCCGACCATTTTATTTTGGCCTACAGTCCCGTCACTCTTTCTTCACTCTCTAACCCACGTTGTCGTACCCCGCGACATGTGTTGCAATGTGAACAGAAACGCCTGATATCACCTAGGATACCGGGCCAGTAGTACTCCCGCGTCACAACCTTTTGTGTGGCCTTCCTACCGAGATGGCCCGAGGCTGACGTCACATGTCTTTCGGACATCACCGCCTTTCTGCGCTGCCTAGGAACGACAACCTGCTTCTTCGTTTTCCCCGAACTCATGTGAGTGAAAGTTCGGTACAATACCCCATCCTTTATCTCAAAACCGATGGTGCCCTCCTTAACACGTTTCTTCTGCCTTGTGTGAGCGAAACCAAACAGTTTACTAAGAGAGTAATCGCCCTTTTGTTCCTCCCGTAAGTGAGTGGGGTTAGTCTCACCGGACACGCTCCAATGCTTTCTGGAGTGTGTGACTGCCTGGGGCCTTTCTCTCCCCAGAAATCTTTTCCCTGATTCAACACAGAAATCACGGTCTGGGTCTCCATACCCACGTGCTCATGGAATGTTTCCAATTACCAGATCATACGGCGGCTTTGGAACAGCCAAAGCCTGTACGACTCCACTATAGAATGGTGTATCAATGAACACCAGGGCCGTTTTGAATTCTGCTACTGTTCCATCTATTTGTCTACACCTCTGTGTTTTACCTGTGAATTGTCCCTCCTTAACCAGGGATTCCTTCACCATTACGCCAGTGCACCCAGAGTCTCTAATGACATTAACCACATTGTCCCCTACTCTGCCTTTGTGCACATCCATGTTATCGCCTGCATCTGTGAACACACAGCACAGTCCAGACAAAATAACACTGTCATCTTTTTCATCTTTTGCTGCCTGCCTTTCACTTGGCCTGACTCTCATCGCTGCTGCCTTCTGTGACTTAAATATACAATCCCTAGCCAAGTGCCCTGTCTTATTGCACAGGAAGCAGGCACGCTCATCTACAGCCTTAACCAGCACGTGGGCCTTCACCCTTGTTTGCTCACGTGATGCCGTGGGCCTTCGGGCGTGCAATACTGGCCCGTTGCGTGAGATATGTGCCGGCCTGCTATCCTCTGAATATGCTTCCGGGCTTTCCTCTTGTTCAGGCAAATCACGCCTCGCTTCCCGGTAAGTCTCTGCTGTCTCAAGTACTTCAGCTATTGTGGTTGCACCTTTTTCCTTAATGTGGATTGTGAGGCCCGTCCCACAACCATCAAGTATCTGTTCCTTCATCACCAGTGTCTTGAGGCCTTCAAAATCACTGTCTACTCCACTAAGTTCCACCCACTTGTTGAAATAGTGATCTAGTCTAACTCCGAACTGTGTGTATGTCTCACCCTGTTCGATTCTCGCCTCGCGAAACTTACGTCTAAAACCTTCTTCAGTCAAATCATATGCCTTTAGTACTGCTTGTTTCACCTTGTCGAAATCCTTCTGATCACCTTTGGGTAAGGTGGAAACAGTGTGTAACGCACGACCTGTCAACAAGGCAGACAGGTTTATTGCCCAGTCGTCTTCGGGCCAGCCCTCGTGCTCGGCAAACGATTCAAAACGACTGATATAGGCATCAATCGAATCAGTTTCTTCTCTGAAAAGTGGGAGTTTAGGCCTAGGCCCGGAATTTAGTCTGCGGCCTACTGACTCAGAACTGGTGTCTATTTCACAACGATTTTCAGATTTTATTCTTTCCAACTCAATTTGTTTGGCAACGGATTCAGTTTCAAGCCTAAGTCTCTCAGCCTCAGCCTCTGAGTTTCTTTTGACAGCTTCGAGCTGTTCTTTTTCAAACTTCCTTCTTTCAGCCCTTTCATCTCTCTCAGTCTTCTGCTGAGTTTCTATGAACTTACGCAGTTCATCTCCTGTATATCCTAGTTTCTCCCCTAAACTCATCAGTTTCTCAATGGGGGTAAAACTTTCTTCAGCCATTTTGTCGTTTTAGCACTACTAAAACAGTTACTCGTATAGACCCGGAAAAAGTCAGTAAACAGTTTATCGACCAAACGTTACGAGTACACCAACCAGTGGTAGTGTTCCCAACACAAAGGAGCCTTAATCTTAAACCACAGCCTCTGTGAGAGTTAAGACTAGAACCTCGTTCTTCGTTTCTCTGAACGACCTTTGATTAATACAACCACCCTACACGCAAGTCAACACTCAACACTCAAAGAACCAAAGGAAATAATTAGAAGAGCTAATTAAAATTGCCTTTAGTGGACGCTTCGCCCCAGTACTACTCTAGTACTTACTTTGTTTCCCGCCTGAGACTAATTTGGGCCATGCAATCCTGGCAGGCTCGCCACTTTGTCCAGGATGGGGGAAATCGTGATGGTATTGCTTAAGTGCACTAAGTTGATGTATTATTGGTCAGGCTTAACACACCAAGGTTATCTTTGCACTCATACACGCATATGCACACTCATGCGCTCACCAAACATTCACCTCTCTCTGGGAATGGGATGTCACGCATTCGTTTCTCTCCTAACACGACTGAGCACAAGAAATCCAATTTCTATGCTACTATAATCAAACATGAAAAATCCAATTACACAAAATGAACAAATCAACACATAAAAGATCAATACTACCTAATCCCGGGTTATAATAAAAATGACTTCTTACCTGGCCAGGTTTTCACACACACAACCACGCTTTCACACCACACCACAGTTCTTGAAAAGTCTCTTCACGTCTTCTTCAGCACTGCTTGATGGTGATGCCCTTGGTTGACTGGCTCCAGGTTTCAGGACTGGGTCTTCGTGGTCGTCTCTGGGATCTCGACGTAGAACTCTTCTTCTTCGTCTCTTTCACCCACCTCTGGGTTCAATTTCAGTTTGTCTGTCTTCACCCACCTCTGGGCTTCAAACTTAGTTTTCTTCTCTTCCAGCTTGTCTTTCCCTAAGACTTTGCTGTCTCTTCTATCTCCCAGACCACGTTGCTCTCGACCCGTTCTCTGTCCTGCCCACCCTTCTCTCTTCTCTCTCTCTCTCTCCTCTGCCTTCTCTCTCTCTCTCTTGGTGTTCTTCCCCTTCTCGTTGTTCTCCCTCACTTTATATAGGAATGGAAACAAAGGATTCCCCTTCGGGCCATGCCTTTGTCCATGCTGCTTCTCAAACCCCTAGTTCACAAGTGCTGTGAATTCTCCATTCGCTACATTCTCCACACATCTGCATTTACACACATCCCTACCTAATTGATTAGCAAACAAACACTTGGCACCAGATGGACATCGAAAATTCCCGCCGACTTCGGAGGCCACTTTAACACAGTAATTATCTTAAAGAGGGCTACGATAACAACATCCACACGCGTTCAACCAGCCTGACAATAGAACCAACCCAGTGACCCACGGCAATACCATCCGAACGAGTCCAAGACTCCTGCTCTTCACTGACTGTTTACAAAAGAACCTCAGCTGACTGAGTATTTAGCACTCACTTGGTGCACCGAGGTCCTAGTGGTTATGTTCCTCTCCCCTTTCGCTGTCGGGCAGGTCCGAACTCCTTACTACCTTAGGTACCATCTGTTACCTGACCGCTTCGTCCTCCTTGACACAGTTCGACCGTGTGCGATGGGTAAGGCATACTTGTTAATGGTTCTATTACCTATTTGTATACTATGTACAACGCCCCTTTTGCCTCTAAGCGTTTAATGCCTTTTGTGAGAGGTTTCACGCACTTGACATACGCACTTGTCTGTGTGTATCACGTCAGCCCTATGTAACTGATTCGGTGAGTCTGCGGAACCATTTCAGCCCAGCATGGACTGATTCGTGTCAGCATGATCTATGTCGGTTCAGTGTTGGACAGATTCTGGCCATCCGTGGGATCAATTTCAACCCGGTGTGGAATGATTCAGCCCGTTTCTGGGATCTATGTGAGCCCAAGTGTTAACTGATTCTTCCTGTCTGTAAATATCCATGTCAGCTCTATGTTGTTTCTTATGCTTCTCAGTAGGATCCATGTCAACCCTGTGTTGACTGATTGTGCTTGTTCCTGTGATCCTGTAATTCATTTCAGCTCAGTGTTGACTTTGTGACTGTCTGTGGAATCCATGTCAGCTCAGTGTTGACTGACTCCGTCTGTCTGTGGAATCTATGTCAGCTCAGTGTTGACTTTGTGACTGTCTGTGGAAACTGCTTCAGCCCATTGTGGACTTACTGTGTCCGTCTGTGTAATCCATATCACCCCTTTGTTGATTGTTTCTGTCTGTGTGATCCATATCAGCCCTTTGTTGATTGTTTCTAACTGTCTGTGTGATCCATGTCAGCCCATTATTGACTGTTTCTAACTGTTTGTGTGATCCATGTCAGCCCATTGATGACTGTTTCTGCCTGTCTGTGTAATCCATGTCAGCCCACTGCTGTCTGTTGCAAAACGACAACAGCGAGCTGATCACGGGCCCACAGCATACGTATCATGGCATGGATATGACGATTGGCTGGACGTCACACACAGAAGTTCATGCTACGCTCAAGCATAAAACTGTCATCATCAAAACCAGTAGAAAATAAATACCGATGCCAGTTTATCAAAAGATCAAATGAAATACTAAATTTTCATATTTTCCTCACAAGAGAAGGGATACATGACAAAAGCCATCGATAGAAAGAGTTGAACAAATGAAGATAAAGGATAATCCGAATAATAAATTCAAGATCATTTAATCTGGTTGTGTGATTATACCAAAGTAGTTATTCTTTTTATTGTTTTTAAATCTTTATAAGGTCTAGTGTGTCGCTTGGCATCGGACGCACGTGTACATTAGTTATTTGCTCAGTATGTCTGGTGTTTAATATTTTGTGGTTACACCTCATTTTGATGGGTTAAACTGTTCTCTGCAGATCCGCTGTAAATAATCTGTATGCATACAGCAATGTGGAATATACCTGTGCACACGGGAGCCTGAAGGTGTTTTAGAAAGAGATGTAATTGTCCTTCCACACAGATCTCAGTCTGGATAGCGTTGAGGTAGTTTTTGCAGCCCTTGGGTGGATTTATGGTTTAAACACCTCATTGCTTATGAAGGACCCCAGGTAAGTAAGCATTTGAACACACGCTAGTTTATGCACACTGCCTGTTACATCAGTGAAGATGGTGACGTTGGCACTATCAGCTTGCTTCTCAGCGCTGAAATTCCATGCCATGTCTTGTTGATTTTCCATGCATCTTTGGGAAACATGCATTTTAATTCTTCAACATGTCTGCGTGTACTCACGCTTCAGGTGGCAAATATGATTATGTTCCTTTAAGACATACTCTGGTAGCAGCTGATAAATAGCACGGCCATTGTTAAAATGATCTGTAACCTGTACAGTATGGTATATTTATATTTATTTTAGCATTAAACATTTCTTGGGCAAGTCAAACATGACAAAGTCCCGTTAGGTTTTGCGTGTATATCTGTGTGTTTTCTCCTCCGTACATGCCATAATCGGTTACGTAGTTGCTGGCAGTAGAGAAGAACCTCCGAGCTGACTTAAAACATATTTCACAGATATTTTACCTATCTTTTCCTAAATGTTTCCCAACATTCTTGATCCACCCAGGTGTGATTATCCTTTTTTGGATTGAAACTCCTGGCAACGTTCAAAATATAAGAGATACGTTTTCTTTGTAAACCGAATTCATGGATGATTTCATTTCATTCACATAAACGATGGGTCGCCGTCACAGACCTGGAGGAAAGAAGAAAAGAGAAGCATTTAGTAAGGGGGAATGTATGAGGAGGAGGTGTAGGTATAATGGAGATGGGGAATGGAGAGGTCTACGCCCAGTGCGAGACTCGAAGCTGGAACTTCGATCGCCTGGCCTCCTGGTCAATTGCCTCGATCATTGGGTCCCTATTCTGCACGACTTGAGGTTCTTCGTTTTAGAGGCTGAGGTGTTAAGCGTCTATCCTCCTTCTGTATCCCAGGGACCTATTCTTAGTCAAATGAAAGAGGACACAATCCACAAAAAGGCAGCAGCCAACCAATCAAATATCATGTAACATGCAATGTCATGAACATGAGGATGATTATAAGTGAGGATGCGATACACATTAAATGAAACACAAGACAAACGATAATGGAAACAATCTGCTCGTGGACAGTGATGCAAAGAAGTGTTCCCAGAGTCAACAGAGAGTACCTATCGAATAAAGTGTGGCATGATGTGATTTGGATTTCTCGATGGTGAGCAAGGTATTTCTACGGGCTCGCATTTTCTAAATCAAGGTGGCCTGGAATGATTTTAAAATAAATCGGAGATCGGTAAAGTCTTTCCACAGATAGAAATATACATGTCTTCTCCGCCACCTGAATGGCTGTTTGATTTTGTAATAACTGAAGTGTTGACAAGAACAGTAACTTTAGAGTGCACCACAGATGCCTCGCAGATGGAAGAAATGAAATAAAACATTTCGGGGTTCTCCTAATATCAAAATAAGTATTACATCAACAACAATAGCTATCACAATGTACTGAAGACAGAAATATGTATTAAATGGTTTGATGTGAGCTCCTTTTCTGAAGTTTTGTACAAAACAAGCATAAAAACCTCAGATCCAAGATTTCTGTAGCATTGATGGAAGACACTGGTTGTAAACTTATCAAACCACAATTAAGTGACGGTCTCTGGCTCAAACTCCTGTCTGTAGCTATTTGCATTATGTTTAATGTTTCTTCGTTCGATTAGCTTTACGAAAAATATTTTGCTCCTATTCTATTGAAGTAGAGTCGGTCAAAAGCGCAAATTGCAGGAGCTGTAGACGTATTCATGGTTCAGTTTGGCGGTAATGTGGATACCAGACACTGTTCTTGGACTGAAAAACCAACCCATTTTTAAAGCAGACAGGCAACAGTTAAGGGTGAAGTTGGAAAAAATGCTGTCACAATTTTCGCCTCGCAGCAAACAAATCTGATGGTATGGAACGAAGAGGTGCAGGTACCGAATGAGTTGAAACATGAAGGCAGGGTAATCACAACAAAATTCAGTTTAAAAGCAGGCTGCTCATGAGTCCATTGATACTTGCAGTGCAAAAGTCTGGGGACTTGTAAAACTAAGAAATGGCAAATGTGCATACTTGTGCAATCCTGTGGTTTGTAAGCCACCCTTTCACTCTGGAAATGAAATTGGATATGGAGTATTGGACAGATAACCTCTGATTTGTGTAACTTATGCTAAATGTAATCAGTACTGATTAAAACTGTTTCGGCTACCTCCATTAGGTCATTTTAGAGGATATCTGGCATAAAGATTTTTTTAATGACAAGTGGCTTTAGTGTTGTCTTGGGTTTCTCAATTTAATGCACGGAAAGATAACTTTAACAGAATGCACACAATGCTTTAGTGGTTGTCTTCAACAAAAACGTAGCACGCACATATCAAACTAGAAAAATTTGAAATTTTGAATTGTACAATTCGTTTAAAGACATTTTTTCACCTGAGAAATACCTCAGTATTTTAACATATAGATGACCTCGGTATAACCTGGCAAGGTTTATAACAAGAAACCTGGGATTTATTTTCAAACTGAAGATGGTTTGATACAAATGTTCCTGCTCTTGTAATGTTTTCTTGATATTAAAGCAGTGTGTAAGACACAGATAATTTTTTTGTTCGGCTGTAGGGAATCTGAAGCCTTGCGTTTCTCACTCATTCTTTTCCACAATACAATGTGAAAACACATAGCTTTGCACGTATCACTTCCTAAGCAAATGGAGATATTATCAAACTGCTTTCAAACCTTATTTCCGAGGTATTCAATCATAGGAAGAAAATTCACACGCACATACACACACGCGCGCGCGCGCGCGCGTGCACCGTACACACACCCCACACACACACACACACACACCAACACACACACACACACACACACACACACACACACACCACATGCACAGAACACACATTCACCATAGACTACAGCTTCCCTTCGTCTTCACTGTTCCCTAGTTTCACTCCCTGCCCACCTCCCATCCCATCCTAGTATCCTCGTCCTGGAACCCACCGCCCTCATGTCTGGCACAGAATGGCTTTATTGGTACGCTCAGCAGTATACTCTCTCTCTCTCTCTCTCTCTCTCTCTCTCTCTCTCTCTATATAATATATATATATATATAATATATATATATATATATATAATCCAGCGGACGAAAGGCCTACGAGCAGGCAATACGAATAGATGTGCCTTTGAGAGGGATTACGATGGTTCCCTCAAGCCGCTAGTGAAGGGTTTCTCATATTTATAATATGTGCTCCCCATTTTCTTCATTTTTTTAAGTTCAGATATTTGCCACGTCATTACTATAATGACTGAAGAATTGTTAGCCTGCACTTGTTTCCCCACACTACTTAAATGTTCAGTATTATATTGTTTGGTCAATCTGTGGGAGATTGCATCTCTTAGGAGATCCAAGTAAAGGTTGTTCTGCACAATTTTAGCCACTGACAATGCTTGGGTTATTGAACAGCAGAGCTGACCACTCAGACTGTTCCCTATCTTTTGATCTCCTTGCATCCTTGAATGGATCCTCAAGCATAGGCTCAAAGATTGTCCCCTACATTTTATACTTTTTGTATAATGCGTTTAGTTTTTCAGCAACTTTTTTCGTCTCCACACTTTCGTTTTATTCCATTTACTATCCTTCGCTGGCTGCTTTGGGGGTGCTGTTGGATTCTCTTTTGAACCCTTGGCGGTGAGAACACCACAAAATTATGGACTGAGGTGTGTCTATATTTTACACCAAGAGCACAGACACAATCAGCCGTGTCTCCCTGATGAGTCCGATCCAGCGGACGAAAGGCCTAAGAGCAGGCAATACGAATAGATGTGCCTTTGAGAGGGATTACTATGGTTCCCTCAAGCAGCTAGTGAAGGGTTTCTAATATTTATAATATATTCTCCCCATTTTCTTCATTTTTTTTTAAAGTTCAAATCTTTGCCACATAATTACTATAATGACTGAAGAATTGTTAGCCTGCACTTCTTAATTGTTCAGCGTTATATATATATCTGATATATATATATAATATATATATATTTCATATAAAAGTTCCGGAATGCGCACGTACTTGCACGCGTGCATACTCACATGCACAAACACACACACACACACACACACACACACACACACCATATATTATATATATAACACACACACACACACACTGACGACATACGTCTGTGCACGGGTACCGCGCCGTGCGCATATGCGGATGCACACATTAAATGCAGAGAAAAAGAAAACGGAGTGATTTACTCCAACTGCTTAATTCACTGACATAAATAAAAAAAATTTTAAAATGTGAGTAGCGTGATGCAGTACACATTCAAATACAGTGACTGAACTATTCATACGGCAGCTTTCAATTATCTATATGAGCAGTATAATGAAGAATCTAGACCGTCTTAAACGGGACTTCTGGGGTGATCAGTACGAACCGTTCAAAAAAGCCTCCGACCTCATATGCGGAACAGGAACTCCTACTGTACTTGTGTTTGGATTTTTCGGAAATTTATGATGATTCTGAATATGCTTCGTCTTCCTGCATCACCTTTCAGTGTTTTCTTCCAAGTTCTGACACGGTCTGACCAGCTGGTTTTGATAACTTTTCCATTAGGCGAATGGCTTAAACAGGTATATGACTTACCTTACTTTGAGGACCAGGGTTCCTGGCAGTTCAAGGTTGTTGTGATGAGGATATATACGATGCCAAACATCATCGGCTTGGTTGCTTGTGGCACTCACCATGCCGAGAGCAGCTTCTGTGCTGTGGCCACTTCTGTCAGTGCTTTGTGGACGATAGGAATGTCTCGAGCTACTGCCGGCATAATGGTCTTTATTATCATGTTAATCAATTGTCACTATCTGTAAGGATATGATTTTGATCAAGAATACTCTGAGTGTACTCTAATATTGTTTCAGAAATGTACAGTTATTTTATTTACGTGATTTCACCTTGGATAGATCTGATTCAGTTTTGTTTGTTACCTTCCATGCTGCTCATGGTCAGCAACAGTGTTCTTCTCTGGACACTTGTCAGATCTGTCACAACAAGCAAGCAGCTTGCTGCACAACAAGACACCCAGCATTTCAGACAACGAAAAGTGTCTTCAGTTACAGAGACTTTCATTGCTGTAAGTGTATGAATGAATGAATCAATCAATAAATAAATCAATCAATCAATAATTAATTAACTGACCATAAACAATAAATGAATAAATAACTGATAAGTAAATAGATAATGCATACATACATACATTGCTACATAAATGCACACATACATACATACATACATACATACATACATACATACATACATACATAACAAACACGCATACATACATACACACACATACATACATACATACATACATACATACGTACGTACGTACGTACATACATACATACATACATACATACATACATACATACATACATACATAAAGCATGGATATATAAGTAAATAATGAAATGATTAAAAAAAAACATTAATAAATTAAAAACAAATAAAACCATTAAGCATAAATGAACAAATGAATCCATGGATAGATGAATATATAAATGAATGATTAAATAAATAAACAGATATATAACTAAATGAATAAATTAATTAATAAATTAATTGATATCAGCTAACACATTTTGTATTATCCTGTACTATCATGAACCATCTACTGCACACTTCATATCATTGTCAGTGTATCTCACGTGCATCTACAAGACTGCCAAACACAGCTGGGGCAGAGTTTATTTCAGGTTTTTATTCAGGACAACTGGACAAAGTAAAGACGTATTCCTTGTATTGATCACTTTAATTTACGTGTTTATACACAGGCAACCACACACAGCAGAGGCAGACTCCATGACAGGATCAGTTTATTTCATGTGTTCATGCCGGACAGCAAGGCACAGTAAAGAGGGAGTCGACAGAGTGATCAGTGTATTTCGTATTTCGTTTTGTTGCTGTTGGTGGTGGTGGTGGTGGTGGTGATGGTGGTGGTAGTGGTTGTTGCTGTTGGTGGTGGTGGTGGTGGTGGTGGTGGTGGTGGTGGTGGTGGTGGTGGTGTGTGTGTGTTGTTGTTGTTGTTGTTGTTGTTGTTTTCTGTGGGGGGTTTTAGAAGGGGAGGGGGAGCTGTCAATCAAACAATAAAAACAGAGTCCATGTCATGACCAATTTAAGTCAAGTGTTTTTTGTTGTTGTTGTTTTTGGGTTGTTGTTGTTGTTTGTTTTTTTTACAAAACAGACACAGCAATGACAGAGTCAGTGTCATGCTTAATTCATTCCGTGTATTTTCACTGGACAGCCAGATACTGCAAAGACAGAGTCCTTGTCACAACTATTTGTTCACGTGTTTATACAGGACAGTCAGGCGCACCCAATACAGAATCAAAGTCATTATCAGTCTATGTTACATGTTTCCTGTCAGCGTAACCAATCAGCAAATCAAAGTCTATTTACCCAGTCGTAATGTTGTTACATGTTTCTGCGTAACAGTCACAGTAGAAGGGACAGAGTCCATGTCATGATAAGTTTGTTTGATGTGTTTATACAGGCAGCAAACAGAGCTCATGTGTTATGTTGCCAAATGCAGCTCATCTCCTCTGTAAACACCATGAGGGCCGTTTTTCTTCTGTTACCTTCTTGCACTACTGTTGGCTACCTCATGCCCATCCCCTCAATCAACACGCTGCTTATACACAACATGGTATACATTACGGCAATCAACAGGCAAATTTCGTCTACTGTTAAACAGACAGGGTTTTTTTCTCTCTAACTCTTCTGCTGATTTTTCCAAACAAAGCTCAACAGTTGCATTTTGTCTCCACCCCCACCCCCACACCCCCTCCATTCCTCCCCAACAGCTTTGCTTGTTGGCTACCTTTATGCAAGTATTCTACTGAAAGTGAGGTCACTAACTGTCGTTATGGATCTAATTGTAAACATACATACCCAAAATAAGCCGTGTTCTGTGCAAAGCTATCTTCAAAGCAGGTTTTCAAATCAGATGTAAACCGAACAGATGACAAATTCTAATAACATAACAATATCTAAGAGATTTCATTTTTTTCCCATGTACACAAAAGTTAGGCAATGCCTTGTGGATTACTCGACCTATTCATTGAAACGTGCTGCTATGCTCACTGTAAGACTACCATTTTTATGGGGGGAAAAGCTTTAAAAGGAATTGTCATGCCCCTAAAGTTTGTTGGTTATAACCTGCACCCGTTTGACAAGGTTAGTGTACGAGCCCAAGAATGAGAAAAATGCAAACTGCCCGTTTTAATTTGCGATATAAGGAACTGTACAAACGCTTGAAACATATACAGATCTGGTTCATATCAAGAATCCAAAGGAATGTCTAAGTGGGAAAAACTACCTTTCTTTTCCAAAGGCTTAATCATATTCATGCTCCCCACTTCTCCAAAGAAATATTCATTGAAGCGTACAGTACAATAAAAGGTTTCTTAATCTCGTGGTCATTAGGTAAGTAATGGAGTGTTGGCAGCCAATTAAAACAGCACTCTTACACTAAAAAATGGGTAATAGCCAAGCATTCTAAGACTTGACATCACTAAGCCAATATACTGTGATATGCAGAATGGACAGTTTAAATCTGATATAAACTTGAATGCGACATTAAGGGGAAAAGAGTTCAGTAGAGTGCATAAAATCAAAACAATATTAATATCTAGGGCATAGTAAACAGAACCATACCCAATGCTACCCCATTAGAGTAAAACGGCAACATATTCTAGTAAGCGATCGGGAGTAACACGGTATACAATGCATACGTTGTGACTATCAAAATGTTTAGATATTGATATGCTGATACACATAAAACAATTCTCTGTAAACAAAATTCTCACCACACTTCGAAACCACACACTTTAAATCGGATGAAATATGTGTTTTTTTCCGAAGGAAATCTCTCTCTCTCTCTCTCTCTCTCTCTCTCTCTCTCTCTCTCTCTCTCTCTCTCTCTCTCTCTCTCTCTCTCTCTCTCTCTCTCTCTCTCTCTCTCTCTCTCAAGAAACACCCAATATCTAGGTCCATATTGTATTTGACTGTACACTATTAAGTTAGCTTCTCAGTAGAGTTGTAAGAGCTTCTTTTGTTCTATCATCGTGGGGTAGATCGCACGTATGAATGAAATAAATCACATGCTTCGTCAACTTAACATCCCACAAAGAAAACAGATTCACATTTTTCTTAAAAACACATAAATCAGTAAAAGCGAAGTAATATCCTTTCAAGTCAACATGCGGGCATGCACATGCACGCACACAGGTGCACGCAGTCACATGCAAACACATACACACGCGCGCGCGCGCCCGGGCGCCCACCCAAGCACACACACACACACACACACACACACACACACACACACACACACACACACACACACATACGCCCGCGCGAGGCTTTCATGCGCACACAAGCACACATGAACACACTTACACGCGCACATGCCTTCACGCGTACGCAAGCACACACGCGCACATGGACACACACACACACACACACACACACACACACACACACACACACACACACACACACACACACGCTTATGCAAGCGGGCTCATATTGACTTCTGCATGGACACACGCATACTCGCGTGCAAGCACATATGTATTTGACAGTCACTTTCCTTACGTACTGTAAGAGTGTCTCAATAGTTGTGTGACTGTGTGCGAGAAAGATGTTGTTTGTACGATCGATAAGAGTGGAGTAGCATATCGACTTTTACGATGGGCATGATTAGATGGTAGAATATAAACAGCAGCAGTGGACGGACTTTACTGTTATTACAAACACTGGTGAAGTTCTTTGCCTTGCTTCTGTTTAGCGCAGTATAAAACAAAAAAGGACTCTCTCTCTCTCTCTCTCTCTCTCTCTCTCTCTCTCTCTCTCTGTCTCGTCTTCTCTCTGTCCTGTCTGTCTGTCTGTCTGTCTTCTCTCTCTGTCTCTCTCTCTCTCTCTCTCTCTCTCTCTCTCTCTCTCTCTCTCTCTCTCTCTCCTGCATGAAAAGTCGCTTGCGCATCGTTAAAGAACTGTACACTAAGTTCCTCCAGTTCTATCAGTTGTGTGCAAACATCTTGATTTCTTCAGGTGTCTTCCTGTCCATTCTGAAATATTGCGAGACCATGTTTTCCGTCTTCTCCTCTGTATCCAACTCTCTAAAGACCCATGCTAAACACCCATGCGCATTGTTCTATCATGGTCATATGATCTTGTCGTGTGGCTATTCCAGCGAGTAATCTCTTTTTATTTGTTTTCACATCGCCATATGGTCCAGCATGTCGGTTGATGGTTTGACGCACGTGTAAATCTATAATTCGTTCGGCATATCTGATGTTTATTTTTTTTTTCAAGTTATACCCCATGTTAATGGCGTTGACTGTTCTTTTTCTTTTCAGATTCGCTGTGAGTGTTCTGCATGTACACAGGAATACAGGGTATACTACTAGTGGACACAGGAGCCTCATCTTGTGAAACGTAGAGGTGTTATTCTCCTTCTGTACAGTTTTCAGTCTGGATGGTGCTGATGAAGTTTTAGCAGCCCTTGAGAGAACTTATGGTTTTAATCCCTCATTGCTTATGAAGGGTCCCGGATAACTGAGCTTTTAAATAGTTGACTATCAGCTTACTTCTCAGCGCTGAATTTTTATTCCATACCTTTTTGATTTCTCATCCATTCTTTTAACGGGTTTGGTGATTTGATATTCACTGCCTGCTGGGCCATCGATATCATATGTCTCTAATCCTATCTGTGTTGACTTGATCTTCAGGAGCATTAGTCATGATGCGTTCCAGGAATATGTTGAATAGTGTGGGAGATAGAGGGCACCCATGACAAACTGCAATGGAAGTGTAAAACCACTCTCCAACTACATCCATTGCTTTGTTGAAATTGTTTGTGAGTGTCTTGACATCATCTTTCAGCAGAACTAGGGAGGAAAATGTTCCTCCAGTGGTTGCTTGGAATTGTAGATCAATGGAGTTTTCACTTTGATATGATCAAACTTGAAACGGCTGTATTCTGTCTGTTGTTATGTTTCAACTGCACTTTTCTAGCTCATTGTAACAACTTCAACACTACCAAGGTAAGCTTTCGGAAATCCCTTGTTGTACTTCCAGTTCTTATAGAACAGGAAATACTTTAGAATGGGAACGAAGAAATGCTCTGTGTGTGTGTGTGTGTGTGTGTGTGTGTGGTGTGTGTGTGTGTGTGTGTGTGTGTGTGTGTGTGTGTTTCTTCTGTATGGAATATCTCAGAAAGTACTTGGCCGATCTTTTTGAAAATTTGAAGGCATGTTCATTATGGGTCACGGATGATGCCTGATGTTTACCAGAATAGCCGCTACAACGGTTATAACGGTCCAAAACGGTTTTTCCTCTTTATGGAATATCTCACGTGTATTCAAGATAAACTGGGAGTACGTTTATATGCTTTGCAATTTGTTTTTACCCTATGGACGACAGATCTGCCCGGGTTCTTCATAAGAACAGTCTACCTGTCTGTGTTACCGACCACTAGGAGTATTGCCATGTCCATTGTCGGAATGTTTTACGAGAGTGATAACAAAGAACTAAGTCATTTTCACTGGCAAATTTTGCAGGTCTATCTTCTTATCATTAACGGTCTCTCTGTCGTAAAGGCCACAGCTATTCATCTGACCTCTGTCGGCAGGTTTTACCTACCTTGATATCACAGTCCCCCTGAATGGTAAAGATAATTCAACAACGTCCAGATGTGAACAATACGTTCCCTTAAACACACACACACACACACACACACACACACACACACACACACACACACACACACACACACACACGACGCACGCACGCACGCACGCACGCACGCACGCACGCATACACACACACACACACACACACACACACACACACACACACACACACATATTAATGGAGAATTTCATTTCATCCACATGAATGACACATCGCCGTTTCAGAGTTAAAGGGAATGAAAGAGGATAATAGTTGTGGATGTAAGGGAGATGAGAGGGAAATGTATCAGGGGAAGGGAGAGGTATCATGGGAATGGGGAGTTGGGTGGGGAGTTGAGAGATCGACGCATGGTGCCAGAGTCGACGCAGGAGCCTCGATCCCCCCGCTTGCCAGTCGATTGCCTTGTCCACTGGATCCCCACTGTGCCAGACCTGAGGGTGCTTCCTTTCAGAGGCGGAGGTGTAAAGCGCCTGCCTCCTTTTGACAGCCAGGGACCTGTTCCTAGTGAAGTGAAAGGGGTACAGAATAGATACCATTGAAATGACTTCTCCAGTAATCTGACCCATGTGCGGTTACACAAAATACCAGTGACCAGTGAATATCTACCACGAATTATGAAATAATATGAAGATGGGGATGATTAAAAGTGAAGTTGTGCGACAGGTGCAATGAAATACATGACACAAACAGTCAACGGAAATAGTCTGCTCGCGGACAGTCGGTACAAGGAATGTTCCCAGAGTCTGCAGATAGTACTTGTTGAACGAAGTGTGGGGTGGAATGATTCAGATCTGTCGTAGGTGAGCAATATCCTTCTACAGGTTTGTATTTTCTTCATCAAGGTTGCCTGGAATGATTGTGAATCGTCTGAGATATATTTTTTGCGGACACAAATGATACACTGCTCCGTTTTCTATCTGGTGGAGGTTAGGCTCTTAGAACTCGCGGGAATTGAAGGGCAGACAGACACGGTAATTCTAGAGTGCGCAAAACATGCAAACAGGTCAATTGAAATGAAACATTCAGAAGTCATCTTAATATGAAAATGAATATTACATTTACCATAACAGTTATCAGCGTATACTGAAGACATATGTGTTGACTGGTTAGATGTGCGCTCTTCATCTGAAGGTGTGTACAGAACACAAACAACTCAGATCCCAGATTTCTTGAGTATTGATGGATGATATTGGTTGTAAAACTAATCAAATCGAGATTGAATGACTGTCTTTGGATTAAACCTTTGTCATCAATTATTTGTAATATGTTTAGTGTTTCTTCATTCTGTTATCTTTCCATAGAATTTTCAATTCCTGTTCCATTGCTGGAGAATCATCCAAACGGAGAAGGCGTGGCAAATAGCCAGTTGAAGGAGCTGTAGACATCTATTACACTTTGCCAGTGACATGGTTTTATTAACAGACCAAATTTACTCACTGTCTTTAAAAAAAGCGATTAGACGACCGTTAAGGGTTACGTTGGACAAACTACTGTCACAGTTTTCCGTAAAGGCGCCAAACTTGCAGCAAACAAAACCTGCTGACATAGGAACGAAGAGGCGCAGGTACCAAATAAGCGCAGACATGAAGGCATGATCATCGTCCCAAACTTCAGTTTAAAGGTTGGCTGGTCTAGAGTCCATTTTGACTATAGTAGAGAAGTTTGCGGATTCTGTGAAAACTAACAAATGGAAAATGTGGATACTTTTGTAACTATCCTATTTTTGAACCTATCATTACACTTTTAAGATAGAATGTGATACATTTACTTTTGTATATCTTAGGCTAAATGTAATCGATAATGATTAAAACTGTTTTGATTACCTGCAACTCTTTTATGTACACAGGTGTATTAAATGCTATCCATACAAGAAAAAGTAGGATATTACAGCTGGGTATCAGATATAAAGTTTTTGTTAATAAAAAATGGATTTATGTTGTATTGATGAAGGCAAAGAATGAAAATCCATCTTTATCAGAATTCAGAAAACGTATCAATTACTGTTGTAAAAGAACTGGCATGCTTATATAACAAAACCACAAAACATTGCATGGTACAACTCTTTCGAAAATACATTTTTACCCAAGATATATATCAGTAAAGTAATATGCAAATATAACCTGGCAAGGACTGTAACGAAACTCCTGGAATTCCATTCCAAAAAAAGCTGGTTTGATACAAATACCGTAGTATACTTTCGTCTTTTTTTCAAGTGGTTTTGGAAACAAATGTCACTTTTTGTTTGACTGTTATGAATATGAGGCGAGGCTTTAGATTTGTCATGTATCCTGTTTCCAGAGATACGGTATGGAAAGACATAACTGAGGACGCATCATTCCATCAGCAAATAGAGATATTACGAAACCGCTTACAAAGCTCATTTCTGTGGTATTGGAATAGAGGTAGAACATGCTCGCCTTGTGAGGCAGTCTCCTAACCACCAGAAATAAATCTAAAGATAAAATTTTAATCATTAATGTTACACATTATCATTGTATTATTATTTGTCACAATTTTCTATCGTTGAGTAAATATTTCCGACAAATTTGCGGTTCTCAGCTGTCCTTTTTCTTCATACTGAATTTTTACCTTGAATAAACATGGATCTCTCTCTCTTTCTCTCTCTCTCTCTCTCTCTCTCTCTCTGGGGGTGAGTTCCGGTTCACGTGAAGTTGACAGGTCGGCTTCAGAGCTCTGACAAAAATTGTTGTATTTTCCTAAATAACTTGGGCTACTTGAACTGTTCCTCAGCAGTTCAACTCCTGTGTGTGTCTGAGTACCATGCCTGTCGACAACACCAGTTTTAGAACTGTGTGGGTTCTTTTGTTTTGGACATTTTCAAGTTTTATGTATCGACGTGCAAAGTTCGCTATGTCATTGCAGGGCAAAAATAGGTCAATGCGTGCAAGATGTGTGCTGTTGGCTGTGATCATCGCCAGGTTGCTGTTATGCTCAGGTAATGTCGAGCTAAATCCGGGACCTGGAAATGGAGACCACGTCAATGATGCTGCGGTAAACGAAGAACATTCTTCCCCGTTCCTAGCGTCGGACAGTTTTCCCGGTGTTGATGAAGACGTGAAAGCTTTGCAGTGCGCCATGTTCAGTCAGCAACAGCAAAACATGACAGCAAGTTTCAACACTGTGCGTGCACAGATTAGCGATGTGCAAGAAAGCTTGACTGCAATGGGACGGGAGGTTTCAGACCTGTGTGCAAGAACTGCAAAACTTGAAGAAGATTTGGACGATGTGCGGGACAGGAGTCAGAGAGCGATTAGTATGGTGATAGAGGTAGAGGAGAGGCTGCAAGAACTGGAGAGGAACATGGAAGAGAAGATGGACAAGATGGAATCCTTCTCTAGAAGGGATAATTTGAAATTTTGGGGGATTGCAGAGACAGTTAAGGAAACCTACACATTGTGTGCACAGAAAGTGGTGGACGCTTTGCAGAACACGGTGCGAGGCAAGGATTGGGTACAGACAGACATCGTCCGTGCACATCGCCTGGGTGCTCGCCCTCCAGAGAATTCAGTTAGCACACAGCGGCCCCGCCCCATGATCGCTAAATTTACGCGGTGGTCCGATAAGATGGACGTGTTGACAAAGGGTAGGGATGCGCTGAGGAAGAAAGGTGTGAGGGTCGCCGGTGATCTAACAACTAGACAACAGCAGATCATTAAGGATCACCGCGATTGAGGGCTACACGCACACTTCAGAGGGGATAAGCTGATCGTGACGGGACCCATTCGGCGCCATGACGACCGTGGCAACACCGACAGATCGGTCAACTTGCGCGGGAGGCCAGAGATAAACGACACAGCCACCACACCGCTCGGCCACCGGACACACGACAACATGAGCAACACGTGCAGAAAAGTTACGCAGAAGCTGCCAGGTCACCGCGTGACGCCGTGACTCCTGTGACAACGCATCGGCTAAGAGTTGACAGCTGCGGGCTGCGAGAGAAGACTCAGCCTAGTGGTGTTTTGGGCCAGCCTGCACGTGATTCTCCTGACATTCGGTCGTGTCATGACACCGAACCGTCACCACTCCGTGTCACCCTTCCCCCACCCCCACCTGTATCCTCTTCTAATAAGGAACAGACTGTGTGCCGTGAAACTGTTCAGGTCAATGGTCATAGCACCCGTAGTCGGGTGCAGTTTGCCAGTGGTTCACGTGCAAGAGATAGTGAACAGAGACGGCTTACTGACAGTGTAAGGCCGGGTCAGGTGTTGAGAAGCACGACACGGAAACATGGGCAGAAGCAGGCCGGCGCTTGTCTGTCGTCATCAGGACGGACCTAGGAATACGGCCCGCCCCATCCTGTTCTGTGCATCAACGGAATAAATGGCAGTGTGAAAGACAGTGTGCATGAGTATGGGAATGACAGTGAATAATTGGATGAGTGATGATGTGAATGATGACGTAGGTTATGCTGGTACCTGCACTGATGATGATGTTGACGACACTGATACGCCTGCTGTGAACGATCCCAGTATTGTAGAAGATGTAGATTATGTTGGCATCTACACTGATGATGATGTTGATAATACCGATATACCTAGTGTGAATAATCCCCGTATTGCTGATGACGTTTCTGATCTCTTCAAGGATAGCTATAGTGTTGTCCATCATGATTTGACTGCTGCTATTTATGCTGTTGCTTGTTATGATTATATGGATGATGATGTCGGTGTTGATCAAGCTGGTATATGTCAAGGTGGTGGTTATGTCAATGATGTGATTAGTCAGAAGGGTTATACCAATGTTGTTGATGATATTACCAGTCATAGTTATGGCATTATTATTGATGATGGTCATGTTAGTCATCATGGTGGTGATGACAGTAATGATGTCGGTGACGTCACTGGTCATGACATAGGGAATGTCAATGATGTCAATAATCATGGTATTGGGGATGTTGGTGTTGTCATTAGTCATGATTCTGGGGATGCCAGTGATGTCATCAGCCATGAAATTGAGGATAGCAGGGATGTCAATAGTCATGATAGTGGGGGTATCGGTGATGTCATTTGTTATAATATTGGGAATGTTGGTGATGTCATTAGTCATGATATTGGAGATGTCGGTGATGTCATTAATTACAATATTGGGGATGCCAGTGATCTTATTGGTCATGATATTGGGGATGTTGGTGATGGTATTGGTCATGATACTGGGGATGTCAATGATGTCATTACTAATGATATTGGGCATGTCGGTGGCGTCATTAGCTATGATATTTGGGATGTCAGTGATGGTGTTGGTCATGAGGGTGGGGATGTTAATGAAGTTATTAATCATGATAGTGGCGATGCCGGTGATATTATCAATTATGATATAATGGATACCAGTGGCGTTGTTGGTCAAGATATTGGGGATATCGGTGATACCACTAGTCATAATATTTGGGATGTCGGTGGTGTCTCTGGTCATGACATTGGTGTTGTCAGTGATGTTATTAGTCATGAAGGTGGAGATGTTAATGATGTTATTAGTCATGATATTGAGGATGTCAGTGATGTTATTAGTCATGATATTTGGGATATCAGTGATATCACTGGTCATGAGGGTGGGGATGTTGGTGACGTCATTAGTCATGATGAGGGGGATGTCAGTGTTGTTGTTAGTCATGGTATGTGTGATGTCAGTCATGTTGTTGGTCATGATGGTGTTGATGTCAGTGATATAATTAGTCATGATAGTTATGATAGTTGTGATTTCAGTCATGTTATTAGTTATGATGGTGGTAATGTCATTAGTCATGATTGTGGTGATGTTATTGTTGAAAGCAATGTAGTCAAACATGTCAGTCATGTTATTGGTGTCGATAGGAATAGTAATCATAATAGTGATTTTTCATCTGATGTTAGTGACATTATTGATTATGACCATGATAATGCAAATGATGTGGATGATGACGTTTTCGACCACAAGCAAGAAAGTTTTCAAAATGAACGATTAACTATTTTGACTTATAACATTGAGGGACTGGCACGTATTTATGAACCTGATATGCGTTCTTCTATTGGAAATTTTGACTTTGCTTTGCTGGTGGAAACTTTTTCTCAGACCTTTTCTTCACAGTGTTTTCCCCAGCATAAAGCCTATGTTACACCGGCTGTCAGACTGACTGACTCTGTCACTGCCCGCCTCTCGGGCGGTGTTGTGCTATTAGTCAGAAAGGAACTAACTGCTTATATTGAATGTATTGAAATGGAATATGATAATGTAATTATTTTGAAGTTATCTAAACGTTTATTTAATTCACACTCTCACATTGTTTTACTGGGTGCATATCTCCCTCCGACTGACTCGGCATACTACAAAGATTCGGAGATAGCTAATGGTGTTGCACTAATTGAACAGTGTATTTTGGATGTTCTTGAACTGCTTGGCGATGTTCAATTTATTTTGTTTGGTGATTTTAATGCTAGGACTGGTACCGAATACCCTCATGATGACATTATCCCTGATGACTTTTTTGATAACTCTTCTGTGACCCATGTTAATTCAAGTCATCCTAGTCGACATTCTATGGATCATGTCGTGAACAGTTTTGGAAGATATCTCATTAATGTCTGTGAGCAGTTTAGTTTTTCAATACTAAATGGAACTGTAGTGGGTGACGACATGGGAATTTTACATATGTGGCTTCATCTGGTTGTAGTGTTATTGATTATTTCTTGATGTCGAGCAGCCTTTTGTCCATGTGTTCGTCGTTGAAAGTTCAGAGCAGAATTGAGTCTAAACATATGCCAGTAGTTTTGGAGTTGTTGACCACCGCTATTGCTGAGATTCCAGAAAGAGTTCAGCCTAAAGGTAAATCTTATTCTAAGTATGTTTGGAATGAAGATTTTAGTCAAGACTTTTATTTGTGTTTGGATTCTGATGAGGTTAAAAACCACATCAATGAAGCAATTGAACTCGTTGATTATGATATTAACGCTGCTTTGACAAAGTTAAATGAGGGTTTATATATAGCTGGACGGTGTATGAAGAAGACTGTAACAACAGGTAGGGACAAAAAGCAGGTGTGGTACGATTTGGAATGTAGACAAAGTAGAATATTTCTAAGGAGAAAGTTGAGAGTTTTTAATAGGACACACGATGACACGGATAGACTGGCATATTGTGAGAAAAGAAAACAATATAAGTACTTGTTAAGAGATAAAGCAGCTGGACACAGGGAGAGGGTGCTGTTGACGCTACAAAAAAAAATGAATGATCCGAAAGTTTTCTGGGCTACTGCGAAGTCTTATGTTTCAAAATCTTCCGCTTCGAATGAAATTACTAAAGAGGAGTGGCATAATCATTTCAACAATGTATTCAATTCACTGCCTGTTGATGGTAAAGATATTGATTCCTTCGACATTGATGGCCACGGTAGTAATGATGATGTTGGTTTCCATGGTGGGGAACAGGTTGATGACGATTTTATTGAAGCTTTAGAAGATGATAATATAGATATTCTTGAGCGAGATACAAATAATGATGAAGTTTTGGAAGGTATAACAGCACTAAAAAAGGGTAAGGCTTCGGGACCAGATGGTATAATTGGTGAATTTTTCAAAAACCCGTCAACACAAATAATACAATTTCTTGTTAAATACTTCAATTTTCTTTTCACGTCTGGTTCATACCCTGATGTATGGATGGCGTCTTTAATCCAACCATTACATAAAAAGGTGATACTGCTGTCCCACATAATTATAGAGGTATATCTTTGCTGAATATAAGTAGTAAAATTTATAGTTTTATTTCCGGCTTTCGAAAACATTACAGTACTATTGATCAGATCTTCACTTTAACAGCGTTAGTTCAAAAGCAGTTAGTTAAACGCAAGAAATTGTGTGTTGCTTTCATAGATTTTAAGAAGGCGTTCGATTCGGTGATACGGGAAAGGCTTTGGATTGTTTTGAAGAAAAATAAGATAAGGGGTAAAATGTTCAATGCAATAAAGAGCATGTATAATGTTGTAAAAGCTAGGGTTATGTGCCCTCATAGCCTTAAACAAGGAGAAATATGTAGTCCTGTTTTATTTTCTCTTTTCATTAATCATTTAGCTGAAGAAATTACACGAACAGGAAAGCATGGTGTTCAATTTAATCCCGATTTCATAGACATTTTAATCCTCCTCTTTGCAGACGACGTTGTGCTAGTTTCAGATACCATAAACGGATTACAAACTCAACTAAATATCTTATGGAATGTGTCCAAGCGATTAGGACTAATTGTGAACCTTGGGAAATCTAATATTGTTATATTTAGAAATGGTGGTTATGTTTCTATTCGTGAAAGGTGGAAATATGGAAATGAAACACTTTCGATAGTAAATATGTATAAATATTTAGGTATATTCCTTTCTACCCGTCTGTCATATACACATTCTCTTTTGGATTTGTCCAGTCGTGCAAAAAAAGGGGTAATTGCAATATTTCGTATTTTATGGTCAATTGGTAATTCGTCTCCTGCAGTATTTTTCAAACTGTTTGATGGCCAAATACAGCCCATGCTGACGTATGGGGCTGAGATATGGGGTATAAGAACAAATCTTCAGCCAATTGAATCTGTTCATCTTTTTTCTTTAAAAAGGTTTCTCAATATAAAAATACATTCTTCAAATATGCTAGCTTATGGTGAGACTGAACGATATCCACTTTTTGTAAATGTTTATGTTAAATGCCTGAAATATTGGTTACGCATTCTGAGAATGCCACTGAATAGGTTACCACTTAAAGCATATAACATGTTACTAACTCTGCAGAATCAAGATAAAGAAACTTGGGTGTCCTCCATGCGGAATCTGTTATATCGTTATGGTTTTGGACACGTTTGGGAAAGCCAAGGTGTCGGAAACTGTAATTTGTTCATATCAACCTTTAAAAATGGTAAACAAGTGGGATATTTTTGCTCCCATAAGAAAACCTAACACAGAGTAACTTTTATTCAAGACTGGCACAGCCTTTTAAACTTGAATAAAGTCAGACAAATACATAGATGAACAATCTAATAGTGGGGAAAAAACAAGCGCAGGCCAAGTCATTACTATGAAGACAGATCAGTTGTTGGCCTGCGCTTGTTTTTTCCCCCACTATTAGATCAAACTCCCTCCCCCCCCCCCCCCTTAACCCCCTTATGTCCAAATCTTTGCCAAGTCATTACTATGAAGACAGTTCAGTTGTTGGCCTGCGTTTGTTTTCCCCCCACTATTAGATTGTTCGTCTATGTATTTGTCTGACTTTATTCAAGTTTAAAAGGCTGTGCCAGTCTTGAATAAAAGTTACTCTGTGTTAGGTTTTCTTATGGGACAAAAAATACCCCACTTGTTTACTGTTTATCGTTTACTGTTCCCTGCCTCATTTCATTCCCTTTAAAAATAGATTAATAGTGTTATAAGCAGGAATGGCATTTAGATATAGCAACAAGAGGAGTAGATTCTCTTTTTATAGTTCATTCAATTCGGCGTTATCTATTAGCTTTCATCTATCTACAGTAAAACATGTTCCTATGCGAAATGCTTTGACTAGATTAGGACTTGGTGTCTCATCACTGAAACCTCATCGTTTACGACATTGTCAAAATGTTTCAGGAGAAAATTTGAACTGCCTATTTTGTTTTCTTAGAGAAACGGAAATACACTTCATTTTAGTATGTCCGAAATATAAGGAACTAAGGGAACAGTATATTCCCGCCAAGTTCTATAAATATCCATCATGTTTTAGATTATCAATGCTTTTGGCAAACCAGAATAGTTCGTAATAAATAATCTAGCAACATTTATATTCAACTCATTGCAATTGAGACGGCTTTTCCTGATTTAAAAGAATTGCAAACCAGTTTCAAATCATCTGGTATTCCAGCATGTACTTTTGCTTTCCCATTGGTGAACATGTTCTTATAGTATGACTAATGTTCGACATGTTACACTATAATTGTTGTCATATTGTACTTTGAACTCAACTCTCATGATATGGGCTGTAGGCCTAATCATAAAATTTCGTATTCGTATTCGTATTCTCTCTCTCTCTCTCTCTCTCTCTCTCTCTCTCTCTCTCTCTCTCTCCTCTCTCTCTCTCTCTCTCTCTCTCGTGTGGCTTTCCTTGCTTGGCTGCCAGCTCGACGATTTCCTAGAGTGGACAAACATTTGCAACAAAATAACAAAAGTGTGTCCACTAAGCCAGTGAAATGTCTCCCATTCACTTTCCAGTGTCATCAAGATTCTGTCGAGAGAAGTAACCCTATTTTCCTTCAAAATTGAAGGCGAAGCGAGTCAAACGGCTGTTAGTCTTCACCTGACTCCAGCGCGTCTAATCCACATATCACAGCCTGGTCACCGTGGCACAGTTCAGTATTGGAGGAAATATCCGTGCCAAGTGATCAGAGACAGAAGGAGTATCGAGGCGCACAGACATTTTGGAGTTTCGAGACAAAAAGGCAAGCTGTTTCTCTTCCCCCCTCACCCCCACCTCCACCCCTGCACCTCCCCTTCGCTCTATTTCTCCGAGCTCCTCCAAATCTGTCTTACAGCAAAGGAAACACAACTGCAGCAGAAATTGTGGAGGTAGCACTGTCAGTGATTGTTCTGTAGCAGAATGTGTGCAATTGTATGAAAAAGAAAATCAGTCCGAACACACACACACACACACACACACACACACACACACACACACACACACACACACACACACACACACTGACACACTGACACGACTTCCCAAAGATGAGCTGGCGACGAAAAATAATGGTGCGATTGACAGTGGTCGTGTTAATGATCACGATGAATGCAGAGAGCGTGCCGATAGTGCACTCAACACTTTGGCAGCAAACATTCCATATCTGTGATGAAATCAAGCGGTGACCAAATAGTACACCTTGACAGTGACAGGCAAAACGCCACTACAAATGAAATGATGATGTGTTTGGCAAATAATGCAACATATCTGTACAATATTAGGAGCATGTGAAAGACAGAAGACAGCTTTCACAGCTCAGCTGGTGGTGACATCTGGATTGAGCCTGACTGTATTGGAAAAAAAATATCTCCCCTCAGTGTGATAATACAACCGTCACTGTTGAAGAGAAAACAAAAGTAAAAAATACTTTTTCACCTCAGGGTAAAATTCGTCGATTAAGAAGACAAAGATGCTACAACAGTACGTTTCAGGTCATAGACCCTTTCTCAACTGCACAGGGAAGGGGGCAAGAAGTAAGAATGAAAGGCTGACTGCTACTCACAGAAAAAAGAAAGCATTCAGTGGTAGGAGTGAGTAGAGTTAAACAGTGAAAGGAAAATTTAAAGTGGGAGGGGGGGTTAAGGAAAAAGGGGAAGGTGTATGTGTGTGTGTATGAGCGCCCACGGAAGCATGTGCACATGTCCGCCCGTATGTGCATGAGCGTGTGCGCGCGTGGGGTCGCGTGCATGCGTGCGCCTGTCTGTCTGTGTGCTCGCATGGTTGTAAGAAGGTGGAGGGAAAGTGCACACTCTTTCACTTCCAGCGGTTTTTCCGACGCCTGCACCTTGCTGCTCATTTTGGTGAAGCATCCTTATCTGCACCTGACCCAGCAGTTGATGATGACATTGCTGCACTTTTCCACAAGCCTCCCAGCACCTGGACTCCCAGCCCTGGAGCTTACCCAGCCTTGGACTACTACATTGACGTCTGCACCTGGCAGATCACCCAGCTGCGGCCCAAGCCTCTTCGCCACTCCAATCTTTCCAGAGAGGAACAGAAAGCCTTACAAGATCTTAAGGACAGGAGAGACATCATTGTGAAGCCTGCAGATAAGGGTGGTGCTGTTGTGGTGTGGCGCAAGGATCTTTACATTCAAGAGGCCTGGTCGCAGCTCTCCAACTCTGCCTTCTATTGTAGCATTTCCAAGCCCACTACCAAGCCGGACAATGCCCTGATCAGACGAACCATCAAGAATGCCATTGACAGTGGTCATCTTCCTCAGCAAGCCATTTATGCAGTGATGAGGGAGCCACGGGAGTCCTTGTTCTACCTACTGCCAAAGATCCACAAGGCCAACAATCCCGGCCGCTCGATAGTGTCCACTTGTTCTTGCCCTACCACGTTGATCTCTGATTTTCTGGATGAAGTGTTCCAGCCCCTAGTTTCTCAGCTACCTACCTATGTGAAGGACACTTACCACACCCTCCTCAATGACTTCTCTTTTCCTGATGACAGTGCAGGGAGGCACATCTTCACCACGGACATTGTGTCGTTGTACACTAACATCCCCCACAACGACGGCCTGCTTGCGGTCCACCATTTCCTTCAAAGGAGCCACTTTAGGCTGCACATCCCCACCATCATGTGTCTTACAGAGTTGGTCCTCACTTTGAGCTCATTTGCATTTTATGATAAACACTTTCAACAGCAAAGTGGGGTGGCCATGGGCACCAAGATGGGGCCTAGCTTTGCTTGCCTTTTTGTTGGTTATGTGGAAGAACAGGCGTTTAGTCAGTAAACAGGTGAGACACCAGCATTCTACAGGCGCTTCATTAATGACTGTTTGGGCGTGTCTACCTGCAAGAAGCAATCTCTCCAGGACTTCATTTCCTTCATGTCTACCTTTCATCCAGCTCTACAGTATACCTGCAACATCTCTGACTCCTCTGTGTCCTTCCTCGACATTACCATTTCCATCTTACCTTACTCCAATAGCCTTGCCACCAGTGTCTTCTATAAGCCTACCGATTCTCACAGCTACCTTCTCTACACTTCCAACCATCCCCGTGCCTGCAGAGACAGTATCCCCTACTCACAGTTCCTGCAACTGAGACGCATCTGCAGTGAAGAGCAGGACTTTGAACTTCAAGTGAAGAGAATGCTTGGATTCTTCCTTGTCCGGAAGTATCCGGGGGACCTGGTTCGTGGTGCACTTGAGCGAGCTCGTGCTGCCTCTCATGCCCAGGCTCTTGTTCCTAGAGTCAGTCCTGATAATGAAGACCGTACAGTGGCAGTTCTCACCTACCACCCCACAACCTCCCAGTCCACAGTATCCTCCTCCAGAACTTCCACTTAGTTCAGCAAGATCCACATCTAAGGGAGATCTTTCCTAAGCCACCCCTCATCGATTTCAGGAGGGATACGAACCTGAAGACCATCTTGTGCGAGCTTCTATCTGCCCCTATGGTCCCCCCCCCCCCCCCCGGCACTAGACCATGCGGCCGCAAGGGTTGTAAGACCTGCCCTTTGTCATCACAGGACCTGCTGGCCATTTTGCCGTAAGGACCAGTTTTAATTGTCAGTCAGCAGACCTTGTCTACGTCATCTCCTGCACCCTGTGTACCAAGAAATAGACAGGTGACACCTACCACAGCCTTGATGAATGGTTCAGCGAGCACCTGCGTTCCATGCGGCTTGATTATGACAACCCTGTGGGCTCCCACTTCAACCAGCAGCACCATTGCGTTGTCCACGCCAAAGTAGCAGCAGCGTGGCAGAACCAGTCGACAGGACTCTATAGGCTCTTTATGCAGTCTTCAGTAATTGCCCGTCTTGGCACTCGCATCCCGTATGGCATGAACACAAGGGACTGAACTCGGCGCCTCGACTTGCACCGCCGTTCCTTCTTCCCCACCCCCCACCCCCCCTTCCCCCCACCTTTTTTCCCCCTTTTCCCTCCCCCCCCTTCCCCCCCCCTTTCTTCCCCCTTTTCTTTCCCCCCCTTCCCCCCCTCCCCCCCCCCCCGTGTGTCTGTGTTTTTCCCTCCCTATCTCCCTTCTCCCCTTTCCCTCTTCCCCTTTACTGTTTACCACTTACACTAGCACACACACGCAGGCACACGCACATGCGTGCACATACGTTCACACACACACACACACACATTCTCTTCATCTCCCTCCTCCCCTTCTCCACTCTCCCTCTTTCCCTTTATTGTTTAACTCCCTTTCCCTCCCCCCCTTCCTTTCACATTCTGTCCGATCCCCCTTCCAATTTTCCTCCTCCCTTCCACACTTTCCCTCCACCTTCTTACAACCATGCAAGCACACAGACAGACAGGCGCACGCATGCACGCGACCCCACGCGCGCACACGCTCACACACATACGGGCGGACATGTGCACATGCTTCCGTGGGCGCTCATACACACACACATACACCTTCCCCTTTTTCCTTAACCCCCCCTCCCACTTTAAGTTTTCCTTTCACTGTTTAACTCTACTCACTCCTACCACTGATTGCTTTCTTTTTTCTGTGAGTAGCAGTCAGCCTTTTATTCTTACTTCTTGCTCCCTTCCCTGTGCAGTTGAGAAAGGGTCTATGACCTGAAACGTACTGTTGTAGCATCTTTGTCTTCTTAATCGACGAATTTTACCCTGAGGTGAAAACGTTTTTTTACCTTTGTTTTCTCTTCAATTTTACGTCGATCCTGCGGTCTTCATCTTTTATTATCACACCTTCTTAACCTGTTGTCCTTGTCGTTAAAAAAGAAACATATATAATACCTCCTTTCATTATCATGATCTGTCCAGACAATCATTTCATTCATCTGCTCTTCCTCTTACCCATACTGTGAATGAGATCACAACCTTAAAACAATAAATAATTCGTATTCGTATTTGTACTCTCTCTCTCTCTCTCTCTCTCTCTCTCTCTCTCTCTCTCTCTCTCTCTCTCTCTCTCTCTCTGCAGGACTGGTTCTTTCCTTTTAGGTACATTTGGAGCTGGTGAAAGACAATGCTGTTGCTACCTTTCAATGTTGACAGTTCCGCTTTATTGTCATTGAATGTGATATTCATAAACCAGTCTTGTAAATTAACTAGAAGAACAAACAAACAAACAAAAACGGTGACTGAATATTATCCAGATACCATCAGGTTTCAATCATTATAAGCAGAATAATGAAGTATCCAGGCCGTTTTAAACGAGATGCTTGGAACGATCAGTACGAACCGTTTGAAAAGGCTTCCGACCTCATCTGGAAAACTGGGGTTCCTATTGTGCTTGTATTTGGAATTTTCGGAAATTTCATGATAATTCTCACCATGTTTCGTCTTCCTGCATCTCCTTCAAGCGTTTTCTTTCAAGTTCTGGCTTGGTCTGACCAGCTGGTTTTGATAACTTCTCCACTAAAAACATGGCTTCCAGTAATATATGATATACCGCAGTTTGATGACGAGGGTTCCTGGCAGTGCAAGATCATGACCATGATGACATATACGATGTCACCTATATCTTCGTGGATGCTTGTTGCTCTCACCATGCTGAGAGCAGCTTCTGTGCTGTGGCCACTTCGTGTCAGTGCCTTGTGGACGATAGGAATGTCTAGAACTACTGCTGGTATATTGATCTTTGTTATCAGTTTGATCAATTGTCACTATCTGTACGGATTTGATGTAGATCGACCGTGCTCTTGCTGTCGTGTCTCTGTTTCAGGAATGTACTTGTACTATTTTCATATGATCTCGCCTTGGATAGATCTGATTCAGTTTTGTTTGTTACCTTCCATGCTGCTCATGGTCAGCAACAGTGTTCTTCTCTGGACACTTGTCAGATCTGTCACAACAAGCCAACAGCTTGCTGCACAACAAGACACCCAGCATTTCAGACAACGGAAAGTATCTTCAGTTACTGTAACTTTGATTGCTGCAAGTATAAGTTTTTTCCTCCTGACAACACCGATATCATTATACACTATATTATCTCCATATTTTAACTGGGACGACCCAGTTATATACGGACAAGTCACGCTCTTTTGCACTGTCAGCGAAATCATGTGGTTCACCAATAGCGCCATCAATTTTTATTTGTATTGTTTAACTGGTGGCAGATTCAGAGCAGAATTTCAGAAGATGACACTGGATAATGTGTGACAGTGACGCCATTTAGGGGGATTTTTGCTGTGGAGGCAATACTACGAAGTGAAAGGTGAGAGCTGCCACTGATGGTGATTTTGAACAGATAGTCCACTGCTGGATTATAAAAGCCCAGCCCAGAAGGCTGCCTGATATCTGTCCGTTATATGATTGACCAAAGAGGAATACAGAGGTTGCCTCCTGTGCTTTAAGCCTACTTACTCAGCAAATAAACCATGTAAGGTATGATTGACTGAATGACCACATAAATGAATAGAAGAGCAAGTGAATGAATGATTGAAAGTATGGATGGGTGAATGAATCCGTACTTAATCTAATACAGCAGAGTTCATATCATTGTCAGTCTATTTCACATGTTTATACCGGACAGTCAGACAGAGCAACTGCAGTGTCAGTGTCATGATCAGTTTATTCCACGTGTTTGTACAAGAAAGCGAGATTTAGCAATATTGAAGTCCTTGTTATGATCAGTTTATTTCACGTATTTACACATAACGGCCAGACACAGAAAGACAGAGCCAGTGTCACGATCATAATCATTGCATGTGCTAATTCAGGACAGACAAACACAAATAAAACGTGTCATGGAAAGTTTATTTCTCGTGCTTACACAGAACAGCTAGACACAGAAAGACAGAGTACATATCACGATCACTTTCTTTTATGTGATTACACAGAACAGCCACGCTCAGAAAGACAGACTCCATGTCATGATCATTTTATGTCACGTATTATTGTAATAAAGCCAGTAACAGAAGTCCATGCCATGATCAGCTATTGTCATATTTTTATACAGGACTGTCAGACACAGCGAAGATAGAGTCCACGTCCTGATCAGTTAATTATACATGTTTGTGCATGACAGCCAGAAAGACACATTCCGTTACATGATCACGTGTTTCTGCAGGACAGCCAGACCTAGCAAAGACAGACTCAACAGGAACGTGATGATGGCACAGCATTGTTGGGTCCTTGTTGGAGGCTGACGAAACTATCTTGTTTTTGCTGTTCAACTCTGTTGAACTTCTGATGACCTCTCTCTGCCAAATACAAGGATGTAAATGTACACACACACATACACACACACACACACACACACCACACACACACACACACACACACACACACACCGCGCGCGTGCGCATCCACAATCGCACGCACACACACACACACACACACACACACACACACACACACACACACACACACACACACACACACACTCCTTTTTTTAAGGAATTTTGTTTGTTCATTCGTGTCTTTTGTTTACATGTGTATTACTTACATGGGTAATTCAGAATGGAGTTAGGTATCGGTAAATGTTTCTTCAATCGAGGAGATTTTACATTTCCTGTTTGTCATTTATTGTTTATATTCCCCTGCATGAATACACAAAAAACAAAAGAAAATGAACATACATACACACTGGTGATATGACCATGAATTTTGTAGTTGAACATAACTGTTTTCACACCTTTTGAACAAGTGACTCGTGCCCATTGTGTGTGTGTGTGTGTGTGTGTGTGTGTGTGTGTGTGTGTGTGTGTGTATGTGTGTGTGTGTGTGTGTGTGTGTTTATTTGTTTACGTTTTTATTTTGTATTTTGTGTGTGTTTGTGTTTTTTATTTATCTTAGTCTGCCCATTTATCATTTTCATTTTCAGGCCATCTTTTTGTGCGGCAAAAGAAACAAAGATATAGGAAGAAGACGGGAAGGGTTTGGGATAGAATGAGAGATAGGGAGGAGAACGGATATGCAGCCCAGGCTACTTCATTACAGTAAAAAAGAAACTGGAGATAGTTTAATGTAGAGCAGAAACAAAACAAAACTATTGATTAGAAAATACCAACTTACCGAGAATGGGAAAAGGGAGAGGGAAATAGGGGGTGGAGTCGGATAGAGAAAGCATTGTTTTTGTTCTGGTGATGAACGTCACAGACTGCATGATCACGTTTCACACCTACACTGTGGTCGTT
Organism: Conus canariensis; assembly: GCA_033310375.1. Taxonomy (NCBI): domain Eukaryota; kingdom Metazoa; phylum Mollusca; class Gastropoda; order Neogastropoda; family Conidae; genus Conus; species Conus canariensis. The sequence goes on from CM065731.1 coordinate 53,593,776, forward strand.
AGACAGCAGCTACTGCTCACTGACAAACCCTGGAAGGGAAAACAAAACACAGCAGAAACAGAAACAAAAAGGACTTGGCAAAACTGGTAAAACAAATGTGCCTAGGCCTATGAGACAAACATATATATATATATATACTCAGAGGCATAAAAAACGCGAAAAATAGAGACAGTGCACGATTGTTCACATTGTGAACAGGACGTAAGCAATGTCGTTGGCACGTGCAACATTAGCAGTACGTGGTGTCTTGGCCGGTTGTAACCTCGTAACAGTGGGTGAATGTTGCCGGGTCAGCGTTTTTGGCACGAGGAGTGCATTTGCCATGTGGACTACCTACGCCACGTGCATCAATGTGAATTGCAACTCAATGTGGCCCCGATTGTGGGGCTATAAATTTCCAAACCCCCAAAAGTTCAAATTATCCCTTCCAGCGGCGCCAACATAATGCCGAGACTTTCTCGTCAAGATCGTTGCATAGCAATGGGGCAACTGCAGGCCGGGGTTCCAATGAGGCAGGTCGCCATCGCATTCGGAGTCCACATTTCCACCGTCTATCGCCTTCTGGACCGCTTTCAAGCAAGAAACACCACTGATGACAGACCGAGGAGTGGCAGACCAAGGGTCACCACAGCAGCCCAAGACCGCCATCTTCTGCGTCAGCATCGACGGGAGCCTTACCAAACCGCTGCCAACACAGCCAGGAACACCGTCGGCAACCATGGCAGGCCAATCAGCAGTAGGACCGTGCGTCGCCGACTGAACACAGTTGGTCTCCAATGCAGGCGTCCAGCCCGGCGACCTATCCTGACACTCCAGCATCGCCAGAACCGTCTGTAGTGGGCACAGATCCTCGTGCATTGGCGCCATCGGGACTGGGGCCGAGACCTCTTCAGTGATGAAAGCCGGTTCTGCGTCGACCCAGGCGATGGCCGCATCCAGATCTGGAGAAAAGCGGGGGAACGCTTCACGGATGCCAACATCACCAAAAGGGACCCATGGGGTGGTGAAAGCATCATGATCTGGGGGGCTATCGGCATGAATCGCCGTATTGGGCCAGTCATCTTCCAGAATGTGGGTCCAGGACGTGGTAACGGGGTCACTGCTGTTCATTACATCGACCAAGTTCTGAGGCCCCACATCCTGCCGCATTTCCAGCGGCATCCACAGAACCTGTTTCAGCAGGACAACGCAAGGCCGCACACTGCCCGTGCTACGCAGAACTTCCTGAGGCAGAACAACATCAATCTGCTGCCTCACCCAGCCCGTTCTCCCGACCTTAACCCAATAGAGCATTTCTGGGATGCCCTTCAGAGGCAGTTGAACCAGCTCAACCCCAGACCCCAGACAGCAGCTCAGCTTGCTGTCGCTGTGGGCCAGGTGTGGTGGCAAGTCCCCCAGAGGCAGACCAACACTCTGGTGCGCTCGATGTACCGCAGGTGCACAGCTGTGATCAATGCTCGAGGTGGTCACACCAGATACTGACATTCTGCTGTTAACACAGGGTCAAGGTCAAGTTCATGTGACCTTATTTTCTACCAGAATGAGCTTTGAAAGGACACTTTTGCGGTGTTTGATTGCTTTTTGTCGCTTTCTATTACCAGTTCAAAGGAATCGTTGGCCAAATTACATCAAAATTTCTGTACAGTTTGTTTTCGCGTTTTTTATGCCTCTGAGTATATTAGGCACTATATGTGTATTAAAACAGGAAAATACGGCGCGCCACAGTGCAAGTGCGTGCGTGCGTGCGTGCGCGCGCGCCGCGCGCGCGTGTGTGTGTGTGTGTGTGTGTGTGTGTGTGTGTGTGTGTGTGTGTGTGTTACTAATGATGAAATTAACAATAATTCAACGAATGTAGCCATTCCAATAAAAGTGAAAAGAATTTATGATTACAAAAAACAAACAATGAAACAAACAAACAAACGAAGAAAAACACGATCAATGTTTGAATTATTTGTTCCTACAATAATGTATACTACTAAAAGAAAGGAAGGGCAATCTGCTCTCACCCTGTTTTATTACCATCATCATCAACGGCAGCAGCAGCAGCAGCAGCAACAACAACAGCAGGAACAACAACAACAACAACAACCACGGCATTATCCCCCTCATATTTATTTCCATTTTTATCATCATTACCATTATCATCATCATCGTCGTCGTCAGCTTTCTTGATGACTTCATATTCTCCCCTCTCTTATTTATGTCTACATTAGTATTTGATTGATTGATTACACACGGCAAAGAAGCAGTCAAAAACGGTGATGTTAATGAACACATTACACAAGACTACGTCTTCTCAAAGGTACAAAAACTCACACTTAGGAATAAAGACATTGGTGCTTAGACTTCTTACTTATCTACTCAGGGAGGATCAAAGGTCTGGGGATTCTTCCCCAATAGAGACACATTGTGCAATTTGCAGACGCAGCCATTTCACCTGCAAGTATGGTGAGAGGGGTCGGAAAGGGTTCAGAAACTTCGGACCCCAACCCCCACCCCACCCCATCTTCTCGTCTAGCACTGCTACTCTTACCTGTCATGTTTTCTACTGCTCTTAGTTGCTGATTAGCGGAGTGCACACAACACAAAGCTGGGCGAAATTAAAGGAAAGATATGCAGAGAAAAATGCAGGATGTTGCGTTTTGTCACTGATTGAACAAGAAAATGTTTTCATATCGAACAGATCACGGCACTCAGTATTGTTATTCTGCTGCACTTATCTAACACTTTTGCGTTGTGCAAATCAGCACAGGAAGTCATGAGTTTCCAGTCTAATCCATTCTGCATGTCGTTGTTGTTAATGTTGTTATTGTAGTTGTGGTGTTATGTTACTTGTTACTGTGTTATTTTATCTATGTCATTCCAGTGTGAACTGATTCTTTTAGCTTACAAGAATTTATTCAGCCCAATGTTGACTGATTCTGCTCGTCTGTGTGATTCATATCAGCCAAATGTTGACTGAGTCTGCTCGTCTGTGTGATTCATATCAGCCAAATGTTGACTGAGTCTGCTCGTCCGTGTGATTCATATCAGCTAAATGTTGACTGATTCTGCTCGTCTGTGTGATTCATATCAGCTAAATGTTGACTGAGTCTGCTCGTCTGTGATTCGTATCAGCCAAATAATGCTGATTCTGCTCGTCTGTGTGATGCATATCAGCCCAATGTTGACTGATTCTGCTCGCCTGTGTGATTCATATCATCTAAATGTTGACTGATTCAGCTCGTCTGTGTGATTCATATCATCCCAATGTCGTCTGATTCTGCTCGTCTGTGTGATTCATATCATCCCAATGTCGTCTGATTCTGCTCGTCTGTGTGATTCATATCATCCCAATGTCGTCTGATTCAGCTCGTCTGTGTGATTCATATCATCCCAATGTCGTCTGATTCTGCTCGTCTGTGTGATTCATATCATCCCAATGTCGTCTGATTCAGCTCGTCTGTGTGATTCATATCATCCCAATGTCGTCTGATTCTGCTCGTCTGTGTGATTCATATCATCCCAATGTCGTCTGATTCAGCTCGTCTGTGTGATTCATATCATCCCAATGTCGTCTGATTCAGCTCGTCTGTGTGATTCATATCATCCCAATGTCGTCTGATTCTGCTCGTCTGTGTGATTCATATCATCCCAATGTCGTCTGATTCAGCTCGTCTGTGTGATTCATATCATCCCAATGTCGTCTGATTCTGCTCGTCTGTGTGATTCATATCAGCTAAATGTTAACTGAGTCTGCTCGTCTGTGTGATTCATATCAGCTAAGTGTTGACTGATTCTGCTCATCTGTGTGATTCATATCAGCCCAGTGGTGACTGATTCTGCCTGTACTATCCATGTCAACCCTGTATTTGGCTAATTCTGCCTGTCTGTGTGATTCATGTTAACCAAAATGTTGACTGATTATGCGTGCCTAGAATTCACATCAGCCAGAGGTTAACTGATTCTACGCACTTGTCTGTGTGTATCACGACAGCCCTATGTAACTGATTCGGTGAGTCTGCGGAACCATTTCAGCCAGCATGGACTGATTCGTGTCAGCATGATCTATGTCGGTTCAGTGTTGGACAGATTCTGGCCATCCGTGGGATCAATTTCAACCCGGTGTGGAATGATTCAGCCCGTTTCTGGGATCTATGTGAGCCCAAGTGTTAACTGATTCTTCCTGTCTGTAAATATCCATGTCAGCTCTATGTTGTTTCTTATGCTTCTCAGTAGGATCCATGTCAACCCTGTGTTGACTGATTGTGCTTGTTCCTGTGATCCTGTAATTCATTTCAGCTCAGTGTTGACTTTGTGACTGTCTGTGGAATCTATGTCAGCTCAGTGTTGACTGACTCCGTCTGTCTGTGGAATCTATGTCAGCTCAGTGTTGACTTTGTGACTGTCTGTGGAAACTGCTTCAGCCCATTGTGGACTTACTGTGTCCGTCTGTGTAATCCATATCACCCCTTTGTTGATTGTTTCTGTCTCTGTGATCCATATCAGCCCTTTGTTGATTGTTTCTAACTGTCTGTGTGATCCATGTCAGCCCATTATTGACTGTTTCTAACTGTTTGTGTGATCCATGTCAGCCCATTGATGACTGTTTCTGCCTGTCTGTGTAATCCATGTCAGCCCACTGCTGTCTGTTGCAAAACGACAACAGCGAGCTGATCACGGGCCCACAGCTTACGTATCATGGCATGGATATGACGATTGGCTGGACGTCACACACAGAAGTTCATGCTACGCTCAAGCATAAAACTGTCATCATCAAAACCAATAGAAAATAAATACCGATGCCAGTTTATCAAAAGATCTAATGAAATACTAAATTTTCATATTTTCCTCACAAGAGAAGGGATACATGACAAAAGCCATCGATAGAAAGAGTTGAACAAATGAAGATAAAGGATAATCCGAATAATAAATTCAAGATCATTTAATCTGGTTTTTGTGATTATACCAAAGTAGTTATTCTTTTTATTGTTTTTAAATCTTTATAAGGTCTAGTGTGTCGCTTGGCATCGGACGCACGTGTACATTAGTTATTTGCTCAGTATGTCTGGTGTTTAATATTTTGTGGTTACACCTCATTTTGATGGGTTAAACTGTTCTCTGCAGATCCGCTGTAAATAATCTGTATGCATACAGCAATGTGGAATATACCTGTGCACACGGGAGCCTGAAGGTGTTTTAGAAAGAGATGTAATTGTCCTTCCACACAGATCTCAGTCTGGATAGCGTTGAGGTAGTTTTTGCAGCCCTTGGGTGGATTTATGGTTTAAACACCTCATTGCTTATGAAGGACCCCAGGTAAGTAAGCATTTGAACACACGCTAGTTTATGCACACTGCCTGTTACATCAGTGAAGATGGTGACGTTGGCACTATCAGCTTGCTTCTCAGCGCTGAAATTCCATGCCATGTCTTGTTGATTTTCCATGCATCTTTGGAAAACATACATTTTAATTCTTCAACATGTCTGCGTGTACTCACGCTTCAGGTGCCAAATATGATTATGTTCCTTTAAGACATACTCTGGTAGCAGCTGATAAATAGCACGGCCATTGTTAAAATGATCTGTAACCTGTACAGTATGGTATATTTATATTTTTTTTAGCATTAAACATTTCTTGGGCAAGTCAAACATGACAAAGTCCCGTTAGGTTTTGCGTGCATATCTGTGTGTTTTTTTCCTCCGTACATGCCATAATCGGTTACGTAGTTGCTGGCAGTAGAGAAGAACCTCCGAGCTGACTTAAAACATATTTCACAGATATTTTACCTATCTTTTCCTAAATGTTTCCCACCCTTCTTAATCCACCCAGGTGTGATTATCCTTTTTTGGATTGAAACTCCTGGCAACGTTCAAAATATGAGATACGTTTCCTTTGTAAACCGAATTCATGGATGATTTCATTTCATTCACATAAATGATGGGTCGCCGTCACAGACCTGGAGGAAAGAAGAAAAGAGAAGCATTAAGTAAGGGGGAATGTATGAGGAGGAGGTGTAGGTATAATGGAGATGGGGAATGGAGAGGTCTACGCCCAGTGCGAGACTCGAAGCTGGAACTTCGATCGCCTGGCCTCCTGGTCAATTGCCTCGATCATTGGGTCCCTATTCTGCACGACTTGAGGTTCTTCGTTTTAGAGGCTGAGGTGTTAAGCGTCTATCCTCCTTCTGTATCCCAGGGACCTATTCTTAGTCAAATGAAAGAGGACACAATCCACAAAAAGGCAGCAGCCAACCAATCAAATATCATGTAACATGCAATGTCATGAACATGAGGATGATTATAAGTGAGGATGCGATACACATTAAATGAAACACAAGACAAACGATAATGGAAACAATCTGCTCGTGGACAGTGATGCAAAGAAGTGTTCCCAGAGTCAACAGAGAGTACCTATCGAATAAAGTGTGGCATGATGTGATTTGGATTTCTCGATGGTGAGCAAGGTATTTCTACGAGCTCGCATTTTCTAAATCAAGGTGGCCTGGAATGATTTAAAATAAATCAGAGATCGGTAAAGTCTTTCCACAGATAGAAATATACATGTCTTCTCCGCCACCTGAATGGCTGTTTGATTTTGTAATAACTGAAGTGTTGACAAGAACGGTAACTTTAGAGTGCACCACAGATGCCTCGCAGATGGAAGAAATGAAATAAAACATTTCGGGGTTCTCCTAATATCAAAATAAGTATTACATCAACAACAATAGTTATCACAATGTACTGAAGACAGAAATATGTATTAAATGGTTTGATGTGAGCTCCTTTTCTGAAGTTTTGTACAAAACAAGCATAAAAACCTCAGATCCAAGATTTCTGTAGCATTGATGGAAGACACTGGTTGTAAACTTATCAAACCACAATTAAGTGACGGTCTCTGGCTCAAACTCCTGTCTGTAGCTATTTGCATTATGTTTAATGTTTCTTCGTTCGATTAGCTTTACGAAAAATATTTTGCTCCTATTCTATTGAAGTAGAGTCGGTCAAAAGCGCAAATTGCAGGAGCTGTAGACGTATTCATGGTTCAGTTTGGCGGTAATGTGGATACCAGACACTGTTCTTGGACTGAAAAACCAACCCATTTTTAAAGCAGACAGGCAACAGTTAAGGGTGAAGTTGGAAAAAAATGCTGTCACAATTTTCGCCTCGCAGCAAACAAATCTGATGGTATGGGAACGAAGAGGTGCAGGTACCGAATGGGTTGAAACATGAAGGCAGGGTAATCACAACAAAATTCAGTTTAAAAGCAGGCTGCTCATGAGTCCATTGATACTTGCAGTGCAAAAGTCTGGGGACTTGTGAAAACTAAGAAATGGCAAATGCGCATACTTGTGCAATCCTGTGGTTTGTAAGCCACCCTTTCACTCTGGAAATGAAATTGGATATGGAGTATTGGACAGATAACCTCTGATTTGTGTAACTTATGCTAAATGTAATCAGTACTGATTAAAACTGTTTCGGCTACCTCCATTAGGTCATTTTAGCAGGATATCTGGCATGAAGATTTTTTTTAATGACAAGTGGCTTTAGTGTTGTTTTGGGTTTCTCAATTTAATGCACGGAAAGATAACTTTAACAGAATGCACACAATGCTTTAGTGGTTGTCTTCAACAAAAACGTAGCACGCACATATCAAACTACAAAAATTTGAAAATTTGAATTGTACAATTCATTTAAAGACATTTTTCACCTGAGAAATACCTCAGTATTTTAACATATAGATGACCACTTCCGGCCGGCCTCTGATGTCAGCAGGCCACAGGTTTCCAGCGCTCTGAGTGTTTTGAGAGAGAGGTGTGTATAGGAGAGAGTGGATGCTCCAAATATAGTACAGAGTTTTGCTGTGTTCAGCGGTAGGTATTTATTTGTCTATTTCCGTGACAACAACGTCTCGATCGAAGCCCGGAGGAAAAACAAGGCCAGTGAACCAGTGTAGGGCCCGGGGCAAAATGGCGGTGGCCGGTGCGGCCCCGTCAGTGGACCCAGTGTATGTGACCGCGCGTGCTTTGCCGCAGTACGAGTCCCTTCCAACAACCTACGACATCTGTGTAGCAGCAGAAGCGGTGTCAGGAAGGGGAACGATTCGGGGAGCACAGCGAATTAGAGGACTGTGGCAAATTTATCCCAAACAAAAGAAAGACAGAGACACACTATTGTTGGAAGGTTTTCTTTTCAGGGGGGCACGAGTGACTCTATTAGACACGAACCCCTTCAGTGTTAGAGGACAGGGGGAGGAGAAACCTTCCACGAAACTGTGGGTGGATAATGTTCCACTGCACATCCAAAACAAAGACATTGAAGACGCGCTTAAAAAAATTGGTGTGGAGCTACGCTGTGCAGTGCGAAACGAACTGGCACGAACCCCAGGGGGACAGTTGACACAGTTCGAAACTGGCCGCAGATTTGTGTACATTACACTACCACGCACACCTCTGCTGCCAGTTTTAAAAGTTGGTGTGTTCACTGCAGGCATCTTCTATAGGGAGATGAAACAAAAACTCAGATGTGGCAAGTGCCTGCAAGAGAACCACGTGGCAGCGAACTGTGAAAATCAGGTTGTCTGTAAAAACTGCCTACAGCCAGGGCACAAGAGAATTGACTGTCCGAAAGATATGCCAGAAGCAAATGAACCGAGCGACCAGGCCAGTGCCGAAGTACCCGCCGGACAACACACCCGCACGGAGGTGGTGGGGAATACAAACGTAGGCCTAACGGTACCACCGCAGCCGCACAAGGCGGGGCCGGCGTGTTTCGGTAGACCTAACACGGAACACAACACACGAAAAGAGGGGGAGAAAGCAGACAACACCACGCCACGCGGCACTGCGGAGAGTGGCGCATCAGGAAGAAAGGAAAAAAGAGAGAGAAGCGAATCGCCTACGGACGAGCTCGAAGCGAAACGCCCAACAAAGATGCCTGAGCGTCAACAGGGGGAAAGTGAAGAGTCAGGGCTAGCAGACGAAAGCGGAACCTGATGTGTGCACACGGCAGACGGACTGACCTCACCCTTTCGACCTACAGTTTTGAGTAACGGACTAACGATTATAGTATTCTGATTTATTAATGCCTTTTCCTATGAAGAATAACAGCATATGTTTTGGTACACTTAATGTACGTGGCTTTAGAAATAAGCTGAAAAGAAGAACAACATTTAATTTCATGAGGAAACAAAACATAGACATCTTATGTCTACAAGAAACATACGTAACAAAAGATATTATACAAGAAATCAATGCACAATGGACAGGAAACGCCTATTACAGTCCAGGCACAAACAGAAGTAATGGACTCATCATTCTCATAAATGATAAACAAATGAAAACAGAACTCATCCAAGCAACAGATCGAATACTGTTAATAAAGGTTGTATTAGAAAATAAAACTAATGTCATAGCTAACTGCTATGCCCCTAACTCAACAAGTGATAAACTAACATTTCTAAATCAGCTTAATAGAATACTACAAGGACAAGACTATGATCATCTTTGGGTCATGGGAGATTTTAATACAGCAGTACACCCCATTGACAACATTTCAGGAAAATCTCACCCACTACAAGAAAGAGAAGCTCTTTCGGATTTATTAACATCCTATGACTTAAAAGATACATGGCGAACATTCCATCCTGATGCCAGAGATTACACTTGGTCCAAATCTACCCCGTTTATTGCAAGAAGAATTGATTACATATTTTGTGATGCTTTTTCATACACATCCATACGAGGAACAAACATTGAAATATCCCCACACTCAGACCACAAACTTGTGAAAGTTGAATATAATACGAATAAATTCCAAAGAGGTCCAGGATACTGGAAATTTAACAGCTCATTGCTGTCAAAGGAAGAGTTTCTCAATGAAACGACTGACTTCATTGATGCCCACTTTATTCAGTATGACAAGGAAGACCCACAAAAGGCATGGGAAATGTTTAAAGTAAGATATAAATCATTCTGTATAAACTTTTCAAAGGGCACTAAAATTTGGCCTCGGCAGAAACAAACCAAAGTCAAACAACTGGAAGAAATTGAACAAAAACTGTCGTACAACCCCTTGGATAAAGGCCTAGCAACAAAAGCACATCAACTTAAAAAAGAAATAGAACTGCAAGAATTAAAAGACGCACGCGGCGCTCAAATTCGATCAAGAGTCAAATGGATCGAAGAGGGTGAGAAGAACACTAAATATTTTCTGCGCTTAGAAAAGACACAAGGAGCAGCAAACACTATTGCATCACTGTGTGTAAATCAGTCATTAACAGACAATCCCCAAACAATACTAGATGAAATTAAGCAATACTACACACAGCTATATAAAAAAAAGACACACTACTTAAACATGGAGAGACGATAAAAGACGATTTCCTAGCTGATGATGCCTTCCCCACACTCACAGATGAAGAAAAAAAATTCTGCGACAAAGAAATTACATCAGACGAGCTCACGCAAGCCCTTAATCATTTAAAAAAATGAGTCTGCACCAGGGAGTGATGGTCTCACACCACTCTTCTATAAGAAATTCTGGGATAAATTAAGACAACACTTACTGAATTGTATTACCGCTTCACTTGAGCAAGGTGAACTATCCTTTTCTATGAAAAAAGGAATCATAACATTAATACACAAAGGCAACGATCTAGACAAACATAACCTCGCTAATTACAGGCCAATTACACTCACAAATACAGACTACAAAATATTCACAAAGGCACTAGCCTTGAGACTGCAGAACATAATAACATCAATCGTTAGCGAAGACCAAGTAGGATTTATAAAAGGCAGAAACATAGCATTCCATTTGAGATTCTTTGATGATCTCACTACATACCTCAACAGAACGAACCAACCAGGTGCCCTACTTGCACTAGACTTCTCTAAAGCGTTCGACACCCTGTCTAAAGACTGTATCCTAGAAACGCTTGATTTGTTCAATTTCGGCCCACGATTTAAAAAATCTGTTTTAATCGTTATGGAAAACACACAAAGCTGTATTCACAATGGTGGCTGGTTATCTGACTGGTTCCCAACAGAAAGAGGCATTAGGCAAGGTTGCCCACTCAGTCCTCTCCTCTTTGTGATAACTGTTGAAACACTAGCTATCCGAATAAGGAACAGTAAAGATATCCAAGGAATTAAGTTAACACAAAACCCTGACGAAAGAAACGCGTCCAGCTGTACTAAAATAAAACAATTTGCGGATGATACAACACTGACCCTTAAAGATGAACAAGATATTCAGGAAGCCACAAACATAGTTGTAAAATTCGAGGATTTCTCCGGCCTAAAGCTAAATAAAAGTAAGTCAGAAGGTATATGGTTAGGATCACGTAAGTGTGAAACGGGCACTGTTAATAATATTCCTATGAAATCTGGTAAACTCAAAGTTTTAGGCATTTACTTCTCGGCAGACAAAGAAATCTCTGAGATCGAAGAAAACTGGAAAGCCAGAGTAGATAAGATTACCAAAATCATCAAGCAATGGGAAAACAGAAACCCATCCCTCTATGGTAAAGTTATTCTTACTAAAACATTTCTGCTGTCACAATTCTCACACGTATTGCAAGCAGCATCCATACCAAAACAAACCCTCCACACTATTAATTCACTGATTTATAGGTTCCTATGGAAAAAAAAGTTCAACAATAAAAAAGCATTTGAAAAGATAAAAAGAGGTGTCCTTAGCCTAGAAAAGGAAAAAGGCGGCCTAAGTATGATTAACATCGAACATCACCAACAAATGCTCCTAGTCAAATGGGCAGCAAGACTCCTCAAACAAACCAAAGCTCACTGGAGCATCCTCGCGCGAAATAATATGTCACCTTTCCAGAACAGCTACTGCGTTTTTAACTGTAATGTTGATCCTAAAGAAATTCAAGGATTAGAAAAAGTTACCTCAGTCTTTTGGAAAGACGTAATAATTGCAGTCACCACCTTTAACAAAGACCGACCAATAGAGAATGTTAAAACAGAACCTCTGTGGAACAACCGAAATATAAAATACAAAGGAAATACATTGCAGTTTACAAAATGGTATAAAGCAGGTATCCTTCTCGTTCAAGATCTTTGGCGAAATGGACGTATAATGACCTTTAGAGAAATAGAAGAAAAACTAGGCACTTCCCCAAACCTTCCATTCGAATACAATGCGCTGGCAAACGCAATCCCATCCACATGGAAGCAACAACTTGCTAACATTGATCACAAAGACGAACCCCCTACTGATGTTGCAACAGACGAAGGAAACCTCACAGCTCTATCAAATAAACAAATCAGAAAGGTTTTTGCCCTAAAGCAAAACCATGAAATATGCGCGACACACTTTTGGAAACGTAGCCTATGAATGTACAAAGGAATCTAGACTGAGACTCCTTCATTTTAAATTCCTTCACAACATTTACCCCACCAACATATTGTTACAAAAAATGGGTGTAGTGGAAACAAATAAATGCCACTGGTGCAAAGAAATAGATTACATTGAGCATGCCTTCTATTCCTGCCCTAAGTTATCCACATTCTGGAACCAAGTAAAACAGTATATTCTCACACGCTACAACATACAGATCCCTATGAATGTAACAACAGCTCTGTTTGGCGTTACCAAAACAGATGTATTCACAGATAAATCAAGAAAACAAGTGAGCATAGTTCTATTAATTGCAAAACTTTCTATTTCAAAGTTTAAATATGGCAAGTGTAAAAATCTGGAACTGATATTTGAGACTGAACTAATTTTACGAAATATATGAAAAACCGCAAGTTGAATATTCAAGAATAAAGAAACAAAACAAAATAAAACAAAACGAAAACAAAGAGAGAGAGAGAGAGAGAGAGAGAGAGAGAGAGAGAGAGTAATGCATGAACCTAATGATGTGTCATATATTGGGGACATGTGCATGCGGAAAAAAAAAAGAAAGAAAGAAAAGAAAAGAAGGGAAAAAAAAAGGAGAGATGATGAAAAAGGGAATAAAATTATAATAGGTACATAGAATACAGACTAACAAGATGACGAATGAATGATTTAACGAAAATAAAACTTGGCCACGGAGAATCACAGCGAACGGCTACAGCTGGGAACACCAGGCGAACGAAAAGTGGAAGTGAGCGAAACGGCAACCATGAAGCCGAAGAAAACCAATGTACATGGTGCTGACGCGAGCGCAGCCACAACACAGAACATCCCTTGCCTTTGATGGAAACAAGAGAGAACTAGACCTTCCAAGACACGAACCCACACCACTATGGGTTCAACTTGTTACTGAAGAGAACGCCGTACTGAAGAATGAAGACCTCCGCCGACAGAAAGTCAGAAGTGAACAGAAAGGAAGACAGTCAAGACACACCGACGACGATGAACACTCTTAGAGAGAGAGAGAGAGAGAGAGAGAGAGAGAGAGAGAGAGAGAGAGAGAGGAGAGAGAGCTCATATTAATGCATGCGTAACTTATGTCCATTAATAATAGAAATTAGCAATACAAAGTAAAGAAAAAAGATTCCCGTCAACTGCTCTTCCTCTTGGTAGGAAACAGTTGAAAATTCTGATCTCCCAAAAAAAAAAAAAAAAAAAACAAAAAAAAAAAAAAAAAAACATATAGATGACCTCGGTATAACCTGGCAAGGTTTATAACAAGAAACCTGGGATTTATTTTCAAACTGAAGATGGTTTGATACAAATGATCCTGCTCTTGTAATGTTTTCTTTATGTTAAAGCAGTGTGTAAGACAGATAATTTTTTTGTTCGGCTGTAGGGAATCTGAAGCCTTGCGTTTCTCACTCATTCTTTTCCACAATACAATGTGAAAACACATAGCTTTGCACGTATCACTTCCTCAGCAAATGGAGATATTATCAAACTGCTTTCAAAGCTTATTTCCGAGGTACTCAATCATAGGAAGAAAATTCACACGCACATACACACACGCGCGCGCGCGCGCGCGTGCACGTACACACACACACACACACACACACACACACACACACACACACACACACACACACACACACATGCACAGAGACACATTCACCATACACTACAGCTTCCCTTCGTCTTCACTGTTCCCTAGTTTCACCTCCCTATCCACCTCCCCTCCCATCCTAGTATCCTCGTCCTGGAACCCCCACCGCGCTCATGTCTGGCACGGAATGGCTTTATTGGTACGCTCAGCAATATATTCTCTCTCTCCTTTCTCTCTCTCTCTCTCTCTCTCTCTCTCTCTCTCTCTGTCTCTCTGTCTCTCTCTCTCTCTCTGTCTCTGTCTCTCTCTCTCTCTCTCTCTCTCTCTCTCTCTCTCTCGCCTCTCTCTCTCTCTCTCTCTCTCTCTCTCTCTATATATATATATATATATATATATATATATCCAGTGGACGAAAGGCCTACGAGCAGGCAATACGAATAGATGTGCCTTTGAGAGGGATTACGATGGTTCCCTCAAGCAGCTAGTGAAGGGTTTCTCATATTTATAATATGTTCTCCCCATTTTCTTCATTTTTTTTAAGTTCAAATCTTTGCCACGTCATTACTATAATGACTGAAGAATTGTTAGCCTGCACTTGTTTTCCCCACACTACTTAAATGTTCAGCATTATATTGTTTGGTCAATCTGTGGGAGATTGCATCTTTTAGGAGATCCAAATAAAGGTTGTTCTGCACAATTCTTAGCCACTGACAATGCTTGGGTTATTGAACAGCAGAGCTGACCACTCAGACTGTTCCATATCTTTTGATCTCCCTTGTATCCTTGAATGGATCCTCAAGCATAGGCTCAAAGATCGTCCCCTACATTTTATACTTTTTGTATAATGCTTTTAGTTTTTCAGCAACTTTTTTCCTCTCCACACTTTCGTTTTATTCCATTTACTATCCTTCGCTGGCTGCTTTGGGGGTGCTGTTGGATTCTCTTTTGAACCCTTGGTAGTGAGAACACCACAAAATTATGGACTGTGGTGTGTCTATATTTGACACCAAGAGCACAGACATAATCAGCCGTGTCTACCTGATGCGTCCGATCCAGCGGACGAAAGGCCTAAGAGCAGGCAATACGAATAGATGTGCCTTTGAGAGGGATCACGATGGTTCCCTCAAGCAGCTAGTGAAGGGTTTCTCATATTTTTAATATATTCTCCCCATTTTCTTTTTTAAAGTTCAAATCTTTGCCACGTCATTACTATAATGACTGAAGAATTGTTAGCCTGCACTTGTTTTCCCCCACTACTTAATTGTTCAGCATTATATATATATATATATATATATATATATATATGTATCATATAAAAGTTCCGGAATGCGCATGTACATGCACGCGTGCATACTCATATACACACACACATATAATATATATATAACACACTCTCTCTCTCTCTTTCTCACTCTCTGACAACATGCGTGTGTGCACGGGTACCCGCGCATATGCGGATGCACACATTAAATGCAGAGAAAAAGAAAACGGAAGTGACTTACTCCCAGACTGCTTAATTTACTGACATGAATAAAATAAAAAAACAAATGTGATGTAGCGTGATGCAGTACATTTAAATACAGTGACTGAACTATTCATACGGCAGCTTTCAATTATCTATATGAGCAGTATAACGAAGAATCTAGACCGTCTTAAACGGGACACCTTGAGTGATCAGTACGAACCGTTCAAAAAAGTCTCCGACCTCATATGCGGAACAGGAACTCCTACTGTACTTGTGTTTGGATTTTCCGGAAATTTTATGATGATTCTGAATATGCTTCGTCTTCCTGCATCACCTTTCAGTGTTTTCTTCCAAGTTCTGACACGGTCTGACCAGCTGGTTTTGATAACTTTTCCATTAGGTGAATGCCTTAAACAGGTATATGACTTACCTTACTTTAAGGACCAGGGTTCCTGGCAGTGCAAGGTTGTTGTGATGAGGATATATACGATGTCACCTATCATCTGCTTGGTTGCTTGTGGCACTCACCATGCCGAGAGCAGCTTCTGTGCTGTGGCCACTTCGTGTCAGTGCCTTGTGGACGATAGGAATGTCTCGAGGTACTGCTGGTGTATTTATCATTATTATCATGTTAATCAATTGTCACTATGTGTACGGATATGATTTTGATCAAGAATACTCTGAGTGTACTCTTATATTGTTTCAGAAATGTACAGTTATTTTATTTACGTGATTTCACCTTGGATAGATCTGATTCAGTTTTGTTTGTTACCTTCCATGCTGCTCATGGTCAGCAACAGTGTTCTTCTCTGGACACTTGTCAGATCTGTCACAACAAGCAGGCAGCTTGCTGCACAACAAGACACCCAGCATTTGAGACAACGGAAAGTGTCTTCAGTTACTGTAACTTTGATTGCTGCAAGTGTATGGATGAATGAATGAATGAATGAATGAATCAATCAATCAATCATCAATCAATCAATCAATCAATAATTGACCATCAACAATAAATGAATAAATAAGCAGATAAGTAAATAGATAATGCATACATACATACATTGCTACATAAATGCATACATACATACATACATACATACATACATACATACATACATGCATACATACATACATACATACATTCATACATACATACATACATACATAAAGCATGAATATGTAAGTAAATAATGAAATGATTGAAAAAAAATAATAAATAAAAAATAAAACCATTAAGCATAATGAATAAATGAATCCATAGATAGATGAATAAATAAATGAATGATTAAATAAACAGATAGATAACTAAATGAATAAACTAATTAATAAATTAATTGATATCAGCTAACACATTTTGCATTATCCTGTACTATCATGAACCATCTACTGCACACTTCATATCATTGTCAGTATATCTCACGTGCATCTACAAGACTGCCAAACACAGCTGGGGCAGAGTTTATTTCATGTGTTTATTCGGGACAACTGGACAAAGTAACGATGTATTCCTTGTATTGATCAGTTTATTTTACGTGTTTATACACAGGCAACCACACACAGCAGAGGCAGACTCCATGACAGGATCAGTTTATTGCATGTGTTTATGCCGGACAGCAAGGCACAGTAAAGAGGGAGTCGATAGAGGGAACAATGTATTTCATATTTCGTTTTGTTGCTGTTGTTGTTGGTGGTGGTGGTGATGCTGGTGGTAGTGGATGTTG
The DNA here is from genome assembly GCA_033310375.1 of Conus canariensis. Classification (NCBI taxonomy): domain Eukaryota; kingdom Metazoa; phylum Mollusca; class Gastropoda; order Neogastropoda; family Conidae; genus Conus; species Conus canariensis. Next base: position 53,610,910 of record CM065731.1, read on the forward strand.
CTGTTGTTGTTGTTGTTGTTGGTGAGTGGTGGTGGTGGTGGTGGTGGTGGTGGTGGTGGTGGTGTGTGTGTGTGTGTGTGTGTGTGTGTGTGTGTGTGTGTGTGTGTGTGTGTGCTGTTGTTGTTTTTGTTGTTGTTATTGTTGTTTGTTGTTTTTAGGGGGGTTTTTTAGAAGGGGGGGGGGGGGCTGTCAATCAAACACAATAAAAACAGAGTCCATGTCATGATCAATTTAAGTCAAGTGGTTTGTTGTTGTTGTTGTTGTTGTTGTTGTTGTTGTTGTTTTTGGGTTGTTTTTGTTGTTGTTGTTGTTGTTGTTTTTACAAAACAGACACAGCAATGACAGAGTCAGTGTCATGCTTAATTCATTCCATGTGTTTTCACTGGACAGCCAGATACTGCAAAGACAGAGTCCTTGTCATAATTAATTTGTTCACGTGTTTATACAAGACAGTCAGGCGCACCCAATACAGAATCAAAGTCATTACCAGTCTATGTTACATGTTTCTGCGTAACAGTCACAGTAGAAGAGACAGAGTCCATGTCATGATCAGTTTGTTTTATGTGTTTATACAGGCAGCAAACAGAGCTCTGTGTCATGTTGCCAAATGCAGCTCATCTCCTCTGTAAACACCATGAGGGCCGTTTTTCTTCTGTTACCTTCTTGCACTACATTGGCTACCTCGATGCCCATCCCCTCAATCAACACGGTGCTTATACACAACATGGTATACATTACGGCAATCAACAGGCAAATTTCGTCTACTGTTAAACAGACAGGGTTTTTTTTTCTCTACTTCTTCTGCTGATTTTTTCCAAACAAAGCTCAACAGTTGCATTTTGTCTCCACCCCCACCCCCACATCCCCTCCCATTCCTCCCCGACAGCTTTGCTTGTTGGCTACCTTTGTGCAAGTATTCTACTGAAGGTGAGATCACTAACTGTCGTTATGGATCTAATTGTAAACATAAATACCCAAAATAAGCCGTGTTCTGTGCAAAGCCATCTTCAAAGCAGGTTTTCAAATGATATGTAAACCGAACAGATGACAAATTCTAATAACATAACAATATCTAAGAGATTTCATTTTTTCCCATGTACACAAAAGTTAGGCAATGCCTTGTGGATTACTCGACCTATTCATTGAAACATGCTGCTATGCTCACTGTAAGACTACCATTTTTATGGGAAAAAGCTTTAAAAGGAATTGTCATGCCCCTTAAGTTTGTTGGTTATAACCTGCACCCGTTTGACAAGGTTAGTGTACGAGCCCAAGAATGAGTATAATGCAAACTGTCCGTTTTAATTTGCGATATAAGGAACTGTACAAACGCTTGAAACAGATATACAGATCTGGTTCATATCAAGAATCCAAAGGAATGTCTAAGTGGGAAAAGCTACCTCTCTTTTCCAAAGATTTAATCATATTCATGCTCCCCACTTCTCCAAAGAAATATTCATTGAAGTGTACAATACAATAAAATGTTTCTTAATCTCGTGGTCATTAGGTAAGTAATGGAGTGTTGGCTGTCAATTAAAACAGCACTCTTACACTAAAAAAGGGTAATAGCCAAGCATTCTAAGACTTGACATCACTAAGCCAATATACTGTGATATGCAGAATGGACAACTTAAATCTAATAAAAACTTGAATGCGACATTAAGGGGAAAAGAGTTCAGTAGAGTGCATAAAATCAAAACAATATTAATATCTAGGGCATAGTAAACAGAACCGTACCCAATGCTACCCCATTAGAGTAAAACGGCAACATATTCTAGTAAGGGATCGGGAGTAACACGGTATACAACGCATCCGTTGTGATTATCAAAATGTTTAGATATTGATATGCTGATACACATAAAAGAATTCTCTGTAAACAAAATTCTCACCACACTTCGAAACCACACACTTTAAATCGTATGAAATATGTGTTTTTTTTCCAAAGGAAATCTCTCTCTCTCTCTCTCTCTCTCTCTCTCTCTCTCTCTCTCTCTCTCTCTCTCTCTCTCTCTCTCTCTCTCTCTCTCTCAAGAAACACCCAATATCTAGGTCCATATTGTATTTGACTGTACACTACTGAGTTAGCTTCTCAGTAGAGTTGTAAGAGCTTCTTTTGTTCTATCATTGTGGGGTAGATCGCACGTATGAATGAAATAAATCACATGCTTCGTCAACTTAACATCCCACAAACATAACAGATCCACATTTTTCTTAAAAACACATAAATCAGTAAGAGCGAAGTAATATCCTTTCAAGTCAACATGCGTGCATGAACATGCATGCACACAGGTGCACGCAGTCACATGCAAACACATACACACGTGCGCGCGCGCGCCCGGGCGCCCACACACACACACACACACACACACACACACACACACACACACACACACACACACACACACACACACATACGCCCGTGCGATGCTTTCATGCGCACACAAGCACACATGAACACACTTACACGCGCTCATGCCTTCAGGCGCACACAAGCACACACGCGGACATGGACACACACACACACACACAACACACACACACACACACACACACACACACACACACACACACACACACACACACACACGCTTATGCGAGCAGGCTCATATTGACTTCTGCATGGACACACGCATACTCGCGTGCAAGCACATATGTATTTAACAATCACTTTCCTTATGTACTGTAAGAGTGTCTCAATAGTTGTGTGACTGTGTGCGAGAAAGATGTTGTTTGTACGATCGATAAGAGTGGAGTAGCATATCGACTTTTACGATGGGCATGATTAGATGGTAGAATATAAACAGCAGCAGTGGACGGACTTTGCTGTTATTACAAACACTGGTGAAGTTCTTTGCGTTGCTTCTGTTTAGCGCAGTATTAAACAAAAAATGACTCTCTCTCTCTCCTCTCTCTCTCTCTCCTCTCTCTCTCTCTCTCTCTCTCTCTCTCTCTCTCTACTTCATGAAAAGTCGCTTGCGCATCGCTAAAGCACTGTACACTAAGTTCCTCCAGTTCTATCAGTTGTGTGCAAACATTTGGATTTCTTCAGGTGTCTTCCTGTCCATTCTGCAATATTGCGAGACCATGTTTTCCGTCTTCTCCTCTGTATCCAACTCTCTAAAGACCCATGCTAAACACCCATGCGCATTGTTCTATCATGGTCATATGATCTTGTCGCGTGGCTATTCCAGCGAGTATTCTCTTTTTATTTGTTTTCACATCTCCATATGGTCCAGCATGTCGGTTGGTGGTTTGACGCACGTGTAAATCTATTTGTTCGGTATATCTGATGTTTAGTTTTTTTCAAGTTATATCCCATGTTAATGGCGTTGATTGTTCTTTTTCTTTTAAGATTCCCAGCATCTACACTCTCTTTCAGAAATCCCGAGCCAGATGGGCTGGCCACATCGTCAGAATGCCAGATAGTCGACTGCCGAAACAACTGCTGTACGGAGAACTGAGTCAGGGCAAGCGCAAAGTTGGGAGGGGGGACAGAAGAAACGTTTCAAGGACCGCCTCAAAGTGTCCCTCAAAGGCCTGAACATCAACCTCAACACCTGGGAGTCGCTTGCCCTGGGCCGCCCAGCCTGGCGAAGCTGCATCACAAAGGGTGCATGTACATCAGAGAACAGACGCACAGCAGAAGCTGAGAGAAAGCGAGCCGCGCGCAAGGCCAGACTACTTTCCGGGCCCAGATCGGCATCACTAGCCACCTGCGGACACACACTCAGGGATCTTCCATCTGAGATTGAAGTCATGGTCATCTTCGAAATCGAAGGACGAACAACAACAATAAGATTCGCTGTGAGGGTTCTGCATGTACACAGGAATACAGAGTATACTACTAGTGGACACAGGAGCCTCATCTTGTGAAACGTAGAGGTGTTATTCTCCTTCTGTACAGTTTTCAGTCTGGTTGGTGCTGATGAAGTTTCAGCAGCCCTTGAGAGAACTTATGGTTTTAATCCCTCATTGCTTATGAAGGGTCCCGGATAACTGAGCTTTTAAATAGTTCTTAACTTCTGTCCATGGACAGTTAGATCAGTAAAGATAATGACGTTGGCATTGACTATCAGCTTACTTCTCAGCGCTGAATTTTTATACCATACCTTTTTGATTTCTCATCCATTCTTTTAACGGGCTTGGTGATTTGATATTCACTGCCTGCTGGGCCATCGATGTCATATGTCTCTAATCCTACCTGGTTGAGATCTTCAGGAGCATTAGTGATTATGCGTTCCAGGAATATGTTGAATAGTGTGGGAGACACAGTGCACCCATGACAAACTGCAATGGAAGTGTAAAACCACTCTCCAGCTACATCCATTGCTTTGTTGAAATTGTTTGTGAGTGTCTTGACATCATCTTTAAGCAGAAGTGGGGGGGGGGATGTTCCTCCAATGGTTGCTTGGAACTGTAGATCAATGGAGCTTTCACTCTGACCTGATCAAACTTGAAACGGCTGTTTTCTGTCTGTTGTTATGTTTCAACTGCATTTTCTAGCTCATTGTAACAACTTCAACACTACCAAGGTAAGCTTTCGGAAATCCCTTGTTGTACTCCCAGTTCTTATAGAACAGGAAATACTTTAGAATGGGAACGAAGAAATGGTCTGTGTGTGTGTGTGTGTGTGTGTGTGTGTGTGTGTGTGTGTGTGTGTGTGTGTGTGTGTGTGTGTGTTGTGTGTATGTCTGTCTGTCTGTCTGTCTGTCTGTCCGTTCGTGGTCAAAATGTGTTCCACTCGCTCCACACAAAACTACTGGGCTCATCTTTCTGAAAATTTGTAGGTATGTTCATTATGGGTCACGGATGATACCCGATGCTTACCAGAATAGCCGCTACAACGGCTATAACGGTCCAAAACGGTTTTTCCTCTTTATGGAATATCTCACGCGTATTCAAGATAAATTGGGAGTACGTTTATATGCTTTGCAATTTGTTTTAACCCTTTTGACGACAGATCTGCCCAGGTTCTTTACAAGAACAGTCTACCTGTCTGTGTTACCGACCACTAGGAGTATGCCATGTCCATTGTCGGAATGTTTTACGAGAGTGTTAACAAAGAACTAAATCATTTTCACTGGCAAATTTTGCAGGTCTATCTTCTTATCATTAACAGTCTCTCTGTCGTAAGGGCCACAAATATTCCTTTGATCCCTGTCGGCAGTTTTTACCTACCTTGATATCACAGTCCCCCTGAATGGTACACACACACACACACACACACACACACACACACACACACACACACACACACACACAACACACCGCACGCACGCACGCACGCACGCACGCACGCACGCACCCCCACACACACACACATACACACACACACATACATTAATGGACAATTTCATTTCATACACATGAATGACCGCCGTTTCAGAGTTATAGGTAATGGAAGAGGATAAGGTTGTAAATATATGGGAGATGAGTGGGAAATGTATCAGGGGAAGGGAGAGGTATCATGGAAATGGGGAGCTGGGAGGTCGACGCCTGGTGCCAGAGTCGACGCAGGAACCTCGATCCCCCCGCTTGCCAGTCGATTGCCTTGTCCACTGGATCCCCACTGTGCCAGACCTGAGGGTGCTTCCTTTCAGAGGCGGAGGCGTAAAGCGCCTGCCTCCTTTTGACAGCCAGGGACCTGTTCCTAGTGAAGTGAAAGGGGTACAGAATAGATACCACTGAAATGACTTCTCCAGTAATCTGACCCATGTGCGGTTACACAAAATACCAGTGACCGATGAATATCTATCACGAATTATGAAATAATATGAAGATGGGGATGATTAAAAGGGAAGGTGTGCTACAGCTGCAACGAAATGCATGACAAAAACAGTCAACGGAAATAGTCTGCTCGCGGACAATCGATACAAGGAATAGTCCCAGAGTCTGTAGATAGCACTTATTGAATGAAGTGTGGAATGGAATGTTTCAGATCAGAGCAAAATCTGTCTACAGGTTTGTGTTTTCTGAATCAATGTTGCCTGGAATGATTGTGAATCGTCTGAGATAGGTGACTGTTGTTTTGCGGACACAAATGATGCACCTCTTCTCCGTTACCTATCTGGTGGAGGTTAGGCTCTTAGAACTCGTGGGAATTGAAGGGTAGACAGATACAGTAATTCGAGAGCGCGCAAAACATGCCTCGCAAACAGGTGAATTGAAATGAAACATTCCGAAGTCATCTTAATATGAAAATGAATATAACATTTGCCATAATAGTCATCACAGCATACTGAAGACATATGTATTGACTGGTTAGATGTGAGCTCCTCATCTGAAGGTGTGTACAGAACACAAACAACTCAGATCCTAGATTTCTTGATTATTGATGGATGATACTGATTGTAAAACTAATCAATTCGATACTAAATGACTGTCTTTGGATTAAACCTTTGTCTTCAATTATTTGTAGTTTAGTGTTTCTTCATTCTGTTATCTTTCCAAAGAATTTTCAGTTCCTGTTCCATTGTTGGAGAATCGTCCAAACGGAGAAGGCGTGGCAAACAGCCAGTTGAAGGAGCTGTGGACGTGTCCATATTACTCTTTGCCAGTGACATTTTATTGCCAGACACACCTATTGAATTTCAAACCAAACTCCCTGTCTCAAAAAAAGCGATTAGACGACCGTTAAGGGTTACGTTGGACAAACTACTGTCACAGTTTTCCGTAAAGGCGCCAAACTTGCAGTAAACAAAACTTGCTGACATGGGAACGAAGAGGCGCAGGTACCAAATAAGCGCAGACATGAAGGCATGATCATCGTCCCAAACTTCAGTTTAAAGGTTGGCTGGTCTAGAGTCCATTTTGACTGTAGTAGATAAGTTTGAGGATTCTGTGAATTCTAAAAAATGGAAAATGTGCATACTTTTGTAATTATGCTGTTTTGAATCTACTACTCTACTCTTAAAATAAAATGTGATACCTTTACTTTTGTGTACCTTACGCTAAATGTAATCGATAATGATTAAAACTGTTTTGATTACCCGCAACTCTGTTATGTACACAGGCGTATTAAATGCTCTCCACACAAGATGAAATAGGGTATTACAGATGGATTTCAGATATAAAGTTTTCGTTAATGACAAATGGATTTGTGTTGTATTAATGATGGCAAGGAATGAAAATGCATCTTTATCAGAATTCAGAAAAGGCCTTTATTGTTGTTGTAAAAGAACCGGCATACTCATATAACAAAAACATGAAACAATGCAAGGTACAATTCATTCAAAGATACACTTTAACCTAAGATATATATCAGTAATGTAATATACAAATGCTACAAGGATAACCTGGCAAGGTCTGTAACAAAACCCCTAGAATTTCATTCCGACAGAAGCTGGTTTGATACAAATGCATCTAACATAATGTCTCCTCTATTTTAAAATGGTTTTGAAGACAAATGTCACTTTTTGTTTGACTGTTATGAATATGAGGCGAGGCTTTAGATTTGTCACGCATCCTGTTTCCAGAGATACGGAATGGAAAGACATAACTGAGGACGCATCATTCCATCAGCAAATAGAGATGTTACGAAACCGCCCACAAAGCTCATTTCCGCGGTATTGGAATAGAGGTAGAACATGCTCGCCTTGTGAGGCAGTCTCCTGACCACCAGAAATAGATCAAAAGACGAAATTTTGTTGTTGTTTTTTTAATGACAAGGAAAACATGTTAAGAAGGTGTGATAATGTAGCACATGAATATTACTGTGACGGTTGTATTGTCACTCTGAGGGGAGATATTTTTCATCCATTACAGTCAGGCCCTATCCAGATGTCACCACCAGCTGAGCTGTGAAAGCTGTCTTCTGTCTTGAACCTGCTCCTAATATTGTACATATATTCTGGAGTGGCTCCACAGGCTGCTGCGATCAGCTTGGAGAAACCAGAAGATCAGCGGCCAGTTGATGACGGCAGATGGTGTGTACATCCCCAAAGAGCAAAACTCAAGTGACATCAGCCAGTTCAGGCCAATATCACTACTGAACGTCGAAGGGAAAATCTTCTTCTCTGTCATGGCAGCAAGGCTGACCAAGTACCTCATGGAAAACAAGTACTTGGATGTGTCAGTCGAGAAAGGTGGTATCCCAGGCGTAGCTGGCTGTGTAGAACACGCCACAATGATCTGGGACGCAATCCAAAGAGCAAAAATAGAAAAGAGAGACCTGGACGTAGTGTGGCTTGATCTGGCAAACGCATATGGATCTGTACCCCATGAGATGATACAGTTGGCTCTTGAGATGTACCATGTGCCAAAGAACATCTGTGACATGATCAAGAAGTACTTCAATGGCTTCTCAATGCGGTTCTCTACCACGGAGTACACAACAGATTGGATCAACCTGGAAGTGGGCATTGCAATGGGCTGTGCAATTTCCCCAATACTGTTCGTGTTGGCAATGGAAGTCATCTTGAAAGCAGCAACAAGCAACGCAAGACAAACAGACCTTGGCGATGGATACAAGATGCCCCCTCTCAAGGCCTTCATGGATGACACTACAGTGATTTCATCCAGAGAAGACGAGACACGTCATGTGCTGGAGAGGCTGGGCGACATAGTTGCTTCATCCAGAATGAAGTTCAAACCAAAGAAATCACGGAGTCTCTCACTGAGGAAAGGAAAAGTGGCCGAATCTGTGGTCTTCAGTGTTGCCAACCAGGCCATTCCAACAGTCAAAGAAGAGCCAGTCAAGAGCCTTGGAAGATGGTATGATGATACCCTGAAAGACACACAAAGAGCAAAAGAAACCAAACAGATGTCGGAAGAAGGCTTGGAGACCATTGACCAGTGTGGGCTCCCTGGCAAATACAAGGTCTGGTGTCTGCAGTTCATGCTGATACCAAAGCTCCTATGGCCTCTGATGATATACGACATCTGCACCAGCATAGTGGAGGCAATGGAAGCCAAAATCAACACGTTCACAAGGAAATGGTTTGGTGTCCCACCCTGTCTGACATAGCGCTGTACTGTCGCCAAGCAAAGCTGAAACTACCACTGAAATCCATCCTGGAAGAATACAAAGCAGGAAAGATCAGACTTCAAAGCATGCTGGAGGACTCAGGAGACAATGTGGTAGAAGCAATCAAGCCCCAGCTGAAGACAGGCAGAAAATGGAAAGTTCAAGAGGCGATGGATTCTGCAAAAGAAAGTCTCAAGATCAGAGAAATAACAGGACACACACACACCAACAGACAAGGACTGGGGGTGACCAAAACTGAATGGTGGTCAAAGGCCAAAGGAAACGCCAAAAGAGACATGATGATTCAGGAGATGAAAAAAGAAGAAGACCAAAAAAGACCAAAAAGCAGTCCAGCAGAGCCAGCAAGGGCAATGGGAGAATGCACTCCAAAAACGTCTCACTTGGAATGACATTTGGCACATGGCCCCTCTCAGGATCAGCTTCATTCTCAGATCTGCATATGACCTTCTGCCCTCAAATGCAAACCTGGTGAAGTGGGAAAAACAGACGATCCTGCATGCCCCCTCTGCCATGAAAAACAAACAGTGGAGCATGTCCTAAGCTCATGTAAAGCAGCCCTGGCTCAAGGAGGGTACACATGGAGGCACAACCAAGTGCTCAAAGAGATTGTACAAGTAGTCTGGGCTTGTACCAACACCACAAAAGGAAAATCAGGACTCCAAAAGCACCCGCAACATTCTTCACGGCAGGAGGCAGCAAATCATGGCCAAGAACAACAGTGCCACTCGGAACATGCAGGCAGAGTCTGCTGGACGGGGCAGATGACTGGGAGTGCACTGCAGACCTCCCAGAATGGAAGAGTCACCCAGAGATCATCAGCAAGAGTGGCATGAGACCAAACATAGTAGTCCAATCTCAGTCAACCAAGCAGCTGATCATAATCGAGCTCACGGTGCCATATGAGAACAGAATGGAGGCAGCTCAAATCTACAAGACTGAAAAGTATGCTGATCTGGCAAACAGCCTGAGGAGAGAAGGCTATCAGGTCAAAGTCCTCACTGCAGAAATTGGAGCTAGGGAGTTTGTAGGAACGTCTGCATACAGCCTCATGAAACAGCTCTCAGTTGCAAGGAGGGAAAAAAACAGAGCCCTGAAAGCAATGACAGAAGCGGCAGAGAGGTGTTCAAGCTGGATCTGGTCAAGGAGGAACAAAAGTGAACTTCATAAGGCTTAAATTTCCTGCAAATATCAGGTGTCCCTGTGGCTCAGTGGTTAAAGTGCGAGTCATTAAGTGGAAACTGAGCATGTCCAGAGGGTCATGGGTTCGAATCCCAGCCATGGCTCGTCCCAAGATGGAAAAAAAAGGGGGGGGGGCAGCAGAGGGACATCCGGAGTCATGAACCGGGTGTGGCCCAACACCCCCCCCCCACCCCCCCCCCCCCCCCCCCCCACCCCCCAGAGTGTCAGGAGATAAGGGCCGAAACACTTGCTTGAACGGGGCTTCTCTTCTGAGGACTCTCTGCTGCTACGCTCTCCACGAGTTTCTTTCTACAGATATGTTGCATTATTTGCCAAACACATCATTATTTCATTTGTAGTGGCGTTTTGCCTGTCACTGTCAAGGTGTACTATTTGATCACCGCTTGATTTCATCACAGATATGGAATGTTTGCTGCCAAAGTGTTAAGTGCACTATCGGCACGATCTCTGCATTCATCGGGATCATTATCACGACCACTGTCAATCGCACCATTATTTTCCGTCACCAGCTTATCGTTGGGAGGTCGCGCGCGCGCGCGCGCGCGCGCGCTCGCGTGTGTGTGTGTGTGTGTGTGTGTGTGTGTGTGTGTGTGTGTGTGTGTGTGTGTGTGTAGACTGGTTTTCTTCTCCATACAATTGCACACATTCTGCTACAGAAGAATCACTGACAGCACTTCCTCCAAAATTTCTGCTGCAATTGTGTTTTCTTTGCAGAACGTTCTGAACGAGATGCTTGGAGCGATCAGTACGAACCGTTTGAAAAAGCTTCTGACCTCATCTGGAAAACTGGGCATCTTCTTGTGCTTGTGTTTGGAATTTTCGGAAATTTCATGATAATCCTCACCATGTTTCGTCTTCCTGCATCTCCTTCAGGTGTTTTCTTTCAAGTTCTGGCTTGGTCTGACCAGCTGGTTTTGATAACTTGTCCACTACGTTCATGGCTTTCAATAGTACATGATATACCGGAGTTTGCTGATGGGGGTTCATGGCAGTGCAAGATCTTTAACATGATTGTATATACGATACCACCTATATCTTCTGGATGCTTGTTGCTCTCACCATGCTGAGAGCAGCTTCTGTGCTGTGGCCGCTTCGTGTCAGTGCTTTGTGGACTGTAGGTATGTCTAGAACTACTGCTGGTATATTGATCTTTGTTATCAGTTTGATCAATTGTCACTATCTGTACGGATTTGATGTTGATCGATCATGCGCTTGCTGTGGTATCCCTGGTTCAGGAATGTACTTGTACTATATTGAAATGATCTCGCCCTGGATAGATCTGATTCAGTTTTGTTTGTTACCTTCCATGCTGCTCATGGTCAGCAACAGTGTTCTTCTCTGGACACTTGTCAGATCTGTCAGAACAAGCAAACAGCTTGCTGCACAACAAGACACCCAGCATTTCAGACAACGGAAAGTGTCTTCAGTTACTGTAACTTTGATTGCTGCAAGTATAAGTTTTTTCCTTCTAACAACACCGACATCATTAAGTACTATATTATTAACTCTAGACATTAACTGGGACGACCCAATTATAGAGGGACAATTCGCGCTCTTTCATACCGTCAGCCAAATCACGTGGTACACCAATAGCGGCATCAATTTTTATTTGTATTGCTTAACTGGTGGCAGATTCAGAGCTGAATTTCAGAAGATGACATATATATGCTTGACCAGTAAGAAATACAGAGGTTGCCTCATGTGCGTTAAGCCTACTTCCTCAGGAGATAAACCATGTAAGGTTTGATTGACTAAATGACTACATGAATGAATAGAAGAGCGAATGAATAAATGATTGAAAGTATGGATGGATGAATGAATCCGTCCTTAATCTAATACAGCAGAGTTCATATCATTGTCAGTCTGTTTCACATGCTTACACCGGACAGTCAGACAGAGCAAGTGCAGGGTCTGTGTTATGATCAGTTTATTCCACGTGTTTGTACAAGAAAGCCAGACGCAGCAATAGCTAAGTCCTTGTTATGATCAGTTTATTTCACGTATTTACACATAACGGCCAGACACAGAAAGACAGAGCCAGTGTCACGATCATAATCATTGCATGTGCTAGCTCAGGACAGCCAAACACAAAAAACGTGTCATGGAAAGTTTATTTCTCATACACAGGCCCCACACCGGAATTATACAAAAGGTACATTGATGATGTTTTGGAGCCACATCCATGCCCAAACAAGATCTCCCGAACTTCCTCAACTTTGCCCAGACCTTCCATCCCTCCATCCAACTAACCTACACCATTTCACAGTCAGTCAACTTCCTGGATATCACCATCTCCCTCGAAGATGGCCTACTCAAAACTTCCATTTTCTACAAACCCACTGATGCACATGCATACCTAGACTACACATCCTCCCACCACTCATACACTAAAGACAGCATTACAAACTCACAATTTCTCCGTCTTCGCAGACTTTGCTCCAGCGAAGAAGACTTCCATACACAAGCAGCCAAAATGTTAGAATTTTTCACAAACCGTGGATACCCCAATCCCATCATCAACGAAGCTCGCACCTCAGCTATATCCAGAACATCTACTCTGGAAACCCAGCATTCAAAGGAGACAGACAGACCAACCGCATGCCTCCTCTTCCACCCACACAGCCTTCCCATTTGCAGGATTCTCAAATCCAGCTGGCACATTGTACAAAACCACAAACCTGCCTTCCATACCAGACTCATGATCACATTCAAAACGTGATTTTAAAAAAAACTAAAAGATCTTCTCGTACGGTCCAAATTGAACAGAATCTCCACACCTACACCACCAGGTACTCACCCCTGTTCAAGACCTAAATGCAAAATCTGCCCCCTCACCACACCAGACACCATCCTCCAGGGCCCCAAGGACTGCCAGAGCCGCAACATTGTATAGGCTATCCACTTCCAGCTGTGTGGCAAGATCTATATAGGTGAAACATCCCGCACACTGTAGACATGCATCTCTGAACACCTGGCTGATATCTGCCACCACCGACCCAAACCGGTTGCCGTACACTTCAACCACCCCCAACACAACATCAACCATGTAAAAGTCTTGGCACTCTGGCAATCACAGACTGACAGCTTTGAGCGTACATCAAGAGAAACCCATCTCATTGCCAAACTGGGCACGCTACAGCCCCAAGGCATCAACATCCAACAGTAACACAAATATACATACCCACCACTCCCACACCAGGGGGCATAATCTTCCACCAACACACACACACAACACACACACACACACACACACACACACACACACACACACACACACACACACACACACACCACCACCACCACCACCACCACCACCACCACCACCACCATAACCCCGACTACCCACTACATACAGAAGTTGCAGCCCCCCCCCCCCCCCCCCCCCAATTTATTTCATTTCATTTTATTTCATTTTCAACTTTGTTCATTTTATCTTATTTATTTATCTATTTATTTGTCATTATTATTTATTCATTCACTTATTCATTCATTTCATTTGATTCATTTA
>CM065731.1:53629603-53637103 GCA_033310375.1 Conus canariensis
CGAGAAGAAAACTGTACTGATTTTCTGACTGGTCTCTAACTTTTTGTGAAGTCTGCATATTATATGTATTGTATACAAGTGTGAGTGTGGGTTAATGAAACAACAGGTACTGCAATTAACACAATTGCAGTATCTGTGCGAGAAGTATCTCGTACATTGATGCCACTCTTAAAACGTTAGAGTCCCAAATGACCTATGGACAGAGGAGGAAAGTGTGTGTGTGTGTGTGTGTGTGTGTGTGTGTGTGTGTGTGTGTGGGAAGAGGGGGATGTGTGTTACTTGTAATTGGAGAATATTTTCATTGCAACCACATGTATTTCATGGGTTACAAAATTTGTGGGTCGTGCACATTATGTCCCTGGCACAATAAGGGGCTTTCCCGGCACAAAGTGTCGCATGTTCCAAAGTGCGACACTTCGTGCAAGTCTTCTCAGCACAAAGAGTCGCCTCCCCCCCCCCCCCCCTCCCTGTGCAGCTCCACCAGCCTCCCTTCCCCCTTCTTTTGTCCCCAAGTTCCAGAAACCCTATATTTATGGGGCACCGACTTCTGTCCGTCTGCTAAACAGTGAAAAAGTGGCCGAGTGTATATTAAAAAAAAAAAAAACTTACTCAGAAAATGACAGTATCGAGTCGCAGTTCGCGTCTCGTGTGGAATCTTTTTGTTTCTTCCTTTTCCACTGCTTCATATGAGGTCGTCAGGGTTCTAGTCTTTCAGACCAGACAGCAAACCGAGGTCCCGTATATAGTACGCTATAAGCACACAAAAAGGAAATCCACAGCCGCAGGATAATTTTGTCTGGCAGAATTCTGTTCGAACTAGGAATGAATGAAATTGAAAAAAAAACATGTGGATGGCGCACCACACTATCGGCGTGCTCTCAGTATGGAAAACAGTTTGAATTTCACGCACAGAAATCTAGAATGTTAATGAAAATCTACCATGCTGTTCAATCCAATCCATACCAGTTCAATCCGATCCAAACCTATCCAGTCAAGTCACATGCAATCAAACCAATCCAGTACCATGCAGTTTAGAATATTGCGGGCCATGCATTTCAATGCAGTCAAATGAAGAACAATATGATCAGACGCGAAGCTGTGAAATGCAGTGCTATACCAGTTTCACAGTACAATATAATACCATGTAAAGCACTGCAGTTAAAGAACGTCGAAGGGAAAATCTTCTTCTCTGTCATGGCAGCAAGGCTGACCAAGTACCTCATGGAAAACAAGTACTTGGATGTGTCAGTCCAGAAAGGTGGCATCCCAGGCGTGGCTGACTGTGTAGAACACGCCACATTGATCTGGGAAGCAATCCAAAGAGCAAACACAGAAACGAGAGACCTGGACGTAGTGTGGCTTGATCTGGCAAACGCATATCGATCTGTACCCCATGAGATGATACAGCTGGCTCTTGAGATGTACTGTGTGCTAAAAAAAAGCATCCGCGACATGTTCAAGAAGTACTTCAATGGCTTCTCAATGCGGTTCTCTACCAAGGAGTACACAACAGATTGGATCAACCTGGAAGTGGGCATTGCAATGGGCTGTGCAATTTCCCTAATACCGTTCGTGTTGGCAATGGAAGTCATCTTGAAAGCAGCAACAAGCAACGCAAGACAAACAGACCTTGGCGATGGATACAAGATGCCCCCTCTCAAGGCCTTCATGGATGACACTACAGTGATTTCATCCAGAGAAGACGAGACACGTCATGTGCTGGAGAGGCTGGACGACATAGTTGCTTCATCCAGAATGAAGTTCAAACCAAAGAAATCACGGAGTCTCTCACTGAGGAAAGGAAAAGTGGCCGAATCTGTGGTCTTCAGTGTTGCCAACCAGGCCATTCCAACAGTCACAGAAGAGCCAGTCAAGAGCCTTGGAAGATGGTATGATTATACCCTGAAAGACACACAAAGAGCAAAAGAAACCAAACAGATGTCGGAAGAAGGCTTGGAGACCATTGACCAGTGTGGGCTCCCTGGCAAATACAAGGTCTGGTGTCTGCAGTTCATGCTGATACCAAAGCTCCTATGGCCTCTGATGATATACAACATCTGCACCAGCATAGTGGAGGCAACAGAAGCCAAAATCAACAAGTTCACAAGGAAATGGCTTGGTGTCCCACCCTGTCTCACTGACATAACGCTGTACTGTTGCCAAGCAAAGCTGAAACTACCACTGAAATCCATCCTGGATGAATTCAAAGCAGGGAAGATCAGACTTCAAAGCATGCTGAAGGTCTCAGGAGACAAGGTGGTAGAAGCAATCAAACCCCAGCTGAAGACAGGCAAAAAAATGGAAAGTTCAAGAGGCGATGGATTCTGCAAAAGAAAGTCTCAAGATCAGAGAAATAACAGGACACACACAGACCAACAGACAAGGACTGGGAGTGACCAAAACTGAATGGTGGTCAAAGGCCAAAGGAAACGCCAAAAGAGACATGATGATTCCGGAGATGAGAAAAGAAGACCAAAGAAGACTCAAAAAAGCAGTCCAGCAGAGCCAGCAAGGGCAATGGACAACGTGAGAGAATGCACTCCAAAGAAGTCTCACTTGGAATGACATTTGGCACATGGCCCCTCTCAGGATCAGCTTCATTCTCAGATCTGCATATGACTTTTGCCTTCAAATGCAACCCTGGTGAAGTGGGGAAAAACAGACGATCCTGCATGCCCCCTCTGCCATGAAAAACAAACAGTGGAGCATGTCCTAAGCTCATGTAAAGTAGCCCTGGCTCAAGGAAGGTACACATGGACGCACAACCAAGTGCTCAAAGAGATTGTACAAGCAGTCTGGTCTAGTACCAACACCACAAAAGGGAAAATCAGGACTCCAAAAGCACTCGGAACATTCTTCACGGCAGGAGGTAGCAAATCATGGCCAAGAACAACAGTGCCACTCGGAACATGCAGGCAGAGTCTGCTGGACGGGGCAGATGACTGGGAGTGCACTGCAGACCTCCCAGAATGGAAGAGTCACCCAGAGATCATCAGCAAGAGTGGCATGAGACCAGACATAGTAGTCCAATTTCAGTCAACCAAGCAGCTGATCATGATCGAGCTCACGGTGCCATATGAGAACAGAATGGAGGCAGCTCAGATCTACAAGACTGAAAAGTATGCTGATCTGGCAAACAGCCTGAGGAGAGAAGGCTATCAGGTCAAAGTCCTCACTGCGGAAATTGGAGCTAGGGGGTTTGTAGGAACGTCTGCATGTAGCCTCATGAAACAGCTCTCAGTTGCAGGGAGGGAAAAAAACCAGAGCCCTGAAAGCAATGACAGAAGCGGCAGAGAGGTGTTCAAGCTGGATCTGGTCAAGGAGGAACAAAAGTGAACTTCATAAGGCTTAATTTCCTTACAAATATCAGGTCCCCCAGTGGCTCAGTGGTTAAAGTGCGAGTCATTAAGTGGAAAATGAGCATGTCCAGAGGGTCATGGGTTCGAATCCCAGCCATGGCTCGTCCCAAGATGGGAAAAAAGGGGCAGCAGAGGGACATCCGGAGTCATGAACCGGGTGTGGCCCAACCCCCCTAGAGTGTCAGGAGATAAGGGCCGAAACACTTGCTTGAAGGGGGCTTCTCTTCTGAGGACTCTCTGCTGCCACGCTTTCCACGAGTTTCTTTCTACAGTTCGATGCCATGGAACACAGCACAACACAATACAAATAGTACAGTGCAATGTAAGACGACACAAATTCTAGTTTGGAGGTGGCGATTTTCCCCTGGATGGAACCGGGTGGCTGATAAGTTTCCTTAAAAGCGTTTCTTCATCAATGGACTAATTTTCATTAAAAAAAACTATTAAATCCAACATTTGGTTGATGAAACACCATTACCGGCAACAACAGTAACAATAAAAAGCTGCATCAGAAGTGAGGAAGGTATTAGCTACAAGACTGATAGGAACTTAATCGCCGGGGCCGGAATAGCTCAGTTGGTAGAGCACGGACTCGTAATCCTGGTGATCCTGGGGTTAAAGGTTCGAATCACCGCTTGGCCGATTCGGTACAGGGCAATTTTTTCCACAGAGTTGATGGTGGTTCTGACTCCAAGTCCTGCGATGGAGACCGTTAACCGAGATTCTATGTGTGAACTCACACATAACATCTTGCACATTCGTAAAATCCTTTCACTGACGTTTGAAAGAAAAGACCTGTTTGGTCATGGATATGGATGATAACTTATACACGAAATGCGCCCAACGTGAAAAATCGAAAGAATAAAGAAAAAATAGGTGACTAATATTGACTGGATGACACTGGAAATGACAGAATGAAGAGCGATCAGGCAGCTGTTCAGTCGGCTCACACAGGAGTGTAGCATGTTGTGTAAACGATAACGTAGGTTGTAAAGCGCTTAGAGCTTGGTCTCCAACCGAGGATAGGTGCTTTATTAGTACCTAGAATAATAATGATGATGATAAAATCACAACAACAACAACAACAACGATAATAATGATGATGATGATGATGATAACAATAATAATGATAATAATAATTATGATGATGATGATGATGATTATAATAATAACAATGAAGATATAGTTCTACCACAAGTGACAATACCACTGACATCATGAATGATCAATATTGGCAACAGCAGTAATATGATAGTAATAATAATTATGATGAAGATGATGTTGTTCGTCCGTCGATTCGACGAGGATCGCTCCGGTAATCTTGGAGTTTAGCAGGATGAGATGATTTGTGGATACGCAGGTAGCTGATCAAGCCGAGGAGTGCATGGAATGTGCTGTGACAGCTTGGACAGGGAATGTGGGAGAAAAGTCTTCTTGATCGCTGGCGATGGCTGAACAACTGATCTTTAGAACTCTAGCATGGTCTCTAGACTGATACCTCTTCTATTCCAAGCATTGGTGTGTAGTCTGCCAAAGGTCAACTAGCTTTTGCAAGTCTGATGCTCGCTTCATTGTCGATGGAGACGTTCTGGGACAGTGTGCTGCCAAGGCAGGTGAATTTACTAGCTACAGCGAGCTCACACCATTGACTGTGATGTAAGGCTCAACGTAGGGTCTGCCTGGCGCGGGTTGATGCAGAACTTCCGTCTTCTTTGTAATTTTGGTGGCACTGGTGTTGTCACAGGCTATGGAAAACTTGTAAATGCTGGATTCTACTACCACCAAAAGGTTTTTATAAACTTTATTATTTTTTCATTTTACAACGAATCCTGCAGTCAACTTTTGTTTCTTCCTTGCTGGATTGCATGTCAGTTTCTGAACAATCACTGAGGGCACAGTCATGAGCAAACAGAAGGTCCCAGATGACGTTTGCCACAGTCTTAGCTTTTGCCTGGAGCCTCTTAAGGTTCAGCAGTTTTCCATTTGATCAGAAACTGATGTCGATACCCACGTCTCCTTCTCTTAAGGCGTCTGTAAGCTTTGCAGAGAACGTTGTGCTAAATAGAGTTGGTAACAACACAGCCTTGCTTTACGCCATTTGTGACAGAAAATGGGTAGATGTCTCTCTGTTGCCCTGGACTTTCGTCTGCCGTCATGAAATTGCCCCACTATAGAGATGAACGTCAGTGGCCATCCTTATTTGGCCATGGTCTTCCACAGGCCTGTCTACTAACGACATTGAAGGCCTTAGTCAAGTCGACTTAGGTGTAGAACAGGTCGGCATTTTGTTCCTGACATTTTTCTTGGAGCTGTCTTGCAGCAAATGCCATATCAATGGTTCCTTGTCTATCCTGAAGCCACATTGGCTCTCTGGAAAAAAGCTCTTGCTCAGTGTGTGTTCAAAGGCGATTCAGCAGATTATTAGCAACTATCTTGCCCTCTGTGGAAAGGGCTGCTAGGCCTCAATGGTTGTCATAAATCTGTATTTTCCCTTTGCACTGGTATAAATGGGCAATGGATGTATTTTTGCCTTCTGGAGAGTCGTCTTCTGCTACCACATTTGAATAAACAAATGATGAAGCTTTTCAGTCACAACTGTGCTACCTTTGAGAGTTATGAACAGGTGAGTGACTTTCGATCAAAGCGCGTGGTTGGTTTGTGTATAGTCTCTGGGGATTTATTTTGGACATAGTTTAACCTGTGTGTGTGTGTGTGTGTGTGTGTGTGTGTGTGTGTGTGTGTGTGTGTGTGTGTGTGTGTTGGTGTGTGTGTGTGTGTGTGTGTGTGTGTGTGTGTGTGTGTGTGTGTGTGTGTGTTGTGAGGGTTCACTGACATTGTTACTCGAGCCCGTACATGTTATAGATTGGTCTATTGGGGGCGACTCCTGTTTGAACTTCTGCATGTGCAAACTGATCATGTCCCATATCAATGCATCTTGCGTAGTTCGCATCAGAGTCAACATTCCTTCTATGTGTGCTAGTGTGAGCCGGCGAAAATTTTCCGCTCAAATCGCATGCGTGTGCGTGCGTCAGTGGATATCTGTGTGCTTGGGGGAGGGTAGATAGATATCTTGAACTCTTTAATGTTTTCCGTGGAAGGGGAAAATTGGTTCATGCATCAGCCTGTGAATTGTCCAATCATAGTTTTCCACGCATCAGCCTCACGTTCAATTATCCAATCATAGCCAAGTTTACAGTAAAGCAGGCTGGGGGTTAGGTGAACTGTCGCTCAGTGTTATTTTGCAGCTGTTTCAGAGTGGAAGTCTCTGACGGTTTGTGTGCCATATTCTATGTTGGAAAGTCCCAGGGAATCCTTTTAGGAACCTCGTGTTCAGGGTTCTGACTTAGGGATTAGTGGAGCTGCCTTGAGTCTGGAGGGGACTGATTCTGTGTTTCTGTGTAGCATTCTTCTCGCTGTTGGAGGTACAGTGGAAGGACTGTCGTCACTGTCACGTGTGAAACTGCAAGTAGCCTAGGTTTTGCTGGGGCTGCACTGGAGCAGTGGAGGGACTCGTGCCTGTAAATTTATTTGGTAGCAGTGTCTTCCCTGGAGCTACTGTGCGATTGGAAAACCTGGTGAACGCACTGCATTCTTGTTGGACTGTAACCTGTGTTCCTGAAACCCTGGTGGGGTGAAGACTTGGTTGCTGTAGTTGCGTGCCGTGGACGTGCCGGTCTGGGGATGGCCTTGGTGGCGCTGGACAGCCCATCTCGGAGTTGGGCTGGACACGTTTTGGTTCAAGGTACATTTGGTATAATTCAGTGTAGACATTTTAGTAATCGTATCATCTGAACCTGGTTTGCAGTTGGATTGAGCCAGGATACGGGGGGACTCAGAAGGAAATCCTTATCTTTATTTGTTGATTTTGGGCAGTTGGAGGCCAGAAGCTGTCTGACCCCTTGCCAGGCAAGGGGTCGTGTTAGCACCAGGAAGGGCTGCTGGTTTTGTAATTAAACAGTGTATTGTTTGCATGGAGTAATTATGTAAATTGATATGATTCTGGGCATGTAAGATTAATGTAGGGCGTTTTGTGCCTGTGCAAGTACACTCATTCGTGTGATCTTTCAATAGTTTCAGCCACTGGAACCTGTTGGTGTCAGTATGGTCTGTTAGTCTTATTAGCAGGCCTTAATGGCAGACT
>CM065731.1:53647103-53649603 GCA_033310375.1 Conus canariensis
AACTGGGATTGTCGGAAACAGTGAAAAAAAAAACAAGATCATTAAGATGTTTGCTAATATTCATACATATATAGAACTTAGCACGTGCGAAACCAATTAGACAGATCAATAAACAAATGGATAAATGAATGAAAGAAGTAATTAACTGATTAATTAATAAGTGAATAGATAGAAAAGTAAATAGATATGTGAATAAATGGGAAAAACAATAAACAAGAAATAAATAGATAAACAAATAAATATATAAATAAATAAATAAACAAATAACAAGCAACTAAATAGGTAAATGAATAAATAAATGAAGGGCACTCAGGAGAGCGGAAAGATCTCCTAAGGTTTTAAAACAGTCCTCTTAAATTCAATCAAACCCTCCCGGGACCCGCAAAGCATCTCTTGACATCATCTCCTGAAGTCCCACATTGGTTTCCCTGACTGTATCGTCTTTGTCCCAGCCAAGCTGTATTGCCTGTTGCAGGTTTCTAACGTTATATTGTGACTGTGAGGTGAGTTAATGAAAATATCCTTATCCTCAAATTCCAGGTTTCATTGGATCTGGGTTGCAGTCTATACTGTTACTCACAGTAGATCTTAAAATTCGAAAGAGAATCGTAAATGAGACAGAGAACATATACAGTAAATAACGAACAAGTAGGGCAACTAATGCTCGCCTATAAAGAAAGAAATACACGCCCACAGCTCCAAACGAATGTTGTTTACAACATCGAATCGCATAGCAGAAATGACAACACTATGCACATAGAAAAAAAAAAACAAGGAGCCATCTTCGAAAACGGATGTTCCAAGCTTGCCATGTAACCTAACACATCTACACAGCAATAACTGGAAATATGAACAACTACAAATTGATAAGGATTTCATTTATTCAAACAAGCCCGAGTTTTTCCTTCAACCAGATAGTTGTGTTTTTATCCGTAGTCGTGGGTTTTGTCTGTCAGCAAGATAGATGGAGTGTGTCGTAGGATGTAGCCATGCTATCGGTGTGGGGATCTGTGGTGTAGATCACGATCAAAGGGCAGATCCCGGATCCCCTCGTTAAGATTATAAAGTTTTCCTCTGAACATGAGCGCCGTGAAGTTATTAGTCACGTACTGACAATTATCTGTAAATTGGTATACTGTCGTGAAATAATAAAGCTTTCTAATGATATCGACGTTACATTTTGTATTTCTCTTCTTTTTGACGCGCTCTGAGCATACGGGAAGTAACTCAGTCCCAACCAGCTTTTACTTCCAGTGGCTGAAAAAGAATTGTTTTCATTTTTTATCCGAAAAAGGTTTTTTTTTTTAATTACAGATTTTTTTCTCGCACGTTACAATAAACACACAATAAACATATTTTTGTGTGCCTTACATAAAGAAATGAAAAGAGGATAAGAAAACATGCTGCATTCGGGTGTTGATGACAGTAAACTAGATTTTTATTTTGAGAAATCTGGGTTATGCTTTGTAAAGCAGCGTGCAATTCATGCGCAGTTCTGTTTTTTGTGGGGTTTTGTTTGTTTGTTTGTTTTTAATAGTAACTTAATGTTTTCCTGTTTACAAACAGAGTGGAATGTGAATAAGTCCAACAGACAATAGCGTTTCAGGCATCGTCTATGTCCCATAACTGTAGGCAGTAGGGTCCATGGTGGACGCCTTGGCAGTCAGGTATCGCCACAGTTCTCTGTCATGATCAGCAGGACAGAACTTAATAAGCAACCCATTCCTTAATGTTGTTCATAAGAGATAACTGCATCTGCCTTTGGGGGTATTCACCGTCTACAGAACCCTGAAGGACAGTCTTGAATAGGGAACTATGCCGAGACTCACCAGGCGAGCTTACGAGGTTCTTGTCTAACATTCACTACACACACATACAAAAAAAAATGAAATAAAAACATAATAATAACGATAAAAAAAAAACAAAGAAACAACGGTAGGTAGGCACTCAAGGTCTGACCAACGCATTTGGCTAATGCGTTAGATCAGACATCTGCTAAGTCGTAGCCACAAGACCCTCTTCTTCAATTCTGTCATCTTAGTTGTTAATTCATTTATCTATCAGCTTAAAATCAGGCGTAGTGTGCTATCAAAACTTAGAGGATGTGGTGAAGCGTATATTGATTAGTCCGCACGCAGTGACGCCTCCTTGATGAAACTGAAACTGAAACTAACAGCCTGCATATTGATTTCCCGTCAGGACATCGTTAACTGTGTTACGCACCCAGAATGAGGTGCGATGGTACAAATCCAAGACACTGTGCGCAACTGCAGGTTGTACAATGCGCAGAGCTGTAATCCACACTCGGCTATCTCCACTCTTCCCCCCCCCCCCCCCCCCCCCCCCCCCCCCCCCCCCCCCCCACTAATGAAGGAAAGCCCACACATCAGCCACAGAACATGATCAGTGCTCCCTCAGGGTCATACTGCTGCGCTGCACACGCCATGCGACGTTTACGTTTCTTCGTCCTCTTTGTCGCCTTTTCTTCCTCTTCTCCTGC
>CM065731.1:53662103-53687103 GCA_033310375.1 Conus canariensis
TACTGATGATAGTAATGATAATAATAATAACAATAATAACAACAAACATTATAATAAAGTTTTTTTTAATTATTGTTGTTGTTGTTCTTACTCTTATTCTTCCTCCTCCTCTTCTTCTTCTTCTTCTTCATATTATTATTATTATCATTATTATTGTATTATTATTATTATTTTTGTTGTTATTATTATTATTATTATCATTATTATATTATCATCATCATCATTATTATCATTATTATCTATTGATTTTATTTTATCAATGTATATATCTGACTGGCAGATGACTGGGAGTGCACTGCAGACCTCCCAGAATGGAAGAGTCACCCAGAGATCATCAGCAAGAGTGGCATGAGACCAGACATAGTAGTCCACTCTAAGTCAACCAAGCAGCTGATCATGATCGAGCTCACGGTGCCATATGAGAACAGAATGGAGGCAGCTCAAATCTACAAGACTGAAAAGTATGCTGATCTGGCAAACAGCCTGAGGAGAGAAGGCTATCAGGTCAAAGTCCTCACTGCAGAAATTGGAGCTAGGGGGTTTGTAGGAACGTCTGCATACAGCCTCATGAAACAGCTCTCAGTTGCAGGGAAGGAAAACACCAGAGCCCTGAAAGCAATGGCAGAAGCGGCAGAGAGGTGTTCAAGCTGGATCTGGTCAAGGAGGAACAAAAGTGAACTTCATAAGGCTTAATTTCCCTACAAATATCAGGTGTCCCTGTGGCTCAGTGGTTAAAGCGCGAGTCATTAAGTGGAAAATGAGCATGTCCAGAGGGTCATGGGTTCGAATCCCAGCCATGCCTCGTCCCAAAATGGGAAAAAAAAAAGGGGGCAGCAGAGGGACATCCGGAGTCATGAACCGGGTGTGGCCCAACCCCCCTAGAGTGTCAGGAGATAAGGGCCGAAACACTTGCTTGAAGGGGGCTTCTCTTCTGAGGACTCTCTGCTGCCACGCTCTCCACGAGTTTCTTTCTACTGATGCATGGGTAAACCATTGACTTCCGGGAATAGGCCGGAGGACGTCCGGGAAAGACCGGAGGACACTGGGAAAGACCAGAACCAAGGGCTCTGTGGGCTGGCTCCCCACTTTGCCTTAAACATGTGGCTACTAAGAATAAAAGGAAAAGATGCTCCCAGGATTCACCGAAAGGGGGAGAGAATGATGAATCCATCGGTGCTCAACCAATCATGACTGCAAATCCCAAACGGACTATGAACATGGACCAAATGGAATATCCATGTGTCTGTGGAAAGCGTTTCGCTACCACCCGTGGCATGAAGATCCACAGAACAAAGATGGGATGTGTGAAAACTCATCTGAATGAGCAGCAGCGCACTGCATCAGCAGGTAAGACGTCGGAAGACCAAGGCCAGGATTTAAACCACAGTGCCAAGGACATCCACGCTGTTGGTTCGGATGAGGAATTTGCACAGGCCCTCGATGCCAGGCGCCTGAAACTCAACCTGCCACGAGCAAACGAAACTGAAGATTGGGAGAAACTGGATGCAAAAATCGTCCAAAGACTCGATGCACTGATAGGGAAAAGCACCCTGGAACACAAACTAGCCACATATGGGGACATTGTGTATGCCACATGTAGAGACGCCTATGGAGCAAAACTACCCAAAGAGAAAACACCTCCAAAGAAATCCAGACGCCAAGAAAAGATGGACAAGATCAGGGTCCAAAAGAAAAACCTCAAGATGCAAATGAAGACTGCATTGCCAGCTGAAAAAGAAGGCTTGGAAAAACTGTGGAAAGACCTGAAAGAAAAACACAGCGCCCTCAGCAAAGCGGAATCTGCGAGGAAGAGGAAGAGCAAAAAGAAGAAGACACAAGAGCGCTTCTTCAGAGATCCCTTCCAGTTTGCCAGAACACTGTTTGAGCAGCCAAAATCTGGGACCCTAAGTGTGGACAAAGGAGTTCTTGAGCAGCATCTGAGGAAAACATACTCTGACCCACAGAGCAAAGCACCACTCGACATTCAAGGTCTGGTGTGGCCAACCAACCCTGAGGAACAGTTCAATGGCAAGCCTCCAACGTTGGCGGAAATCAAGAAGGTGGTCGACAAAGCCAGAGCCAAATCATCACCAGGGCCAAACGGAATACCTTACCAGCTTTACAAGAAATGTCCCAAGGTGCTGGAGTGCCTCCACAGGCTGCTGCGATCGGCTTGGAGAAACCAGAAGATCAGCGGCCAGTGGATGACGGCAGATGGTGTGTACATCCCCAAAGAGCAAAACTCAAGTGACATCAGCCAGTTCAGGCCAATATCACTACTGAACGTCGAAGGGAAAATCTTCTTCTCTGTCATGGCAGCAAGGCTGACCAAGTACCTGATGGAAAACAAGTACTTGGATGTGTCAGTCCAGAAAGGTGGCATCCCAGGCGTGGCTGGCTGTGTAGAACACGCCACAATGATCTGGGACGCAATCCAAAAAGCAAAAACAGAAAAGAGAGACCTGGACGTAGTGTGGCTTGATCTGGCAAACGCATATGGATCTGTGCCCCATGAGATGATACAGTTGGCTCTCGAGATGTACCATGTGCCAAAGAACATCCGCGACATGCTCAAGAAGTACTTCAATGGCTTCTCAATGTGGTTCTCTACCAAGGAGTACACAACAGATTGGATCAACTTGGAAGTGGGTATTGCAATGGGCTGTGCAATTTCCCCAATACTGTTCGTGCTGGCAATGGAACTCATCTTGAAAGCAGCAACAAACAACGCCAGACAAACAGACCTTGGCGATGGATACAAGATGCCTCCTCTCAAGGCCTTCATGGATGACACTACAGTGATTTCATCCAGAGAAGACGAGACACGTCATGTGCTGGAGAGGCTGGACGACATAGTTGCCTCATCCAGAATGAAGTTCAAGCCAAAGAAATCACGGAGTCTCTCACTGAGGAAAGGAAAAGTGCCCGGATCTGTGGTCTTCAGTGTTGCCAACCAGTCCATTCCAACAGTCACAGAAGAACCAGTCAAGAGCCTTGGAAGATGGTATGATGATACGCTGAAAGACACACAAAGAGCAAAAGAAACCAAGCAGATGGCGGAGGAAGGCTTGGAGACCATTGACCAGTGTGGGCTCCCTGGCAAATACAAGGTCTGGTGTCTGCAGTTCATGCTGATACCAAAGCTGCTATGGCCTCTGATGATATACGACATCTGCACCAGCATAGTGGAGGCAATGGAAGCCAAAATCAACAAGTTCACAAGGAAATGGCTTGGTGTCCCACCCTGTCTGACTGACATAGCGCTGTACTGTCGACAATCAAAGCTGAAACTACCACTGAAATCCATCCTGGAGGAATACAAAGCAGGGAAGATCAGACTTCAAAGCATGCTGGAGGACTCAGGAGACAAGGTGGTAGAAGCAATCAAGCCCCAGCTGAAGACAGGCAGAAAATGGAAAGTTCAAGAGGCGATGGATTCTGCAAAAGAAAGTCTCAAGATCAGAGAAATAACAGGACACACACAGACCAACAGACAAGGACTGGGGGTGACCAAAACTGAATGGTGGTCAAAGGCCAAAGGAAAAGCCAAAAGAGACATGATGATTCAGGAGATGAGAAAAGAAGAAGACCAAAAAGACTCCAAAAAGCAGTCCAGCAGAGCCAGCAAGGGCAGTGGACAACGTGGGAGAATGCACTCCAAAGAAGTCTCACTTGGAATGACGTTTGGCACATGGCCCCTCTCAGGATCAGCTTCATTCTCAGATCTGCATATGACCTTCTGCCCTCAAATGCAAACCTGGTGAAGTGGGGGAAAACAGACGATCCTGCATGCCCCCTCTGCCATGAAAAACAAACAGTGGAGCATGTGCTAAGCTCAT
This sequence comes from Conus canariensis, assembly GCA_033310375.1. NCBI lineage: Eukaryota > Metazoa > Mollusca > Gastropoda > Neogastropoda > Conidae > Conus > Conus canariensis. The sequence goes on from CM065731.1 coordinate 53,665,943, forward strand.
GTAAAGTAGCCCTGGCTCAAGGAAGGTACACATGGAGGCACAACCAAGTGCTCAAAGAGATGGTACAAGTAGTCTGGGCTAGTACCAACACCACAAAAGGGAAAATCAGGACTCCAAAAGCACCCGCAACATTCTTCACGGCAGGAGGCAGCAAATCATGGCCAAGAACAACAGTGCCACTCGAAACATGCAGGCAGAGTCTGCTGGACGGGGCAGATGACTGGGAGTGCACTGCAGACCTCCCAGAATGGAAGAGTCACCCAGAGATCATCAGCAAGAGTGGCATGAGACCAGACATAGTAGTCCACTCTAAGTCAACCAAGCAGCTGATCATGATCGAGCTCACGGTGCCATATGAGAACAGAATGGAGGCAGCTCAAATCTACAAGACTGAAAAGTATGCTGATCTGGCAAACAGCCTGAGGAGAGAAGGCTATCAGGTCAAAGTCCTCACTGCAGAAATTGGAGCTAGGGGGTTTGTAGGAACGTCTGCATACAGCCTCATGAAACAGCTCTCAGTTGCAGGGAAGGAAAAAACCAGAGCCCTGAAAGCAATGGCAGAAGCGGCAGAGAGGTGTTCAAGCTGGATCTGGTCAAGGAGGAACAAAAGTGAACTTCATAAGGCTTAATTTCCCTACAAATATCAGGTGTCCCTGTGGCTCAGTGGTTAAAGCGCGAGTCATTAAGTGGAAAATGAGCATGTCCAGAGGGTCATGGGTTCGAATCCCAGCCATGGCTCGTCCCAAAATGGGAAAAAAAGGGGGGCAGCAGAGGGACATCCGGAGTCATGAACCGGGTGTGGCCCAACCCCCCTAGAGTGTCAGGAGATAAGGGCCGAAACACTTGCTTGAAGGGGGCTTCTCTTCTGAGGACTCTCTGCTGCCACGCTCTCCACGAGTTTCTTTCTACTACTGTGTGAAGCCATGCGTATATGTGTGCGCGTGCCTTCTGTCTCCTCCGCAGTCCCAACACCCCACACCCCCGCCATCCAACTCCAATAATTATCTCTGTCGCCCCCACATAACTCCATTACTATCCACATTCACTCTCTTTTTTTCTCTCTCGAACGTGTCTTATCCAGGACTTCAGCATAAAATTGAAGAAGAAGATGTTAAAGAGTGGGTAACTCTCAGGTTACTTAGTATTAGCTCTAAATTGTAATCTGACATTGAGACAGTAATGGAGCATTCAAGCACTTGAGAGAGAGAGAGAGAGAGAGAGAGAGAGAGAGAGAGAGAGAGAGAGCACCAGCACAAGTACCAGCAAAAGCAGCAGCAGCAGCAGCAGGTGTAAGCTATTAAAAAAAAATCGAAGTTCTTCTGCAACAACAATGTTAATAAAGAAGTCTGCAAAACCCTCGCAATTGTGTTTCACGCCCAGCCATTCATTTGACGACAACAGCACGTGCAAACCACAACACCGAACACGTGCCGCATATGTTCCACCTTTTCAATTCCACGTGAGTCCTTCGCCTCCCCACGTTCCTGGTCTACACTCCCACCCGTCTTCTCGGCTCACCGCCACTGCTGCTTCATCTTCCTCACCAAGCTCCCCCCGTTCATTGTCTTCCACACTGGTTAGTGTGCTGATTATTAACAGCGTGACAGAGAGTACTTTGGCTCTTTGTAATCTATGTGATGGAAGGATACTCAGTAGTGCATACAGTCACGGCGTGAGGGACAGACGCTCGTTCCTGCCACCATACGTAGTCTGCGTCCAGAAAGTACTGTAGGCAATCTAGTTACGACATAGTCTGCATCCAGAAAATACTGCAAGCAATCTAGTTAGCACGTTGTCCAGAAAATACTGCAGGCAATCTAGTTAGGACGTCGTCCAGAAAACACTGTAGGCATTCTAGTTAGGACGTTGTCCAGAATATACTGCAGGCAATCTAGTTAGGACGTTGTCCAGAAAATACTGTAGGCAATCCAGTTAGGACGTTGTCCAGAAAATACTACAGGCAATCTAGTTAGGACGTTGTCCAGAAAATACTGTAGGCAATCTAGTTAGGACGTTGTCCAGAAAATACTGTAAGCAATCTAGTTAGGACGAGAAAAGAAATCAGCAAAGAAGTGGCGTCTGGAATGGAAACCCCCGAAATTTAAAATACTAGTGAACATGGTTTACCGCGTAACTGACAGACTGTGTGTAGAGGTAAATTATACAGAAAAGTTCTGAAAATAAAAGTTATAGAGAGTTTGGTTGGAAAAAGAAATATACCAATGGCTGTTGGGAAGAGTAGCACTTTTGAGGTCCTTTAATGTTATCTAAAATCGGATATGTGAGGACACTTTCACCAAACCCACCAGACGATTTTCCACAAGCATTGAATGTTCTCCATTTCAGATTTGTGTGAATAATTTCAATTAAAGAAAAAAAGACCAGACAAATAGAAAGTTTGCTTGAAAAAGAATGAGCAAGGGAGGAATGGGATTTCAGTTTAAAATCATGTATCCGAGTTTTGAAACAAGGTTGGATAAGAAAGTACAGAAGTACAAATCATAAATGGAAATCAATCGCAACGTTATTGGAACCAAATAATGAGCATTTAGATAAATTCGGTCCAGTTGTCTGTCTAACCAAGGCGAACAAAATACGTTTAGGAAAGATATTTGAGGCAAACCCACCTACACTTCCGGAAAGCTGGTGGAGCCTCTATTTCTGTTTTAATACCAGAATTGATTTTAAAGCATTTCATTGAATGAAAAACATTTATTATTTACAGAAATGTATGCTGCATTGGGAATCGCGCAAAGAAACTGGCATTTGCTTGTTATACGCCGATTTTAATGATAAAGTAATATGCAAACAAGTTTTTCAAGCATTGCAGCAGTTATAAAGAAATTGTAAAAATCCTTCTTTATGCATCACATGTTATATTTGAAACTTATGATAAGGAACAGTCATTCTAAAGCCTCCAAAGTCAGTTAGTAAGAAAGCACAATTATACTACAATACTATGATGTTGTTGATGAAGAGAGTGCAAAGGCAAAAGGCAGTAAAAAGTGAAACAACAAAATGACTTTGGAAATTAACTGGTACCAAAGTTTATAAGTGATTCAACAGATTCTGGAAACAGATGAGAATGGCTACAGACCAGACTAATGCATAAAATCTGGCCTACAAACCAGTGTGTGTGTGTGTTGTGTGTGTGTGTGTGTGTGTGTGTGTGTGTGTGTGTGTGTGTTCAAATTTTGCAGCCTGTTAGACATTTAGTTAACAGGATGGAAACTATCTAGATTACCAGGGAAAACCAATAAAATGTTATTTCAATAGATGCACTGAATGAAAGAAATCGCCACAAATATTTGGTGCCAAATTATACACGTTTGCATTTAGTCCTGAATGGGTGAGCCAGGGTGCTGAAAAAATCAGTCAATTTTGGTATGATCTTAAAGAAAGTTTAACTTTGTGTAGATGACAGGAATGGGATTTCATGTGAACAAGAGAAGACGGATATATATAATATATATATATATATATATATGGGGGGGAGGGGGGGCGGTTGCAGCTGTTTTCATGTGCGTGTTGGTTGCACGTGTTTCTTGGGTTTTCAGGTTGTTGTACGGGTGTGTTCACTAACAACGATTTCCATTTGTGCCTGCAGTTATTTACTATTTCTGTTTTAGTATTAAGATCATTCTCCACACCAAGAAAACATTACTGCACAGCAGAAACGAAACCTGGATCAAGAAAACGAACAGAAATTCAACATTTGACGTAACCATGGGTTCATATGATGGTGCAGAAACATGCGAACTGGTTGGACTATTCATGCTATCCAACATCAAGAAAAAAAACTCGGAAAGCAAGTCGGACTATACAGAGATGACGGCCATGCTGCACTAACCAATAACCCAAGAACCATTGAAAATAGGAAAAAAGAACTATGCAAAATCTTCCAAAATCACAACTTAAAAATTACCATTGAAGCAAACAAAAAGGTAGTGAACTACTTAGACATAACACTGGATCTCAATAATCACATATAGAAACCATACAAGAAACCCAGCGACACACCTCTCTATGTACACATCAAAAGTGGCCATCCACCATCTGTATTAAAGACCATGCCCTACAGCATAAACAAGAGACTATCAAACCTGTCATGCAGTGAGAAAGTGTTCAACAATGCAGCAGTAGAATACCAAGAGGCACTACAAAGAAGTGGATACAATTACAAACTACAATACAACCCAGATAATAACACAAATAAAAGCAAGAAAAATAGAAAAAGAAAAATCATATGGTACAACCCCCCATACGACGGGAAACTCAAAACAAACATAGGGAAAGAATTCTTCAAAATCGTAACAACTTCATTTCCAAAAGAACACAAACTGTCCAAAATATTCAACAAAAACACTGTGAAACTATCGTACTCATGTATGCCCAACCTCAAAAACCTAATTGATGCATCCAACAAAATGAAAATCAACACAGCAAAGAAGGGTGAAGAAAGGAAACCCTGCAATTGCACCAAAAAAGAGCAATGTCCACTAAGCAATAAATGTCTTCACAACAATATTGTATACCAGGCTACTGTGACATCAGAAAATGAAAAAGAAACATACATAGGGATCACTGAAAACAACTTCAAAACCAGATATACAAACCACAAACAGTCATTCAACAAAGAAAAATACAAAAACCAAACTGAATTGAGCAAATACATTTGGAAACTTAAAGACGCAAAAATAAACTACAACATATCCTGGAAAATCATAAAAAGGGCATCACCATACAGCAATATTTCAAAAAGATGCAACCTATGCCTAACTGAAAAATGGCTAATACTGTGTAAACCTCACTTAGCAACTCTTAATACTAAAACAGAAATAGTAAATAACTGCAGGCACAAATGGAAATCGCAGTTAGTGAACACACCCCGTACAACAACCTGAAAACCAAAAAAACACGTGCAACCAACACGCACGTGAAAACAGCTGCAACCGGGCCCCACACGCTATATAACACCGGCGGTGGGCAACCCAAACTCCATCCTGACGGTAGCCAGGCGCTAGAAACAAATTTGTAGATAATTTTAATACCTCTTTTAATACTTGTCTTATCTAATGTTGCTCCCCAAGGGGTTGAGCACTTGTAGAATTACTCTAGGCTTTTTAACCACACTGACATATATATAATATATATATATATATATATATATATATATATATATATAATTTTCAGCTGAAGAAGCCTTTGTGGCGAAAGCTTGGGTATTAAAGTTGTCCCTGTGGGAAAAGACGTTCAACTTGTTTTAGTATTTATTTTATTCAAATCATCCTGTTGACGTCGTTTTTGTTGAGTGTGAGTTTTAGTGAGAATTATACCATTGAAAATATGCATAATATATATATATATATATATATATATATATATATTATGAACAATATAAAAAAGTCCTTAAAAAATCTGAAGGTGCTCAACCCCTTGGGGAGCAACATCTGTTAAAAAAATTTTTTTTTTAAATGAAGTATTAAAATCTACAAGCTTGTTTCTAGCGTTGCTATCATCAGGATGTCTTTTGGGGCACGCCAACGATCTTTTATGGCGTGCGGGACTTGATTTCAACTCTGTGTGTGCAGGCGGATCTCATTTGCTGCACGTGCGGCCTGTGGTTCTTATTGGGGCCCGTTCAGATGGAATGTGCTAGCAAAGATTTCCACTTGTGCCTGCAATTGTTTACAATTTCTACTTTTGTGTTCAGAGTTGCTAAGTGTGGTTTGCATAATATTAACCATTTTTCTGTGGAGCATAGATTGCATCTTTTTGAGATATTGTTGTATGGTGTTGCTCTTTTTATGATTTCCCATGATATGTTGTAGTCTATTTTTTTTATCTTTGAGTCTCCAAATGTATTTACTCAGCTCTGTTTGATTTTTGTATTTTTCATTTTTGAATGACTGTGGTTTGCGTATCTGGTTTTGAAAGTGTTTTCAGTAATCCCTATATATGTTTCTTTTTTATTTTCTGATGTTACTGTAGCTTGGTATACAATGTTGCTGTGAAGACATTTGTTGCTTAGGGGGCACTGTTATTTTTTAGTGCAGTTGCAAGATGTCCTTTCAGCACCCTTCTCTTTTATGTTGCTTTTCATTTTGTTAGATGAGTCAATCATGTTTTTGAGGTTGGGCATACATGAGTATGATAGTTTAATGGTGTTTTTGTTGAATGATGTCCTTTCAGCACCCTGTGTACAAACCATACAAAAAACCCAATGACATACCAGTCTACGTAAACATCAAAAGTAACCACCCACCATCTATACTAAAAACAATACCCAATGGTATAAACAAGAGACTATCCAACCTGGCATGCAATGAAAACGCATTCAATGATGCAGCAACAGAATATCAAGAAGCATTACAAAAAAGTGGTTACAATTACAAACTACAATACAGTCCAGACAACAGCACGAACAGACATAAGAAAAATAGGAAAAGAAAGATCATATGGTACAACCCACCATACGATGGACAAGTAAAAACAAATGTAGGAAAAGAATTCTTTAAAATCTTGGCAACATCATTCCCAAAAGAACACAAACTGTCCAAAATATTCAACAAAAACACCATTAAACTATCATACTCATGTATGCCCAACCTCAAAAACATGATTGACTCATCTAACAAAATGAAAAGCAACATAAAAGAGAAGGGTGCTGAAAGGACATCTTGCAACTGCACTAAAAAAGAACAGTGCCCCCTAAGCAACAAATGTCTTCACAGCAACATTGTATACCAAGCTACAGTAACATCAGAAAATAAAAAAGAAACATATATAGGGATTACTGAAAACACTTTCAAAACCAGATACGCAAACCACAGTCATTCAAAAATGAAAAATACAAAAATCAAACAGAGCTGAGTAAATACATTTGGAGACTCAAAGATAAAAAAAATAGACTACAACATATCATGGGAAATCATAAAAAGAGCAACACCATACAACAATATCTCAAAAAGATGCAATCTATGCTCCACAGAAAAATGGTTAATATTATGCAAACCACACTTAGCAACTCTGAACACAAAAGTAGAAATTGTAAACAATTGCAGGCACAAGTGGAAATCTTTGCTAGCACATTCCATCTGAACGGGCCCCAATAAGAACCACAGGCCGCACGTGCAGCAAATGAGATCCGCCTGCACACACAGAGTTGAAATCAAGTCCCGCACGCCATAAAAGATCGTTGGCGTGCCCCAAAAGACATCCTGATGATAGCAACGCTAGAAACAAGCTTGTAGCTTTTAATACTTCATTTTTTTAAAATATTTTTTAACAATATATATATATATAACTTTTTTGTACTGTGAATGGTCATAGAAAACTGTTTAAAGGCAAATTTTCATAGGCATTTAAAAGTTGTCACGACAAGGTTTATACCTTATGTGTTTGAAGTTGCGTTTCACTATAGCTGTAACAGACGTCAATCTCCAACTGATTCCATTTGTCTAGTGTGTAGAGCTGCCAAGGGAGACGATGCGCATTTCATTTTTTGCTGTACTGAATTGAACGACCCGCGATAGCAACATAAAACTTTGAAAGTTTGTATGCATCCCAGCTATTTTCTACTGACTTTACTGCTGGCATCATAAAAAAAGAAAAAAACTGAAAAAATCTCAATGTTCTTGTAAAAAAAAATTACCATCTGCTGTTGTGTCTTTTAAAATACTGCTAGGCACACGCATGTGCTCGCTTGTGTGTGTGTGTGTGTGTGTGTGTGTGTGTGTGTGTGTGTGTGTGTGTGTGTGTGTGCGTGCGTGCGTGCGTGCGTACGTGTGTGTGTGTGTGTGTGTGTGTTGTGTTCGTTGTGTGTGTGTGTGTGTTCGTGTGTGTGTGTGTGTGTGTGTGTGTGTGTGTGTGTGTGCCTGGGGGGAGTGTGTGTGGTGTGTGTGTGTGTGTGTGTGTGTGTGTGTGTGTTACAGATACCATGAAAGCGTAGTTATGTTCAATATTTGTTCAATGTGCCCCTTCATGATGCGCAACTCTCTCTCTCTCTCTCTCTCTCTCTCTCTCTCTCTCTCTCTCTCTCTCTCTCTCTCTCTCTCTCTCTCTTGTTTAGACAATGGTCTAAATAAGAGAGAGAGAGAGAGTGAGTCATTTATGTGACTCTCTCTCTCTCTCTCTCTGTCTCTCTGTCTCTGTCTCTCTCTCTCTCTCTCCTCTCTCTCTCTCTCTCTCAATTCTTATTATGTAAGCGTCTTGCGTGTACATAAGAACAGATTTGAGAAAGAGATGGGTACAGCGATTGTTTTTAAATTCCCAATCTTCATTAAAGAGAAAAAGACAAACCTGAATACCAAGAACCAGAGGAACAGCAATAGAATGATAGCTGGTAGGGACAGGGAGAGAGGGTGAAGGGGGGGGGGGGGTACAGGGGCAGACAGACAGACTGACAGAGATTCATGAAGATGGACACACCAACCATTAACGTGGCAAATGAATGGAGCGGCATAAAAAAAAAAAACAGCAGCAACAACCAACATAAGAGAGAGAGAGAGAGAGAGAGAGAGAGAGAGAGAGAGAGAAGAGAGAGAGAGAGAGAAGCAAGTGCAAAACATAATAGCATTGGAAAAGAAAAGCAATCCCAGTTTAACAAGCACAAACAAGCCTACAGACATGGACCATCGTGTTTCACGTTCATTCAGTCTCTTTCAATACAAAGGCACGAGCCAGCTGCCACGGCAAGCACGTGCCACGTAAACTTGATCCATTTCTCCCCCCCTCACCCCGTCCCCACTCCCTATCATCCCTACCGCCTTCCTCCACCCCACTCCCTTCACTCACCCTGCTGACCTGTTCTTCAACCCCTATGATTCCTCCCTCCACACACACACACACACACACACGCCGTCTTCCCATCTTCATCGAATCATATTCACGGCTCGCTGTTCCTGTGTGCGACACAATCTTCGTGCAAGTAAAACCCTGATTAGTTTAGCGGGTTCACAATCATTAGTGAGAAAGGAAGAACCGCAATTAAAAAGTTCAAACACAATCTGCGAGAAGCACAGACCTGAATACCGTACCTGTACATTATCTGCTGTATGCTTGACCGTCCATACTACATACATAATAGGTGTGTAAGTCAAACGCACAAAGCCGCAGGTTTACGTGACCTGCGCGCAGGAGACTCGGTAGTGTGATATCATATACTCTGAATGGAATCTCGGTAGTATACACTGGCTTATAGAATTGTATGTGATGGAAAGACACCATTGCAGGCGTATTGAGTCTAAGTGAAGCAAAAAGCCTCAAGATTCTATTGAAGAAAAGATTTTTAAATCTGCAGGCTTAAGGTAACAGTGTGAAGAAAAGCTACACAAATATTAAAAGTATACATAATCTGCATGATGAATAATCTGCGTAAAGGTAACACTTTCTATATGGGTGGCTTATGCAGTTTGTATTATCATAGGGCCCTCTCAATAGCAAGACCATCAATGCCGCTGGTTTATATTCTCTGCCTAATGAAAGGAGCTCCAATGCTCCTGGTTTACATGATCCGCATAATGGGTAGACCGTCACGTTTTGACGATGTATACGTGTGTACAATGGAACGATCGTCAGCACTTCTGGCTTACATGATCTGCATCATGAAAGGATCATCAGTACCTCTGGCATGCATAGCTTGCATGAATGGAAATAATCCTAAATACTTCTAGCTACATCATTTTCATAATGGAAAGATCCTAAATGCTTCTTGCCTACATTATCTTCATGATGAAAAGATCCTAAATACTTCCGGCCTATATTATCTTTATGATGGAAAGATTCTAAACACTTCTGGCCTAATATATCTTCATGATGGAAAGATCCTAAATACTTCTGGCCTAATATATCTTCATGATGGAAAGATCCTAAATACTTCTGGCCTAATATATCTTCATGATGGAAAGATCCTAAATACTTCTGGCCTAATATATCTTCATGATGGAAAGATCCTAAATACTTCTGGCTTACCATATCTTCATGAAGGAAACATCCTATATACTTCTGTCTTACCATATATTCGTGATGGAAACATCCTAAATACTTCTGGCCTATATTATCTTTATGTTGGAAACATTCTAAATACTTCTAGCTACATTATCTTCATGATGAAAACAACCTAAATACTTCTATCCTACATCATCTACATGATGGAAACATCCTAAATACTTCTGGCCTATATTATCTTTATGTTGGAAACATTCTAAATACTTCTAGCTACATTATCTCCATGATGAAAACATCCTAAATACTTCTATCCTACATCATCTACATGATGGAAACATCCTACATACTTCTATCCTACATCATCTACATGATGGAAACATCCTAAATACTTCTATCTACATATCCTCATGATGGCAACATCCTTCATACTTCTGGCCTGTATTATCTTCATGATGGGAACATCCTAAATACTTCTTGTTACATATCTTCATGGTGGAAACATCCTAAATACTTCAGCTGACAGATCCTAAATACTTCAAGCTACATCCCTTTCATGGTGAAGCGATTCTAAATATTTCAAGCTACATCACCTTTATGATGGAGAGATCTTAAATACTTCTAGCCTGCATCTTTTTCATAATATAAAGACCGTCAGTATTTCTGGTCTAAATAATATGCATGAAGAAATGATCGTCAGTATTTCTCGCTTGAAATAATTTGAATAATGGAGAGACTGTCAGTATTTCTCGCTTACATAATCTGCATGATGAAAGACCAACGATATTCCAGGCTTACATAATCTGCATAATGAAAGATCAATGGTATTCCTGGCTTACATAATCTGCATGATGAAAGACCAACGATATTCCAAGCTTACATAATCTACATGATGAAAGACCAACGATATTCCAAGCTTACATAATCTACATGATGAAAGACCAACAGTATTCCTGGCTTACATAATCTGCATGATGAAACACCAACGACATTCCAGGCTTACATAATCTGCATGATGAAAGACCAACGGCATTCCTGGCTTACATAATATGCATGATGAAAGACTAACGATATTCCAGGCTTACATAATATGCATAATCAAAGACCAATGGTATTCCTGGCTTATATAATCTGCATGATGAACAGGGTACGTATTTCTGGCTTACATAATCTGCATGATAAAAAGTCTGTCAACATTTCTGACGAACATCATGCGCAAGATGGAACTGCCCTGAACATTCCTGGCTTTCGTCGTCTGCATTAGTAAAAGATAGTATTTCAGGCTCACATATTCATGATGGAAAGACCATTGGTATTTCTGGCTTACATAGCCTGCATGATAGAAGAACTATCCATTCTGACATAATGTCGAGACTCTCAGTGATTCAAACACTCCGTTCTGAAGGCTTGCCTAGTCTCTCAGATAGAAAGACCATCAGTATTTCTGGCTTACATAGTCCGCATGATTGAAAAACAATCCGTTCTGACATTATTTCAAGACTCTCAATGATTCAAACACTCCATTTTGCAGGCTTGCCTAGTCTCTCTGATGGAAAGACTCGGTACTTCTGGCTCACATAATCTACGTAAAGGAAAGACCCATGATACTGCTTGTTTCATCTAAATGAAGAGGAGACTCCCAACTTAGCACACTAACTTAATCTCAGTAAAAGAGCGATCGAAACTACATCCATACGAACATAACTTGTACAAAAGAAGACGCTCAACGTATAGGCTTACAAGCAAGCGCTTATATCTGGGATGTAAAATTCAGGAGAATTCCGAAGGACGTATGCGTTCGAGCGCAGTGAATCCACCCACCCAGACATGCAAACACACAAAAACATATAGACATATGTATGTAAATGCGCATCCACGCCCGCACACACAACACAACACAACACACACACACACACACACACACACACAACACGCGCGCGCGCGCGCGCGCGCGCGCACAAACACACTCTCAACCTCTCCCTACTTGTCCGCATGTGGTCCTCTTGCAAAATTTTGAGGATTATGTGCGAGACTTATTTATTTTGTTGATTTGATTACTGTTTCCTAGAAAAAAGCTAAGATAATGTCTAACTGCTTTCTTGAACTAATTCAGCTCAGATACCGCCGATTACAGTTTGTGCTTAGAAAAGCAGTGTTCAAACTCAGAATGGAACAGTAGCCCATCCTTCAAAAGACAGCTCTTCCGTGTGCAGGTACCGTGGAGTGAAAATTCTGATCATTTAATGGACTCGGAACATCCGTCAAAGGATGTTACTATATATGATAAATGGAGGAGGGTAGAGAATTGGGAAGGGTGCGGTTGGGAGGAATAATGGCGGCTTACAGTACAAACAGTGCTTTCTAACCTGAAGCGCTTAAGGATAGCGTTTATCTTGTTTTGTTCGAATATAAAGTCGATTTTAAACGACGCTGAATGCAAATTGTGTGTGTGTGTGTGTGTGTGTGTGTGTGTGTGTGTGTGTGTGTGTGTGTGTGTGTGTGTGTGTGTGAAGTAGATTTTAAACTAACGATGCTGATGCAAATCGTGTGTGTGTGTGTGTGTGTGTGTGTGTGTGTGTGTGTGTGTGTGTGTGTGTGTGTGTTGTTTTGTTTGTTTGTTTGTTTGTTTGTTTTTCCATGTCTGTCTCTTTGATCCGTACGCGATAGTAAATGGGTTGGGCCGTAATGATTCGCCGGCTGGTGTAAATCTTGTGATCCATAAGACCGTGCTTACTTCACTTGTTGGCCGTGCCTCTTCGATTCTTCCTTTGCCTCTTGCCTGAAGCTCTTAAAGGGGTTCTCACCCATTTTTACAAATCTATTTTGACCAAATACACGGTTTTGGTATGTCGTCGTATTGCGAAACCCAGCCCCGAATCAGCCGCCTGTGCTCTCATCTTGCAGTGAGAGCAGCATTTCCTGCGGACCGGGAAAGCGAGATGCTGAAACAGGAACGAGAGCCTCGATTTCGATAAAAGGGGGGTTTCCCGATTGATGACGTAGAAAAGCCAAGTCGCTCTTCGTGTTCGGCTGAAGTGAGATAGGGCGAATGTGTGCTGTGCCTGGTTGCGGAATTTCATCAGGAAATAAGCAAAGAGTAAGCGTTCATGCTTTTCCAGATGCTTCCAGCCAGTTTAGGCGATTGTGGATAAATGTTGTCACCACAACGAGGAAAGATTTTGTTCTTCGGGACAGTTATCATGGCATTTGCTGTCGTCACTTTGAAGAGCAGTTTTCCAAGACCAACATACCTGGAAGGTAAAGGTGGAAGCTGGAATTCGGGTCCGAAGACAGCTGAAAGAGGATGCTGTGCCAGCTATTATAACAGAAAAAATGTATTAAAGCACTCACTGTTCATTCGCCGGCTGCAAGTGCAAGCCTCAAACGCAACAGTGACACGGATTATGTCAGGAGCAAGAGAGCCAAACTCAGAGACGTAAAGAAGGTAAGGTTTGTGGAATGGGTGGTTGATCTTTTTGTGTTTCATTTCATTCTCAGTGCATGGTTGGTTGTAAAGATAGTTGTTGGTTTTTGTAGAGTGTTGGCATCAAACTGAAACATATATTGTTACTTTCACTCACACATGCCAGAGTCATAGTGGCAGTCAGTCAGTCACATTGCCTGCTGTCACTGAAACTGTTGCATGTTTGTGATTAATTTTTTTCCCCCTGCTGTTGCTGTTTCCAACAAAACTGAAGGTATGATTCTTATTAACAAGAAAGTGTCCATGTCCACAAATAACAGCTTGTTGGACTCCAGTGAATAATAGTTTGGGTTTTTATTTTTCAGCACATCGCTGAACATCAGGCACCCCTGCAAGTTCAAGTTTCCGCCCAACAACCATATGCTTTAGTAAGTGAAATATTCATCAGTATTTGTATACATGATGGTGACTTAGTGTGCATCTTATGATATGTGCAGGTGTGGTATGTCTGTATGCTATAAACTGCCCTGATGAGTAAGATAATAATAAGCTTAGATCTGCAGCTTAGATCTGATGTACGGCACGTCACGCATCAGTTTTTAAAATAACAGCCAGAATCTTTCACTGCAATATATTGTAAAAGACCCCTCAGATTCTAATTGTCATTGTGGAACTTCAGAATTTAAGTGGAGGGAGTGAGATTGAAAATGAAGAATGTAAAAAAAGTGTGTGTGTGTGTGGGGGGGGGGGGGGGGGGGGGGGGGGGGGGGGGGCTGAAAAGTGAACAGCTATTTAAAAGATTTCTACAGCAGGGAAGAGAATTAGTGTGATGATGCAGTAGCTGACAAACTCCTGTTCAAAGGAAAAGGCATTATCTGATAGATCTAAATAAACAACTGAAGGAAAGTGTGTATCACATAATCATTTTAAAGTTATTTACATACTACGGTAATGTGTGTGTGTGTGTGTGTGTGTGTGTGTGTGTGTGTGTGTGTGTGTGTGAACAGATGTATGTATGTGCATGTGTATATCATGTACTATCTGTGTCGTGCGTATGTGTGTACATGTACATAATATGGTCAACCTGTAAAAATAATGTCGAACTGCCTGGAAAGAAACACAAGCGTCTGATGGCGAGGGAGGTGGTACTGTACAAGGAGCTGTAGGTTCAAACTGGTACGGCTGAACTCCATACACTTCAGTGAAAATTTCACGTTCGATGTCCTCTTCGTTGGAACTTGACTCGTAGCTGGGAGCATCTGCCATTATCGCCGGAAAATAGTTGAGTTTTACGTCCTCATAGCGAAAGCGTTTGGAGACATGTCTTTCATTCACGGTAGTCTTGGCATTTATACGTCACTTGCGGAATCCCCGACTCTCGTCTCTTTCCGTACTGTGCTCGGCAATCTCCGTGGCGAGTCACGATTTGGCGACTTGCACGACCCGAAACACGGATAGAAGTGAGTTCCAGAAGAAAAGTAACACGTACATCGAAACACGCTCGATCATACTTTTGAATAACCCAAACATGCTATGTAGGGGTGAGGACCCCTTTAAGACTGCACGTGCAGTGTCAGCAGACTGCACCGCATGGTCCGTCAGGCTGTCTGTCTGTCTGTCTGTCTGTCTGTCTCTCTCTCTCTCTCTCTCTCTCTCTCTCTCTCTCTCTCTCTCTCTCTCTCTCTCTTTGGGGTCTGCAGCCAAAACATGTACATTTCTCAAGTCTTGAGTTTGCTCTCTTCTCTCTCTCTCTCTCTCTCTCTCTCTCTCTCTCTCCTCTCTCTCTCTCTCTCTCTCTCGCAACAGTAACACTCTATTTCCTCAAAAAAATAACAAGAAAAAAGGGTGCTGGCTCATGCTTAGTCCAGGGTTTTAAGTGTGAGGCATGGGCAAAGACTGAGTTTCAAATATTGTGTGCCATTGTGGGCAAACTTCAAGACTCTGGCATGGATGCCAGCCATGTGTGGGATGAGCACAGGGCGCTGGGCTACATCACCGAGGACGACGCCAACAGTGACCAGCAGGACAATGCAGGAACTCAGTGTGAAGGCCCCGTTATCACTGAACTCCTTGCGGAGACAGCCAGCCACCACGTCATCTTTCCTGTCACCACGGAGTCCGCATCACTGTGTGATTCACAGTCCTGTGAGGTCAACACTGATGTCACAGAGACTGCCAGTGACACTGACCCCACTACCCCAGAGATAACAACTACCAGTGACACTGACCCCACTACCCCAGAGATTACAA
This sequence comes from Conus canariensis, assembly GCA_033310375.1. Classification (NCBI taxonomy): domain Eukaryota; kingdom Metazoa; phylum Mollusca; class Gastropoda; order Neogastropoda; family Conidae; genus Conus; species Conus canariensis. The sequence goes on from CM065731.1 coordinate 53,681,562, forward strand.
CTACCAGTGACACTGATCCCACTACCCCAGAGATAACAATTACTAATGACACTGACCCCACTACCCCAGAGATAACAGCTGCCAGTGACACTGACCCCACTACCCCAGAGATAACAACCACCAGTGACACTGACCCCACTACCCCAGAGATAACAACCACCAGTGACACTGACCCCACTACCCCAGAGACAACAGCTGCCAGTGACACTGACCCCACTACCCCAGAGATAACAACCACCAATGACACTGACCCCACTACCCCAGAGATAAGAACAACCACTAGTGACACTGACCCCACTACCCCAGAGATAAGCACCAGTGACACTGATCTCACTACCCCAGAGATAAGAACAATTACCAGTGACATTGACCACACTACCTCAGAGATCAGAACAACTACTGGTCAGACTGACACAACCACCACAGAGGGGACCACTTCTACTGACAACACAGACCCCACCGCCACCAATGACAGTACAAGCACAGAAGCTAAGAATTGCATCCAGTGCTCTCTTTCTTTCACTGCATCTGTCTGTATATCTTGCATCAAAAGCCTTGATGCAGATATTAAAACTCAGATTGACAACAAACTGAGGATTTTAAAACAGACGATGCAGGAGAAAATTGACAGTCTGCAAGATGAGTGCAACACACTACGCAATCAGCTGAAAGAACAAACGAAGCTGATTGACAGTGTGTCTGACCGTCAAAAGCACCTCTTGAAATCAGCACGTGACTGTCAGCACCATACCACGTCCACTGTAAAGTCATCAAAAAAGTCAACGCAGCCAGAACTAAAACAACGGGAACAATCTAGCGACGTGTGTACTAAGCATAGTGGTGTTACGGCTGACAAAGAACAGACTGTCACTCACGCTGTGACCGACTCAGTCACTGTCACCAACAACAAACCAGCCTTTGACAGACAGCAGACTGACTCCACCCCTGTCATAGGTAATACCACAGCAGTCTCTGACCGACAGCTCAATCAAACCACCCCAAAATTCAGGATCCGTCTTCCCCCGAAAGGCAAACTTGTCAACTTCATTGTGGGGGATTCTAACCTTCAGTATATTGACCGACAGAGACTGGACAGGACGGGGCTCACCCATGTACGCACAATGCCTGGGGCGAAGGTGACTGACGTCACTGCTGCCCTCAGAGATTGTGCAGTACGAGAGGATGTGCAGCGGGTGGCATTGCATGTGGGGGGAAACGACCTTCACAAACACTACTCTGTAGACACGCTACAGCAGGACTTTGGTCAGCTTCTGGGACAGGTGAAAAGAGTTTTTCCTGCTGCCAAAATTGCTGTCTCTGCCCTACTTCCTAGAAAACCTATTCCTTTGAAATTCATTAATTTGATGAATAGGGAACTGCATGTCCTATGTGCAGAAACAAGTGCATGTTTTTTGTTTGAAACAAATTTCGTTGATCAAAATCTTAGGATCGTTCAAAGCTATTTCACATTGGATGGTATTCACCTGTCTGCCAGTGGCTTGTCGCTCTGGTTACGGCAAATCATTCAGTTTCTGGCACTCCGTGTGAACCGGCCTCCACGGAATACGGGTAATGGGGCACACCCAGAGCTATGTCAGGAACAGTCCATTGCAACAAACCGTAACAGATCACAGTCTTCAAAATTAAAAGAAAACCAAGACAAGCAGCCTGTCCCTACTGAGTGCCGTCGGAGTGTGCAGCCCATGTTCCCCCAGTCAGTAGGAAATCGTCCTGATTCCTATCCTACAAATTTACCCCCAGAGACAGTCCAACGTAGTTCAAACAATCACTTGAACAGTGCTCCTGAAATTGTCCACCAGAAATCCAGTTGTTCTTCTAATGAAACCTTTTCCCACCATGCAATGCCACCCATGCCGTACTTTAACAGACCCCCCATTACATCAATGCCGATGTTTCCCCCCATGTGGCCTTTCTCCCCCTTCCCTCCTCTGCCTTTCAATCCTTGGACACAAATGCACCCTTATCTTCCCTCCCCCCCTGCTTAACAGAAATTCCGGTATCTGGAATTCAGATACCAGCTTGCTGTCTCGCCTTCCAAGTGCAGGCCCTCACCCTTGCCTACCCTTCCCCCCGCCCAAATTTACCCATCCCTGCCTCTCAGCTCCACCCCCCCCCCCCCCCCTCACCCCCAGCCGTGTCTTCTTTCCCTCCTGCTTGCTCCGTCTCACCTTCACCTTCCCACCACGCACTGACTCCTCCTCCCTACCCCTTCCCCCAACCCTGTGAGTCTTGCCCCCCCCCCCCCCCCCCCCCCCACCCGGTATTGCTTAGTTACTGTGGATGACTGTACTATTGTGACCCGGACAGCTTGAAAGCGACATTTGTCTTGGTTGGTCATACTTTCCTGAATATTGTTATCATACACATACTTGAATTGTCCTTTGGACTGAACTTCATTGCCCTGCTTTTTGGATTTTGTGTGTTCTTGGATATTTTATGATTGCTGATTTTATATTTTAATTGTTATTGTAACAGTATATCTATTTTGTTTTATTGCTCAGGACTTTGCTCTAGAATTAATGCAATGGACCATTGTAATGTAATTAATACTGATACTGGATTACGCATTGGTCACCTAAATGTTTATCATCTGCCAAATAAGATTCATGATGTCTGTTTTCTTCTAAACGAATCCCCTTCTATTCATCTGCTTGGTCTTAGTGAAACTCGCCTTGACTCCCGTTTCACTGATACAGCTTTATCCATAACTAACTATAACTTTGTCCGACGCGATGCACATCACTCTGGTGAAACAGGACTTGGAATATATATTCATCAAAGCATCGCTCACTGTACAAAAAGGCGGCGTGACCTTGAGCCTGATAATGTTGAATGCATGTGGCTGCAGGTGAAACCCTCCAACTCAGCCCCTCTTCTAGTTGGATATGTGTACAGGAATCCCGCTGCCACTTTCCTTTGGTATGACAACTTTGTACACATGATGGATGATGTATATAAGAGCTATCCAAATGTCATTCTTCTCGGTGATTTTAACATTGATCTGTTAAAACGGCAGCCTGCCTGGGATGCGACCACCACACTTTTTGGCTTGCATCAGCTTATTCATAGTCCAACTAGAATCGCAAAGACATCGTCTACATTGCTGGATCATATCTACACGAACAACAAAGCCATGGTATCCAATATAACAGTGGGCAACAAAAGCATAAGCGACCACTGTCTCATTTTGTGCACTTGGTCTTGTAAACTTCCAAAGCAACAGAATAAGGGCCACACAACCATTCAATATCGCTGCTTCAAAAATTTCAGTAAGGATGAATTTTTCCTCGACTTAAGCTTAGCTCCTTTCTACAGTGTACTCAATTACACAGATCCAAATGAAGCGTATAATACCTGGTATAATATCTTTCTCTCAATCGTTGATAAACATGCCCCACTTAGAAGAAAAAGGGTAAAACACAGAGTACTTCCCAGCTGGCTGACAAAAGACATTATTATAGAAATGGCACTAAGGGATGCACTTAAGACCGCCAAAAAAGTAGATGAATATAAAAAGCAGAGAAACAGAGTATCAGATCTTGTTAGAAAATCAAAATCTGAGCATTTTAGGAAGCTGATAAACGCAAACAGGGATACAGCATCATTATGGCGTGCTGTTAATGAAATAACTGACAAGTCGAGAAAGAAATCAGATAATACTGCGACTATGTGGTCTGCTAACACTTTCAACAATCATTTCCTTCAGGCAACTGAATCAGTACAAACGGCTGCCAGTGTCACATTCTTTAATCGATATGAGACTCCAGCTGTTCTCCTATCGTTTTGTCAAGAAGGATTAAATACTAGAGATTCATTTAGCATCCCCTTGCTTGCTATTAATGAAGTTGGTTCCTTAATTTCAAAACTTAAAAATAAAAAAGCAATGGGTCCAGATAACTTAAATGCTTCTATACTCAAGCTTGCTCTACCTTACATTGTTGATACCCTTACGTATGTTTATAATTTGTGTATTGATCAGAATGTCTTCCCATGTGGTCTAAAGGCAGCAAAAGTCATTCCCATACCCAAATCAAGAGATCTCACTGATTTAAACAATTTTAGACCAATATCTCTTTTATCTGTTGTATCGAAACCTCTTGAGATGCATGTTCACAAACACCTAACTAAACATATGGAACATCACAAACTGTTCCACCCATTTCAGTCAGGCTTTCGTCGAAATCACTCATGCCACACGGCCTTAACACGCCTCTGTGATACATGGCTATCAGCCATCAACGAAAGAAAACTCACTGGAACTGTTTTCCTCGATTTTAAGAAAGCGTTTGATCTTGTAGACCACAACATATTATTTAAAAAAATGACTGCATATGTTCAAAATCCGGCAGTAGTCACCTTCTTTCAGTCATATCTTGAAAACAGGACCCAGCGTGTTTACTTAAACGGTACTTATTCCTCTGAAGGAATAGTGAGCTGTGGCGTTCCACAAGGCTCTGTCCTTGGACCTCTTCTCTTCTGTATTTTTATAAATGACCTACCGATGCACATATCTCACAATGATGTCATCTGTGATCTGTTCGCTGATGATAGTTCTCTTCACTGTAGTGATACAAACATCATGTGTGTACAAATATCGTTACAACAAAATATAGCTGATGACGTAGAATGGTGCAACCAAAACCGAATGGTCCTTAATCCGCACAAAACAAAATGTACGGTCCTGGCATCAAGACAGAAACATCAACGACAGCATCTTATGTTGAGCCTAAAAATGAGTGAAACCTTGATCGAGCAGGTTACCGAACACCGTGTCTTAGGCGTGATCATTCATGAGAACTTTAAATGGCAATCACATATAAATCATGTTTGCAAACAGTTGGCTCGCAATTTGTTTTTACTCAATAAACTCAGTTATTATGTTGAACCACACATCCGGAAATTATTTTTTGAAGCCCATTGCCTCTCTCACATCAACTATGCGTCCACTGTCTGGAGTGGTGCCGGTGAAAATCACATAAAAAAGATCAACTCTATGCATAGACGGGGAATTAAGCTGATTCTTCCCGACAAGTCTCTATCAACCACGGGCAAATTCGCAAAACTAATGATGTTACCACTGCAGAGCCAACTGACCTATAATAAGGCAGTACTAATGTTTAAAGTCCATGCAAACATGGCGCCAACATATCTTGCTGAGTTTATCCAAATGGCAACAACACGATATGATTCAAATAATTACATTTTACCACGTGTCCGCATTGATTTGTTCAAATCTAGTTTTGCATTTTTTGGTCCATCTGTGTGGAACTCTCTTCCTCCGTCTGCCAAAACATGTCAATCACTGCCGTCCTTCAAATCAGCAATACTTAAACATTTACTTGAACAATAAATCTGACCTTTTGACCATAGTCTCAACGCCCTACTTTTATGCTTGCCTCTATATTAGCTAATGAAAATGTGTGTGTGTGTGTGGGGGGGGGGGGGGGGTGGATGTGGGTGTGCGCGTGAGTGCGTGTATGTGTGGGCGTGTGCATGCATGTGAGCGCGCGTGCATACGTGT
>CM065731.1:53689603-53744603 GCA_033310375.1 Conus canariensis
ATTTTGTTTATCTTTTGATTGGGCACACATAACGAATAAATTCCAATAACTGGCATACATAATGCAAGCTTATATAACACATTACATAAATCATCATCTCAACTCCATTGAATCATGGCATTCGAAGAAAGTGAATTATACAGACACACTTTAATTTACCATTATTTCATCGAGGCTCCAAAGAGAGCAATCACTACATATTATTAGCACACACACACACACACACACACACACACACACACACACACACACACACACACACACACACACACACACACACACACACACACACACACACACACACACACACATCCATATATATGTGTGTGCACGTGCGTGCGCATACACATACATTCACACACACGCACACAAACAGTTCTTGTTCTTCTTCTTTTTCCTCTTTTTGTTGTTGTTGTTGTTGTTGTTATTTTTGTTTTAGTTAGCTACCAATCAGAAGATGTTTAAAATTATCGGGCGTGGGGGGAAAAAGCAATGTCTGAGCATAATCGTCTAAGACTTCTTCTCTGGCCTCTTTCTTTTGGTTTATAGCGCTGGTCTGGAAGATGAAGTGGATTCTTAACGGGACAAAAAGCTGAATCAGAGATAAAGTTGTTTCAGGGCTGGATCGGTTACATGCGGGAGAGGGGGGGGGGCGGGGGGGGGGAAGGTGGGGGGTGAGCAAAGTAAGCCTGTGGTCTATTGACTCAAAGAGGGGAAGGGAATGAATGTGCCCCAAACCATTTTTTTCTTCAGCCAAGAGGAGGCGGGGGAGGCGGGCAAAGGGGGGGGGGGGGGGGGGGGGGGTAGAGTTGTCCAGAAACCGCCCTCATCCATCCTCCCTCGTCCGGCCTTGTTGCGTGGACTTCTGTTCGCTTGGGGTTTTTTTTCCGTCTGTAGGTACGTGTCTGTGTGTCTGCATGTTTTTATGTGTGCACGTGTATAATTGCATCAATTCATATTTGTGTACATCTCTCTCTCTCTCTCTCTCTCTCTCTCTCTCTTCTCTCTCTCTGTCTGTCTCTGTATGTGTATGTGTACGTGCGCGTGCCTTCTCTCTCTCTCCCCTCTCTCTCTCTCTTCTCACACACCACACACACACACACACACACATAAAGGTTTTCTGAGTTCCGAGTTCTATTTCTCTGTGCGTTGTTTCAATGTGTGTGTGTGGGTGTGTGTGTGTGTGTGTGTGTGTGTGTGTGTGTGTGTGTGTGTGTGTGTGTGTGTGTGTGTGCATGCGCGTGCGCGCGTGTGTGTATACATATATACATGTGCGCGTGCATACTTGTATGCGCTCGTACCTCTGTGTGTGTGTGTATGTGTGTGTGTGTGTGCGTGCGCGCGTACCTGTGTGTGCGTGCGTGCGCGCTTGTGTGTGTTCGTACGCGCGCGCGTGTGTATGTGTGTGAGTGCGTGTGTGTGTGCGGCAATGTACCTTTTTGGGGAACAAGAATACTGCGAAGAAGTCGGGCATAATGAACACTTCCTACGCCCATGCTTCAAGTGTCTACAGAACTCGACACGCTGATCCCGATATTGTGAGAGGAAAATGATGATGGTATTGAAGTGTGATAGTAGAGAAGGGAAATGCAAGCGAAGGGAAGTGGAGGTTCGGTTACACAGTGTCGGCGATACGGTGTATAGCTCAGTGGGTGGCGGCTGTGATCCGGGGTCAAGTGACTTGCACGTGCTCGCGTTGGCGACTGGCGCGTGCAGGTCGAATTCAGACGGAATGGAGCGCACGTGAAAGAAGGTCACGAGGTTCTTTGTTGTTAGTTTGGAGAAAACCGTTTTGATGGTAGAGCATTTTTTTCAAAGTTTTTTTTTTCCTTGCTCTTTTCAGAGCTTTGACTGTCTATGTATATGTAGCGGCTGCTTCTCTCTCTCTCCCTCTCTCTCTCTCTCTCTCTCTCTCTCTCTGCTTATCACTATGTTACATTGTACCTTCTACGTATGTTCATGCCGTATAAAAATGATTACATATTGGGCTACTTCTTTTCATTTCTCATGTTCTTCCTACCTCTTGCTTCCCCCCCCCCCTCTCTCTCTCTCTCTCTCTCTCTCTCTCTCTCTCTCTCTTCAACAAACGTAATAATAGACGATTGAAAGAAACAAACAGCGATGTATGAACTCATTGAAATGTTTATCAAGATGATCCACAGGCATGTGCCTGTATGTGCGTAAGTGTGTATGAGGAAGGGGGGAGGGGGAGAAGGGCATGGGGAGAGGAAGGGGGGATAGAGGTGGGGCGGAGGTGTATGGGGAGGAGGGTCGAAGGATGGAGGAAGCTTTCGGTATGAGTTGTGGCTGAGGGGTGGCGGGAGTGAGAACGGAGCGGTTAGATGAGCGATTGATTTGACTGAAACATTTTACTCTAACATGCCCCCTTGTCTAAATTGCTGTTTGGACAATAAGACATTAGTCATTCTCTCTCTCTCTCTCTCTCTCTCTCTCTCTCTCTCTCTCTCTCTCTGCATGTCACTATGTAACATTTTACGTTCTACGTGTTTTCATGCCATATTGAATTGATTACGTTTTGAGCTTTGCCACTCCATCACATTTCTCATTTTTCCCCTCTCCCGTCCTCCTCCCCCCCTCTCTCTCTCTCTCTCTCTCTCTCTCTCTCTCTCTCTCTCTCTCTCTCTTGTATTTGTAACCGCATGTCACTATGTTACATTGTACCTGCCAAACCTGTATCAAACATAATTACATTTTGTGCTTTGCTCCTTCTCATTTCTCATGTTCTCCTTCTCCACTTCTTCTTCTTCTTCTTCTCTCTCACTCTGTTACAGATTTTGTGTATACTTTGTCATTCATTTTATTGTCTGTTTTATATGTGCTAACTGTTATCCATTATCGTATGTTTCTATGTGGCCACAACCCCATTTCCCTTCTTCCCCTCTTTATTTTCTTTTTGCTTTTCATCTCACTGATATTCCGTTATCATTGCATGGCACATTTTTGTCAATACATTATTTAATTTCACTTAATATTATCATAGTCCCTACTCAGGGCGAGGACTGGATCTAAGAAAAGCACATAAGGGCTTTTCTATTATCTTCCAAAACAAAGAATTTTATTCTCTCTCTCTCTCTCTCTCTCTCTCTCTCTCTCTCTCTCTCTCTCTCTCTCTCTCTGTTTTCCTTCTTTCAAGCAAGTTAAGGTAGCTGTGCCGCTCTTCAATGAAGGGGATTTTGTTGTTGGCCTCTGTGGATTTTGGGAGAAATAGGCCTAACATGGCATGTTTAATATGTCGGTGAGTGACGTATTTTTCCACTTTCTTAATTGTATCACTGGACGTTATTTGATTGCCGTGATTAACTTACCTTGTTTCAATAAACATGTTTCATATATGCTCTCTCTCTCTCTCTCTCTCTCTCTCTCTCTCTCTCTCTCTCCTCTCTCTCTCTCAAGTGAAAAAAATTCTCCTCGCATGGTTTTATATGTTCTACTTTATAATCTTTTTTAAGTGTCTGCTCACGGAGAGGAGTGGATATAAAATAGCACACAGGAGTTCATCTATTATCCTTGTAAATAAAGATTTGGTTCTCTCTCTCTCTCTCTCTCTCTCTCTCTCTCTCTCTCTCTCTCTCTCTCTCTCTCTCTCTCCCATGACAGGTGAAAAGGGGTAGAAGGGAAGAGAAGGAACGGCTTGAGATGACGTACAAGCAGACATGCATCTATACTTTGGAGTGTGTGTGTGCATGCGTGCGTGCGTGCGTGCGTGCGTGTGTGTGTGTGTGTGTGTGTGTGTGTGTGTGTGTGTGTGTGTGTGTGTGTGCGTGCGTGCGTGCGTGCGTGCGTGCCTGCGTGTGTGCGTGCGTGTGTGTGTGTGTGGGGGAGAGAGAGAGAGAGAGAGAGAGAGAGAGAGACGCCTCGCGTCTCTTGAAGGGAAAGAACTGCGCGAAGTTTGCATGATTGTTCAAGCCTGCTATAGTCCCTTGAATGAAATGGGGCAAAGGGAGAAGTGATACTGTGGTGGCGTTTCTTTTTAAGGACATTCTGCCCCAGAATCCTCTGGATAGATTGTCAACGTTCATGTTTATGTTGAGGACATATTTTACATTGAGGAAATAGTCTCTCATGTTTTTTTCTTTGGAATTCAGATTTTGTTGTTGTTGTTGTTGTTGTTGTTGTTGTCGTCGTCGTACCCTGGCTAAAAGACTCCTGTGATCATCCGAACAGCCAAAACACTTTAACACTATGGTACACATGCATCAACTTGGGATGAGAACATTACGTGTGTGACCGTTTTTGATTACCCTGCCACGTGGGCAGCCACACTCCGACTTCGAGGGATTTTGGAGACTGATGGTGTTATGCTAGGAGCTTGTCACGACTGAAGACAATCCCCGCATAACTATGCTAAGCATAACAACATTTTGATGTAGCCTTGGTGTTCTAGCCTATGTCAGTTGGTCTGACACAGCCTTAACCCAAGGCGAAAAATTCAGATTTTGAAACAAATGATCAATTCTGCACCATATGGTAACAGTGTCTCTGCCTTTTTTTAAGAATTTTTTTAAAATTTTCAGTTTATGTTGTTTGCAGTCGAGCCGACTGCTGGTGTATATGTGGGCTGTTACTATATCATAACTGGTTTCATCCTGCGTGTTTTCTTTTAGCGAGATTATTTGTGTCATGCTGAAACTTGGCTTGAAACCATTAGTTACACTAATCGTACATATGAATTTTTCTTCAAGACTATGCATGATGTCCAAATACCAACATAGGGTTTTCTTTGCTTATGAATTATGAGAAAGATACAATGTGCATAATGATCTGGGGGAAAAATCAGAATAGGGTTTGTTAGTTTACAAGTTACTGGTGATTGTACACTGTGTAGACTGTACACTGTTCGACAAATGTAACAACATTTCACAGCTTACAGTTTATGTGTCAGCATGCACCGTGTGAAAATTCACAAGCTATTGGCGACAGTACATTACATATGATATCCAACAAAAACCACCACAAGATTTCTTTACCTGTACGTTCTGAGTGAAGCTGAAGTGTTATAATGCCCAATAAAGACATCAAAAAAGTTTCTCGGCTTGCACATCTTGCATGAACGGACACCGAGTACATTATCGAAAATATACAGCAAAAAAAATTTTCATCTTACAAGTTACAGGCAAATGCACACGGTAGCAAGAAATATTTTCATCTTACAAGTTACAGGCAAATGCACACGGTAGCAAGAAATATTTTCATCTTACAAGTTACAGGCAAATGCACACGGTAGCAAGAAATATTTTCATCTTACAAGTTACAGGCAAATGCACACGGTAGCAAGAAATATTTTCATCTTACAAGTTACAGGCAAATGTACACTGTGATATGGACGGTCTGCTTTACGCGCGCGCCATTTCACACCCATGATTAGGCATTTTCTCTCTCCGATTGAACTGTTAAGTTGACTGATGGTGCAGGATTGTTTTGAGCATGCCCACTGGCGGAGTGGCATCTGTCCTACGAAGACGACTGGGTCACACTTGCTGAACAGGATCCGTAACACAGTTGACCTCCCTTTCAGGTTTCCGAACATCGTCTGGGCCTATTGAGCCTACGCAGCTTCGCGCTGCGTCAGTGAGTTTTACATAATGATTGTATGTATGTCTAATAGCCAGAAGAAATTCGGATGCACGGGTGGTCGCGCCAGCTGCGTTTACTGCGGTTGTCATAATGTACTGGTACATTAAATCAGTGTTGATTGCCTCTTGATATAGCTTAGAGCTAATGTCTGTGATAACCATGGGGACATCAAGTTGACAGCAATGTTCTGGTCTGATTTTAACATTTTTTTAAAATATCAGTTCCAAAGGGTTGAATTTGAAAGGGCCATTAAGACTGCCAGCTTTCTCGCACCTTTTCTCCTATTTTTTCTTCCACAGTTCAGGTGCGATGGTCTCCAGTAGGCCTAGGTCTGTATCCCTGTCTGTTTCACAGGGTCTTGGTCCTTTTTCAGCAAGTGTTATTCTACAATGTCTAGATCTGAATCTTCATTGTGCACGATCAGAATATCTTTTTGATGAGATCAGAGTCTGTCTTTACACGGCATTGTTCTCTGTAAGATATTCTCTCGTTTTTCATTTTATCCATCTTAACGTGTGCGTTTTGATAATGCGCCTAGTGTTTTTTTTTTTCATTCCAACTAGTACTGAGTTCTTGAACAATTTCTACATTTGAGGTGCGTTGGAATTCATTGGCATTGCACAAGGTTTTGAAAGACCATGTTCCATTGCTTCTGAAAGAGCCTTGCTAGTGCCAGAAATATTTGACCTCTTAAACTAGTGAAAGGGTCGACCGGTTTAATTTGCCCAGACCCAAGTTTTATGTTTTGGTCTGAAAGTCTAGAAACTGATACAAATATACGACCCATTTAATGTGTCATTTGATCAGTCCTTAAAAAACAAAGCAGTAGGTCAATTGTTGGAAATTTGAGCACACAACATAACCAAACATTGATCTATTCTATTTTTGGCACAACTTGTCCGAGAATACGCATGGAAGCACAGCAACCAATAAGCAGATGAATAACAAGTGAAATACTCAGAAATTCATCATTCTACATCTGGTCTTCTTTTTTACATAATGGACAAAATTCAAATCAAGTAGCAGCGATGCATGAAGGTGTTCAGAACCGGAGAGAGAGAGATGGGGGGGGGGGGGGGGGGGGGACAGGAAGGTGGCGGGGATCAATCGAAAAGCAATGGGTTAAAGGAGGGGGAAATGGGGGTTAAAGGTAAGGGTTGCAACAGAAAGAAGATGTTTTTTTACGTAAAGGTTGAAAAAACACATTTAATTCAAAATAGCCATATCCATGTGGGGTGGTTCAAATGAAGGGTGTCTGTGACTGTCCCAACTAAGGCCTGGTCCAGAGGCTGGTTAAGGTCTGGCAGGCCCCAGGGACAGCGCCAGGGTGAGAGAAAGTTAACGTAAACTTTTTTGATTTAGGCCTCTTCTGGAAGAGCTTATTGTATCTATGCTTGTGTAAATCTGTCCCTATAATGGGTACGGAGAGGAACAGTCTAGACAACAAGGACTCCACCTCCTCACCCCATCCCCCCTACCTGACAGTACATGTGACACAAACACAAATATAATCTGCTCTAAGTGAATATTGTCTGTTTTCTCTTAAAACACATGGGTCCCACCTCACTCAACTCCCTCCTTCTAACAGCACATTTAACATAGACACGAATATAATCGGCTTTACGTGAATATTGTCTGTTTTCTCTTGGAATTCGCGGGCCAGCATGCAAAGGTTTGAGGCTCTCCTGGGTCATCGTTGAATGCAGCCAGGTTTACATTCTGTCCGTGAAAGCGCCAGTCAGTCACACCAAGACAAAGAGGGACCACTAGACTACATCTTTGCCCACTCCTTTCAGTTGTGGCTGTTGTCTCAGGCTCTGTCAGGTAGTTTACTCGGTTCCTCTGGCGAGGCGAGACTTTATTTAGACTGGCACTTGACAAGCCAGCAGGATTTTTCCAGAGGTCCTTAAAGGGTAGCACCCCCCCCCCTTCCCTCATCTTCCTCCCTCCTCCACCCTGGCCCTCCACACCCATCCACACATCAGCTCCTATGCAGGTGAAAAGTAACTGTTTTTGCTACCATCAAGCACAACGACTATACTATTTTATGACTTTTTTTGTCAAATTTACTGAACAATTTAAAATCAAGTAACTTGAAAAAGACATCAAAACAAAGAATGTAAAATCATCCAGTCAAAGAATATAATCAGCCTATGTCAGCTGATAAAAAAGAAGCAGTTGCAAGCAAGTGAAACAGTAATTATATTTTACAATATATACTTCACGGTCTCAGTTACTTGCATATTTCACATGGTTTAGAGTTCAACAACCAGCGGAGCCCGGTATCAATGCACACACACACACACACACACACACACACACACACACACACACACACACACACTTGCGTGCACGCATGCACGCGCGCACACACACACACACACACACACACACACACACACACACACACACACACACACACAGCTCAGTTGGTAGAGCGCCGGACTCGTGATCCTGAGGTTACAGGTTCGAATTTCGGTACAGGGGGATTTTTCCCTCGGAGTTAACATTGGTTCTGACTCCATTCCCCATACAGTCCTTCGAATGAGACTATAAACCGAGGTTCCGTGTGTGAACGCACGCATAACATCTTGCACACACGTAAAATCCCATCACCAATTTTCGGAAGAGATGGCCAGTTTGGCCGCTGGTATGGATGACACGTTACACATAGCATGCACCCTGCGTGAGAAATTGAAAGAATGGAGGAAGTAAGGATATTGAGTGAACGATATTGGACGATATTGACTGGATGACACGGGAAACGACTGAATGAAGCGCCAACTGGCAGCTCTTCAGTCGGCACTACCCAGGTAGGCAGCCCGTTGTGTAAACGAGTGTGGATTGTAAAGCGCTTAGAGCTTGGTCTCTAGCCGAGAATAGGCGCTATATAAGTATTCATTATTATTATTATTATCACACACACACACACACACACACACACACACACACACACACACACACACACACACACACACGTGCGCGCGGGCGTCAGCACTGCTAACACATGTGAATGTCCACCCCTGCAGTGTAAGGTGTCGTAGAATTGCTTTGCTGAGGCCTTCACGTACATGTCTTGCCAATAAGCCACGCATGCAAAGTTATTAGTATACTAGCTGTATAACCCACACGGATCGATGAACAGGACTTCATAGAAGACCTCGTACATCGTATAGTTCAAGTTCAAGTATGTCCTTATTGACTTAAACCTGCGTTAGCTTTGTTTAGCGTAGAGCGTGGCCTCGGGGGGCTCGTGTAGAGGGTAGCTGGCCAGATTTTTTGTGAGATACGTGTACAGGAAATGACGTCATCAGTAGGCCTTGATAGCTATGATGCGCTGTAGCCTACCAGAGTTCTACATTTAGATCAATTTTGTTGCCGTGAGCTGACCAATTGCTGCGGCTCAGTTGTGACTAAACCAATGAAATGTTGTAGCCTACACTAGTATAATCAAATCTTAAATAAATGTTAGCGAACCGCCCAGAGAACGTGGACAAACGAGTCACAAGACGAAACACAACGCGTTTCGACCTCTTACGTCTTCATCAGGTGAGACATTAACGAATAAAACAATGAAAATTCACTTAGCTTTGATCGCTTCAGATCACCTCGCAGGGTTCAGCGCAAGGAAGAAGGCGTTGAATGAGAACGAGGCTGTTGGAAGGGAAATAGTGAGCGAGTCAAAGTCGTAATGAAGATAATAATATTACTGATAGGAATACTAATAATGGTCAAAATACTGAGAAAAAAAAAAAAAAAAAAAAAGGGACAAGATTACTACCAATCTTAGTGTCAATAAGTATGGGTACGGGAGAAAGGAGAGTGGGTTAGAGGATTCTTAAACAGCAGGGTTGCCGTGGCAACAGTCCCAGAGGCGAAGGCGATGGTGATGTCAATGCCAGTGGTAGTATCAATAGACTGCTTCACAGTGACCAAATAGCTGTACAAACTGGTATATTTCAACCATTTTGACATTAGTGTTTTGACTGAGAGAAGCTCTCCTTAAAAAAAAAAAAGTTATCTAGTGGGGATCTGAAAGGGGTCTCTTAAACTGATTTAGCCAAGCGCCTAACCTAATTTTGTGTTGACTGGAATAGATCATTCATGATCGTAGATCTGCATTTTCTTCCATGTACGGATTTTGTTTAAGTAAGACACACGACTCCTTCAGATCGTGTTCCCTGTTTTGTTAACTAAGCAGCAGGTTTACACAAAATCTTTATTAGTGTTGTTACTACATTTCAATGTGAAATTCCAGCAAACATTTCTACTAAACAAACAAAACAAAATACATTATGTATGAAACAAATGTTTAACAAGATTGAAAAAGCAAGCCACGGTTGCTACAAGTTTCATTTGCATCACGCAGTGGTATTCAGTGAATCGTCTTGATTATTCATCTATGGATGGATAGAAGTCTACTATGTCAAATGTAATGAACATTGTATTTCTCTGTTTGTTGAGTTTCTTAAACCATTGTATGACTTCATAGCTGTTTTTCCAAAGGTTGTATTCGGTGTTTGATTTTATATCTTCTATAGCCTTTTCCAAAATTATCTTGCTTATTTTGCCCAGTTCGGATTTAGATGGGTTTATTAATCTACATGTTGGGTTGTTTTGGAAGTTAGGCTTGTGGTCTTTAAGCGTTATGAAGGCTTCTTTTGTTCCATAGAAGAACTACTCAACAAAGCTTTGAAATTTGCCAACAAATACACAAATATAACAGAGTCAGAAATGGAGATTATTTTCCACACCAAAAAAACCTTACTCCATAGCAGAAATGAAACTTGGATTAAAAAAACGAGCAAAAACTCCACATTTGATGTAACCATGGGATCGTATGATGGTGCCGAAACATGTGAACTAGTCGGACTATTCATGCTATCCAACATCCAAAAACAACTTGGAAAACAGGCCGGTTTATACAGAGATGACGGCCTCGCTGCATTAAACAATAATCCAAGAACCATTGAAAACAAGAAAAAAGAATTCTGTAAAATCTTTAAAAACCACAACTTAAAAATCACAATAGAAGCAAACAAAAAAGTAGTGAATTACCTAGACATAACATTAGACCTCAATGACCATGTGTACAAACCATACAAAAAACCCAATGACATACCAGTCTACGTAAACATCAAAAGCAACCACCCACCATCTATACTAAAAACAATACCCAATGGTATAAACAAGAGACTATCCAACCTGTCATGCAATGAAAACGCATTCAATGATGCAGCAACAGAATATCAAGAAGCATTACAAAAAAGTGGTTACAATTACAAACTACAATACAGTCCAGACAACAGCACGAACAGACATAAGAAAAATAGGAAAAGAAAGATCATATGGTACAACCCACCATACGATGGACAAGTAAAAACAAATGTAGGAAAAGAATTCTTTAAAATCTTGGCAACATCATTCCCAGAAGAACACAAACTGTCCAAAATATTCAACAAAAACATCATTAAACTATCATACTCATGTATGCCCAACCTCAAAAACATGATTGACTCATCTAACAAAATGAAAAGCAACATAAAAGAGAAGGGTGCCGAAAGGACATCTTGCAACTGCACTAAAAAAGAACAGTGCCCCCTAAGCAATAAATGTCTTCACAGCAACATTGTATACCAAGCTACGGTAACATCAGAAAATGAAAAAGAAACATATATAGGGGTTACTGAAAACACTTTCAAAACCAGATACGCAAACCACAAACAGTCATTCAAAAATGAAAAATACAAAAATCAAACAGAGCTGAGTAAATACATTTGGAGACTCAAAGATAAAAAAATAGACTACAACATATCATGGAAAATCATAAAAAGAGCAACACCATACAACAATATCTCAAAAAGATGCAATCTATGCTCCACAGAAAAATGGTTAATATTATGCAAACCACACTTAGCAACTCTGAACACAAAAGTAGAAATTGTAAACAATTGCAGGCACAAGTGGAAATCTTTGCTAGCACATTCCATCTGAACAGGCCCCAATAAGAACCACAGGCCGCACGTGCAGCAAATGAGATCCGCCTGCACACACAGAGTTGAAATCAAGTCCCGCACGCCATAAAAGATCGTTGGCGTGCCCCAAAAGACATCCTGAAGATAGCAACGCTAGAAACAAGCTTGTAGATTTTAACACTTCATTTTTAAAAATATTTTTTAACAGATGTTGCTCCCCAAGGGGTTGAGCACCTTCAGATTTGTTAAGGACTTTTTTATATTGTTCATTATATAATATATATATATATATATATATATATATATATATATATACTGTTCAAAAAAAGTTAAGGACCAACAAGAATGCACAAAAATTTTTAAAAATTCACAAAAATGTGGTCCAAACAAATTGAACCACACGCACAAATTGATCGTGAATGCGGCAACTGCAATTTTGTGGCACACATTTCTCATGCGCCTTCAAAAACACGTGTCGTGACTTGTCATTTTTGGAACAAATTGGGGTGAATTTCTGATGTATTTGGGATCCGAGGAGCATGTGCTGAATCAAAATCATGTGAAGCACGAGCTAAATCAGGCTGCAGGTCATAAAGTATGCTCAACCAAATGTCTTTAAAAGCCACTGTACTGGCGAAAAATGCAATGCAAGAGCATGCCTCCACGTCGAAGACTGAACGAGCTGGATCGAGGAAGAGCAATAGGATGGCTCCAAGAAGGAGTTGCAGTCTGGGAAGTGGCACGGAGACTTGGGGTATCACACTCTGTTGTTATCAGACTCAGACAACGCTTTCAAGACACAGGAAGAGTGCAAGAACGACCACGCTCTGGTCGACCCAGAATAACAACACCACGAGAGGACCAATGCATTGAAAGGCAGGCCACACAAGAAAGAACAGCAAGTGCAAACAACATCAGACGTCGCCTTAGAGATGCCACCAACACTGTTGTCAGTGATCAGACCATACGAACCGCCTACACGCCGCTAACCTCTGTGCTCGACGACCAGCCATAAGACCTCGTTTGACTGATGCCCACAGAGCAGCACGCCGAGTATGGTGCACGCAGCACGTGAGATGGACACATGAACAGTGGGCTAACGTGATGTTTACAGACGAGTTGCGGTTCTGCCTGGATCCCACCGATAGAGGGAACAGGGTCTGGAGACGCCGTGGGGAGCGTTTTGCAGAAGAAGCTGTCCTGGAAAGGAACCGCTATGGTGGGGGATCCGTTATGATTTGGGGTGGCATAAGCACACGCTACAGAACGGTTCTCTACAATGTGGCAGGGAACTTGAATGGTGTTCGCTACCAGAGATTTTGCAACCCCTGGTGCTGCCAGCCCTTCAACAGTTTGGACCTCAGGCAGTCTTTCAAGACGACAATGCATGGCCCCATCGCACCAGAGCAGTAAACACGTTTCTCCAAGCTGCTGGTGTCAACAGAATGCAGTGGCCCGCAAACAGCCCAGACCTGAACCCCATCGAACATCTTTGGGATGAGCTGGGCCGGAGACTGCAGCAGGGTCGTCCTCCTCCTGCTAACCTGGGTCAGCTGTTTGAGTCACTCCAGCAGGAGTGGGCTGCTGTCCCCCAGGCCTTTCTGCGCACACTGTTGAACTCCATGCGACAACGCTGCCTTGAATGCCTTGCCAATAACGGGGGACACACACGTTATTAATCATGACATTGAACAAACACGCCTCCTGTGACTTTCAAATTTGGGGGTGGGGGGTTTTGTACTCCGCTCGATTCCAGTTTGTTGATTCCTCGGACTTGTCTTTACACACTTTTCACATATTCAATAAATTCATGTTACACTTGGAGATTGATCACTTCCCAATTTTCTTTTTTATAAGTCAGTGAAAATGTTGGTCCTTAACGTTTTTTGAACAGTATATATTGCAATATAAATCAGCATGCATACACAAATAAAATAGGAAAGACATATGGATAGACAGACAGATTGACAGACAGACGAACAGACAAGCAAAGAAACAGGAAGACAGAATGGGTTGGGTCATATCAAGTGAAGATAATATATGTTATTATCATAAGGTACATTATTTCTTGAGTACCAATATACAGAAATATTTCAGCAGCAGACAAGGGCCACACAGGATATCCTCAGCAAATGATCAAAACAAAACAAAAAGAAAAAGAAAAAAAGGAAAAAGATGACACGATCAGTCTAGTAATTGCTGTTATATTATGCATCATACGCATTTATGTATGAATGCAGAAAAGACATGTTCCAGAGATGGTAACTAAAGCAGCTAGGTATTAGAAATCAAAGCTTCATAAGCGAGCCATCTGGCATGAAAATCCAAGTGGTTCATGGTTAAGTATGAGTTATATTTTTCAATTTTATATCTATAGGTCACAATTTTCAAGAAAACTTCTACATGTGGAAGACTGCCTTCCAACTTACACTTGTATAGGTAATGTTTTGCTAGAAGAATAATGAAGTGAAAAATGTAATCAGTTGCGATTGTTATGTCGAAACCTAAAAGTATGAAAGACTCTGTTAGGCGTATATTTTGTGCATGAGTGCATTTCTCTTTTACTAAATCAATTAACGTACTCCAAAAACATTTGACTTGAGCACATTTCCAAAACATATGGCAATAGAATCTTTAAATAATCCGCAAAAACTGCATTTATCATTATCAGTAACTCCGATGTCTTTCAAAAAAACATTTGTACCTAAGCACCTGTGAATTATTCTCAACTGAAACCACTTAATTTTTACATCTGTAATCTTATGTGCATAAAAAAGCATGGATTCGAGTCATGAGCTTGTGAAAGTTTGATGTCCCATTTGTCACAGCACGGAGCTCTCAACTGATTATCAATCAGTATATCGTAATAAGTCTTTGAACCTTAATAAGTGGCAAACAATATCTTATAACAGAATATAATATATTTGTTGTTTTCAATGGTAATGTCAAATTTTTTTTTTAATGAATTCAATTATTGCTAACTTATACCCTGTATACGTTTTTAAAAAAATCAATGTTGACATCATATTTTCTTTAAATTGTCCGTGGGAAAGGAACTGACCATTATCATAAAAAATGTGCGACATAATAGATACTTTTGTTTTGAAGCATTTTAGAGACAATGTGTCTTTTCCCAACTTGAATGCTTTTGTTGAATTTTTTGGCAGACATTTGTAATAAAAAAAAAAAAGTTTGTACGCTTGAAGGACATCTGCCCAGAACGGATCATATTTTGTAAATTTTGAGACAATCTCTAGACCATGTTTACTCATATGAGGCCAATGAGGAAAATTACTGAGAAGAATATATTTCCATTTGTGGTTTGATCTCTCAGTCCTACGGATCCAGGATAGTTTTACAGATATGACGTAAGTTTTTTTCCATCAAGAAGACCAATACTTCCATTCTGTATGCTTTTATGCACTGTTTTTCCACTGATTTTTTTTCTTTTTTCACTGTTTTTCCACTGATTTTTTTTTTTTTTTTTTTTGTTCCACACAAACTTGTAACATATACTCTGGCATGTTTGAAAGAAAACATCTGGTGGGTTTGGTAGAAACAGCCAAAGATGAGTCAGCTTTGAAAGGATGATATATTTCAAAATCGCTATTCTACCTAGGGGCGTAATCTGGCGTTTTACCCATATCTTGAACAAATGATTTACGTCTGCTAGTCGTTCTGCCTAGTTTATTTCTATGCAATCTTTCAAGTCATTTGTGAACCATATACCAAGTATTCGAATTGTTTGTGGATTCCATACAATTTCTAAGTGGTCCATGTAGTGGTTTTGACTATTTTTCACACTTCCAAGCCAAACTGCGCTCGTTTTACTCAAATTAATATGAAGACCTGAGACACAGTCAAATCTTAAAAGAACTTCAATACAAGTTTCAAAGGATTTCTTATCCCCTGCGAGTAAGAACTCAGTGTCATCAGTATATTGAGATATCTTAAATTCAGTTTCATTCATTCTGATTCCCCGAATATCTGGATTTTCCCTTACCATAATGGCTAATATTTCGACACAAATTCCAAACGGTTATGGTGAAATTGGGTCTCCTTGTCGACACCCTTTTTTTAATATCGAACCAATGTGATACCTGTCTGTTCACAATAACACAAGAATTGATATTTTTGTAGAATGTGCTTATCCATCTACAAATATCTTTTTGGAAACCAAATGCTTTAAGGACTTTAGACATAAATTCCCAATTAATCGAATCAAAGGTTTTTCAAAGTCTATGTTTAACAACAAGCCAGGCCGATCATTTTCATCTAAATAGGATATAGTGTCAAATATCAATCTTATGTTGTCGCCGATGTAGCTATTTCTAATAAATCCGGTCTGATCTTCATTTATGATTTTAGGCAACACAGATTTTATTCTGTTGACAGTGCAAGATGATCCTATCTTATAAACGACATTTAACAGAGAAATACGTCTCCAGTTTTTTATGTACTGCCTGGATTTATTACCTTTTGGTATACATGTAATGATTCCCTCTCTTTGTACACATGACAGTTCTCCTTTCTTGAAACTTGCATTTAATGCTCTGACGACAAATACACCAATCTGTTTCCAAAAGACTTTGAAGAATTTAGTAGTGAAGCTATTGGAACCGCGGCTTTTATTATTTTTCATTGTCTTCAAGACATATGTCACTTCATCCAATGTAATAAATCCTTCTAAGTCCGCTGCTTCTGTTTCATTTAAATGGGGGATGTCTTCCATCAAATCTTTTATATCACAATTTTCTACAGCATTTTCTGTGTATAATGTTTTATAGAAACTACATACTTCTTTCAGTATGTCTTTTGATTTGTTAAAACATTAAATCTTGTTTATCAATTAGTCTAGCCTTTTTGTTTTACTGATGTAATGCCGTTTTTCGAGATTACAAAAATAACTACTAACTTTCTCCCCATCTGCTATCCATCTAGCGCGTGATCTTAACAAAACTCCTTCTATTCGTTTTCCTGTGATATCCGAGAATCGTTCTGTTTTTCTCGTTAATGACTTTAATATCATCTTCAGTTGTTTTTGTTTTTTTTTGTTGTTTTTTTTCTAACGTAGTAATGTCTTGTTCTAATTGTTTTTTCCTCTTCATAACTCTCTTTTATTCGCAGTGGCATAAGCAATTGTTTTTGACCTTATTTTCATAATAGGAAATCGAGAAATAGATCATCAGAAATTGAGAATTGTAATTTTTCTTCTGTTTCATTAATTTTATTTTGTATTTATAGTGTAGTCTTCTTCAACGTTTTGATTCACAGTATTGATTTCATCTAAATATGACTCATCTTTCAACAGAGACGAGTTAAGTTTTCAAAAAGTATTACGCTTTATGTCTTCATTAAATTTTAGGTTTAATAACACAGCAGAGTGATCTGTTCTGTAACCGGATCCAATGTCTACTTCATCAGTATAAGAAACAACTGTGTCTGATATCAAAAAGAAATCTAGCCTGGCCTGTTGAAATGGATTAATTCTCCTCCACGTAAAACGGCGACACTCTGGGTTTAGTTCCCGCCAAATATCAATCAGATCTAGATTTTCGATCATGTTTTCAACAGCCTGTTTTGCGTGAAGATTATTTATATGTTTGTAATTATGATAATCTCTAGATTAAAATCCCCATCTATTATAACATTTTCTATACCAAGCCCAACAATTTTTTGTTTGAGACAATTGTAAAATTCTGCGTCATCCCTATTTGGCCCATATATTAACTAAAAGGTAATCATTCCTATGTATCTCAGCATGTATCATGAGAAGGTTTCCAGAATCATCCTTAACAATTTGCTTAACCTTAAATTCAAAGTTGTTATTAAACAGAATTGCGACTCCTCTCGCGTTGGAAGAGTAACTTGAGAAATACGCCTTATAGCCCCTCTCACACTGGATATACTGTTCCATTTTTTTTTCAAAATGAGTGTCTTGCAAGAAGTACACAGAATATTTTTTACACTTTAGATAATGGAAGATATAAACGTCTCTTCTTCGAACTATTGAGGCCCTGACAGTTAATTGTGGGAATAGACACACTACTGCCCATTTTTATTTACGAGATGGCTTTGAAGAAGACAATAACATGTGTAAATACATCGAACCCAAAAGAGGTCACCAAGCTCATATACAGTTGATAGCATAAAATGAGCGCATCCAACCCGGTCAAACTGAAGAATTTATGTGTTTTGAACACACAAACACATATAACATGAACAAACGGAAAACAATGTCAAAATGAAAAAGCAAAAAACCATTATCACTACAATCATCATACAAAACACACACACACACACACACACACACACACACACACACACACACACACACACAAAATAATAAGATGATATTTGCTTAACCACCGCAAACGAGCAAAGGGGGCATGCACCAAAGATAAAATGTAAGACCTCATGTCGCATTATAAGTGAATTGAAACATGCGTGCGCGTCAAGCGCTCACGTAGGTATCCAAGAGAGGAGGGGGGGAGGGGGGGGGGGGGAACGGGGGGCTTTGAAAAAGAAGAAGAAAAGGAAAAGGGGGCAGGGTGGGGAGGGGGAGGGAGGATTTAGCATGGTCACCGTGATCTACGTCGTCATTACTATAGGACTGAACACACCTCACAGCTAAAACTGTGTGGAGAGTGCCAGGCGGTCTGGGTCAGAGGAAAACCGACCACTGTGAGTTCTTCAAAATTGTGTCATTTTACTTTTACTCTGCGCGCGTGTCATAGGGAGCACGAGCAAACGAAAAATCGTTTTTCCATCCCTTTCCTCCCCCTCCCTCTCCCTTCGCCCTCCCCTCTCTGTTCGTGTTATTTTTAAATTGGGACAAAAATAAAACAAAAAAAGGGCAGGAGAGAGAGAGAGAGAGAGAGAGAGAGAGAGAGAGAGAAGGCACGCGGTGGGCGACACCATTGTGACACGCATCGCTCATCACAACTGAAAAATCCACAATCCCTTCGGAAGATGAAGGTGTCCATTTTACAAACATCTTTCATGACGCCGGTACGTGCAGCCTCTCTCTCCCTCCCCCCTCCCCCACCCCCTCTCCCCTCCCTCCCCCCTCTCTCTCTCTCTCTCTCTCTCTCTCTCTCTCTCTCTCTCTCTCCGAAGCTTCCATCACAACACAGCGTCAATTATCTCGCTTGCAATTCTCTTCCATATAAACAACAACAACAACAACAACAAACCATTTTTACCATTGCAAACGTACATCTACAGGATAATCAGCATTAGATTATTCAATGGGAGAAAGAGAGAGAGAGAGAGAGAGAGAGAGAGAGAGAGAGAGAGAGAGAGGGAGAGAGAGAGAGAGAGAAGAGGGGGGAGAGAGCCAGCCAGCCAGCCAAACGGGCAGGCAGACAGAGACGTAGGCAGACTAGCAGGTAATCAGCAGATTAGAGAGAAAGAGGGAGAGAAAGAGAAAGAGAGAAACGGACATACAGATAGACAGGTACAGACACATACAGATAGAGATGGGGGAGGGGGGGGGGGGGGTAAACGTTGATATTTCATGTGTGCATTCAATAAGGCAATCAGCAATTCCCTCAGGAAATAATCTATTGATTCTACCCAGAAAAGGTTTCATAATAGTTACATAGATGTTTTCTTTCTTTACCGTTCTGTGAATAGCTTCAGTAAAATACAACATCTGTAATCTCAACCTCCATTTCCTTCTATTCACCCCTACCCTTTCTTTATTAGCAAGAAAAAGGCCTCCATTCAAACACAACAAACATGAACACGCCTGTAATTCTATTCAAAACAGAGGGGGGAAAATGATCATTTTGAGCATTGAAAAGCCCGTCCAATAAAATTATTCAGCATCTACGTAATCCATGAAATAAAAAGTACAGAAACTTATATCAATGGCACTCAAAAAGCAGGCAGACCGTTTTAAAAATAGACAACGCCAATAATGACAGAAGCTTATGGTTTTGATTTGTTTGTAGTACAGCGGACTGACACACAAAACAGGATCAGCCTGTGGAATGACAATCCTAATGCTCTCCGAAAGAATCATATTTTACACGAACCATGTCAATAGGAGCATCACAACATGGCCGAATTACAAGTAATAATTATCCCAAACGCTTGCAGAGAGGACCAAGTACCGATGATTATGGCAGCACAAAATGAAATGACAAAAACATAATTCTTAACAATATGAACAGGCTTAATACTAGATACCAGTATTGACGTTGACAATCCTGACAGTATTCTGACTGGATCAATCAATGGGGTAATAACAATCATATAGGTAGTCTGCAGACATGATGAGTCATCACAATGATAACAATCACAACTGTTTAGAATGGAGATATACTATCTAATGGCAATACACATTATAGACGGGATCAACTGATGAAAATCATAATGACCTACAAAATGAGAATGGGTCACAGCTAATGGCAATCTAAACAGAGAAAATACAAAACAAGATAAAAGGATACGGTGCTTGAAAGATGAAATACTGCTTTATAAAATCATATGATGCAATGGGGACATTTTACTTTAATAAGAAAAAATAGTGTCTGTACGTTTCACCAGACATCTTGGAATACTACACCTACGTGGAAAACTTCTTGTGGCAACTAACCGCCAACCTCTGGAGTATCAAGAGTTCTTCTAGTTGCAAAGTGAGACGACTGCAGGCGGAAATCTAAACAAATCTTAATTAAATGTTGGCGAACCGCCCAGGGAAACGTGGACAAACGAGTCACAAGACAAAACACTACGCGTTTCGACCCTTAGGTCTTCTTCAGGTAAGACACAAACAAATAGGACAACGAAAATTCACTTAGCTTTGATCGCTTCAGAGTTCAGCGTAAGGAAGAAGGTGCTGAACGCCACTTACGCTATTCTCATCCTCTCCTCGCAAAAACAATACTAAAAGGAAAGAATGAAAAAGAAAAAGCACCCGCCACAAACCAAGCAGAATAACAATGAAATCAAAGAAAACCATAATGATTGAAACGGGGGAGAAGGGACATTCAGAGCAAAACAATTCTCGTGCTTTTGCTCCACTCTGAGCCATTATCTTTTTCACCTAATATTGTTTCAGAAATGGCATATGAAAGATTGAATGCATGCTTGTATAAACAGACATTGTAATGTTTGATGAAGGCGAACAACCACTGCGAAAGTGGAATAGAAATGAAATAGTTGTAATGTACAAGGAACACCAAACACAGAATCACGTTAAAGATTCACGAAGTAGCAATCAGACATAGATGATAACAATTCTAAGAGCAGACATAAAGGAGGTCATATTCAGGTAATAACACTATTAATGCTTGAAAGCCTCTATAGAAAGCGAAAGAACCAAAATCTTGCATTACAATGATCAGTCATTCATAAGAAGTGTTAAAAAGCTTGGAAAACAAAGAAGCACTAGATGCAACGATAATATTCGTTAACAGTTTGTAGTATACCAAATCAAGATTAACATAACAAATTATTGATACGATCACTTAATTTAAAAACAAAAGTTTGAGACAGAAACCTAATGATCATTCTATGGACATCAGATATTTTCGAAGGTCTACGTTTCTATATAATCTAACATACCCTTAAACAAATGTATACATAAAGAATAGAACAAGAAGTTGGCTTAAACAATAGAACATGTATGCATAATTAGCCCTTTAAGCAACAGCATATGCATGTTTGGAGACAATGGGGGATGGGAGGGAGGGGGCAAATCACAAAGCCAGACATTCAAGCATATCTCCAAATAGAAACTTGCCTTAGAAGACATTGTCCTTTTCGCAAGCACGTTAAAAGCTGCCGTGCTTAAAGAAACACACCAAAAAAGCTTACAATGATTCAAAAGATAAAACCCAAACACTGAGGAATTCTTCCATTTTTAAAAACGTCTGACCATAATGAAAATCTGCTTAGGAGTAATAACAGCAGTAAAACTCATCATGACAATATTTCTTGTCTTTATTAAAGCATCATGATCACACTGGTAGTGACAACAAACAAAAACACTTCCCACAATTTCGTGCCATAAAACTCATTTACAGAAGGCCCTCAAATTGCAACCACAAAAAATTATTGTCGAAACAAATGAAAATTTCATAGCATTCTTTCTGAAAAGTTTGTAGTTCCTCCTTACATATTCTTTATGAAAAGTTTGTAATTCTCCCTCTCACAGTTGCAGCTTAGCATTACAAGAAATATCAGTACACACACACGCACGCACGCACACACGCACGCGCGCAGCACGCACGCACACACACACACACACACACACACACACACACACACACACACACACACACACACACACACACTCACACAATCTACATCATGACAATATTTCTTGTCGTTTTAAAGCATCATGATTACACTGGTAGTGACAACAAACACAAACACTTCCCACACTTTCCTGCCATAAAACTCATTTACAGAAGGCCCTCAGATTGGAACCACACAAACATTATTGTCGAAACAAATGAAATGTTCATAGCATTCTTTATGAAAAGTTTGTTGTTCCCCCTTACATATTCTTCATGAAAAGTTTGTAATTCTCCCTCTCACAGTTGCAGTTTAGCATTACAAGAAATATCAGTACACACGCACGCACGCACACACGGACGCGCGCAGCACGCACGCATGCACACACACACACACACACACACACACACACACACACACACACACACACACACACACACACACAAAACACACACACGCGCGCGCGCGCGCGCCACACACACACACACACACACACACACACACACACACACACACACACACACACACGCACACATCTACATCATGACAATATTTCTTGTCGTGATTAAAGCATCATGATTACACTGGTAGTGACAACAAACACAAACACTTTCCACACTTTCCTGCCATAAAACTCATTTACATAAGGCCCTCAAATTGCAACCACAAAAAATCATTGTAGAAACAAATCAAATTTTCAAAGCATTCTTTATGAAAAGTTTGTAGTTCCCCCTTACATATTGTTTATGAAAAGTTTGTAGTTCCCCCTTACATATTGTTTATGAAAAGTTTGTAGTTCCCCCTTACATATTGTTTATGAAAAGTTTGTAATTCTCCCTCTCACAGCTGCAGTTTAGCATTACAAGAATATAAGTATACACACACGCACGCACGCATGCACACACGCACGCGCGCAGCACGCACGCATGCAGGTACACAGACACATAAATACATACATACATGCACACATACATACATACATACAGACAGACAGACATAGGGGTGGTGTCGCTGTATTCTACTTTTGAGCCGTTCGTGGTGAGAATACCTCAAAATTATAGACTGTGATATAAAGTAAATGATTGAAATTGGGGAGAGCAGACCCTCTGAGCACAATAATTTTCTTGCTTTTGCTTCTGCTTTCAACCATTCTCTTTTTTCCCTAATATTGTTTCTGTAAAATGAAATGGCATATGATATTTGAATAATCAGACATTACGATCTTTGATGAAGGCAAACGATCAATGCAGAATAGGAATAGAAATGAAAACATTTTGAAATTATACAAGGAAAATCAAACACATTGAATTACATTACACGTGTACAAAATGGCAATCATTTGTAACTGAAGGAAAATCAAACACACAGAATTACATTAAACGCTTACAAAATGGAAATCGCCCATAGATAATAACAATTGTAAGAGCCGTCATAGTAAAGGAGACACTCGCATGATGATACTATTACTTCTTAAAAGCTTTTAGAGGCAAAAACATAATCCAAAAACTTGCATAATGATAATCAGTCTTTCATATGAAGTGTCAAAAATCTTGCAGATCGAAGGCGCACTACATATAACGATAATAGTCGTGAACAGCATGCAGTTACCAAATCAAGATTAACATTGGCAAATTATTGATACTATCACGTAATTCAACAAAAAAATAGACACCTAACAATCGCCCTACCTACATTAGATATTATAACAGGTCTACTTTTCTGTATGGTATAATTCACTCTTTGAAAACGAATATATAATAAAGTGTAAAGTATTGAACAAAATGTTACCTCCTTAAACAACAGTGCATATATGCAAAGTTGGCCCCTTAAAAACAGTAGATACATGTTTGCACAAATCAGGAAGAAGGGGGGCGGGGGGGGGGGGGGGGGATTTACCAGCCAGACATTTAAGCATGGTTCCAAATAGAAACTTGCCTTAGAAGACACTCTTCTTTTCGCAAGCACATTAAAAGCTGCTTTCATGAATAAACATACCAAAAAAGCTTACAATGATTCAAAAGATAAGACACGAACATTGATGAATTCTTCAATTTGTAAAAACATCTGATCATAATGAAAATCTGCGTAACAAAAACAACGGCAGTAACAGTCATCATGATAATATGTCTTGCCATTATTAGAGCATGACCACCATACTAGTAGTGACAACGGACACAAAAACTTCCCACAATTTCGTGCCATAAAACATTTACAGAAGCCCCCAAGTTCGCAGCTGAAAGTTCTTTTCATCGTATTCATCAAGAAAAGTTTGTAATTCTGCCTCTCACGGTTGCAGTTGAGCATTGCAAGAAATATGTATACATACATACATACGTACTTGGGGTGCCATTGCATTCTATTTTTGAACCCGTGGTGGTGAGAACACCTCAGAACTATGGACTGTGGTATATCTGCATTTGATACCATGGGAGAACAAGCACCATCAGCCATGTCTCACAGAGGGGTACAAAGCAGTGGACGAAAGGCCTCTGAGGAGGTGATATGAATGGTTCTGTTTTCAAGAGGGACTACGATGGTCCCCATATGTTGCTAGTGAAGGATTTGAATTCATAATCTAATGCCTATTTTCATTCCCGTTTTCCTTCTCTCACAACCCCTATCCTTCACATTCTCTTTATCTTTGCCAAGTAATTAATGTAACAAAAAAGGAATTGTTAGCCTCCACTTGTTACCTCCCCTCCCCCCTCCCCCCCCCCCCCCCCCCCCCCCCCTCACCTCTCCCTACGAAATTGTTCAACGAATTATTGTTTGGTTAGTCGGTAGGAGACTGCATCTCTTAGGATATTAAAGTAAAGGCTGTTCTACACATTTCTTAGTTTCTGTTCACATGTGACTAACAAATTTGGGTTACCAAACATCACAGCTGACCACTTTGACAAATGTTTACCTGCCTTGTATCCTTAAATGGTTCCTCAAAGATTTCCACCTACATTTAATACTCTCGACATAATGATTTCAGTTTTACAGCTACTACTTTCCTTACAGCGCTGTCTTCTTGTTTTACTTTTCTGCCCTTCACTGGCTGCTTTGAGGTGCCGTAGTATTCAGGGTTTGAACCCTTGGTGGTGATGATACCACATACTTATAGTGTGGTATATCTCCATTCATACGAAAAGAGTACAGGTACAATTTCCCTGTCTTACTGACGAGTCTAATACGAATGGTTCTGTCTTCATGATGGACTACAATGGTCCCAAAGTTAGCGAAGTATTTATAATTTAATGCCCGATTTTTCATTCCCGTTTTCTTTCTCTCACAACCGTAACCTCCCCCTCCATCTTTGCCAAGTCATTCATGAAATTACAGAGGAATCGTTAGCTTGCACATGCTTCCCGTCACTACTAAATTGTTCAACATACTAAAGATAGATAGATAGACAGAAGAGGGGCGGGGTGGAGAAACATGCCTTATTTCTGTAACACGAAGACCAGCATCTATCATATGTGAAACATCGCAAATTCACAACAATTTTCTTTTTCTGTTTACATGATATGTATTTTATAAACAGTATGTAGCTTTGTTCAGCGCAATTGTATTGAAAAATGTTACAGCTCCACTACGTTGTTTTTGTTTAAAATAACCGTCGTAAGGAATAATGGAAAAGATTCGTCAACAATAACCGTCTTCACGTCACGAATTTGTAATTTTTTACCATTATTTTTAGTTAAATGCTCAATTTATGGCAACAACAACAACAAATCCCGTAAAATCATTGCATTTAATTAATAAAAACAGCGAGAAAAAAATACAGAAGACACTAATACACTACCTTATGAAAAATGTAAGCCCTAATATATGTGTCCCTCACACCACACATGTTTTGGAAAACAACCCACATTTATATACGTGTAAGTATATGTCTACATCTGCCTGTATATTCATATATGTCTGTCTATGCATCTCTACACACACACACACACACACACACACACACACACACACACACACACACACACACACACACACATGGACGTATAATAAGTTCAACCACCAGCACCACCACCACCACTACCACCCCAACTACCTCTTGGTGGTAAGGAATCTTTCTCTTCAAACAGTAGGTTTTTTTTTTAATAATCCACATTCATGATAACTATAGAAATACAGCATAGAAAAATAGCTTGGCTGACGTAATAGCAACATTACTTGCAATGGTGCTAGCAAGTTGATAACATAACTTCAAGTTCAAAAACATCAGTAAATAAAATCATCATTATACTGATAAATATTTCAAGATGATTTTAAGCATGTGACAAAGTGGAATAAATAGAAACATGAAACCATAAAAAGGAAGATAAAATAAGAATCGTAATTCCAACAACAAAAAATAACAGCAATTAGAAAAAGGAGTAACAGCATACATTCATAGTAGCAATACTAGTATTATCACTATCATAACAATAACATAACAATGACGTTTCATGGCATCCAAATACTGATGACACAAATGTAACAAAACCAATAATGACCATGAATGTCAGAGTTAATTTAATGAGGGTTACATTTTTCCTATGATGATAACATGTATTCACCACAAACACAAGTACAATCGTAGCGCCAACAGCTACATGACCATCACCAATGCCACCATGTTCTCGAACACAACCATTAGGAGTGGCATTGGCAGTAGTAATTATACTAATTACAACAATACATATCAGTAATCAGGTGGTTTATTGTCCTTGCCATCACCACCACCACCTCTATGACCATTATCATATCCACCACCTTACCGACCACAAGAATTTGAAACGATACTAATCGTAATAACGGTGACTTACTATACATTACCCATCAGAAATAGAAGAACAGCAAAAACATTGTTTCAATCAAAGTATATTGGTAATATGACAACCTGTCAATCCATGTGTCTTATTTATTTCTGCCAGACTCCAGCATTATTCTTTCATTGAAATATTCCTCCATGCCATGTTCTGCTTCAGTTCTAGTGAGTTATTATACATTAGCCATCAAAAAATAGAATAGCAGGAAAAACATTGTTTCAATCAAAGTATATCGGTAATGTGACAACTCTATCAATCCATGTGTCTTACTTATTTCTGCCAGACTTCAGCCTTCTATTTCCATTGAAATACTCCTCCATACCATCTTCTGGTTCAGTTTTCTTTCTATTCTTTTTCCGATTTCTCCGTGACCGAATTCTGCCAACTATGCTTTGCTTGGCAACCGTTTGTCCTTGCTGGAGGACAGCAGTCTGTGGCCCTGCTCCACCTGTTGGTAGTGCTGTCCCTCCTGTAGAATCCTCCCCACAGGGCTGGCCCTGAGAGACTCTGGGAAGATCTGTTGACATGCCGTTCGTGGGACTGCTGCAGCCTTGACAGATCGATGTTCCGGGACACCCTGCAAGTTCGTCTGATATCACGCTTCCAAGATCGTTGAAGTTTTCAGGGGTCACACTTCTTCCATCACGTGCCAGTCTGTCCGTTGCATTATTTTCTCCATTCACTGTTTCGGAATCTTCCAAGCTTGTTATGTTCATATTCAGAGTCAAGTTGGAAGATGAAATAGACGGTGACGGTTCTTCATGAAGTATGGACTGTGTACTGTTTGTTTCTACATCATAACAAGTACTGTTCGGTGTACAGTTGTTGTAAGTCTTTTCATACCAACAGGAAGCAGGTAAAAGTGTTGATAACGAATCGTTGCTGTAGTTCAGTGACATTTTTTCTGGCTCAGTGCTGGAATTTGCCATGCTGTTGGGAGTCAACTGACTCGGGAAGCTGGTCTGGTTTGCGTCATCATGAGTCAAACTCGGCCCTTGATCTGTGTCCTGAAATTTGCTCTGGTGGCACTCATTGATCCCAGCATCGTAGGTCTTTGGTGTGGTTTCATCACGTGATGTCTTATTCCTCTTGATACTTGGAGTGGGAGAGGTGGAGAAGTCTTTGGGATAGGTATTGGATGCGCCAGGCACTTCACTATCCTGGTTCTGTGATCCTCCGGAAATCAAATCAGACAACATCTTGGAAATTATTCCTTGTATTAGTTGCTGCCTGTAATCCATTTCTGTATTTGGCCTGAAACAGAACGTTTGCAACGTTTATTGCTTTCTTCATTAACATCATTTTTTGTGTGCAACTACAACTGTGCGAGCTTATATGCGTGTGTGTGTGTGTGTGTGTGTGTGTGTGTTGTGTGTGTGTGTGTGTGTGTGTGGTGTGTAAGTATGTATGTGTGAATGTGCGTGCGTGTGTGCGTGCATGAATATATGTGCACGCATGCATGCATACGTGCCCTTGTCCACGTGTGTGTGTGTGTGTGTGTGTGTGTGTGTGTGGTGTGTGTGTGTGTGTGTGTGTGTGTGTGTGTGTGTACGAGAGAGACAGAGAATGTGGGTGCGCGAGCGCGTGTGTATATATGCGTGATTACTATCGTCGATTACCTTGTAGCTGTTTTAAATCTGGAGAAAATGACTAATGCATAATGGATAACGCTTCGAACTGAAGACATGTTTTGTCTTTCAGGCACCAGTGTAGAAGTTGAGAGATCCCGGTTTTCCTTTTCGAGTCTCAAGGCAATGCCCTCCACATTCGAATGCTTGAAAAGAACATGCGCCAAAGAACATCTCTTGAAAGTCCCCCTCACTTCATTACTGTTGTCGAAAATGTCAGGACAGACAGACGGTCAGACATCCACATATTGGAATGGTCAATTCCTAAATTACCAGCTCCCTCGATTTTCCATGCTGTGATATGGGGAGAAAGAGAAAACCAGGCTACCGAGGCACCAATCATTAAGCTTCCAAGGCAAAATACAGTAATTTGCGCATGATATATGTATAGATTTTTGTGTGCGCCCACATGTGAAAAACTTTTCCCTCAAGCGTGGGACATCATTAGGCTTGCTGGTCGTCTGGGACTTTGGGAAATCACCACAAACGAATATCATTAGATCTGGTTATGACTCCAAACGCCAGAAAGGCAGTAAGCTTCATTGTCAGGTGAGAGGAAAGGAACTCTGTCATCAGCCCCATGCCTATAGCCATTAGGACCATTCCGATACATATTTTTACACACGCACAGAATACCACTACCATCCAGATTTACGTTCCTGTACAAGACTAATACCCACAAAACAACTGATCAATTCAACCAAAAGTTGGAAAGCATTATAAAACGAAATTCCAAGAAAAAAATCTTGAATATCTTAACAGACTTGGACACCAAACAAGGTCCAGATATATGGGTGCGAACGGTGGAAGGCTTTGAAACAGCAAAAACTCATAACAGAAGACTGTAACTCGTGGAGTCTACCACTTTATCCTGGCCGGCAATTCTCTTTATTTGCGAGACCAGGCATGCGATCAGTCTAGTAGGAAACGCGCACTGAGATGAACAATTAAATAAGCTTCATTCTTCTCTACAGTTATGAATCCTAATGAATCTGAAAAGAAAAATTCGAAGAAGTCAGAGAATATCAAGAAGACCAAACTATGAGGTGCTTATGGCATTTTAGACTAGTTTGTCACCAAAAAGCTAAAGAGAACATGGAAAATGGAGAATGAATTGAGAGAGAGAGAGACAGAGACAGAGACTGTAATCAGTAGATAAATAAAATGCCACTAATCCATAACGTTGTTAAAAAAATGTAAAATGCAGTATGCAGTTGGGAAGATATCAATTCGACGAAACACTAGAAACACGTTGAAGACTGGGCCTTCAAAAGTGTAACATTATAATGTATCTGTATCCCCTTCTCCCCTCACCCCCCCCCCCCCCCCCCCCCCAAAAAAAAAAAAAGTCTGTGGTGTGAGATAAATAGATAAATAGACTGATAGATGGATAAATAGATAGACAGATAGGAAGATGTGTGATGTGTGTGGTGTTCTTTGTATGTGATATACATGCGTATAAACAAGCGAAAAAAATGCTACACAGACGACGAGAAGAATAATTTTGGTATAGTACATAAACCCCATAGCACATGACAGGTGAACAGAGAGCTGCTGAGATCCCTTAACATCTCGTTATCAGCTGATTGTATACTTAATCACTTCAAAGCAGTCAAGTTTTATTTCTTCTTATTTCTGCATGTTTCATTACCGTGCTATTGCTAACATGAGTTTTACAAACTGAATAAGAAGAACTGCAAAAAGAGGGATACTGAAAGAATAAATGTCCTCTTATCCCTGTTTGAAAATATGACAACGGTAGGATAACACAACAACTGCTTGAATACAGACTGAAATGGGTCGACAATCATAAACATGAAGGGTCTTAAAGATGGTGACTTGTGGATTCCTCCAGGACAAAATACAGCAAAGGTGAATGATGATAACATTTATAGTGGGGTTTTTATGTAAGCATTTAAAAAAAGAGGCAATATGGATACATTTGACTCGCATGTAATTGAGACATTCAACAGCAGATCGAAAGGCACAGGGTAGGTGAAGAAGGAGAGGTGTATACAGATACAAATTTGACAAGACGATCTAATGACAAGCTCAGATAGGACAGGTGGCAGTCAGCACCAACATTAGCTGACAGCTTGGCATGATTCGTATCTGTCCACGTTGAACACTTCTTTCATCAACGACCCTAGGTGTCATCAACCCACTTCAGCCAGCAAGTCCCCTCCTTCCCCGCCCCCACGTTTAGACAAGATCCTGCCCCATGCCAGCACTCTAAAATGTCCTGACCTTGAATATTGCTGGTCTCTTTGCCAATTACACAATGACCATACAAGCCTCGCACAGTCTGACATTTACATGTTTTACACGTTACTGTGTTACGTGGTCTAGCTAAGTTCTAAATTTAACAATACACTAGTTCTCATCTCCATTCCGGCTTTGCAAAAATGGAACTAAATGGTTTGATTTTTGACAAAATGTAATTTGTTGTGTTACATTTTTTTTAAAGAAATGTCATTTAACATTTTGTTTCTCACTAGATAAGAGACTAGTTGTGAGAAAAATGATTTATAGGAAAATAAAATCTGTTTCCTGTTGATGTGTTTTTATTTAAAAAAACAACAACTCTTAATCACAGAATCGGAAATGAAATGAGGCAGGGAACAGTAAACGACAAACAGTAAACAAGGGGGTATTTTTTGCTCCCATAAGAAAACCCAACACAGAGTAACTTTTATTCAAGACTGGCACAGCCTTTTAAACTTGAATAAAGTCTGACAAATACATAGACGAACAAACTAATAGTGGGGGAAAAAACAAGCGCAGGCCAACAACTGAACTGTCTTCATAGTAATGACTTGGCAAAGATTTGGACTTAAGGAGGGGGGAGGGGGGGGGGGAGTTTGAAGATGGAGAAACTGGGAACATGAAATTAAGAAAATATGTTACAGATATGAAAACTCTTCACTAGCTGCATAAGGGAACCATTGCAATCCCCTTTGAAGGCAGATATATTTGTATTGCCTGCTCCGAGGCCTTTCGTCCGCTGGGTCGGAACTCATCAGGGAGACACGGCTGGTTGTGTCTGCGCGCCTGACGTCAAATAGAGACACACCACAGTCCATAATACTGTGGTGTTCTCACCACCAAGGGTGCAAAAAAGAATCCAACAGCACCCCCAAAGCAGCCAGCGAAGAGTAGTAAATGAAACCAAACGAAAGTGTGGGGAGGAAAAAAGTTGCTGAAAAACTAAAGACATTATGCAAATAATAGAAAATGTAGTGGACCATCTTTGAGCACACGCCTCAGGATCCACCCAAAGGCTGTGCCAGTCTTGAATAAAAGTTACTCTGTGTTGTGTTTTCTTATGGGAGCAAAAAATACCCCACTTGTTTACTGTTTGTCGTTTACTGTTCCCTGCCTAATTTCATTTCCGATTTTGTTTTGATTAAATTGAGGTTATTTGTATTTGTTTCTGTCCATCTGTGTGTTTGTCTTTTGATCTTCCTTGCATCTTTGGGTGGAGCCTCAAGCGTGGGCTCAAAGATTGTCCCCTACATTTATATTATTTGCATAATGTCTTTAGTTTTTCAGCAACTTTTTTCCTCCCCACACTTTCGTTTGGTTTCATTTACTACTCTTCGCTGGCTGCTTTGGGGGTGCTGTTGGATTCTTTTTTGCACCCTTGGTGGTGAGAACACCACAGTATTATGGACTGTGGTGTGTCTCATATTGACGCCAGGCGCGCAGACACAACCAGCCGTGTCTCCCTGATGTGTTCAGACCCAGCGGACGAAAGGCCTCGGAGCAGGCAATACAAATATATCTGCCTTCAAAGGGGATTGCAATGGTTCCCTTGTGCAGCTAGTGAAGAGTTTTCATATCTGTAACATATTTTCTTAATTTCATGTTCCCAGTTTCTCCATCTTCAAACTCCCCCCCAACCCCCCACCCTCCCCCCCTCCTTAAGTCCAAATCTTTGCCAAGTCATTACTATGAAGACAGTTCAGTTGTTGGCCTGCGCTTGTTTTTTCCCCCACTATTAGTTTGTTCGTCTATGTATTTGTCAGACTTTATTCAAGTTTAAAAGGCTGTGCCAGTCTTGAATAAAAGTTACTCTGTGTTGGGTTTTCTTATGGGAGCAAAAAATACCCCACTTGTTTACTGTTTGTCGTTTACTGTTCCCTGCCTCATTTCATTTCCGACTTTGTTTTGATTACACTGAGGTTATTTGTATTTGTTTCTGTCCATCTGTGTGTTTGTCTTTTGATCTTCCTTGCATCTTTGGGTGGATCCTCAAGCGTGGGCTCAAAGATTGTCCCCTACAATTTATATTATTTGCATAATGTCTTTAGTTTTTCAGCAACTTTTTTCCTCCCCACACTTTCGTTTGGTTTCATTTACTACTCTTCGCTGGCTGCTTTGGGATGCTGTTGGATTCTTTTTTGCACCCTTGGTGGTGAGAACACCACAGTATTATGGACTGTGGTGTGTCTCTATTTGACGTCAGGCGCGCAGACACAACCAGCCGTGTCTCCCTGATGAGTTTCCGACCCAGCGGACGAAAGGCCTCGGAGCAGGCAATACAAATTTATCTGCCTTCAAAGGGGATTGCAATGGTTCCCTTATGCAGCTAGTGAAGAGTTTTCATATCTGTAACATATTTTCTTAATTTCATGTTCCCAGTTTCTCCATCTTCAACCCCCCCCCCCCCCTCCTTAAGTCCAAATCTTTGCCAAGTCATTACTATGAAGACAGTTCAGTTGTTGGCCTGCGCTTGTTTTTTTCCCCCACTATTAGTTTGTTCGTCTATGTATTTGTCAGACTTTATTCAAGTTTAAAAGGCTGTGCCAGTCTTGAATAAAAGTTACTCTGTGTTGGGTCTTAATCACAGATTTATGGCCGGGATCACTGGAATGGTCTTAATAATGCATAATTTTCTGTCGAAGTTGATTATACTTATGCTTTTACTTGCCGAGAAATGCCTGTATTAAAATTTCACACACCACACACACACACACACACACACACACACACACACATACACACAACTTAAACAGATTACATAACTCACGTGTTACATTTGTGAATCAAAGTTCTGAAAAAATCTTGTCAAACGTAAGACTGGTGCGATGACTCAGGCAATACATTAAAGGAACTGATCACAATTTACCATAGGAAAAATGGGACTGGTCTTAAAACCGGAACCTAGAGAAAGGCCCATCATGAAACAGAAAAAGGACATCGAAGAAAAATCTTACGGAGAAACAACACACACAAACACACGTAGAATAGCAAGACATGCTTGTCGAAATGATGGTATGTTAAACAAAATATGTGGCAAAGTGTTGGGTAGTCTAATCAAATGTTTGATAAAAACATCAGATGCTATAGACTCTACGGATGCTACCAAGTTCATGAAAGTTGTCTTTGGACAGGAACAACGATTCTGAGCAAGATCCAATACAAACGAAAGATCCATAGTCTTCATTTACCACGTATGTCTGTTCAGGCCCTGTAAACCCCCATTATTGATTTTTTTTTGTCCTTGCCCAATGGATTATCTTGTTGTGCAGGGTTTTTTTAACACAGTTCTTTAAGCCAGGATGTGCAGCCTTTAGAATCCAAGGTCTCATGTCCGAGTCATTCATTGTTGATGTGTGAGTGACAGTCCATAGAAATGTAAAAAGAACATTGATGAATTGCCCGACTGTTCACGATTCTTGGGTTTGTGGTAAATTGGAAAACCTCTGATACTCAAACAGGTCCTCAAACCCCAGATGTTTTTTCAGATGCATATATCCCAGTTACACTCAACGAGCATGCAGACATGTCGTCAACGAAAAACAGTGAAGTTTGTGAACACGTACATAATATGTAAATATCAAACATGTTAGGAGATCTCTCACCTGTCAGTGGAATGGGACACAGAGATGCCCAATTTATGTACAATCTTCACCAATCGCTCTGTCCTTATCGCTTGCAGCTGCTGTGACCACTGCTTCATCTGAATGTCTCCAGCGTCATTATTCATCCGCACCACTTCTGGCATCTGCAATAGTAAAGAAGTGCCAGACCTACATATTTACCTCTCTCTCTCTCTCTCTCTCTCTCTCTCTCTCTCTCTCTCTCTCTCTCTCTCTCTCTCTCTCTCTGTTTAATGTTTAAAATTGCCATGAATCTCTAAAAACGTATAAAACTATCATGACTCTGTACGACCCAGTTTTATAGGAGATCATCGTTACAACCTGCATAGATATTTTAATCTACCCTCGTCGTAAATGCTATTTTGGAAGAGAAATTGTGTATTTCAATTGTTCAGCGTTTGGTTTTAACGATGAAAAGCTAGCTCTAACTGAGTGTGGTATTTTGCTATAAACTAGGTCACATGCTGCTTATTCCGGCTTTTCCGTACACTTTTGTCATGTCCCTCCTAACACCAGCAGTATTCAGTGAGCTAACAATGACGGGCTGTAATAACACAGTCGACTAGTTGAGACACTGAAATGCTGCTGAAGCACTTTGGTGGCGTTCGGCAGTCTATAATTTTGTCATGTAGAAATAAGCAGAACACTATCTACTAAACATCCTACTGACGACATTGTTTGAATAAGGTATGGGGTCAGATTTAACCTGTGTCTCTCCCCTTTCCCTCTTCCGCATCCTCGGCAGGGAAACTCTGCCCATCGCAACAGCTGACAGTCCCCAATAATTCTCAACCACTGAACATTTTCACACAAGCTCCAACATAGGCATGGATGTGCAGAAGGAATGAATACTGAGGTAAGAGTTTTTACACAACCCCGTCAGAGGTATGGATATGGAGAAGGAATCAAGGCTGAAGTTACCACAACATCAAGGCTTAGAAGGCTTTGAAATTATTTTGTCATTCTCCATTCCAGGGAAGTGGAGCTGGGGGTAGGGATGGGTGGGGGAGGGCGTTTACCGTTGGATCCTTAACTGTGTAATTATTGTCGCAACTTTGAAAGAAGTAATACTCGTTGCTGAAGATCCATGGTTTGTACTCTGTGGTTCAGTTTCTATCAGAGTCATTCGTTAGTGGGATGTTTTGGCTGGCTCTTACATGAAGTGATTGTTGTTTTCACTATTTCAGCAAATAACTTGTTATTGTCTGAATTAGATCACGCACAACTGAACGCCAGTGAAGTGACTTGGAAGCAGTGCATTGTCAATCTCTGTTTAGATGCCTGATTTGATGCTGGTTGCGTCACAGTAGTTTCACAGTAGTGCTTGGGCGGTGATAGCACAGACCTTCATATGATTTTGTATGGGGAAGCCAAAATGACCAGCATAAGAAGCATTCCACTGGCAGGGCACAATGGATGAAACAGCAACAGTAAAGATATTCCCGAAGCCAGCAGGATGACTCGACAGAGTAGCCACAATGAAGCAACAATGGAGCTGGGATAGCAACAGGATGGCTGGAATATTTGTACTAAAGAATGGAATGAAATGTCAACAAAAAACGAAGACAGCAAAATAGGAGATATAGGCCTAGTTAAGTCTCATTCTCGTCTGTGGCTGTGACATTCTCTTCCTCCGTTTTCATTCCTTTCAGTATGTCCGTTGCTTGTGGCTCTGAGCTTTGGATTAGCGGTACGAAAGCTAATTCATAGCACTGATCGAGACACTGAGCCAACGCACCTTACTGACTTTTTGTGTCACCTGTGTCTAGCAACTGATATTCAAAGAAGAGAGTTTTCTTAAAGGGTAAAGTCAACTGCAATAAATTATCATCTGCCTTGTGTTCGATGTATTGCTGTTACAGGCAGGCGTGTTATGAGCAGTCTACAATACAAGACAAATACTTATACGTCAAATTAACAAGACTTGGAGTGCTTCGTTCCACTATGGGAATCAAAGCAGATCTATTGCGGTGCAAACAGATCTCTGATCAAAGCGAGAAACTTTGAGCTGTGACCCATAATTTGGATTTGTGTCAGGAGGGCCTGATCACACCTGACTTATTCACTCAAGGTGTCTGAGAAGCACTATTGGGTTGTCTGGAGCCTGCAATTTCTGACTGTATCAGTGTGAGAAATCAGGTCCCATGTAAGCCAGAACTTGGTTCCCGTGTGGGACTATTGGTCAATTCACTTGCCGACTGACTGGGGTCTGGTTAAATTCACTCTGTTTGGTTGGATAGAATTTGATAAAAGCATGATAAAAAAAAATTCTCTTGATTCTTCTTCATGAGGAAATCGTAGCTGATCATTTTGTGATTGCCTATAGTAATGTGAATTTAAATCACGGTTACTTAAGGGATGCACTTGAACTAACTTCACTAATGCTGCTATGCGACACAAACTACAAAGATTTTCTTCCGGTTATGAAGGTATGCAATTATTACAGGAAGACATTTGTGTATGGTGTATGATATGTAGTGTGTGGTGCTACAGTAAGCTCGGAATTAAAGTAACAGGGAAATAGTTGCTAGGCAAAGGGAAGTAATGTTGGCTAATGTAATGCAGTAGTCTGTTTGATAAGGGTGTTTATTTTAAGAGGAGGAATTCAATTCAATCAATTCAATTCAATCAACTTTATTGTCCATCGGAAATTTTTCTTCTGCTCCACATCATTTCGCAAGTACATAAGACCTTACAAAGAGACATTATAAATCGTTACATAAAAGCCTGTGTTAGTACATGTATTTATATATACATCAACACTCACACACCCCTCCCCACCCCCCACACATACACCTGCACAAACACACACACACACACACACACACACACACACGCGCGCGCGCGCGCGCGCGTGCGCATGCGCGCACACACACATGAAATAAACATTAAATCCATAAGACATAAAACATTACATAGGAAGGCTATCACATGCCCTTTTACTGGGCAGCAGCTGCCTTTAGGTTTTATCTGAGTCCACACGGTGATGAGTGGGTAACTGGAGGGCGGATTTGTGAGGATTTGAATATGTGTGGTTGGCCATAAATTATGTCAGTGACCCTTGGAAATAATCATCCAACATCCATCAAATCCAATTGGTGACTGGCGGTGTGCCTGGCGCACCTAGGGTGGCACCTGTTACATTTTAGCGGGGAGCAGTGTGGTGTCAGTGGCTGATGGAAAGCCAAGCTCCATCTTTAGCCCGTTATGCACCTTCTAGTTCTTCTTTCACCTGAGAACCATTGTCATTATTCCGATGATTCTGTCGTTTTCTGTAAGGTTGCATTTTGAAGCACCACTTGATCATCATCACGATGCTGAACGCCAAACCACAAAAAAGGCTCTACAACTAAGACTCAGTAACTGTCCAGTCAGAATATATTCAGCAGCCCATGACATACTGCGAATTCCTGCAGGAAATCATTGGCTATTTGATTATTTTTGTCCGTTGAGAAGCAGTGTTTTACAGGAATGCACCTTTTTTTTGTAAACTCTGCTTAATAAGGGTAGATGTCTGTCTGCATTCCCTGATCTTTCTTTTATTTCAATCACTTGTACAATGCAGACAATATTTGAAACAGATTCTTCCAGAAGTGATTTTTTCTAAGGAAATTATTGACTATGTTGAGCAGATATGTTTTGCCTTGTACGAAAGGAGTCAGGTCAGATAGATAGATCTGCTACTGGTGACCTGGATCCCAGTAATACCTGTCACATGGTCGGATTATCGGTGACTAAACTGGCACCCCCACCAGTTCTCAAGAGGATGGTGAGAGGGTGGCTAGACACATTGATGGAAATAGACAAAAGATCCATCAAGGGGCGCCAGCTCTGGAGAGCTATTCACGGCCATATAGCTAAGGGAGTAAACCCTGACAAAAAAAATCCGGGTGGAGCCCCTAAAGCGGTTGGGTGGAAAACATTGTCTCCCCCCCCCCCCCCCCCCCCCCCCCCATCCCCGGCTGCTCCTGTGACCGCGTTGTCACCAAAGTGTAATAACCCTGCTGTTCTTTTGATCCGCCAGCGAGATGGAGAGGGAGGACACACTGCATGGGCAACAGGCTGTCCTCTGTATTACAATGCCCAGGCTTGTATCCGTCCATCCATATACAAACACTCACTTGCACCTACGACCTGGAAAGTACACTCCAGCTTCGC
Organism: Conus canariensis; assembly: GCA_033310375.1. NCBI lineage: Eukaryota > Metazoa > Mollusca > Gastropoda > Neogastropoda > Conidae > Conus > Conus canariensis. The sequence goes on from CM065731.1 coordinate 53,727,901, forward strand.
TACTGGAGTCGACACAACACGGAAAGCAACAGATACCGGTTTTAACTCAGCGCTCAGGTGGCATAGAACACGACGGCATGGGTTGCTTCCGACGGTGGGCGAGATCTTCGCGTCTCACTGGACAGCTACCGCACGTCTAAGCTGGGCAGCCCCCAGCCAATAAGGTGCTGTCCCGCAACGACCTGCCTTCTTCACTGAGTGCATGGAGATTAGGAGAACATCCTGCAAGCAAGTCGTAAACACCGCATCAGCAAACAAGAAAACTTCAGGAAAGGGATCAGTGCTAAAGCTGGGATGTTGGAATGTCCAGACAGTGATGCCTGGGCTTTCTCAAGACCTTTATCAGCGACGCTAGAAAAACAGTTGTCATAAACAACGAACTCAAGACATTGAATGTGGACATAACCACCCTTCAGGAAACACGGCTGGCTGGCACAGGTACACTGAAGGAGAGGGACTACACCTTCTTCTGGCAAGGAAAGATGCCCAAGAGAGTACGGAGTAGGTTTTGCAGTAAAGAACAACCTGCTAAGTATGATAGAACCAGACAGCAGCGGCTCAGAGCTACTCCTGACTCTCTGCCTCAGCATATATGCTCCACCTCTGTCCGCCTCTCCGGATGCCAAGGAAGAGTTCTACGAAAATCTCGCATCTACCATAAGGAACATTTCCAGCACAGAACAAGTTGTTCTCCTGGGCGACTTCAATGCCAGAGTGGGTGCAGACAACGACTCGAAGCCCTCTTGCTTTGGCACCTTTGGAGTGGGGAAAATGAATAAGAATGGACAGCAACTGCCCGAGTTTTGTGCCTGTCACGAATTGTGCATCGCTAACTCCTTCTTCAAGACGTAGCCTCAACACAAAGTCTCCTGGAGACACCCGCAGTCAAAGCATTGGCACCAACTGGATCTAATTCTAGTAAGACACTCTGCTGTCAGAAACCTTCTCCGCACTCGTTCTTACCACAGCGCAGACTGCTACACGGACCACTCCCTGGCATGCTGCAGGATCAGGCTGCAACCAATAAAGTTCCACTGCTCAAAGAAACAAGAGAGCTTCCGTATTGATGTCAATAATATGTCTCAACCAGATCTTCTGGAACGGTTCGCAGAGGCCTTCGAGAGAGAATATGATGCATTGCTTCCCGGAGACTTTGCCACAAAGAGATGGGAAACTTTATGAGACACCATGCACCACACTCGCCTGGCTATCTTTAGAAAGAAAACTTCAAAATCTCTCGACTGGTTTGAGGCCAAATCAGTAGAGACGACTCCCGTTATTGAGGCCAAGCATGCTGCACTCACCAAGTACAAGCGGTCACCCAATAACAAGAACCTGTAGATCCTCAGGGCTGCCAAGAGCACGGTTAAGCTTAATGCCATGCGCTGTGCCGAGTACTGGACAGAGCTCAGCGAGGAGATACAGACAGCCGCTGAAAGAGGCAACATCAGAGCCCTTGATGACATCAAGTGCATGCCAGTCATGGAAGAGCTTGATGTAGAGCCGACCATCGACAAACTCAGCAAGGGCATTGAAAGCTTGGCATCAGGCAAGGCACCTGGCAATGATATTCTTCCAGACCTCATCAAACACTGCAAAACTATCCTTCTGCACCCATTGCACGCAGTCCTCTGTCAGTGTTGGAATGAAGGAGTTATGGCGCAGGACATGAGGGATGCTGATTGTTACCCTGTACAAAAACAAGGGCGAGAGAAGTGACTGCAATAACTAAAGAGGCATCTCTCTTCTTAGCATCGTCGGCAAAGTCTGCACTCGGGTCATCCTGATCCGCCTGCAGAAGCTGGCTAAACGTGTTACCCGGAATCACAGTGTGGCTTTCGAGCAGAGAGGTCCACGGTAGATATGGAGAGAGGTCTACGGTAGACATGGTCTTCTTCCTTCGCCAACTCCAAGTGCAGAGAGCAGCGGATGCTCCTGTATGTCACATTCATCGACCTCACCAAGGCCTTTGACCTAGTCAGCAGAGATGGTCTTTTCAGGGCTCTTGGAAAGATTGGCTGCCCCTTCCCCCTCTCCCATCTCCCAAACTGCACAGCTTAATTGAGCCCTTCCACTCCAACATGAAAGGGACTGTTTAATGGCAATCTCTCCAAGCCCTTCAACATATGCAGCGGTGTAAAACAAGGCTACATCTTTGCTCAATCCTCTTTTGGATCTCCTTTGCTCTCCTCCTGAGGCATGCATTCTGCACAGCACTGCGGACCAGATCAGATGGCATGCTTTTCATTCTCGCCCGCCTAAGAGCAAGAGCAAAGGTCCGCGAAGCCCCCATCAGAGATATGCTGCTTCCCGATGATGCTGCCACACCCAACTGGAATTGCGTTCTCTGATGGACTGCTTCTCTTAGGCCTGCAAAGACTTTGGTCTGACTGTCAGCCTAAAGAAGACAAATGTCCTGGGTCAAGACACGCTATTACCACCAGCCATCACCATGATGACTATGAGCTTGATGCCATCCATCAATTCACTTGCCTTGGGTCCACTATCACCGATAGCCTCTCCCTTGACACTGAGATCTACAAAAGGAATGGAAATGCAGCAACAACGCTTGCTCGTCTCACACAAAAAGCGTGGACAAATCCCAAGCTGACCACAAGGACAAAGATGACCGTGTATAACGCCTGCGTTTTCAGAACCTTGCTGTATGGCAGTGAGACATGGACCACACATGCTCACCAGGAGAAAAGGCTCCATTATTTCCACCTCAGAAGCCTCCAGCATATACTCAGCATCTCATGGCAAGACTGGGTGACCAACACCGAAGTCCTGCCTCACGCTGGCCTCCGTGCAATGTATTCCCTGGTGAAACAGCATCGGTTGCGTTGGCTGGGCCACATTCATCGCAAGGGGCATGGTCGCATCTGAAAAGACGTCCTCTATGGAGAGCTTGGCACAGGGCAGAGGAGCATTGGCCTCCCACAGCTAAGATGCACAGATGTTGACAAAAGACACATGAAGGCGCTTGAGATCAACACTGAGTCCTGGGAGGATCTTGCAGCATACCACAACTGCTGGAGAAGCACTCTCACTTGAAACAGCTGGAGATTGGCGAAGACAAACTGAAAGCTGCTGCAGTAGAAAAGCGAGCCCGCAGAAAGGGGATAACAGCCAACAAACCAGTGTCAGCGTACAGATGTGACCGCTGCGACAGAGACTGCCACTCTCGCATCGGTCTCTACAGCCACAGGCGACGCTGCTCGGGTCAAGCAGACAACCCGTACAGATAGCTAAATCTAAGGTCGGATATATTTTATCCATGGTATGCTTGACCGATGGAGGCCTACTTCCACTGAAGGAGTCGCTGTTTTCAGCAGGCATTTGTCCGCAATCTGCAATGGTACAAAAATATTTATGGTTTATATTAGCTATGGGACTGGTTCTTTCCTGTGGGAACATCGAAGCATTGCTGTACAAGTAGATCTACGATTGAAGTGAGTAATTTTGAACAGGGCCCTGTGTTCCTGCGGTGGAGTCAAGGTGACCCCTTTGGTCTGATTTGTTCACTCAAATTCTCTATGGCAGTGCAGGATGGCCTCGAACCTACCATTTTCTGTGTCAGTGTTTGACATTGGGTTCATAATTGACCTGAACTTTGTTTCTGTAGGGGATCGTAGGTCATTATATTTGTTGTGGTGACGAGGCCTTGGCTGCTGACGGGGGTCTGGTCAGTAACCTCAGTGTGGGGTCTGATGACATTCATGAAAACCCTGATAAGGAATGATGGTTTCGTTGCTTGGAGTCCTTTTTATGACGAAATGGTGGCTGGTGGTGTTATAACCATTTGTGGTAGGGAGAATATAACTTACTGTTTAAAAACGGATGCATTTGCAGCAATTTTAAAACAGTCTATGTGCAATGTATAGTATTTACATTGAGGGGAGAAGGGCTAAACATTTGTAAAATTGCAGGATTGTGTGGATATAATTCGTTGTTTATTAGTGTTACAACAAGTTGAGAATTGTGATTAGGAGAAAACTGCTGTTATGCGAAGAGAAGTAATTTTACTTTATGGACTACGGTATTCTGTTTACCATATGGTTAGTGGTTCTTTTGTTTTGGGAGGGTTTTTAGTGGGATGCTATCTTAAGTCATATTATTGGTTCGATGCCCATCTACACACAAAACACACACACACACACACACACACACACACACACACACACACACACACACACACACAACATAATCACACACACACACACACACACACACACACACACACACACACACAATATATATATATATATATATATATATATATATATTCAATTATAAACAAAGCTTGCTCTTATGTCTTAGACTGGAGAAATAGGGGGAGATAAGCATTCATATCTGCAGTGGTAGATAATTCTGCCTAACTAACAGTATGTGCTTAAGTGGGTGAATGGGGAAAAAATGAAATAAATGCTTCTCAAAATGAGCCTTCAGCAAGCTTATAGTCTCCAAGGGGGGTATATATATATATATATATATATGTATATATATATATATATATATACGATATACGAGTCCGGTTCAGCGGGATAAAGGCCTAGGAGCAGGCAATATGAATAGATTTGTCTTCAAGACGGGTTACAATACCCGCCGCCGTGGCGAAGTGGTTAGCGTCGCGGACTCCCGGCTAGGAGGTCGTGGGTTCGATTTGGGATTTTTCCTTCCTGACTGGCTCACGCCCAGCGTTGAGTTTGTAACGGGCTCAGATGGGAAGACTGGGACCATACAGTCGAGTTTCATCCACTTAATGAATGCGTCTCTGAGAGTGTTGCTCAAATTTCCTGACCAACACTGCAGGTGTCTGAACCTTTCGGGCCTGGTTGACGCCGGGATATATTATGAAAGGACGTGTACAGTACAGCCCTGTCATGCAGTCTCAGACCGGAATGGAAATCTGTAGCATCATCTTCATTCTCATTGATCAGCATAATAAAAAGTCTGAAATTCTGTAGCCCTTCATGCCCAGCTCTCATGGTGACCTCAGTTTTGATATGACCTCAGTTTTGATGTCTTCTACAAATCTGTGGCCTTGGATTGATTCTGTCGGGGTCACCAGTATGGGCGATTCCATGGGGCTGTCATTGGACGGACGTGGTGGCGCCCTCCGGAGAGCTCACTCACGCCGGCTCGGCGACAAAGCAATCATTGTGGTCAGTAGGGGGCTTAGTAGGTGGTGTCCTGCGTGTGTTGGATCAGAACTGGCGCCACTGAACACCACCCAAGTCACTCGGCAGCAGTGAGGTGTCTCCTCCAGTGGGTTGCCTCTTGACAACTTGATACTGACTGCTCCCTGTGGATTGCTGGTGCCGGAGCTGCGGCGGAACTGACCGGACTGTAGCTGTGATGGGGTGTCGGAATGAGCGGCATGGGTGCACTGCCACTGAAGTGGCGCAGAAGATGGGACAAAAAAAAGAGATGGGTTACGATGGTCTCCTTAGGCTGCTAGTGAAGGATGTCATATTTGTAATATCCCTGATTCTTCATTCTTATTTCCTATATCCCCCCACTCCCCTCCCCTCCACTTCCCGATTTTATCAATATAATGATGGAGGAATTGTTAGTATGCACTTGTTTTCTCCCACAACTAATTTGTTCAACATATTATTGCCTGGTCAATCAGTGGGAAATTGTATCTCCAAAGAGATCCAAGTAAAGGCTGCCTTGCACAATTCTTAGCTGCTAGAAATACTTGAGTGATTTTACAGTTGGGCTGTCCATTCTGATTGCTGACACTTTTTAAACTCCCTTGCATCCTTAAATGGATCGTCAAGCATAGGTTCAAAGATGTACCCTTTTTCTTTATACATGATTTTAGCTTTTCAACAACTTGTTTCTTTACCACATTTTCTTTTCGTTTTACTTTTCTACCCTTCACCGGCTGCTTTGGGGTGCTGTCGGATTCTGTTTTTTAAACCTTGGTGGTGATAGTACCATGGAATTGTAGGCGTTCTCTATTTGATGCCAAGGGACCACAGACACAATCAGCGGTGTCTCCCTGATGAGTGTGATCCAGCGGATGAAATACCAAAGAGCAGGCAATATAAATAGTTCTGTCTCCAAGATGGATTACGATGGTCTCCTAAGGCTGCTAGTAAAGGATTTCATATTCATGATCTATTTCCCTGACTCTTCATTCATATTTCCTTTATCCCTTTCGAATCTTTGCCAAGTCATTATTAATGCAATGATGGAGGAATTGTTAGTCTGCACTTGTTTTCTCCCACAAATAAATTGTTCAACATAGTTTACACACACACACACACACACACACACACACATATATAATATATATATATATATATATATATATAGATTCAGTGATTAGGGGGTAAGGCTTTGACATGTATACAAATGGACTTATGTGTGGAATGGCTGTTCAGAGCGTGATAACCTATGGCATGATAGATTTTTTAAAAAGATTAATGAATGAGTACAATGAACAAGAATGACATTAAGTGAATAGAAGCTGCAAAGACAATTATGATAAATATTTAAAATAAAGTAAATGAAAAGTTGCAATAGTATGAATTAACGAATTACAAATGACAATCATTATCATTAACATCGCAATATAACCATTTTGTCATAAGGAGCGCACAAAATCTCCTGCAGCTGTGCGAAATCCCCTGTGCACTGACACAGACACACCATCAGACATTCTCCCTACAACTACACCCCCCCCCCCCCCCGCCCTAACCTTCGCCTCTCATGTACACACACACACGCACGCACGCACGCACACACGCCCGCATGCACGCGCGCGCGCGCACACACACACACATACACACACACACATGTAAAATGTGCACAGGATTGACAAGCCATCCATTAAACTCCTGAATGCAAACATGTTCACTAACATCAAATGCACAGGCACAGCAGGCTGGAGTCCCCAAGTATTAATGATTTCAGCTGGCATACAATACAACGGTTTTTACCCAGAAGGCATCTTCATATCCTCTAACTGTTCAGTCAGCAAAGCTAAGTCAGGCTAGAAATAAGCAACGCAGCAAAATGGCCCTGCACAAGATCCCCTATGCTCTGATACAGCCATGGCATCAGCCATTCTCCCTACCATTCCCCACAACCACCACCCACATCAAACCCCAGTCTCTTCCCGCATAACACGCACACAAGCACATATGCACGCATGTGGATCGTGCACAAGACCATCACCACAACCGTTCCAGTCCTTAATGCAGACATGCACACCCACATCAATGGCATTGGCATTACAGGCTGTGGTCCTTAAATATCAATAGTTTCAGCTGGAAAATGACACACGGGAAAGTGCCCGCGTGTAATTCAGAGGACATCGTTACACACTTGCACAGTTTGGTGAACAAACTTTAGTCGCGCTAGGAATACACAATAAACTATGCACTGACTCAGACATTCTATTATAATATACCTAGCACTATCCCCAACCCCATCTCTCACTCCCATCACATGCATACACACGTGCACATGTGAATCGTGCACAGGACATATAGACCCATTGATTCTGCTCCTCAGCGCAGTCATGCACACATTCATCAAACGCCCAGGCATTGCAGGCTGGAGTCCCGAACTATCTATGATTCTGGTAGATATACAATACACCCGTAATTGCCGCATGTAGCCTTGAAGACAACATTATACACTTACCATTTTAGTCAGCAAATTTCTCTGAGGCTGTGAAAACATGGAAGCAAAACGGCAAAACAATCCAGAATGACAAGGCTGCATACAATGAAATTTGCTAATGATGGTGATTAGTTCTAATACTTAGCTGAGTACTTGCACAACTGTGGTCTTTTTCTTAGCACTTCACAAATGACCTTGACAACTGTTATAAGATCTGAACAATTAGGTATTTATCTTTAAAACAACTGTGGTCAATTAAGGCTACGTGCATAGTGGACCCGGACCCGGTCGTGCAAATAACGGCCGTGTCCCACTCGGTTGCACGACCGGCAAAATCACGGCTCTAATGACACGGGTCGGGCCGGATGCACTATGCACGACTTTGGCCGTCGCCAGTAAGTTGCAAAAGAGATGAACCGGAGCACGTTTTTTTTTTTTTTCCTCCCAGACGGGCGGCGCACGGCCGGGTCCGGGTCCACTATGATCACAGCCTAACGCTTTGCCACTTACCTTTATAACAATGCTGGTCACTTTCTCCATCTGGTCTCTGTCTCTCCATGATACACTCACGTTTGGCGCCACGTGGCTTACGTCTACAACAAATGAATGACCTTGGGCTATGACGTATCCGTCCTGTGGCTCCAGCAACCAATGATTGGAGATAGGGGAGACCTTCCCACGTTTGAGGCACTTCTTACAACTCAGCTTCCCTGGAACATCGATCATCTATGATCGTGCACACACACACACACACACACACACACACACACACACACACACACACACATCATAATGTATTAAAAGTGTCTTTACACACACACACACACACACACACACACACACACACACACACAGATAGATATATATAGATAGATATATATAGATAGATAGATAGATAGATATATATATATATATATATATATATATATATATATCGTAGTCCAAGCAATAGCACTCTTTGATCACTGTTCAGTTCTGGAATAAAAATATGCGTTGAATGAAAACAAAAGAGCATCAGTAACAGTCATAGAACACATGGCTTTCTACAAAAAAAAAAAAGACTCGACATTACTAGCACTATGCTGAATCCCATCAAAATGTTTTCTTGTTCCCGACTTTCGCCCAAATCTTCCGACTTCAGAAAGAATTGACGTCAAACTGAAAAAAAATGTATTAACGTGTTTATTTACACACAGGCATGAACAAGATCGTTCACTTTTGTGTCCTATTTAGGGCATGAAGGAAACAGTAGAATGTGCTTCAAGGGACTGAAATTAGGAATTTAAAAAATCTTGATGAAAAGAATTCAATTATGAAAGTCACCTGACTTGTGTGCTGATTGAGATAAGTCCAGCTTTTTTAAAACAACGTAAATATTTCGACACTTTTTGAAAGAAAAAAACACACGAAAATGCGTGCTTGTGGGTACATAGTGATTTCACTTTGTTCCATTTCTTAGCTTCCAAGTACCACTGTGCGTACTTGTACTTACGTACACAGCAGAGATGTATCCGCATAGAAGTCCCAATTACAGCACTTGTTTGCTACTTTAAGTTCAGTTGCTCACGTAGGCCCATCACATACCACCTTTGATCTTTTTTAATCACAGTATTTTCTTTCGGGAAGGGGTAGGGGGTATTATATTCGTAGCTTATCATTCACTATCTCTAATCCCATCAGCAAGGATGTCCGATTTGAACCGTTTTTAAACATCATACTTTAGTACGGATAGTACTTTTTTCCTCAGTATATTGTTTATCTATGCTTACCATTTGCGAATAAATTTGAAGCTTGGTTACACACGTCATAATATGGACTGATCATTAAGATTTATGGATCATACCTCAAATATTTCTTATAAAGTAACCTGTGTGTATTGTGAATAGATGTAATTCAAATTCTTGGGTAAATTATACCTTCTTAATTATCATATGTGAATTTCTGTATAATAATGAAACAAATAAGGATGTGTGGACTCCCCTTGTCTGTGTCCACCACCGCCACCCTCCTTAAAGAAAGTAATTGCACAAAATGTCCATTCAGTCCATTCACTGTATTTGTCGCTTTAATACTGTCCCCCAATTTATTTCCACTCAGTGGCAGGTACCCTAAGTATAATCAAAGACTCATGTAACATAAAAAAATTCAAAATAGGAAATCAAACACTTTTTGAAAATCAGTAAATCACCTAATGTCTGTCAGTACATCTATGTAACTATGAACAATTCAGTATGATCCCTGTCACTGAATAGAAGATGCGTATATATGTCAGGCTGTGATCTTGATCCTTGACATCTGACTTTGACTTTCATTAACCCAAACTATCATAACAAGTGACTGTTTTACAGAGTTTATCGAAAACTTATTTCTCATAAATAGAAATTTTCACTATATGTGTATGAAGATATGTACAATGAGATGCAATTCATTGTTAAAAAAGAAAGAAAGAAAAAAAGAAAGAAAGAAAATAAAAGAAAAAAGGAAGGTGAGAAGGTTGTGCGCAAGTTCAATGACTATCTTAGCTTACAAAAGTTTCTGTATAATATTGCTGTGACCTTGACTTTCGACCTAACTTTCAAAAACGTGTAAAGTTCTCATTATAATGTAGTTTGTCACTATATTATGTATGGCAAATGGGCCAAGTCTTACGCTCCGTCTTTCCGGCATCTCTTTTTTCACTCTGATGTAACCTCGACCAATAGCTTTGAATTGCCGCCGCCTCATAAAGAGGACAATGGATTGGCTTTGTCGTATGTTCTCCCTTGATCTTTTTTTCGATCACTTGCAGATCTGGAGAAAAGGCACACAAACGGTTTCACAGTCGTTATACAGACAAATAGACATGCAGAGGTGACAGAAGCAGAGTTAGAACTTGAACTGTCTTTTTTTCTAACCACATGAGTCAAATAGAAGATGTACTTTTGGAAAAGGTTCCGCTGGGATTTCTTTTTTCAGTTTTCAGCTTTATGTAATGCTGATGTAAACATTTATCATCCTCTGTACCCCTCATAAAGGTTGTAACTGTTGGTTTCTTTAGTTGGTTGGTTCGTTTGTTTGTTTTTGTTGTTTATTTAAGAGAGATCAGTTACTGTTTCATATCAGATCGGAAGTGGAAGATTATCCGACAACTCTCTTGAAGGTGTTTGATATTTCGCTCAATAGGGGAGCATGACCTCATCGTTAAATCAAGTATTTTGGATACCTTTACGTCATTGTTCAAAACAGGCCGAAAATTTGGCCGTCACATATATCTTTTGAATAACAATGCTGGTTACTACCACTGTTAATCCTCTAGTTACTTAGATGTCAACAGTGCAGGACTACCCTTCCTCTCCGAAGTATGTGGGCCTTTCATCAGCGGAGACAAATATTAGCAACTTTGATTCATATTATTAAGTTTTATGTATCTTTGTGTATTTCATGTAAGAAATAATCGGATCCCGTCGTTAAAAGCAAATAATCGGATCCCGCCGAAAATTAGAAACTTAATTAATTCTGATTTGCAAGAGTCATATTACTTCCATGATTACGTTTTAAGTCCATGTGGGACATTGTTGCAGAATTGTATGCTAAAAGGTGCTTCGAAACCAATGCTGGAGAGCTGGCAATGACCCCTCCTACTGTAGCTGGAAAAGCTGGAATGTGTCCTGCGTCACACCTTCGATGGCATCTTCATATGACGTCAAACATGATGATGAACATGGTATAAAATGAATATGCCAATACCTGACAGTTATGTATCTTTCCAAATATATAAAAAGCAAATGATGTGGTGGATTTATGGAGTATTATTTATCCCCACACTAAATGCCAAATACAGAGCTCATTAAAGAGAAAATCCTCGTAGGAGGCTGACTGAACCAAAACGAAAAATGTAAAAACCTGTAGTGATAAAGAAGTGGTGTTCGATTTCTGGTGTAAAATTAAGAAAAGAATTGTTGTCTCAAATCCTCCCTCCCATCTGCTCAACTTTTAGCACCTTTCCCCGTGACTGTGCGATGTCCATTGCTCCGCGGATTTGAAATAGAGTGATAGACATACCGATATACAAACGGACACACGAAAACAAAAACAGAGAGAGGTGGGGGGTGGGAGTTGAGGGGGGGGGGGGAGAACTAGATACATCATATCATGCATCATATTTCATACGTCACCTCAAATTTGATCAGATCCACCAGCAATTCTTAAAAAATTGTCGATAAAACTTAAAACGTTCATATGAAATCGGCGTTTGTGCGGGACTGTGTGCGTGCCTTGTTTTGTGTGTGTGTGTGTGTTGTGTGTGTGTGTGTGTGTGTGTGTGTTCAAAGTCAGGGACGGTGTAAGATTCAGCTTTACACAAATGGACTGTATAAAAGCAAACAGAGCATGAGAGTACCTTGGATTCTGGAAGAAGCGGGCCCCCATGCTTCGCTATGCACAATCTGATCCGGCTGGACTCTGGCCATGTGAGACGCATGTGAAGCTTGGAGTTGGGAAAGCTTTCAAGAATATTCAGAGGCATTGTGTTGTCTCCGGGCTTCATTCCGTAAATCTGACAAGGAAAACTATGTGAAAGTATTTGAATGTTACCAGACTCGATGACATCTAAAGCAAAATATAATTACCGAAACATATAAAGTACATGCATACATACATCTCTCTCTCTCTCTCTCTCTCTCTCTCTCTCTCTCTCTCTCTCTCTCTCTCTCTCTCTCAAATCCAGAATGATTTCCTGTTTTAAACACCATTTCGTCTACTTTGCTCGGTGGTTGCTGATTATTAAGCTAACATTTGGTTTATATATGCATCTAGGAACAGGAGTGTTTATGATGGTTCCGTATTCGCGAATGTTTGTATATAAAAAAAAGTTATAATTAGCTGTTATGTATGGCTTTGGTAGTTTTTTTTTCCTGGGGCTGTACACTTACTCATCTCATAACGGCTGTACTGCGATTGAGATTAATCTATAAATGAGTCAATAGGTCTTTCTCTCTTTTACCCATCCTCCTCCCCAAACATACACATGCCTCTCTCTCTCTCTCTCTCTCTCTCTCTCTCTCTCTCTCTCTCTGTGTGTGTGTGTGCGCGCGCGCGCGCGCGCGTGTGTGTGTGTGTGTGTGTGTGTGTGTGTATGTGTGTTTACAAAAGTATCTTTTTGATGTAGGCACAAAACGCCAAGATGTAAAAGGACTGCTTATGAACGCCGGTTCTTGATACTGTTGATAAAGTAAAGATTGCTGATGTACTGAAGCATATCAGCCATTTCTGAAAACGTGAAACTGTTTCGGATTAGATTTGTAACGAAAGTCTGTTGGAATTATCTAGAGACCATATGGACATAGGTATTGACACATTTTTTTATCAATAAACGTGACCTGCTTCCGAAAAAAATGCCTGTCAGTTTTGCTTCTAAAGCCATTCGTCGTAAGCGCAATGTAACAAATGTACGATGCACATTCACAAAATCAAAAGTCCCCATTCAGAACTGATAACAGACCGTACACATACTAATCTAATGCATTCTTTCCGTTCATTTCGTCTGTGACCACCAACCTCTCTGAATCTGAAGTCCTTGACTTTCAGTCGAGCGTCCCAAATGTTAGCCGAGATCTGGACCTGTCCCTGAATGTGCTCGGTAGCATATCCCATAACATACAGCCGGTGGGGTTTCCTCTCCTCGGAACTGCACATAGCACAAACATAACCACAAAAAGTGTGAGTCAAGATGGTCACTACGCCTTCAGGTGAGATCCTGAATCTTCCCAATGAACTGGCATGATCCTGTGGTGACTCCTGTTGTTCAACACTTGTCACTGTTTGAGATTCCGTGCCAAGCAAATTCTCTTCCTCTGAAGCTAAAGAGGTCATGGTCACTGGATCCGTGTCAAACAGCTGGCTTAGTGGTTGTGTCATGTCCTTACAGTCATGCTGTGTTTCTCGTTTCAGCCTGCTCACAATGACTTGGCCTTGCGGATTTCGGGAGACGTGGTAAACGAAGACAAGCTCTGGGTCATAATCTGAAGGCAAGCAGTGGGGCAGTTTTACAGTTACAGGACGCCGGAAGTGGAAGTCTGCACCTGCCCAATACTCAGCAAGAGGGGACACTACTTCTTCCTCCTCTGACAGCTTCAGCACATGCCGAATTTGACTCACATCAGCACACACTGCAGCATGGACCTTGACAGGATCGTCCTCAACAGCATTACTGGGAACGTGAAGAGCCACGTCGGAGTTGTTCTGCTGTAGACATCCACCTTCCCTGCTGAAGACACAGGACACTTGCCACTCTTCCACGGAAACAGGGGGAGTAATGGCATCCTTTTCGGAGCCATGTTTGTCCTCGGCATGACATGTACTGCCTGTGCCGATTCCATCACTGTTCTCATCAGTGTCTTCAGACTGGTCCACATCTGTAAAGGAAGATGAGGATGATGAGCTATCAGTATCTGAGCAAAACGAGCAGCGACTTATTAAACATTCGTTTGCCTCATCGTCAGTGTGGACGTACGAGCTTCCTGATGCTTGTCTTTCCTCATCTGGCGCTGTACCCGCAATCACTGTGTGTATTTCTGGAGTATCCTGGGGATCTCCTGTCACAAGTGCTTTAGCCTCTGGTGCCGTTCTGACCTCTCCACAATCAACAGTGCTGGAGCTGACAAGAACTCTTTCAGCACCTTCTCCACCCACATCCTGTTCAGACTGAGCAGTACTGATCTGGTCGGATTGTTCCTTGTTTCCCCCTGACTGTGTCTGATCACGTAACTGGACTGCAGTCACTTCCTTCAGTGGTCCAGTCGTGTGTCCTTTGCTAATCTCTGAAAGACAAAGGAGAGCAGTTAGATCAGTTTTCTTTAATTTTTGCGTCGTACATCTACAGCTAGCCAAAAGGGAGAAATTGTTTTGTAGAAGTCTAGAGACCACTTACCTGTTTAGGATTAGGACCTCTTCTGGTATTGCCCACCTTAATCATCAGTCAGTGTATGTGTGTGTGTGGGGGGGGGGGGGGTGCGCGCGCGCGCGTGTGTGTGTGTGTGTGTGTGTGTGTGTGTGTGTGTGTGTGTGTGTGTGCGCGCCCGCGTTCATGCGTGTTTCCATAGGCATGTTTGTTAGTGCGTTTGCCAGCATGCTTGTGCGTATTAAATGTGTATGTTAAAATACACTTAAAACGCTATATTGCAATGATAACTTTATGATACCCTACTTTTGTTACACGCACAAATCAACGCATGCAAAGACAAAACTATATAGGCAGCGAACCGCAAAGTTCACCAGGCAATTCAGAAAATAATTATGATATCAAGCAACAGTGGAAAGGCACACATTTAAGCAGAACGTAGGCACCCTTCTTGCATTTACTCCCACTACAAACGACTGCGGAATACTTTCGTTAAAAATAAAACACACGTATCAACTAGAAAATACTTGCACGACGCACAGAACACACAAACTAACTCTGCATTATCTGCACCACATTTGAAACACACAAAGCAAATTGTGATATACCTGCACTTCACAACACACACAACACACACACACACACACACACACACACACACACACACACAACAGAGGCTCGCGGGCCTACACACACACACACACACACACACACACACACACACACACACACACACACACACACACACACACAGAGGCTCGCGGGCCTACACACACACACACACACACACACACACACACACACACACACACACACACACACACAGGCTCGCGGGCCTACACACGCGCACGCACACACACACACACACACACACACACACACACACACACACACACACACACATACACACACACACAGGCTCGCGGGCCTACACACACACACACACACACACACAACACACACACACACACACACACACCACACACAGAGGCTCGCGGGCCTACACAACACACGCACACAAACACACACACACACGCGCGCGCGCACGCAACGCACGCACGCACGCACACACACACACATGCGCGCGCACACACACACACACACACACACACACATGCACACATGCCCGCTCGCACTAATACGCACACACACAAGTTTTCTGTACCATGCATGCATATACACTCACAAACCAACGTACACTATTTGTGCTATGCTTGAAAATAAAAAATAATTAACACGACACTTCTATCACTTCTACTACATATAATATACACAAAACAGCTATGAAATATTCAGAAAGAACTAACCCATAGTTACACTATGTATAAACCCACAAATCGACCAGACAATATTTGCACCTCACACAAGACACACATTGAACTATACAATGTTTAAACTATAATAATACGCATTTTTACGATAGTTACACAGCACATAAAAGATACAAACCACCAATACAATTCTTTTATTATTAACCATATAAATCACTTCTTTTACCGAACGTTAAAGAAGTAAACTTTCAAAATTCCTGCAGAAGAAAGAAATAGAATGAATTAAGGATAAATTCGGGTCTATTCGTTTGTTTCGTAACTGTCATTTCTTTTATAGGCAGATTTTGCCAAGAAACGTCCCCTAGTCGATTTTCCGGAAATGATTTCTATGCAGTGAGTAGCGTTTTGAATCGGTCTTCGTCGGAGAAAAAAAGAGAAGATTCACAGAGAGAGACACAGACGGAGATAACAAAGAGCAAGAGAAAAAGGGGGAGAGACGAGAGTGAACGTATATGCAGACAGAAAGCTATAATTAGTCGTTCTTACTGACTGTTTACAATGAAAACGAACCCAGTTTTGAGGCACACAAATCCCAGAAGTCTGTTCGCCGTCTATGTGGTTCAGGACACTGGATCAGTGTGCAGTCCGGAAACTGGTCAATCCAGTGTGGAGGGTCAGGTCTGAGCAGCAGGAACAGTACGTGGATCCCAGGCAGAGCAAAGGTCTTCACAGACTGAAACAGCACCTCCTCTTCCTCTTCCAGCTCCTTCCGCTTCAGAATGACGATGATGTCAGTCTTTGGTGTGATGGGTGACAGATCTACCAAAAGGTGTGCAGGCACCAGCCGCAGTCCAGAGCGTGTCGTCAGCTTCTCTGACAGTTCATTTTTCACAAAGTGTTTGCTATATTGACTG